>OY728167.1:520840815-522040815 GCA_963277665.1 Viscum album
TAAATTAATTCAAAAAAGAATATTTGAAATTTTCAAAACATAAAAAAACCATTGGGTTGTCATGAAATGATATGATAATTATTTATGGTCAAATTATGAAAAATATAAAAAGACAACATGTTATTCCAATGTGTGATATGGTATGAATAACCAAAACAATTGTTTCATTAGATTGAGGTATTTAAAAGAATCCACCAAACTATCAAAACTTAACAAATTAACTCATATTATCATGAAATCATACCTATATTTTATTGTTTTCATGTTGGAATATACCTCACAAAAAACCAGACATGCCGTTTTTTATGCATTCTTATAAATGTGATTTTATGTATTAGAATACCACAAATGTGTCAAAAGGTAAAATACTAGAAAAAATGATATTGAATTATCATGATATCAAATAAAAATGATTATTGAATAATGTTTGACATGTTTGAATAGAATACTTATCAATATGACTGATAGTGTGGTTATAATAATTAAAAGTACATGTTTAAAGATTAAAAAGTGTTTATAAACATGTTTTATAGGGCTAAGACCTTAGCAATGTACTTAGATAATCCTGAAATTACATGGAAATGACTTACACTTAATGATTTATATATAGGAATATAACTCGAGTTAATTAGCCACATGGTTTGATAAGAGTGACCAAAAGTGTGTTTTTTGGATTTAAAGGCCAAAAAATATATGAGAAATTATTAAAACCAAGAAAACAACCTTGTATTATCATGCCATAATAGGAAAACATTTTTCAATTAATTTTGGTTTTTTGAAATAGAAATCTTATCAATCTAACATGTGGTGAGCTCAAAATAATGAAATATGTGATTAAAATGTTTTCAAAAATTATTTAAAAAAATCAATCAAAGGATCAAAACCTATTAAATGAACTCATATTGTCATGAATTCTAATTAAAATGGCCAAAATTTAACTCATGTCCTATGTGGATAGAAATAATTTTATTTCGATGTACTATATGGTCAGAATGATCGAAGAAAATTTTTTATGGTAAAAAATTATTCAAAATATGTTATAATGATAAAACATAGGAAAAAATTTGGGTGGATATTAAATCATAATAAAATGACCACTATTTAATTTTTTATGTGTAGACTAAGATCACTCATCAATATGACTTCTAGTGTTTTCAAAATTATAAAATGTGGCTTGTTGTTTATTTAGAAACTATAATATATGAGTAAAACAATTCCAACCTAAGGAGAACCTCAGATTTTCTTGAAAGTATTGAACGACGATCATTGATTAAATTATAACATGTATGAATAAACCACACATAAACGTGGTGTTTTTGGAAGAAATAAAAAATAATTTTATTCAATTTAACAATCTTAAAAAATGATTTTCAATGGGTAAAAACCAAGAAGACAACCTTGTATTATAATAAAATAAAAGAAAAATGAATAATTATTAATATTTGATATGTACTAATAGATCATACATCAGTCGAACTCATGGTTTAATTTTTAACATTTTATGTAACACCCAGACTACATTAGCCTCATGTTGGTGGTTAATTTACTACATCAGCACAAAATAAAATGAATCACATCCCAAATGATCTAATAGTTTAGTATTCTTGGGTGGATACATCCATAAATAATTCTAACATTAATTATAAAAATGTGAAATATAATATATAAATTCTTATGAGATCATTATTATTTATTCTATGCAATTGATGTATTTACTCATAAATATCTTCTTAGTATCATGGCAAAATAAAAAAATAATAATGGGTGATCTCAGATGAAAAGTAATAGAAAACATGCAATGAAAGCTATCATAAAGTAAATAGAGCATGAATAATATGCATGAGATAAAAAACAAAATCGTATATTCTATATAAAAAATATCATTAAAAGGTTCTAAATCTATGAATAACTTAACAATATAAATAATCCCATAGATAACAATAACTAGTTTCATAATGGTGGAATGAATAATTTCAGAAAACATAATCATATCATCAAAGCCTTATGCCTGGAAAAAATATGTATATAGTTAAGGAATATTCCAAATAGCCAAACTAGATTGTCTCATGATACCTACCGATGAATCGAGAGGCTATAACAGGACACACCAGTCACTTATTATGTCTAATTAATTTATAATATCAAAGGTTATAATAACAAATCAATACATAATCATCGTAATCATTTTAATTAAAAAACTAGAAGAAGAAATGTTAATATTTTCACCAATACATAAATGTAACATTATCATAAGCCATCGTGAGTGACACAACTATCGTTGATGTCGGTCAAAGTTTAAAATTTATATTCCTACTAACTACTATAAATTTGGAAAGCAGGGTCGAACCCATAGGGAAGGTGATTTTAACCAAATTTTTTCAAAAAAAAATTCAAAAATAGCCCACTATTGTCAGTATTGGGGTAGATTTATTATTTTTTAAAACTCTTTTTTTTATTTTATTAAAGCAAAAAAGTGACACAAAATTTATATTTTTTTTTATCTAAACTAAGATAAATAAGGAAACAGTGAACAAAAAATATATAGAATGCTGATAAATGAACAATCAAAATAAAATGCCGGGGAAAAAACTTAATTCTACTGGTTTTAAAGAATTACAATTCACTTAAAAGTTGTTGCAGTATACCACATGTAAAAAAGATGACTCACTTCCCTCGCCAGGAGTTATGTCATACAGTTCTATAAATATTAGAGTTCACCACTCCGAGATAAATCAACTATGAAAATTGGGATTTGCAAATTACGATAGAATGAACTCATCATAAGTTCTTAATTTTTATGAATTTATAGAATTTTGAAAGATGCATCCATGGTCTATCTCACAGAACGATCATGGATTTAGAAATTATGTTCTTGTGGTACAAAGGAATTGAATGAATTCATTATTGATCTCCCAAACAATACTGAATACATTCAAATGATAAAGTGAAAAGAACGATTTAAAGATAACTAGCATAAACTAAATTTCTCCCTGAACTGGGATATTTAGCTAAAAAACATGTTCATTATCAAAATAGTAATTGAAAAAATTTCAAGAACAGAATAAAATAAGTAAAAAACAAGATGGATAAAGGACTCCCCAATGATACTCTACTCGAATTCTCCTTCAACTCCAGGGTTGTCCACCGGATCTCTATGCTCTGATGAGAGAGAAGTCGTCCAATGTTCCCATGATTCCCTCTCAAATCCTTAGTCCCTTGAATGTGTGTCTCCCCCCCATATAAAATTCACTGCTTGCTCTGCTTTTAAATCCTGCTTTCATAAGTTGCATGTCACACCCCGTTTTCCATTGACTTCAAGTGTCCCTCACTTGTGCACCGCACACATGTTTGTTTTCATGACTGAAATGTCACGCTAACCTTGCCCTTATAACTAACTCCTGATGAGTTATTTGAAAGAACATGGATGTTTTTAAGGCCTTGGTGTGAACCTACAAAAAAAAGAATAAAACAAGCAGCAAAAAACACATAGAAAATAAATAGAAGAGAATTTATAATTATAATTATTAATTTATTATAAAGTCTTAAATAAAGTAATTTATTTTAAAAAATGTTATTTTATTAAGTTATTTTATTAGTATTATTGAAATCAAGTTATTATAAATATATTTTAAAATTAAATTATTATTAAATAAAATGAATTAAATATTTTATCTAATTAATTATATCTTATTATAAAAGTTATGAAATAATAATTAAAGTAAATATTTAAATATTTTAAAATATATTAGTTATAAATGACAAATTTCATTTTAATATTTTTAATTTTAATTTTATTATTTAATTAAATTATTTATTTTCATTTATTTAATATTATAAAAGTTATTTAAATTTATTATAATTTCAAATATTAAATTATTTACTAATTTAAGTTATTTAGAATAGTTCATTATAATCTAATTTATAAATTATTATTTGTAATTATTTTATTGAATTTTTTTAATATTAAATAATTATAAATATTTAATATGAAACATTAAATTGATAATTTATTTATTTTAATTTATAAGTTATTAATAATTAATTTAGTTTAATTAAAGTTTTATTTAAGTAAATTTAATTAATAATTCTATTTTATAAATATTAAATATCTTATATTTATTATATGTTTATAATTATTAAAGTTTAATATTTTTATTAAATTTTTATTTTGTTAGTTTTTATTTTAGTTTTATTTTAATTTTTTTATTATTTATTTTTTTATCTCCTTCTTCTCCCCCTCCCCCCAAATTGACCTATCTCTAGGTGGGGATTCAATATTATTCTATCATGGTGAGCAGCTCCCTCCTCATCACGACCCTAGGTGGTGGTCAGCTCTACTCCGTCGCGCATCGGCTACAGGAAGTTCAGCTCAGTGGTTTCGAGTATTGTATCTCCTGCAGTCAAGCCCTGACCTCAGTCGGTGACCTGTTCAGCATTGGTGGAGGGTTCTTCTCCTGGATTGGCCTCGGCTTGCGGCTTCTTGTTCTAGTGGTGATGGATCAAACTCAAGGCGATGATGGTGGTCCGGTCCAATTTGTGGCAAAAAGGAAGCTCTACTTAGCGAAGCAGGAACGAATCAAGTGGGTTCTTTCAGATGTGGTTGAAATTACAACGTGAAACTGTAAAAGATTTATTTTTTAGTTTTTGGTTTGTGTGTATTGATTTTGGAACGGAAGTGGAGAAAGGGATAACATTTGTAGTTGCGAGGGTTGAAGGTGTTAGTTTCAGGGTTGCAGAGGAGAGGTGACTATCGGTAGGAGGTAGGAAATGGTGCCGAGGCAGAGGAACGGTGGAAGGAAAATCGGTGTGTGAAATGAGGTATCGATGAGGCATGTCTCACCGATAGTGAAATAGTACGCAACGTAGGAGTCACCGATAGGGAATGGGGAAGGATCAATATCGGTGTGTGGAAGTGGTGGAACCGGTGTGTGCGTGAGACCGATAAAAGAATAAAATAATTCATCGATAAATAATAATTCACCGATAGTTAAAAATAAAAAATAATACATTGTTAGTAAAAAAAGAGTCACCGATAGTTTTAAGAATTAGGGAGTCAGCGACACTGATGAAAAGTGAGACCGACACCGATTCCAAGTTGAAACTGATGCCGATGTGCCTTTGCATCGATAGCATACTAAAATAAAACTGACGATAGTAGGATAAAAAATAAACTAACGGTGAGACAAAAATTAAAATTGCATAAGATGAATTTAAAATTAAAACATAAGTTAATTAAATAATTTAATAAACTGATAAACAAAAATTATTTAAATTAGAATTAAAAAGTAAAATTAAATCAAATAAATGATTTGAAACATGACTATTATAAAAAATTTATATACAAAATTAAAATATAAAATCATTAAATAATTAAATTAATTAATTAAATTACAAGATGAACACATAAAAATAAATAAAAATAAAATTATTGATTTAAAAAAATAAATTATTAACTTTAATTAAAAACTTACCAAATAATTAAACATAGAAATTAATAAAGTTAATTTATTTTAATGAGTCTAAATTAAAGGGAAAATATTAAATTAGAAACTATGTTAATTAATACACAAATAAGATGAATAATTGGTTATTTAATATGAATGTTAAATTATTAAAAAGTGAGCAGATTAATAGAAACAAAACTAATTAATAAATAATTAAACTAAAAAAGTTAAATAAGATTAAATTAATTTTTTTTAATTGCTTAAAATATCATAATTATTTATAAATATTGATTAATTAATAAATTTAGTTATAAAAAACTAAAAGTATGATTATTTAATAAAAAGTGTAAAAATAGTTAATTAAATCATTAAAAATTAAATAAAATTATTTGGAAAAACTATGTAAAAATAAGGCCACATCAAATTACCCCACACTTAAGAATTTTTTGTCCTCAAACATTCCCATGTTTTATTATCATTGAAAAACAGATGAGATTAATTTAAAACACTCTGTTCAAAATGTAGCATGTCCATTACGTAAGAAAAGAAGACTAAAACTGAGTTAAGGCTTAAAAAATGAAATGCTCAAATGAAACATTGGCAGTAACATATACTCAAAGGGTAATAAATAAAGAAAATAATCATCAATCAATGAAGGTTTCCTTCCTCATATGTGACTCTTCTAGGTGACCCAATCTAATCCAGTCTTAAGAGCTAACTTCAAGAGTGACAAAAGGTTAAAAATATGTGGAATTCATAACTTAACAGTAGGAACTTTATAGTTTGACTCAATCCTAGGTTCCAAAAATAATTATTTTTTTTTTGAATCACCTTAATGATACAACCTAAATGAATCTCATATAGAAAATTTTTCCCCTTATTCATCTGGAATTCACCATTCCACTCACCTTAATGAACTCATTTTTTACCCTAGAAACTTTATTTTATTTTTTCCAAACCATGTATCATGTGATAAGCACTGTACAATGCACTTATTCAAGGTGTATAGAGGTATTATAGTAAACATAAATGCACCCAGCATCTAGGGTCTCAGAGATTCACTGTGGGATCCAAGATTCCCAAACTACTCCAAAATATTTATTTAAAAATCATTTACATTAGGTCACTAAAGTTATTACTTTAATAATTAAAAGTATTTTACCTAGAATCAAGATCAAACTTCCAGTTCCAAGGGTGGTGATCATAACTACACTAAAAGGTTACCCATATCACTCTCAGAAGTAGTTCTTAAACCAAATTTATATTAAATCACTATGTAAATTCAAATACAAATCATCCATCCACATTAAATTCAATTTCACAGCAGCTCTTAACTAACAATTAGGCATTATTCAAAGGAAAGACCATATTGAGTACAGTGTAAAGTCTAAAATTCTGAAATAATTTTGAAAAAAAATTAATCATTTTTTACAAAAATATTGAAGTTGTTGTGGGAATTAATGGACTCACATTAAATCATAGTTCAGCACAGTCAAGAATTGACCCACCTCCCCCATACTTAAAACCCAACTTTGTTCACCAAGTTGACTTCCAAATATGGAGAAGAACAATTTGAAAATTAGAGTTCAAAATAGATTTTGTATTTCAGTAGATAGATGACATGTATAAAGGGTCTCTTTGAAGTTCAAAAATATTGTTTTCCAAAATGAATAATTTAAAAAAAGGTTCATTATCAAGAACACGCATCAACATTTAAGTCCAGTGACAAATATTTTCCATTAAATTTCAAAAATGGAACGTAACTTGTGGATGCACTATGTACTGGGTGTAATAATTTGATAAAGTATGATTCAAATGAATGTTCAATATAGCATAAAGATGCATGCTAAACACCCCATAGACTAATCAGTTTTAATGAAAAACACAACAACCAGCAAGCATATACCCCCCCACACACTTAGTTTCATGAACTGGAATGATTTTAACAATAATTAAATTAAATTTTTTAGAAAGGCGGAACATGTAGAATTATTTTATTCAAATTAGTAACATGCAACAAAAACGTTTTAGTATGAAAAACATACAGCATATTTTCTATCAAACATGTAGCAGAATTTCTAATACAAGCAGAATTTTGTAAAGTAACAGTCATTGTCTCACTGATAGTAATAACTGCAACTTAAAAGTGATTTTTTATTAAAATTAACAAGACCATAAAAATGAATTTATGAATTAAGACACTTCCCTGAATTAAAGTTTAACATTGATCCTTCATCTTGGGAATTCTACTACCTTTTGACAACAACATCAGCAGTATAGTCTGAATCATAGATTAGAAAGAACAAGTACAAATCCAGAAGATATAGAGTACAAATATATCCTCAATCATATTTTTATTAAAAAAAAATCATGTACAAGAGTAAAGAAAAAAGAGAAACCAGGGGTTGACTCCCTTGAAGAACTGACTTTAAAATCTTTAATTAGACTTTATTTAATTACAATTTTTATTGAAAATAAAAGATAAATCATGGGTTTCCTCCCATGTAGTGCTAGTTTTATAGTCCCCAGCTGGACTAAATTAACCAAAATATTTCTATGCATGATCATTTAATAGAAATGAATTATTAATAGTGTAAATTTCACTATTGTTGAAGAAATAAAGAATATGATGAACTGAGAAATTTTCTTCTTCAGTATTAAGCAACATTTTCAAAAATTATTTTAACAATGTAGTTTATAATATACTATCTAGATCAGTTTGATCTCTAGATACCACTTACTTAACTCTGAAAATGTTCAATATATTTCTAATAAAATCACTAAATTGACCAAAAATCTTACATGGCTTCCCCCACACTTAGAGGCCAGCTCCAACTCAGAATCAGAAGAAAAACCATTAGAAAATTCTTCATCATTTTCAGAAAATGTTCCTAACATGGATTGTACAAAAGACATCTCAAAAAACTCTTGGAAGAAGGAATCATACTTAGGTTCCAAAAAGTGATTCTCAATGTCCACAGATGACTAAAATGATGTGAATCATTCATGTTCATGTTGTAATTCATCACAAACAGCATCAAACATGGTAGGAAATAAGGTTCCCAAAAAATACACTTGTTCATAATGGGCACAATCTAGTTCTTCATCATGACTCATCCCAAAACATTCTCTAACTTAAGAAGCCCTTAGACAGTCGACTTCATAAGGAAAACTTTAGAAAATAGTTTCATAAATTTCAGGAAAAAAATGTGACACACTCACTAGAAGGGTTCTAGGTAAAGATTCTGCTCATCTAGAGGAGGGATTGGGATAGGAGTAGCAGCCTGAAGAAAAGTTTCAATAGGATGGGGGTCATAATATATGTGACCTCAAGAGGGAAAGAACCATACTCAGCCCGGACCTCAATTTTAAAACATTTATTCTCAAAAACATTTATCAAATCACAACCAACCACATTTTGAGGCTTTTTGAATACTAAAAACTCCTCCACATCATCAATAGCTTGGACAGTGAGTTTCCCCTTGGACACATCTATGGAAGAACCAGCTATGGAAAGGAAAGGTCTCCCTAAGATGATAGGAAAATTTTCATCACAATCCATATCTAAGATAAGGAAGTCTATGGGAAGTTTTAGTTTTCCTACACTCACTAATAGATCATCCACCCTCACTGAAGGGTGTTTGAGTAACCTATCAGCAAGTTAAAGACAAATAAAAGTTGGTTGTGAATCCCTAAGACCCAACCTTATAAACATGGAGTAAGTCATAAGATTTATTTTTGATCTAAGTCACACAAATAGTTTAATTTCTCACTTTCTCCTATTTTGCATTGAATAATAAAGTTTTTAGGGTCCATCAATTTCGGAGGTAACTTCTTTAACAAGATCTCACTACACTCCTCATTGAGATTAACTTTTTCCAACTTCTTACAATAATTTTTTTTGAAACCTTTTAGTAAAAGAAACATATGAAGGTATTTTATCTAATCTTCTACAAATGTAAAGTTTATACTAAAGTTTTGAACCATTTTAAGAAACCTCAAATAGTCAGGTTCATTATTCTTCTTCACTATTTCAAAGAAGGGAATAAGAGGGGTATAATTTTTTAGAATATGTTGATTATTATCCTTCTCCTCAATTCCACTTTTTTTCTTCTTTAATTAGTTCCCACATATTTTTCCTTGGTTCTTGATCTTTTTCAGATGTGGGTTCAATATTATATTCAGGTTAAATAAATCTGTCCAGATTTCCATATTCTATTTCAAGCAGACTTTTGTTTCTGGATTCAGTTTTTTCATCAGTTCTAGTTTCCCCAGAGTGTTCCTTTACTTTTTCTTCAGTTTGAAGGATAGATCTGTTGGTTATAGCCATGATATTCTCTCTTGGATTAAGAATTGAAGTTTCTGGAAGCTTTCCCTTTTCCTTATCACCTTGATCCCTAGACATTTGAACTATTTGATGTTCTAAATTATGAATCTTACCATTTTTTTCCTACTTATATGAACTGATCTCTCCCAAAACTTGTTGAAACAAGCCCTTTAACTCCACTTGATAATTATAAGATTCATCCCTATATTTTTTTGAGTTATAAATTTTGGGGTGTGATTGGTGGTTAGGGGAGGTGGTTTGTTTTATGAAACCTTGTTCTTTACATGAGAATTTTGGGTGATTTTGATAACCATAAATGTACTTATTAGAGAATTTATTATTTTCCCCTTGGTTCTTAGCTCTAAAATCAAAAAAATTAGCACTCTCGTCAAACTGGATAGGGTGGTCAAAATTAGGTCAACATGTATGAGTGTGACCGAACATCCCACAATGATTGCATTGTTCCCTTATGACCTTATCAATAACAATAGAAACCTGAGGATTAACTTCACCCCTATGGATGGAATTTTTCCTAGAGAACTTATGCTAATATTTTTTAGCAAGCTTGTCATACACAAGTTTCCGCTTATCACCAATGGAGTCAGAAAAGACACCCCCACAGAATTGGTCAACTAAATTTTGGTGATATAATTTTAAAAGGTCTCCATGAGTAGATGGGGAGAAAAATAGTGTTTGAGATGTTGTCTAAAGAGACTTCTAAATCTATCCCATTCCTCATGAAATAACTCTCCCTCATCTGGAAAAAATGCAGTAATTTTGTGCCTAATATCAGAGGTGGTGTTCCTAGGATTGAATATTTATTTAATGGTAGTAAACACCTCTTAATAGGTCTCAAAAATTTCTTAATATATGTTTTGAAACCAAGTCCAAGCCTTCCCCTTCTGACAAAATGGAAACATCCTAAATCTTAACTCCTCACAAAGATCTTTCAGAGGTAATTGTAGTACAGAACTTATAGAACTCTCTAATGAACTCAAGTGAATACTCTCCTATAAGACCATTGAATGAAAGAAGTTGAGAAATGTGAGACTGCTTAATTTCATAGTTCCTAATAAAATATGGGTTACTTGATAAAATTTGAATTTGAAACTATCTAAGTCTAGGTAACTAGGGTTGGAACTATGGGTTGTTGCACAATCATGTTTTGATCAACTCTATTATCCAGATTCTCCATTGTAATATTCTTTTTAGGAGTAGCTAAATGTTTGTCTTGTTCAGAGTTTGAGGGCTCCAATGTAACAATGAATTCTCTTCTGATCATGCAAAGTGTGATATCAAAGTGAAACTAGCACAAACCATCTCAAACAGAAAGAAGTAACAAAACAGTAACAATGATAAATAGCGAGCAGTGGGAAAATTATGTTGTGAATAAAATAATATTTTTCTACAGTTTTCAATTTTTTTGAATTTTTTTTAGAATAGTGAAGGCTTGTGCCTTCCCCAGCAACGACACCAAAAACTTGATGCAACTATCATTGAATTAGGTCAAATTTTAAAATTTATATTTGTAAAGACATGTATTTTTTCATGTAATTTTTTTTAATTATATAGAATTATTACGAGTTTGCGAAAATTGACGGTGCATGATTCCGAGGCCCGGTGTGCCCGAAATTAATTTCTGAACTTTTTTTAGGGTACATTCAATAAACGCGTGGGAAACATTTTCTAACTTTTGAACTTTTTCTTGGATTAAAAATCGGAGGGCACCGTTGAATCCACATCACCGAGATTCTCTTAAGGGAGGATTCACTTAGACCGCAGTAGGTCTGGAGAAAAAGTATGTTTTTGGAACTTTTTAATAGAATAAATAAAATAACTTTATTATTTTATTTTTATTCTATTCCTCCAATGGGAAAGCGGTATGGTGTTATCGGCAACGTGTCAAGCCAATAAATGGATTGACCCTTTAATCTATGTTACATAAAAGTTGGGGGAAATTAGGAAGCTTCCTATTAATGATCCCCATTAACTCCCTACGTCGTTACTTACTCTCCCCCTCTCCTATAAATATAGAGCTTGAGGGAGGGGTATCAGAAAAGCTTTTCCAAGCAACAAAGTTCTGTTGGAGTTCCATAACGTCGAGCCCTTAGAGGATAGAGCCGACCCCAGAATGAGGTGATGTGCGACACCGAAACCCCGAACTGGAGTTTGACATTCGAGCGGTAGCAAGGACAGCTTGATTCGGGGATGACAAACAACGAGACTCCCTCAACCGCGACCAATCTCCAACGTTTCAAGGTATGGGTTTAATTTTTTTTGTGCGTTCATGATTCCCTCTTCCTCGTTCTTGAAATTATAATAAGGGAACGGGTCAACCGACTAATGGTTTGACCCACGATTCATTCATCTTTGTGGGAAATATTTGTGGGGTTTATCTTGTTGTTTAATTCAATTGATTATTCAACCCCTTAATATCCTTCATAATACGAGATAACGCGGAGGGCACGAGCATAACAAACCCGACCCAAACCCTCCACTATCTTTCTATTCTTGAACTTTCTTGGAAGACCATGAGCACATCGACGCATGCCGCAATAGGAAGGTCGTGGCTCATCATCCGTGGTGAACAGAGGAGGTAGCCAGCACGATGGTCGGCCGCGGGAAGGAAGGCGGTGCGACCTTCGCACCACCGGTGAACAAAATCCACGGACGAAGCTGCGGCGAAGGCCGAACCCACCTCTGGCGGGTTCTCCATCGACCGAGCGGCACCCACGCGACGCTGCTGCCTCTCCAACTGAATTTCCTTCAGGCCATTCCGGAATCCAGGAGACCGGGGGGTTACACCCCCGCGTCGGACCGAACCGGGCCGCCGCCCTCGCGCCGGGAGTGTCATAACCAATAGTGTAGAAAGGCCCATTTTCGTGTACCAGGATACCCCAGGTCAATCCCGAAACTCCTTGTCGGAGTTTTCACTCCTAGGATCACCTCTACCTGCTTGTATCCAGACATGGATGTATTTCTTGAAAAATACACAAAATCTCTATATTATTAAAATTCATGGAAGTTATTCTATATCCTCAAAGTCTATCTTAGGGTAGTGTTCTCTAATCATAGTTTATCTAAATCTATTTCCAATGTTATTGCTAAACTTACTCTGATACCAACTGTAACGCCCCGACCCCAGAAGCCCTGAGTCGGTGCATTATTTTAATACATTGGAATGATTACAAGGAATAATGACCCGAAATACCGATCAGTTTAGCAGTCTTGGAAAATAGATTACATACATGAACGTTAAATTACACATTATAAAACAAAACAAAACATAAATGATCCTTTGAGAATGCCATTAATCCCATAGATCAACCCTACTTATCAATCATAATACACTTCTTGGAATCCTGGGAAAATAAAACATAAGAAATGGGTGACCTCAGATGCTCAATAAGGATAAAAATATAGAGAAAACATTCATAAATAAGAATAAAAATTTAATTCAATATATAAGACTAAAACACAAGCCTTTTAAACTTAAACTACATTATAATATTGCCAATATAAATCAAATAATTCAATTTAATTATTCACATGTATATTCTAGTAGTAAAATAATCACATGTAATATCAATAGCCAATTTCATAATGATGGAATGCATAATTCCAAACATCATAACAACATAGTCAAGGCCTTTTTCCAAGACTACAAATAATATTTTTTCAAGGCCTTATGCCGGGACACTAGTTTGTCTCATGAGACCTACCGATGCATCGAGGAGTTATAGCGGGCTCCACCCATCACTTACTAAGTCCAATACATTTCTCATATGAAAAGGTTTAAACAGAACATAAACATTAGTATTAAAACTACCATACGATATGTTAATACATTAACCATAAACCATGAATGGTATAAAAATAGCACATTCATAGTCAAACATATCATAACTCATTCAATGAAATATTGAAGATTGTATTTATAATAAATCAACCTCAATCAAGAATAATATCCCAAAAGGATGTTGATGTGGTTTAAAATGATTAGTAAAACTCTTTGATAGAAATATCCCTTTTTCATGAAAACATTTAAAAGTAACACAATTTAGAAAGGAAGACATTAAAAATACATTTTTGAATCAAACTGTCACATACCAATTTGAAACTTTTGAAAGGAATTAACATTTTGAAACATTCATGTCCATATAAATACATCCTTAAAACCATTTTGAAAACATGGACATTAATGAGAATGATTTAGAAGAATAAATATTTAAAACATTTAAAATGATGTTTTAGTTAAAGAGTTACATAAAATAATCATTTTTGAAATGTCTTTTGTGAAAAATGAATATGGATAATAAATATGTCCCAAAAAATACTTACATGTAAACAATCTCAGATAATAATGAGATTGAGGAATTAACCCTTACCTTGCACTTTTCTTTGGTCGAGGGTACATTTAACCTCCTGTATAATGACCATAGCATGTTATTAAAATATAACAGACCATATTAATATTTATTATTTCATAATTTATTCATTTATGACTTTATATTACTTATTGAATAATAATATCCATGTTAAATTAACATTTCGAGTAATAATTTCTTTCTTTATCGTACGTGTTTTAACTTGTTATTATTGTTTGTGTCATTTAGATCATGATTTAAATACTTCCAGAATATAAAACATGATTCATATATCATATACATATATATAATATAAATATGTATAATAGAAAGATATATGAAATGGAAAATACCGTTTATGGAGACCGTAGGTTGTACGTACACATAAACGTTGTTTCCGTTTTCATATCATATTAAACGGAAGTAAGTGAATAAGATATATGTAAGTAAATAAATAAATAAATAAATATATATATATCCAGTAGAATTATTATTTCATATATTACATACTTATTAATAATATATATTTTTATAATCGTCGTTGAATGGTGAACGTGGAAATGAATCTCCTCACGTTCGTGGAGACGGTAATCTGTACGTATGCACGAGCGAAAATATCATTATATTGATGGTGAAATCATATGTAATTGGATGGTATATAATATAAAACGAATAATTAACATGTTATATTTATTATTTAAATCATTTATACTCATTATTATACCCATAAAAATAATAATGTATTGAATGACAACTACACCACGACGTGGAGACGGTAAGTCGTACGTACGCACGTATGGTGACTTTGTCATTCATATGATGGATATAATAATGAATATGGTTGTACCATTTTTATAATAAAATCACATTATATAGAATATAATGTATTTATTATTTTAGAATGGAAACAACAAAGAAAGAGGAAGTGTAATAAAAAAGAACTTGAAAGATATGATGAAATGTTTACCTCTTCTTCGGGTTCTTCATTTTGATTTGATCAAAATGGATCCTTAGGCTGGATTTCTTACCAAATTAAGTCATATAGGATTAAGGGAGGGTAGTTTGGATGATATTTGGGATGGGCTTGGATGAGCCAAATGGCTTTGTAGGTGTGATTTTGAGAGAAGGGGAAGTGCCATTTTATAAGAGGGATGAGGGTCACTTTAGGAAAAGATTAAAGTATTAATTTATTATACAATTATATTCGGTTCATAATGGATCAAAATGAATTTATTTCGAGACTTAGTTGGTTATGGGTAGAAATAATCTCAACCAATAGGTTTTTGAAAAGTTTAGGTTACCATTTTAACCTTATCTTTTAGATTAAACTCTTAGTTAAATAGTTTAACTTTTACCGTGTCTTCTTGTATTCTTACACTATATGGTTAATAAACATACTATAAACTTCCAAGAGAACCTCAAGTGATTTTTTAATGAAATATATAATATTATTTAAGCCCTTTTACCAAAACTTATATTTTTAGGAATTTTATATCAACCAATAATATAGTATTTGTTTTAAAAATTAATTTATGTCAATTTTGACACTATTTGGTATTTTGTTTTTGTGAAAGTCATAACAACCTTATCAATTTGAAGAAAATTTATCTAATAAACTCTAACATGTCATGTTAACCTAGAAAAATCTTATATGGCATAAAAACTTTTAAATTCTATTTATTTTAATATTTATAATATAAACTATTTTAATATTTCATTAAGAAAGTAATTACTGCATCATCATTGTGTCATAAATAAATTTAATTATTTAATCTCTAAAAAGTATAAATAAAAATACAATTATTTATTAAATATTTTTATATTTCTAATGAATATTTATAGTCTAATTTATCTTATGTATAACCCTATATTAAAAATGGTTTAGTTAATAAACATTGAATTTAACACTTTTAACTCTTCTTTAAATAAAATAATAATAAATGTCCTAATCTAATCCAAGTGAACCTAAAAGACCATATTTTATTCCAAAGGTTATTTTGGGTCGAATTAAACTTATCCAATAGAATTAGGACACGTGTTAGGGTAATTATAATATCATTTTTACCCTTAGTTACCCTATTTACTTTTAACCGTGGTAAATAAAAGTCAAAAGTTACTATGCACCAAAAATTATTTTCATTTTATTGAACCACATTTTACTTACTGATTTTAACCGTGTCTCTTATATTTTTGAAATTCAACTCAAAGAAGCGGTAAAATTAAGTTTTATTCAAATTTTCAAATGCTCCTAGAAGGTGGGTAAAAGACGGTAAAAAGTTCAATAAGATTTTTATATATATCTAATCTTATTATAAAATTTCTCCAACTAATTACATTGAACTTATATAGGTATAATGTATCTATTTTTAACTAAAATAAACTTAAATAAAATAAATAATTATTTAATTAAAAAATCGGTTTTAAACAATAACGCAGTGTTTTTCACTATTCATCAAAAATTGAATGTTTTAAGAAAAATACCAAAACTTCACCCTAAGCTAATTTTTATATTCCAAATTCAAAAATGAATTATATTTTACTAAATTAGAAACACAGAAGTTTCATTAATTAATTTAAAATTAATTCTCATTGTCAAAACCAAAAAGCGAGGTTTTTTAAGTAAAAATTATCAAAATATTGACATGTGTTTGTGTAAAATTCGAATGTAAAATTACTTATAATGACCTAAATTGTATTAAATGATAAACATATAATCTAATTATACTTAAAAACCAATCAAATTCATAATTTAACACTATAAATTATTTCGATTAAAAAACATGTTTTCAATTAAAACATAATATTTTTCACAATTCATCAAAATATGAAAGTTATCAGAAAAGTACCAAAAATTTATCCAAACTAAATTTTTATGTCCCTATTCTAAAGAAGAATTTAATTTTACTCAATTGAAAATATAAAAGTGTCAAATATTTGATTTAAAAAGGGTTCTCCATTAAAAGGCGGTAAAATTGCATTTTTTGAAAAATACTTCTTTTATCTAAAAAAATGAATTTGTTCTTATATTATGGATAAGAAACACATAATATGGATTCTAAAATTTTATGGAGTATATAAAATTTAAAATTCAGTTAATGTTGTTCATAACCGCTTTTGAACGGTTGGTTTTGTAAGTCGTGGTGCGCTTGAACTCAGTTTTGTGTGTAGCGCAAATTATTGAATTACTTTGAAAAATAACGTACTATGAAATCTTGGGGTGTTAAATTCTCACCTACATCAATAAATTGCATCCTCGCAATTTAAAATTGTTCTTTGAAAATAAAAGGTTAAAAATAGAAAATTACCTTTGTGGAAAACTCATATCAGAAATTGGGTTAATAAAATTTAGTCTTAATAATAGGGAAAGGGAAATAAAAAAGTCACCACCAAATTATGATCTCGATTAGGAAAACATTGGTGGAAATTAGAGACACATAATTTGGGGGAAAACATAAATATTTATAGGGAGTTATTGAGGTCATCAATTACAAACAAGTGTAAGATTGAGGGCCTCAAATCCATTAATCTATGATGATTTAAAATATCGTCGGTTCAACAAAACATATGGTATTAGGATAACAAATTTTTGGTTTTAATATCCCTTCCCTAAAGTTTAAGAATTAATTTATTAATAGAATAAGAGGAAAAAAATATACTTGACAAGTAGAGTTTTATCCTTCAACTAATTCCTACCACAAACTCATCTTTCACTCCAAAAGATAATAGAATTCAAAAATATTATATTTATCCTAATTGTATAGGCTTACAAATATAATGAATTTATAATTAATTTGTCAGACTATTTAAAAACACTACATTTTATAATTGAGGACATCACATTTGTAAGTGGTAGGTGATCCAACCTTATCGCTTTTCAGTTGCGGTTTCAAGTCTCACGGCCTTGCCGGATGCGATGGGTTGTCGCCCGACCTCCGGGTAGTCCTTTTTATTGTAATCCAAAAATAATCTCAAGAAATGATTTAACCTTAACAATAGTATCCAATGTCAAACTTAATCGATTCCAACCTTTAGAGTTATGTAAAATGCTTTTGTCCAAACTCAGAGTCCAAATTTTATAAGGAAGGTAAACACAATGAAGATATTTTTTGCCACGTAATAACATGTGAACACCTTCATCATGTATTCTTTTAAAAGACTATAACACCCTAAATTACCATAAAACCATATTGATTACATTCATGCTTCCTTATTCTTTATAGAATACTAGATATACTCCTTCTATCCAAAAATGCTGTAAACACCAACAATGATGGAATATACAAATCATTAATCATTTTAAAGGTAGTCCAGAATATCTAATATAATTTATCCAAATCAATCATATATTATTCAAAAATCATTACCTCAGTATCAGAACCATATTATGGTTTATCTTTCTCTCATCCATATATTTTCCAAAAAGAAATTAACCTGTTATTGATTCACTTTTCTTAGTTCCCCACAATCTCAAGTCCTTAATGAAATAGTACTATAGTACAATCCTTATATACTCTATAATTATTATAAAATGTACATCATTAATACAATACTCAAACGAAACAATAATTTAATAACAACATAAGAAATATAATCATTCCTCTTCATCTTCGGTATTATCATAACTTTATTATTATCCAATAGCATCATTTGGGGTATACTCCGATGATTTGGACATTGATTCATGTAGTGTCCCAACTCATTGCAGATGATGCATTGTACATTTGAAACCATTTTCTTACCCTTGAAATCACGTACTTGGTGTCCTTTTTCTCCACACTTATAACAAACTCTCATTCCCTTCAAGAATTTACCAAGGTAATTCTTTCCACAGTTATCACATATGGGAAAATCCTTCTTTCCCCTCTTCCCTTTATCCATATTTCTCTCTTCCATCCTTTTTTTTCTCTTTCTTCCATTCAAATCCATAATACTCATAGAATTATTTACTTATCTTATTAACACATGATACTATTTCTTCATATGATGAGTATACGTAGGATACTATTTCCCTTTTAAATTTTGGCTTAATACCATGAAAGATATGATCCTTCTTAATCTTTAGATCATGCGTGTTACTGTAATTCTCATTCCTTCTACTAGGCACAATTTCTAAAAAATGGCATACAATAGGTTAGTTTATAAATTGCAATGCATAATTCCAAAATTGTAAAATACCTAATGTAAATTGAAAAGATTGTGAATATAATCTATAATCATAAAATGTTTTCTTCTAGGAAGTATTTACTCCTAAATCCTTCATAATGGATTGTAATGAAAATGTGAATTATCCTAAGCATATCCCCCGAGAGTGTCGTAACCAAGAGTGTAGCAAGGCTCGTTGTCGTGTACCAAGATGCCCTGGGTCCAGCCCGAAACTCCTTGTTGGAGTTTTCACTCCTAGGTACATCTGTGCTAGATCCACCTCTACCTGGTCGTTTCCAGACAGGGATGTATTTCTAGGAAAATACACATAATCTCTACATTACCAAAATTTTAGGAAGTTCTTCTATATTAATTCTCAAAGTTTATCTTAGGGTAATGTTCTCTAATCATAGTTTATCTAAATCTATTTCCAATGCTGTTGCTATACTTCCTCTGATGCCAACTGTAACGCCCTGACCCCATAAGCCGAGAGTCGGTGCATTATTTTAATAAATTGGCATGATTACAAGGAATAAAGTCCCAAAAGACTGATCAATTTAGCAGTACCAGAAAATAGATTACATACATGAACGTTACATTACACATTAGAAAATAAAACACAACATAAACGATCCTTTGAGAAGGCCATTAATCTCTTATCTTAACCCTAATTATTAATCATAATACATTTCTTGGAATCCTGGGAAAATAAAACATAAGGGGTGAGCTCAGATGCTCAGAAAGGATAACAATATAGCATAAAAATTCCTAAATAAGCATAAACATTTAATTCAATGTATAAGACTAAAACAAAAGCCTTTTAAACTTAAACTTCATCATAATATGGAAAAGATAAATCAAATAATTTCATTTACTTATTCAAATGTATATTATACTAGTCGAATAATCACATGTAATATCAATATCCACTATAAAAAAGTGACCTTTACCAATAGAAAATTAATGACAGATAATATTTCTGTTGGTAAAAATGATTAATTCCAACATATAATAATTTTTTTTGATATTAACTATAGGTACAAACAATTATTCTTACCAACATATATATTTATTTATATTAGTAGTTCAATACCAACAATTTTTTTACCAACATTTAAATTTGTTGTCTTATCATAGTAATACTAACAATATATTTACTGATAATGAACGTGTTGGTATTAGTAATTGTTACCAACAAAATCTATTACTATTAAAACAATCAGTTACCAATAAATTACTCAATAATATCAAATATTTTAAAAATAATTGAATATATATATATATTACCCATTATAATATAATTTAGTAATATTTATTGATAATATATATATATATATACATACATGCATACATAATCCTTATACAATATAATTTTTTATATAAATTCATAACTTTTTTCATTATATATATTTATATATATGAAAAAAAAAGAAAAAAAAAGTTCCCCAAAACAACCCCCACACCCCTCATTCCCCGCGACCCCCATCCTCCAACCCTACATCTCTATTCCCTGCCGACGTCCCTGGTGGTCGGAATTCCTTGCGGCCAGAGTTCTTCATGGACCTCGTCGTAGGAACTCCTTCACTATTCCCAACCAGCGTTCAATGTTGAAAAATTCACAAGAACACCCCCTCCCTATTCTCAGATGGTGTCACCCTCAGATATCATCGCGCGAACTGCCTCGCTGTTCCTGATCGGCATCCTAGCACTAAATCCCTTTTTTTGAATCACCCTATAGTAGGATACCCAATATCCCCATGCTGACATCGGGTTTTCATCAGTTATCTCTTGCATCTCACTTCTCTACTTCAGTTCCCCAATCACCCTCTAGTAGCATTTTCAATATCTAATTTCATTTTGGTTCTTCATGTTTACAAATATATATTGTGTTCGTGTTAGGAATACATTCTATATTGATCTAGTAATTTTCATCCTTGCTATGTTTTTTGCTCCATTTTGGTTCTATGTGGTGGAAATGGTTACTTAGGTTTAATTATTTTGATGCTTCGATTTTTCATAGCTGCACTTTATAAGTTCGTTGTATTTCCTTTGGTAGAGTTACCATCGTTTTTTCAATTCCCAATGGTGCAATTTTTGGGGTGGTTTTATATTTCATAGTTAAAAGATATCTTATATATTTATAAATGTTTTACATGGCATCCGGGGGACCATGGTTTAGTCTCCCAGGTACCTGTATTTCAAAATATTGATTTAGTAATGCTTTACATGGCATCTGGGGGACCATGGTTTAGTCACCTGGGTACATGTATTTCAAAATATTCATTTAGTAATGCATATTTTGTTTGAAATACACATTAAATGTCCATACTTCACATATTAAATCATTTCCTGGTTTAATATTTGGGTGACATGTAATACTTGTTAGTAATTTCATGTTATTTTGTATTAATATGATTGAAATGAGTTTTATCATAGCAAAGTCATAATTTTATTTTGATTGAAAATCCAGGTAAACTATTCAGAATATTATCTTATTCAAATGGATACTTACAATTTCTATTTTTTAATTACCATTGATGCTTATTCTTTACTGATAAAATGCTTTTTTCACTCAGTCAAATATCTTGATAGAAAGAACTATATTACTTATTGAAGATCGGTATCAGTCCATATTCAGTGTTCTATATTTTCTTTTAACAGGGAAAATAACTTCATCATTCCATATTCATTTAAAATCACAAAAAATAATGATGTTCATTTCTCGGTTAGTTGAGTTATAACTCAATAATATACCAACAATTTTACGATGTAGTTCAACTTTGCAATTTTTTGTGTGATTCCCTATGTAATATAAAAAATGATTTTAATGAACAAACAAGTTTTTCATTTGTATTTTTATATAATTTAACCATATTCATGAATTAACAGGTGTTGAGGAGGGAAAAATGGATGCAGGGAGGCTGACTAAAATTGGTGGGTTATAGTAGGCTCCCACCCGATGCTTTGGGCATCCACTAAACTCCGGTGGGAGAAACAATGGTTGTAACCTTAAAGTATCTAATTGAAAGGGTAATAGATCCCTCATATCATATTTTAGTCTTCTTTATTCTTCTCCTTATACTATATGAATGAATACTCTTCTTCTGACTCACTCATTGATTTAACCTCCCAATACTCTAATTAGTGTCAGAATTGAATGATATAAAGGTAATTGATCTGACCATTGTTAATAAAATTTTAACAAATGATAAACTGAATAGAAATTGACCAATTATAAGTAATCATGTAGAGTCTGGATGTAGGTGCTAAAAAATAATCTTCGGTAGAGCTCGGTCGTATCAATGAGTTGGGGGGGAGTGAATCAGTGGTATATTTGGAAAAATATTCTTTTAATATTCATCCTCTGTGCCTGTTTAAAACAATGACCAACTCTTTATTATTTAACTCAACCTCACCCGATTGTAGTAGAATATAAATAGAATAGATAAAATAGAATTTACAAGGTTCCAAGTAAAATCATACTCCATGTAATGATTTTTCAGTCTCCTACGCTACAGGAGGAGGTGATTACACCAGAGACCATCCTAGTCCAACCTGTTTAGAGTCCCACTAAGCTCTGGCTATTGAGTTACCCAAGAGATATAGTAGCTTCCCACTGCCCCACTACAATGTTATGACCCAAAATAAAGAATGATCACCCACTACTCCTGGATGATCCTATTATAGCTTATGTTGATATCCATCCATGGATAGACTAGATCAACTAGTCTACCCATGTATAGTATCATCGTGATTTGTGAAAGCCAAAGAATAGATCCTCTAGTTCTGAAACTCCCTCCAAATCTTTAGCAATATAGCTCTCCCTTATGAAACTGAATACTGGGGCATACATGTTTTATTCTCTAGTTAAAGAACACATGGATTTAGTATGTTCTTATTTTCTTTTCGATAATTTTTTGTACAAATTTCTCATTACTCAATCATCGATGCGAGATTATGTAGATATCCCACCCTGGATAGATTACATCAACTGGTCTACCCATGTATAGTATCACCCCAATTTGTGAGTGACAAAGAATAGATATTCTTGTTTTGAAACTCCATCTAGATATTTAGCAATATAGCTCTTCCTCATGGAACTAAATACTCCGGCATACAAGTTTTCTTCTCTAGTTAAAGAACACATGGATTTAGTATGTTCTTATTTTCTTTTTGATATTTTTTTGTACAAAGTTCTCATTGCTCAATAATCGAAGCTATATATTTCTATAACAACCCAATACATAAACAGAACACCAAATAAGTCAATCATCCTAACTAAAGGGGTTAAAAAACATAGTGAAACAGAATATAACACCTGGACACCAAACAAAACAAATACCACAAAAAAATCATAATCTGGTAGCAAGACCCAACATTTCTAGGAACAAATAAGGATAAACAAATAGGATCCTAGACAATACATAGAGAAGATCAAGACACATGGAAAAGAAGCATAAACAAAATTATCGGTAACGACGGAGGAAAAGAGTGTTTGATTGCAGGTAAACCTTCTAGATGGCCAGGACTTGTGGAACCCATGTCTCTTCCCTCTAAGCCCCCTGGATTTCTTCCCTGATGATGTCAATAGATGCATCTCCATGTGATAATGGTTGACTTACAGATCCAGTTGATCCATGTCCCTTACCTCTAAGTGTATAATAATGCACTCTTAACGAAAAACACCACATACAATACAGAAAGTAAATAATAAATAGGAGCATATAGGATTTCTACATTGTTCGGTCCCAATGTAGGTACATAATACTTTATGTGCTTGTATCAAAATGTAAATGAATATAAAAAGATGAGGGCAGTTTTCTTCCTCATCTCCTGTAATGTTGTCCATAAAAGTATAAGTTTACTGTAGTGTACATACTTGAGTCTTTATAAAGAAACAATAACTATCTTGGAACAACTCATCAATGTCTTTAATGGTTAGTCCTCAACTAAACTAGTTTCCTCTGGTCATCAATGGTCCCCTTATGATCTCCTGTAAAGGATATTAGTTTTTCTTTGAATGTCACAACATCAATAGAATAATATTTTTTAACTCAATGAATATCCCTTTGGATACCATAATATACTCAAAAACACTACACATCATCCTTATTATTCAACTCAATATCAGAATGATAATCAAAAGTATATGTCTTCATACTCCATGTTGTATTCCACCTCAATATTTTTCAAATTCTTCGACACATAGAAATATTTTACAGCAACAATAATGTCAGACTTCCTTCTTATCATAAGAAGTTATTACTCATTGAATTCCTTTATTGGTTAAACTATCACGAATCAAAGAAATATATTAAATGTACTCCAACAAATATATTCATGCCTTTCCATTTTTAATTTACACTATTTTGAGACAAGAATTTATGAAACAGTATAAAAAATATATTACGCATCATAATAGAGTTCTTCCCTTTTCTAATTCTCTAACTCTAGGATACTCAGATATAAAAACATAAGTATTTAATAAGGTCTTTTAGTTTTTCAATTTTTCCCTGTTTAAATGAAAAACCAAACACATTTATAGTAATAGTCGAATCACCAAAAACCAGTAACCTTTATTGCTGACTTTTGAAATTACCTTAGTATTCCCAAAATAAATCAACTTCAATCTCAAATACTAGTAGTATTTAAATACATAGGTTTCTCTATTTTAATAAAACTTCACTAATCCATTAATTCCAACTTCAGTCTTAGTCAAATACAGCCATCATCCAGGTGATTCTAATCATTAACTGCACCTTCCATCACACTATATAGTAGATTTATATATTCCAGCAAGCCTTTTACTTGATGTGTGTTGGATTTTGGCAGGCGCATGCAGTGTTTTTTCTGGGAAGTGCTGTCACTTGTGATGCTTTATATCCATTCTGAATAAGATGGAAAATGCATGGAGTTGAAAATATCATTGATCCTGTTGATGTATCTTAGCACGTTCAGTTTTTTTAGAGAAACATATTTTTGGAACAAGAGGCCTGAGTTTTGGGAATGGTTAGGTGAAGCTAAACAGGTCAATCCTGAAATCCTGCCAAACTAGGAGACAACCATATTTTCAAACAGTTTATGGAGTATCATAATGCAATTACATTTACTACTAGAGTAGTAATGACTTCGGGCAGGTTTTATGCAATGTGAGTTTTAGTATGTGTTTTTGTGTAATCTCAACATTTATCTCTCAATTAACTATTGTGTAAGATTGTTACACCTCGTGCATGTATTATAACTGTTTATTTCTTTAACAAATTTCATTGGTGCATAAATTGGGTGGCTGATTCATGTCATAGTTTAAAAAAAAGTATGAGAAAAATGTGAGTTTTTGTGTTTTAATCTTAGTTATTATGAGCTTTCAACTGTTTGGTTTTTTGTTTCATTGAACATGCATCATATCTATCTAATTCACTATTTGAGTACCACTTTACATAAGTTATATCCTTTTCTAAAATTTTTGAGATTTGAATAGAGATGATAAAAAATTCACATTATGAAAATCATTTTTTTCATACTTCTATTTATTCCTATTTTGGTTTTAATTTGTGTAGATATTTTTTACTGATTTTTGGATATACTTTTTTGTTGTTTGTGATGTAGATATTAAAGCTGAAGGGTTTGGCATATCAGTGAATTGAGGTCTCTCTCTGGTACCAGAGCTAACTCGTTTTTTGGTATGCTCTTTGGTTGTTTGTGGTGAAGATCTTGGAGATGGATGTTGTGGTATAACACCTACTTGAGGTTTCTTACAGGTGCTGGAGCTGGCTCGTTGGTCCTGGGGCATGGATGGATCACTGGTCCTGCAGCTGTCTCGCCTGTATTATTGGGGGATGGATCCGTTGTTTTTGTATCTTATTTTGTATTTAATTTCATTATTAATTTAAATAATTTTTTTTCTATGTTTGAAAATTATTTTAAATCTTCTTTAGTTGAATAATTAAAATTGATGAATTTGATATGATAATTAATAAATATAATATAAAATTTTACTAGTAATAAAAATTTATAATTTTTATTCAAATATAATTTATAAATAGATATTATATGGAGGTAATACTATTACTAACAGAATTTTTTTTCATAAAAATCTGTTGCTAAACACTTTAACCAACATATATATTATCTGTTGGTATTATTATAATTGTAAAGAAAATATTTTATCTGTCGCAAAAACATTTAGCAACAGAGTTTTTACCAACAGTTTAGTGATAGGGACTTATGTGCTGGTAAAACCTTTTACCAACAGAAAATGTACTTTTACCAACAGATGTCTATGTTGGAAAAAACTAAATATTTTGCAGTGAGCCAATTTCATAATGATGGAATGCATAATTCCAGACTTCATAACCACATAATCAAGGCCTTGTGCCAAGACTACAAAAAATATTTTTTCAAGGCCTTGTGCCAAGACACTAGTTTGTCTGACAAGACCTACCGATGCATCGAGGAGCTATAGCGGGCCCCACCCGTCACTTACTAAGTCCAATTCATTCCTCATATGAAAAGGTTTAAATATACCACAAACATTCATATTAAAACTAGTATACGAAATGTTAATACATTGACCATAAACCATGAATGGCATAAAAATAGAACATTCATAGTCAAACATATCATAACTCATTCAATAAAATATTGAAGATTGTATTTATAATAAATCAACCTCAATAAAAAATAATATCCCAAGAGGATGTTGATGTAGTTGAAAAGGATTAGTAAAAATCTTTGAGAGAAATATCCATTTTTCATGAAAACATTTAAAAGTCACACAATTTAGAAAGGAATACATTTAAAATACATTTTTGAATCAATGTGTCCCATACCACTTTGAAACTTTTGAAATTAATTAACATTTTAAAACATTTATGTCCATATAAATAAATCCTTAAAACAATTTTGAAAACATGAACATTAATGAGAATGATTTAGAAGAATAAATATTTAAAACATTTAAAATGTTGTTTTAGTTAAAGAGTTTCTTAAAATAATAATTTTTGAAATGTATTTTATAAAACACGAACATGGATAAAAAATATGTCCCAGAAAATACTTACACATAAACAATCTTGGATAATAATGAGATTGAGGAATTAACCTTTACCTTGCACTTTCCTTTGGTCGAGGATACGTTTAACCTCCTATATAATGACCATAGCATGTTATTAAATTATACCAGAACCATATTCATATTTATTATTTCATACTTGATTAATTTATGACTTTATACTACTTATTGAATAATAATATCCATGTTAAATTAACATTTCGGGTAATAATTGATTTATTTATAGTACGTGTTTTAACTTGTTATTCTTGTTTGTGTCATTTAGCTCATGATTTAAATACTACCAGAATATAAAAAATGATTTATATATCACACATATATATATAATATAAATATGTATAATTGATAGATATATGAAATGGAAAACACCGTTTATGGAGACGGTAGGCCGTACGTATGCATAAACGTTGTTTCTGTTTTCATATCGTATTGAACAGAAGTAAGTGAATAAGATATATGTAAGAACATATATATATATATATATATGTGTATATCTAGTAGAATTATTATTTCATATATTAAATACTTATTAAAAATATATATTTTTATAATCATCATTGAATGGTGAACGTGGAAATGAATCTCATCGCGTTCGTGGAGACGGTAATCTGTACGTACACACAAGCGACAATATCATAATATTGATGGTTAAATAGTATTTAATTGGATGGTATATAATATATAAAGAATAATTAAAATGTTATATTTATTATTTACATCAGTTATACTCATTATTATACTCATCCAAATAATAATGTATTGAATAACAACTACACCATGACGTGGAGACGATAAGCCATACGTACACATGTATGGTGACTTTGTCATTCATATGATGGATTGAATAATGAATATGGTTGTAAAATTTTTATAATAACATCATATTATATAGATGATACTGGAGTTATTATTTTATAATGGATACAATAAAGATAGAGGAAGTGGAAGAAGAAAAAAACTTGAAAGAGGTGATGAAATATTTACCTCTTGTTCGGGTTCTTCCTTTTGATTTGATCAAAAGGGATCCTTAGGTTGGATTTTTGGCCAAATAAGGACTCTAGGATTAAGGTAGGGTAGTTTGGAGGATATTTGGGAAGGGTTTGTCCGAGAAAAATGGTTTTGGAGGTGTGATTTTGAGAGAAGGGTAAGTGCCTTTTTATAAGAGGGATGAAGGTCACTTTAGGAAAAGATTAAGGTATTAATTTATTATAAAATAATATTCGGTTTATAATGGCTTAAAATGAATTTATTTCAATAATTAGGTGGTTATGGGTCTAAATCCTCTCAAAAAATAGGTTTTATACAAGTTTAGGTTACCCTTTTAACCTTATCTTTTAGATTAAACTCTTAGTTAAATAGTTTAACTTTTATCGTGTCTTCTTGTATTCTTACAATATATGGTTAATAAACTTACTCTAAACTTCCAAGAGAACCTCAAGTGGTTAATTAATGACATATATAATTTTATTTAATCCCTTTTTCCTAACCTTATATTTTTAGGAATATTATATCAACCAATAATATAGTATTTGTTTAAAAAATTAATTTATGTCAATTTTGAAACTATTTGTTATTTTGTTGTTTTGAAAGTCATAACAACCTTATCAATTAGAAAACAATTATCTAATTAACCCTAACATGTCATATTAACCTATAAAATTCTTTTATGGAATCAAAAATTTTAAATTCTGTTTATTTTAATATTTATAATATAAACAATTTTAATATTTCATTAAAAAGGTAATTACTGCATCATCATTTTGTCATAAATAAATTTAATTATTTAATATATAAAAATCATAAATAAAATATGATTATGTAGGAAATATTTTTATCTTTCTAATGAATATTTATAGTAGAATTTATATTATGTATAACCCTATATTAAAAATGTTTTAGTTAATAAACTTGGAATTTAAAACTTTTAACTCTTCTTTAAATAAAACAATAATAAATGTACTAATCTAATCCAAGTGGACCTAAAGGATAATATTTCATTCATAAGGTTGTTATGGGTCGAATTAAACTTATCCAATATAATTAGGACATTTTTTATGGTAATTATAATATCATTTTTACCCTTAGTTACCCTATTTACTTTTAACCGTGGTAAATAAAAGTCAAAAGTTACTATACACAAAAAATTATTTTCATATTTTTGAACCACATTTTATTTACTAATATTAATTTTTTCTCTCTGATTTTTGAAATTCAACTCATAGAAGTGGTGAAATTAAGTTTTATGAAAATTTTTAAATGCTCCTAGAAGGTGGGTAAAAGACGGTAAAAAGTTCAATAAAATTTTTATATATCTAAACTTATTAGAAAATAAATCCAATGAATTACATTGAACTTATATAGGTATTAAGTATCTATTTTACCTAAAATAAATTTAAATAAAAATATAATTATTTAAATAAAAAGTCAGTTTTAAACAATTACGAAGTGCTTTTCACTACTCTTCAAAAAATTGAATGTTTTCATAAAAATACCAAAAATTAACCCTAAGATAATTTTGATATTATGAATTCAAAAATGAATTCTATTTTACAAAATTCAAAACGTAGAAGTTTCATTAAATAATTTAATATTTATTCACGTTGTCAAAACCAAAAAGTGGGTTTTCTTAAAAAAGTAAAAACTATCAAAAGATTAGCATGTGTTTATGCAAATTTAAAAGTATAATTACTTATAATGACCTATATTGTTTTAAATTATAGAAAAATATAATCTAATTATACTTAAAAACCATTCAAATGCATTATTTAACACTAAATTATTTCGATTAAAAAAGTTGTTTTCCATTAAAACATAGTATTTTTCACTATTCATCAAAATATGAAAGTTATCAGAAAAGCACCAAAAATTTATACAAACTAAATTTTTATGTCCCGCTTCTAAAGTAGAATTTAATTTTACTCAATTTAAAATATAAAAGTGTCAAATATTGGATTTAAAAAAGGGTTCTCCATTAAAAGGCGGTAAAATTTCATTTTTTTAAAAATAATTCTTTTATCTGAAAATATGAATTTGTTTTTATATTATGTCTAAGAAACACATGATATGGATTCTAAAATTTTATCTAGTATATAAAATTCAAAATTCAGTTAATTCTATTCATAACCGCTCTTGAACGACTAGTTTGGTAAGTCATGGTGTGCTTGAACTCGGTGTTGTGTGTATCGCAAGTTATTGAATTACTTTGAAGAAATAACGTACTATGAAATCTTGGGGTGTTACAGGGAGCCTTTGAAGCACAGGATGGACTTACCCAGAGGAGGTTCTATACAATCACTCATCAGTCGGCTAGCCTTATCCTTGGAGTAGTTAATGTTGGGAGTCCGAGTTGTCCTGTAGTGGTGAACCAGTATGCCGATGTATTCCCTAATGATGTTCCAAAACTACCTCCATGTAGAGAGGTATACTTTTAAATCAAATTGTACCCTGAGATAGCACTGATATCTACACCAAAATATGATATGGCTCCTGTGGAGCTTCGGGAGTCACATGTACAATTGGTGGACTTGTAGGGAAAGGTGTTCATAAGACCCAGTGTTTCACTATGGGAAACCCCAATTTTGTTGTCCAAAAAGGCATATAGGAGTTTGAGACTCTGTGTGGAATATTGGTGCCTGAACCAGATGACCATTAAGAACAAGTATCCACTCCTGAGGATTGATGATCTTTTCAATCAGCTGAAGGGATCTTGCTGGTTTTCGAAGATCGACCTCCGATCAGGATATCATCAGCTCAGGATACGAGACGAGGATGTGTAGAAGACGGCCTTCAGATGTCGGTATGGCCATTATGAGTTCTTGGTTATGCCTTTCGGCATGACCAATGCCCCAGCAGTGTTCATGGCACTTATGAACATGATCTTTCATCCATACCTCGATCATTTCATGGTGGGGTTCATTGATGACATCTTGATATACTCGGCGATGGAGGATGAACATTCTTATCATCTACAGATGGTTCTGGATACACTCCAAGAGAAACCTCTTTATAGTAAACTCTCGAAGTGCCAGTTCTGGATATGAGAGGTCCACTTTTTGGGACACGTTATCTCAGAGGCTGAAGTTTCAGTGGATCTACCGAAGATAGAGGTTGTGCTAGCTTGGGAGTCACCCATGAGCATAAAAGAGGTGCATAGTTTCTTGGGGTTGGATGGATACTTTTGGAGATTTGTCCCTGACTTTTCCAGAGTTGCAACACCCATTTAATCTTTGACAAATAAGTGTAAACCTTTCATGTGGATGGAGAGATTCAAACATAGTTTCCAGAAGCTAAGGCAGATACTGATGAGTGCCTCCATCTTGAGGCTGCCAGAACAGGGCGTAGGGTATGTAGTCTATTGTGACACCTCAAGGACTGGGCTTAGATGTGTCCTAATGCAGGAGTGAGAATTGATCGCTTATGGTTCAAGATAGTTGATGCATAATGAGCAGAACTATGCTACCCATGACCTGCAGTTAGCAGTAGTGGTCTTTGCCTTGAATATTTGGAAGTATTACTTGATGGATGAATGTTTTATAGTCTACTCTGATCACAAGAGTCTCATGTATACCTTCTCGTAGAAGGACCTAAACCTGAGACAATGGTGATGTCTAGACTTCCTCTAAGACTATGACTTTTAGATAGTCTATACTCTTGGGAAGGGGAACATGGTAGCAAAATTCACTTAGCAGGAGGTCTGGTCTGTAGCTACTGAGTGAGGTGATAAAGCAGCTAGTCTCGTTGCAGATATCCTTCATGGATATAGATGGAGCAGCATACCTCCAATCTATGACATTCACATCCCCAATCCTTCAGCGAGTCAGGGAGTTACAACTTGGGGACATTGTCTACGAGGTTCAACATGCACAGATATCCTCAGGGCAGGCACCTGATGGATTTTCTGAAGGTGGGAAGCATGTCATCCTCTTCAGAGGACGTACCATGGTACAAGTGGTGCTACATGAGGAGGTGTTGAGGTAGTTCCATATGTCCCCTCTAGAGGTATATCCTGGTGTGGAGAATATATACCAGGACCTACGGCTTCTGCACTGGTGGCTAGGGATGAAGAAGGCAGTGGTATAGTTCATTTCGCGATGCCTCACTTGTCCGTAAGTGAATGTCGAGCATCAGGTTTCAGCGGGCTTAGCTCAGCCACTAGAGGTGCCAGAGTAGAAGTGGGATGGGATCTCCATGAACATTTTTACATGGATTCCACATACATTTAGGGGACATGATTCCGTATGGGTGATCATTGACCGACTCACCAAGTCGGCCCACTTATTACCTATCCGAGAGGAAGTATCAGTAGAGGGATTGGGACACCTCTACATAAAGGAAATCGTTCGACTTCATGGGGTACCAACGAAGATTGTCTCTGACTGTGATGCACGTTTTAAATTTTGGTTGTGGAAGGGATTGCAGGAGGTGTTCGAGACTCAGCTGCGTTTGAGCACCACCTTTCATCCTCAGACAGATAGTCAGACGCAGCGGACCATTCTGATGCTAAAGGACGTGTTACATGCATGTGTCCAAGATTTTCGCCGCAGTTGGGAGGATCACTTTCTCTTGGTGCAGTTTACTTACAACAACAGTTATCACTCCACCATCGGCATGGCACCCTTTGAGGCCCTATATGGCCGACCCTTCCGATCACCTCTATGCAGGACAGACCCAGGGGAGTCAGCACTTATGGGACTAGAGTTGGTATGTGATACAACTGAGAAGGTTCAGATCATCCAAGAGTGGATGAAGATTTCACAGAGTAGACTGCAGTCATATACTGACAGAAGATGGAGACCTTTGAAGTTCTACCATGGGGACCATGTTTTCTTGTGAGTCTCTCCGCGACGGAGAATGCAGAGATTTGGCCGAGGTGGAAAGTTATCACCAAGGGTTATCGGTCCATTTATGATACTACAAAAGATAGGCGAGGTGGCATACCACTTGACACTTCTACTACAGTTGGAGAAGGTGCGCGACGTCTTCCACGTATCCCAGCTGAGGAGATACGTGCGTGACCTATCTCACAATATCGACCACGAAGAGATGGACTTAAATGATGGGGTGACGTTTACAGAGGATATAGTAGAGATTGAGGATTGATAGGATAAGGTCCTTTGTGGGCGGTCGATACCTCTGGTGCGTGTTCGCTAGCAGCACGGGAACCTCCAGAAGATCACAAGGGAGCGGGAGGCTCAGATTCCTGCTCAGTACCCCCATTTGTTTCCTTAGTCTATGTTGTGGATTTCAGGGACATAAAATCCCTAAGGTGGGGAAAATGTAAAGAACTGGATTTTCTATGTAATTTTTTTAATTATATGGATGTATTACAAGTCTTTGAAAATTGACGGCGCATGATTCTGAGGCCCGGTGTGCCCAGAATGAATTTCTAAACTTTTTTTCGGGTACGTTCAGTAAATGCATGAGAAAAATTTTCAAACTTTTGAAACCTTTCTCGGATTAAAAATCTGAGGGCACCGTTGAATCAACAGTGCTGACATTCTCTTAAGGGAGGATTCACTTCGACCACAGTAGGTATGGAGAAAAAGTTAGTTTTTGAAACTTGTTAATAGAATAAATAAAATAACTTTATTATATTATTTTTATTCTATTCCTCCAATGGAGATACGGTAATGTGGTAACGGTGACGTGTCAAGCCAATAAATGTCTTGACCCTCTAATATATGTAACGACAATGTTGGGGGAAATTATGAAGCTTCCTATTAATGAGCCTCAATAACTCCCCACGTCGTTACTTACTCTCCCCCTCTCCTATAAATATAGAGCTTGGGGGAGGGGTATGGAAAAGCTTCACCATGAAACAAAGTTCTGTTGGAGTTCCATAACATCGAGCCCTTAGATGACAGAGCCAAACCTGGCAGGAGGTGATGTTCGACACCGAAACCCCGAACATGAGTTTGACGTTCGAGCAGCGGTAAGGACAGCTTGTTGCGGGGACAACGAACAACAAGACTCACTCAACCGCGATCACTCTCCAACATTTAAAGGTAGGGGTTATTTTCATTTTTTCATTCTTGACTACCTCTTCCATATTCTGGAAATTATACGAAGAATGTGGGTTAATAGACTAACAGGTTGACCAGATATTCATTCGTCTTTGCAGGAGGATTGCGGGAAATCTTTGTGGGGTTTATCTTGTTGTTTAATTCAATTGATTATTCAACCCCTTAATATCCTCCATAATACGATTTAATTTAGAGGTCATAGGCCTAACGAACTCAGCCCAAACCCTCCACTATCTTGATTTTCTTGCGCCTCCTTGGAAGACCGCGAGCACGTAGACATATGCCGCAAGAGGAAGGTCACGGCTCGTCAGCCATGGGGAACAGAGGAGGTGGCCGACACTGTGGCCAGCTGTGGGAAGGAAGGTGGCGCGACCGTCGTGCCGCCGGTGAACAAAAGCCATGGTCGAATCCACAGCGGAGGCCGAACCCGCCTCCGACGGGTTCTGTGGTGACCGAGTGGTGCCCACGTGGTGCCGCCGCATCGCCAACCGAACGACCTTTGGGTTGTTCGGGAATCCGGGAGACTAGGGGGTTAGACCCCTGTGTCGGAATGAACCGAGCCAACACCCTGACGTAGGGCCTCCGCCCTCGGAGCCGAGTCACCTCCCTTGGAGTCGGGTCACAGCCCTCAAAGCCAGGCCGCTGCCCTCACGCCGGGCCACCACCCTCGGAGCAGGTCGACGCCCTCAGAGCCGGGCCACTACCCTCACCCCGGGTCACCACCCTCAGAGCTGGGCCACCACCCTTGGAGTTGGGCAACTACCCTTAGAGCCGAGCAGCCGCCCCCACACCGGGTCGTTTCCCTCAGATCGGGCCCCCGCCCTTAGACCGGGCCGCCGCCCCAGCAGGACGCCGCCCTTGGACCAATCCGCTGCCCTAGCAGGCTGCCGCCCTAGCAGGTCGCCGCCCCATGTGGGTCGGGCAACCCCTTTGCGGGCCAGCCTATTCGGGTCAGGCTTCCCTTGCAGGCCGCCCCTCTTGTGGGTCGGATCGAACATCATCCCAATGGGCCAAGTCCACCTTGACCTAGCCGAGACCGGGTCGAGCTGGATCAGGCCGGGTCGGTCTAACTGGGTTGAACCAGACTCGGGCACAGAAACTCTCAAAGGACCTTATCTTGAGAACCGGATGGTCATTTGATGAACCGTATACGGAATTGAGACCATTGGTGTCAGATGGTACTTTTTACCTACTCCCTTAGAGTTTCGGAGAAACTTAGAGTTCAGTCGGGTTGGATCACACCCGAATCCAACCGGGCCCTCGGGACTGAAATACCAACAACACACAGACATGGCATCCGACTGACGCATTTTCTATTGCATTGGAACCCTTAGGATGTGGCGGATCATTGGGTTACTTCTTTGTGAGACTTCTTGCTAGTTTATATACAACTGATGTCTTGCGGAGCGGTTCTCCAAAGCACACTATATACGGAACCCTATGATTGGATGAGACCTGACAACTGCTGACTTTTCAACTCGGAGTGACTCAACGGCCACGGTACACAATGGGGAGGAGTAACTTAGTAGACCATGATGGGGGTGGGTGGTTCGGTGTGACATAGCAGGTCATGGTGGGGAGCAGCCGCAGTACGCGATGGGGTGGAGTACCTTAGCAGACCGCGTTGGGGGGGACGACTCTTTGTGACCTGACAGACCCACAATACATGATGGAGAGAAGTACTTCAGCAGTTCAAGGTTAGTGATAAGAGCCTCTGTGTGACGTGGTAGGCCCATTGTACTCAATAGTGGAGGAGTTCTCCAGCAGCCGAGGCATTCGACATTATGGCTGGGAATGTTACTTGTTACTACCCCTAGAATAAATCATGGTGTGAGTTGTCTTTACTTTGTGCTTGTGATTGAGGTTATGCTAAGTAGTACTATACCTGTGTGGTAAACTACCTTTTTGGTGTTACCCAGTGGTTTTTCTTTGTGGAACTCTAGGAGACCTTCAGGGTCTCGGGGTCCCTACTAAGTATCGTTATACTCACTCATGGAAGGGCTTTGCCCGAACCTTGTTGTGTCTTATGCAGATGACATAGAACATTGATCGAGGCTAAGGGAGCCAAGACTGGACGGTGCTTAGAGGTGGACCGTTCGGCATGACGTGACATAGAGGAGAAGAGCAGATGTGGAGTGCAGTGGAGGCGATCTGTACCTACCCTTCATGTAGGAACCTCAGAGGATGACCTAGTAGCTGTTTTCCTTTTTCTTTCAGTTGTATTGTACTTTCAGTCATACTTGTACCTTTACAGTTGGGCTTTAATTACTGCCCCTTTTACTTTTATAACTATTTTACTACAAGAGTTTACTTCACAGTTTCTTCTTATTGTGTTCTCGGACCATGTGTTTGTACATGTTTAAAGGCAATTCCTTCCTATTTTAGGGAATATGCCTTTTAGTGCTAGTCGCCAACCCCTGTCCTATGGAAGGCGGTCTTGGGGTAGTCACGGAATGGGCCCCAAGGGATGGGTCGTTAAAATATTCCTAATAACTACTGTAAATGTGGAAATCAGGGACGAACCCATAAGGAAGGTGATTTTAACCAAAACATTTCTAAAACATTTCAAAAAGACCCCACTTTTCTCAGCAGTGGGGTATATTTTCTTTTTTTCAAAACTTTTTTTGTATATTTTTTAAAGAATTAAAGTGACACAACAATTTAATTTTTTTTGATATAAACTAAGACAAAGTAAGAAAGAGTGAACAATAAAAATATACAATGCTGATAAATGAACAATCAAAATAAAACGCCTGGGGAAAAACTTAATTCTACTGATTTTAAAGAATTCTAATTTACTTAAAAGTTGTTGCAGTATAACACTTGTAAAAAAGATGACTCGCCTCCCTCGCCAAGAGTTATGTCAAATAGTTTGATAAATCTTAGAGTTTGCCACTCCGAGATAAATCAACTGTGAAAATTGTGATTTGATAATGACAAGATAATTAACTCACCATAAGTTCTGAAGTTTTCTGAATTTATGAAATTTTGAAAGATGCATCCACGGTCTATCTCACCGAACAATTGTGGATTTAGAAATTATGTTATAGTGGTACAAGGCAATTGAATGAATTCATTATTGATCTCGTCAAACAATAATGAATACATTAAAATGATAAAGTGAAAAAGATGATTTAAAGATAACGAGTAGAAACTAAATTTCTCCCCGAACTGGGAGATTTAGCTAAAAACACATTCATTATCAAAACAGTAATTGAAAATTTTTAGGAATGGAATTCAAGAAGTAAAAAACAATAGGGATAAAGGACTCCCCAATGATGCTCTGCTCGAATGCTCCTTCAACTCCAAGGTTGTCCACCAGATCTCTCTGATCCGATGAGAGAGAAGTTATACAATGTTCCAATGATTCCCTCTAAAATCCTTAGTCCCTTGAATGTATGTCTTCCCACCATATAAAATTCCCTACTTTCTCTGCTTTTAAATCCTGCTGTCATAAGCTGCACATCACCCCTTGTTTTCCAATGACTTCAAGTGTCCCTCACTTGTGCACCGCACACATGTGTTTTTTCATGACTAACACGTCGCGCCAACCTTTCCCTTGTAACTAACTCTCGGTGAGTTATTTAAAAGAACCTGAAAGTTTTGAAGGACTTGGTGTGAACCTACAAAACAATGAATAAAACAAGCAGTAAAAAACAAAAATAAAATAAATAAAATAAAATTTATAATTAAAGTTATTAATTTATCATAAAGTCGTAAAAAAAGTAAAAAAAAATTAAACAATGTTATTTTATTAAGTTATTTTATAAGTATTATTGAAATCAAGTTATTGTAACTATATTTTAAATTTAAATTATTATTAATTAAAATGAATCAATTATTTTATATAATTAATTATATCTTATTATAAAAGTTATGAAATAATAATTAAAGTAAACATTTAAATATTTTAAAACTGATTAGTTATAAATTATTAATTTTATTTTAATGTAGTCTATTTTAATGTTATTATTTAATTATGTTATTTATTTTCATTTATTTAATATTATAAAAGTTATTTAAATTTACTATTATTTTGAATATTAAATTATTTACTAATTTAAGTAATTTAGAATAGTTTATTCTAATATAATATATAAATTATTATTAGTATTTATTTTAATGAAAAATTTTAATATTAAATATTGATAAATATTTAATATGAAAAATTAAATTAATAATTTATTTATTTTAATTTATAAGTTATTATTAATTAATTTAGTTTAATTAAAGTTTTATTTAATTTAATTAGATTAATAATTATGTTTTATAAATATTAAATATCTTATATTTATTATATGTTTATAGTTATTAAATTTTAATATTTGTATTAAATTATTATTTTTTAGTTTTTATTTTAGTTTTATTTTAATTTTTTTATTATTTATTTTTTTATCTCCTTCTTCCCCCCCAAAATTGGCACAATCCTAGGTGTGGCTTTGAGATTATTCTGTCGCGGCCAGCGGCTCCCTCCTCATCACGGATTCTGGCAGTGGTCAGCTTAGCTCCGTCGCACATTAGCTACATGCAGTTCGGCTCAGTGGATTCGAGTACTGGATCTCCTACGGTCAAGCCCTGACCTCGGTCGGCGACCTGTTCGGCTTCGACAGAGGGTTCTTCTCCTGGATCGGCCTCAGCTCACGACCTCTTGTTCTAGTGGCATCTACTTAAACTCATGGCAACGACGATGGTCTAATCCAATTTGTGCCGACAAAGAAGTTATACTCAGAGAAGCATGAATGACTCGGGTGGGTTCTTTCCGATATGGTGGAAATTTCGGTGTGAAACTATAAAAGTTTCATTTTCCAGTTTTTTTTTTGTGTATATTGATTTGGGAATGGAATTGGTGAAAGGGAGGACATTTGTAGTTGCAAGGGTTGAAGGGCGTCGGTTGCAGTGCTGGAGAGGAGAGATGACTATTGGTAGGAGGTTGGAAATGGTGCTGAAGTAGAGGAACTGTGGAAGGAGAAATCAGTGTGTGAAATGAGGAATCAGTGAGACATGTCTCTAGAATTGTGAAACAGCAAGTAGCGCAAGAGTCACTGATGGGGAATGGGGAAGGATCGGTATCGGTGTGTGGAAGTGGTGGAACCACTCTGTGCATGTGACCGATAAAAGAATAAAATAAGTCACTGATAAATAATAAGTCACCGATAGTTAAAAATAAAAAATAAGACACTGTTAGTAAAAAAGATTCATTGATAGTTTTAAGAATTAGGTAGTCACCAACTCTAATGAAAAGTGATACTAACATCGATGGCATGTTGAAACTGATACCATTTTCATTCGCATCGGTAGCATACTAAAATAAAACTGATGGTAGTTGGATAAAAAATAAACTAATAGTGAGACAAAAATTAAAACTGTATAAATTGAATTTAAAATTAAAATATAAGTTAATGAAATAATTGAATGAATTGATAAACAAAAATTATTTAAATTAGAATTAAAAACTAAAATTAAATCAAATAAATGATTTGCAACTGGGTTATTATTAAAACTGCATATAAAAAATTAAAATATAAAAGTGTTAAAGAACTAAATAGATTAATTAAATTACAAGATGAACACATAAAAATAATAAGACATAAAATTATTGATTTAAAAAATTAATTATTAACTTTAATTAAAAACTAACCAAATAATTAAACATAGAAATTAATAAAGTTAATCTATTTTAATGAACCTAAATTAAAGGGAAAATTTTAAATTAAAAACTAAGTTAATTAATACACAAATAAGATGATTAATTGGTTATTTAATATTAATGTAAAATTATTAAACACTGGGCAGATTAATAGAAACAAAACTAAATAATAAATAATTAAACTAGAAAATTTAATTAATATTAAATTAATTATTTTAAAGGCTTAAAATTTCATAATTATTTATAAATATTTATTAATTAATAAAGTTAGTTATAATAATATAAAAGTATTATTATTTAATAAAAACTGTAAAAATAGTTAATTAAATCATTAAAAATTAAATAAAATGATGTGGTAAAACTATGTAAAAATAAGTCCACATCAGTGAGTGGTACAATTTTATGTTTTCAATGATTTAACACATTATTAAGTCACGTTGTTTAAAAAATGGATCCCAAAATACTAATATTTGAAGTTGGTAAGGGTGAGGTAAATTTAAAAGAATTCAATGGGGTATAATAATGTTTTTTTTTTCATTTTAACCCTAATATTTTATTTCAACATCTTCATTATCTATTTTTAAACATAACCGTGGTAAAACAAATTAATAAAAAATGGGTATAATATTAAAAATAAAGAAAAATTTGGATCATTAGTGGAAAAGCTATGAAATTTCAGACCATATATTAGCCACCTTTTCCTATTTAAATATACTAATGATTTTTAAATAATATAATAAAATGTCGTTTTTATAAAATTTCATTAATATAATTTTTTTAACATTTCAATTTAAAATAACATTATATATAATAAGACAAATATAGAATTTGAATATAATCCTTTCACACTTCTATAATATAAAATATTTATCTAAAAATTTAATGTGAAACCATATTTCCTTAAAAACATTACTTTTAAATTTTATAAAATTATTTATTATATTTTTTATTATTTGAATGAATATATTATGAGTGTTCTTTTAGAATCTAATGTAAATATACAATAATTAAAAAATTGAAATAAATGTAAATTTAAAAATTAATTTTATTATGAAAAAATAAACTTTCTGATTCATCCACAACCTATATTATCTCTATATGATCCTAAAAAATATATTTAATGTCATGAGGGGAAATTTTTTATTTTCTGTTATATAAAATATTATCTATCTAATTTGCACAAACAAGTGCCTCATAATAACTAAATATATAATATATAGAGATAAGGGTCTATATCCCATCATCCAATAAGAATTAATATGAAAATTGGTGGAATTTTCCATTATTTTCACCTAGGATAAGATGATTCACTCTTACAAACTATAATTTTCTTTTAATAATTTTACTATTCAATATGCAAAAAATTAAGTTTATGAGATTAAATAATATTAATTATGATTATTCAAAACATGTAATATATTTTATAAAATTTAATCTCTATAAGAGGTAGAATTTAATTTTATAAAAAACTTGTAAATAGTAATAAAAAATTGTTTTCTGAAAAAAATGTATTTTTAACTATAAAAGGATTTTTTTTACTGAGATAAAATATAATTTTTATTAATAATTTATTATAATATTTATATCTAAATGAAAATTATTGAATTATAGTATCAAATATAAATCATTATAGTGATTTTTTTATGAAAAGAAATTAAAACTTTACAAAAATATGTATTTTTAACTATTCACTAAAAAATAAATCATTTCATAATAATAAAAAATACCATATAATGTAAATTTTGATATGGTAATTTGAAAAATGAAATTTATTTGATAAAATTTAGTTTATAAAATTTGAGAATTTTGGTTTTAATCATATTTTTAAATAAAATAATGTGTAATATGATATTGTTTCTCTAGAAAGAAAATCATACTATATTGACATTTAGGTGTAACATTTAAGAATAGAATGCAGGACAATTTGACTCATGGTTTACTTAGAATGACTTAGAGTGCTTTATCATGGATTTAAAATTATAATACAAGAATTAAAGTGTCAAAACCTATAAACCTATGTCAGATTGTTATGAAATCATATAAAAGAATCATTCATTTATTTTTTACAAGTATGATTACCTTGTACATCAATGTGACATGTAGTGTGGTTAGAATGGGTAAAAAGGAGTTTTACAATACATAATATTTTTTTATAACATTTTAAAATGGTTAAAACCTAGAAAATTAAGTTCAATTTTTCTTAAATATAAATACATCATTGACTAGTTTGTGACATAGAATGAAAATCAGTATTTCTTATAGTGTGGATAGAATGATAGAAAAAGAAGTATTATTAGATTTTACATTCATCAAAAACATGCATCAAATGATTGAAATCATGAAAATAAACTATAACTATCAATAAATTAGAGGAAAACGAAATTTGTTTTCTTTCTAACATGTAGGTATACATATTACATTTATCCAACATTTGATTTTCCCTAAAAGAAAAAAATATTGTTTATAATGATTTAAATGTTAAAAAATGCATCAAAAGGTCAAAACCATTCACCTAACCCTATATATTTTTTAAATAATAATAAAATGATCGTTACTTAATATTTTACTTATCTGAAGCGAAATTAGGAAAATATGGAATGTGGTATGTGTAGTGTGTTCGTAATGACAAAAAACTACTTTATTAGAATTAAATTAATTCGAATTGAGTGTCAACCCTATAAAATGACTTATAATTTTCATTAAATGTTAGGAACATAATCACCATTTAATTTTTGACATGAAAGAATAGAAATAATTTCATTCTAACTTATATTTTTATTTAAATGGAAACACGTTTATTTCTATTATTTTAAGTCAAAACAATGTGCATTAAAGAGTCAAAAAACAACCCAAAACTTTTACGAAATCCAAATAAAATGATAAATTATCAATTTAAAACATGTAAGTATAGACCACACATCAATCTGACATGAGGTTCGGATGGAATAACTGAAAAAAGATGTTTTATTATATTTATAAATCTTAAAAAACATGATTCAAAGTGAAAAATCATTGAAAATGAAATCTTGATGTTATAAAATCACTATAAAATGACCTCTATAATATATTTCTCAAGCTAGAAGAGATCTAACATCAATATTGTATGAAGATATCTCAAAATTACTAAAAATAATTTCTTATGGATTTAAAAGTCAAAAAACATATGATAAATAGTCCAAACCTATTAAACAACCTAAGGTTTCTTTGAAATCATAGGAAAATAATTATAGAATAATTTACAACATGTATGTATTTAAAACCAAATTTCAAATGTTCATGAGCTAGAAAACCATGTTGGATTTACATGAAATCACATAAAAAGAACCACAATTTAATTTGGGACATGTAAAAATATACAACTAGTCATTCCATCTTATTGTGTTGATAAAATGGTATGAAAAGAATTTTTATAGTATAAAATGATAAAAAATATTCCATATTGTCAAAAAAACATTGGATTGTCATTAAATCACATTAAACAATCATTATTTAATTTTTGGAACATAGGAATAGACTATATGTCAACCCGACTTGTGGTTTTCTCGGAATGGAAAAATTTTCATTTTTATTGATTTCAGTTAAAAAAATGTGTGTTTAGGTGAAATAATCAACAAAAAACATCATATTGTCATGAAATCAAAGGAATATTATAATTTATTACCATAAAATAATATTAAAATAACCAAAATTTAATTTTTGATATATAGGAATATATCACATATCATTTTGGCTTGAATTTTCCTTAAAATGACCAAAAGTTTGATTTTCTTGATTTAAATGTCAAAAAATTACTATAATGGATCAAAACCAAGAAACAAACCTCAAATTTTCATGAAAATACAAATATAATTATTTATATTAATTTTTGTCATGTAAGAAATAATCTCATGTCATTCAGATAAATTTTAGCATGTGGGAATATATGTCCTATGAATTCATTATGTGACGTGGTTGAAATAAATGTAAAAATAGTTTTATTATATTTAAATTGTTAAAACCATTGATTAAATGATTAAAATAGAATTTAAATAAGAATACAAAATAAAATATTAAAGAGGCTCCAAATTCCAAATGATATAAGGGGAATATCAAAAATGATCAAAATTAGAAGAAAAATGTATTAGTTTGATATAACAATAAAAATAAAAAAACACACACAAAAGGGAGAAAATAAAAGTATGATAAAAAGGAAAACCTAAATAAATTAGGTAGAAAAACTCAATATAAAAAAGGAAAAATAAGATTTAAAAGTTAATCTAGAATATAGGAGACAAAATACAGATGTCTAATCAAATGTTGGAGTAAATGAAAAATCTAAAGGTCATGAATGGAAATGAAAAAAATAGAATAAAATTAGAATAAGAAACAAAAAAGGAATCTATTATAAATATAAAATTACAAGTATAAAAATTATTTGAATAATAAATAAAACAAAACTAGATTTAAATGCAATGAATATAATTCAAAATCCAAATACAAGAAGAAGAATAATAAACAAGAACTCAAAATAAAAAAAATAAAAAATTAATAAAAAAGCTATTTAGTATAATAAATTTTAAAAAAAACTTTCAAAATAAAACTAAAATATTTATTTTCTTGATTTTAGAATATAGAAATAGGATTTGATGAATAATTAAGCAAATAAATTTTTGAAAAAATAATTTATAGAATAATAAAGATAAGATAAATTGGGAAACAATAATGGAAAAAATGAAAAATGAAAAGAAACTTAACATTAAAATGATGAAAAGGTATCAATACATAAGTTTTAGTTGAATCAATAGTGTCTACAAAGCCAAAACTAGTAGTTCAATCAGATGTAGAATTAGAGGAAATAAACTATAGTAATAAAATAATTGAAATTTGATGGTGGACATGTTAGATGTAGAATAAAATATAGATTTTTAATTAAAATGAAGAAAAAAAGGCCATAAACATGATAATATTAGTATTTGGTATATGGAATTGAAAAATAAGTTAATGATTAATTCATAAGGTTTACCTAGAAAATAAATGATATAGGTAAAACAATAAAAATTATCTCATATTTCCATGAAATAATTTTACAATTTTTATTGAAAAATGTATTTTTATATGAATAGAAATCATGTCACTTTTTCATGTGATGATCTCAAAATATATTGATATTTTTTATTTCATGACTATTTGATGCATGTTTATAATGAATTTTATATCCAATAAAACTGTGTTTTCTATCAATCCAACTACACTGCAAGTTGGATCTATATGAGGTTTGTACACACATGTCCAAAAATAATCAATGATCCATGTGCTATGATTTTATGAAAAATCAAGTGTATCTACAATGTATTAACCTTATGAAACATTTTTTTATCAATATCAAAAAATGAAAACATGATTTCTTTAATTTCTGAAAATCTATCGGTTAGATTTTTATAGGACCTATTGTAACATGTAAAAAAATTAATTATAGTAGTTATTCTATGATTTACATATAATATGGTGTAATGAAATAGCATTAAACATCACATAATATTGAGGTTAAAGTCAATAAATTATTCCCCTACATTTCATGATTATTTAAAGATTATATTTTTAGAGAATTTGGTAACAAATATTACATAAAAACCCCATATATTAAAAATAGTATACATCAACTTAGTGCCCATCTTTTTCTACAAAAAAAGTATTTAAAATAAAATATGATTTATTTTCAAGATTATTATTCACAATTTTTTTATTGATCTCATCATTGTACATACCCTCCCTTAAACCATGTGAATTTTAAAAAAAATTGGGTTAAACACAAAATGCTTAGTAAATGATATAACAATAATGGAATAAACTATTAGTCAATGAATACTATTAAAAATTTTCCTTTTTAAAAATAAATTTTGACCTCAAAATATTTATTTTTATATCCTTGAAATCACCTTTTAATCCCAAATATTTTCGTAAAAAAATTAATAATAAGTATAAAATGTAAAATAAAATAGAAATAGGTTTCTTTTAAAACATAAAAAACTCATGATTTTTTTAAAAATATTTTTAATTTACATTCTTAAAGAGTGACATATACTTTCCTTTTAACATAAACACAATGAAATATGTTTTGGAAACATGATATTTATATTGAAATATAGTAAGAATAAAATACAACATATATTTAATGTGGGGAATAATTTTCTTACCATACTTACTTATGATGTAAACCTTACATATACCATAAAATAACCCTCATAGTTATATTTTACATAACCCTCGCATTTATACTTGGAGTAACCATTGCATTTACATTTGGAATAACCATACAGTCAAATTACATCATAGTCATTACATTAGAGGGATATAATGGATACACACATATTTGGTTTATAATAGAACCACTCTTCTCATATATAATTCCCATGAATAGTAACATAATCAAAAAACATTATTTCTTGCATCATAAAAACGTTCTTTGTGGAAAAAAGATTATTTTAATTGAATAATGTTCACATAAAAAGGGAAAAATATTTTAAAATAACCATGTTATCTTGGAATGAAACATTAAAATCATCAGGGTTTCATGAAATAATGAAATTTAATTTATGTTATATATGTTAAGAAAAAATTTCTTTTGACTTTAATAAAAAGTGACATTAAAATGGAATTTTTAAAGAAAATTCCCTTACAAAAATCATATCATTGAAATGAGTTTTATTCAAATGAATATATTATTTGAATCAGATATAAATAAACATAATAAAATGATAAATAAAATAAAATATAATTAAAATTAATCTCACACATAATCTTAGAATATAATAATCAATTATGTACAATTCTAATCCAAATAATTGAAATTGGGTGAAGAATTATCTTACCATATGTACAAATGTGTTTTGTACTTGCACTTATTATCATGGATAATCAAATTATATTGATAAATTACTTAATTTAAAACCTATTCCTAATATATTTTATTTATTATAAATTTATTAAGTTCATTTATTGCCATTTTGATGAGTTATGAAGGTAAATGTTTCTATTTCAGGAGCATTCGTGTCATAGTTTCATGGTTGGTTAACTTGTGTATATTTATGGAACTTATTTCCAAATAATAATAGAACTCTAGAAGTGAAATTATATGGTATTAATGCACTTATATAAGTATAAATAGTCCCATATATTATTTTTCTTATGGAAATTAGGATTATTTATTTGATAAAACATTAATGATAATTGTTTAATTTATTATGGTGGATTTTATGACCATCACAGACCAGTTTCATTTTATTTAATATCAATATATATATTATTTCTATAAAATTAAATAGGTTATAGTAAACTTATTAAAATATGAAATAACCATAATAATAGTTTTATAACCATCCTTGAAGGTGGTAATGGGAAATGAAAACTCATTATCCATAGAGATAGTTAACTGCCATAATTTGGGCAATGGTATTGTTTCATTGAATGATATGATATGATAAAATGGATGGATAGGATATATTCAATTAGAACTATTAAATTCCATTATATAAATGATACTAGATTTATTATGCCTTTATTGAAGAACGAGGTGATGAGAAGTTATAAGAAGGAAATAAATTAAGAGATGTGGTTTTGAGAAAGTTTCCTCTTGAATACCATCTCCTTAAATAATCCCTTAAAGAAAATGGAATTTTTATATTGGTCAATTCCAAAACTCTAGAATTCTTATAGGGAATTTTAGAAGATAATTTTATATATTATGGTCATATGTAGGCTCATGGTAGTGAAATTAAGTTAAGGAATGGGTTCCCTTTTATAATTTTGGTGAGGGTCATTTTTGAAATTTCCCAAAATATTAAAATATAATAATTCTATTCTAGAGGAAAAGACTTCAAAATGGACAATGAAGTAATAGGGGAATAATTTTTCCATAATATATTATCCCCTTTGTCCTTATATAAACTTTCTATAGCTTCTAAATAATTTATTAAAATAATATATTCATAAAATATCATTATTGTCAAAATTGATAAAATTAATTTCTAGGACATTAAAAACATTAAAACAATGATTAAAAATTGAAAAAAATATTCTACTGTATCTTTAAAATTTAAATGTCATCTATAAAATTCAAGGATCACATTAACTATATCAAATTATATTTTGTTTAATATTTTTTATATCATTTAATTTATTTTTCTATAAATTAAATAATTACTACATCAACGTGATGTAAGATTGTAAGGTAATTATTTCTTACATAAAATTAAAAATTAATTACCATGATGTAAATAAAGATTTTATATTTATAAAATACTATTTATGGACGAACATATCTTCTGGATGACCATATATTAAAAATGTTATTCTTATTAAAAACAATTGTGTGACAAGTTTGACGATTCTAAAAATAAAATACTATAAGTGACTTAATGTCAACCTAATGGTTCCAATATGTCATAAATTATATCCATGGATGATTTTGGTTCAATATTACTCATCCAATAAGATTTTGACAGGTGTTAGGGAAAATTCATTGTCCGTATAATTTTATTTTTTACCTTAATTACCTGATTTACCATTAACTATGGTGATAAAAATTACTAAGATTACTATTCATATTATCCCAAAATAATAGGGATCTATTTAATAAATATTTAATTTATTATTGAAAATTTGAAATCCATTTTTCTAATTTCTAAAAATAGAAATTTAAAATTAATCTGTAAATATGTACTGAAAAATGGGTTTTCAAAAAATGACTCTTAAAATACTTTTTTTTATATACTAAAACCCATTAAAAAACCATAATAGACTTATTTTAATTCAAAATTAAATGATTAAAATCTAAAATAAATCCAAATAATAATTGTTTTATTCCAAATAAACTACACTTTCTAATTAAAACTAGTATTTTTCATTATTCGTTGAAAAATAATAATTTTTAGAAAAGTATCAAAATGCCACCATAAGAAAAAAAATCTATTATGATTTTAAAAATGAAGTTAATTTTATCAATTAAATTTTATAAAATTTCAAAAAATTAATTATATTATTTTTATATAAAAAACATTAAAAATAATTTTTTGATGAATAAAATGGATTTACTAAAAATATAATAGAATGAAATTAATAAAAATATACTACTTATTTAAATATAATTAATTAATACATTATCAATGAATATAAAAATTATATATTTCATAATTTCATTAGTGTTGTTCATTTCCTCCAATTTAGTGGATATGTTATAATGGTCATATTTAAATAATAGTATTTTTGTTTGTTTATTCTAGATGTGGAATATCTTGTATGATATCAAACATAGTATTTATTTTAAAAACATGGGATGCTACATTATCCTCAAATTAATAAATTTTTTCCTCTTAATTTGAAAATGGAATAAAAAACTAGAGGTTTGAATTTTCAAAATACCTTTGTTGAAATCCCAAATTGTAAAAAGTATTTATTATAATTTATTTCGAAACGTGAGTAAGGGAAATATGATGGTTGTCTGAGATAACACATACTAGGTTTCTATATAGGATATCATGAGTGTTAAGTGAAAACATGGATATGGAATTTAATAATAACTCCAAAATACTGAGGGAGGGTGATGGAGAACATGGTAATGATAAATTTGACCATCAAAAAATCATCAATATTTGTTGGGATTAAAGGCTATTGATTTATAGGTAAAAAAGGTAGAAGGATAAAATTTATTATTTCAATATTGGTTTTCATCCTAGTATATGAACATGAATAGATTTACATACTTGACAAGAATAATTTCCACCACGAACTCTTATTTTTCTCCAAATAATGGGTATGAATTTTCCATGCTTAACACACTAAAATCAACTTCTATGGATCAAACAATACACGAAATAAAAACAATTTATTCCTCCCTTATTTTGACAATAACTAAAAAAATAATGTTTAGGATAAGATAAGATAATTCCAAAAATAATTAATCTCCAAAATTTAACAGTAATACAAAAAGATCAACATAGATCATTCAACAAATAATAATCCTCAAAATTCCTAAAAATGATTATAAACTAATATTGAAACCCAAAAAATCATAACAATATGATCACATACCCTTCCAAGATAAATTTAATATTTATATTCAAATCAAATTAATAGCTCTTAATATATCATACCCAAAATGTAGTTTCCTAAATTACATAATCTTTAAGTTATTATAACCATTTCCATAAATAACCTGAATCACCATAAATCCATAATAAAATCATATATACTTCTAAAATATAATTCAACCTTTATTACAAAAATAAAATCACATATAATTCTTATTACCTTAATCATATAGGGTTCCAAAAATATTAAATGTATTCTGAAATAACATTAATAACTTAATGACCAAATAATTTTCTAATCCCATTATTATATATTAAATAAAAAATATGTTCCCAAAATAAAATTATTCTTCACCCATAAAATTGTTTAACATAAATTCCCACTAAATAGGACTTCATGTAGGATAGTGGTAGGAGATGCACCATTTTTTCCCTTTAATTTTATGTTCAAACCTCACAGACTTACCAAATATGATGGGTTTTCACCCTCCATGTGGGTTATCCTTTTTCTAAAACTATAATCCTTATAATATTCCTTAAAAAGTGAGAAACATCCAAAAAAATTACATAATATATTCATCATTAATGAAAAATTTTTAACCTCAAAGGTTATCTTATACCTTTCATTTTTCATTCCATAATTATATAAAAAAAATAAATATCATACAATCCCTAAAGGTTATCAAACCCTTTAAAATTATGTCCATAAAAAAGAAAATATAATTCTTCCTAAAATAACATTTTCACATGAAAATATTAAGGGAAACATATAACTGAAACTCAATAAAATTATTCCAAAGTAATCCCATCATCAAAAGAGTATTAATAATTTTAAATATGTCATCATACATAAATATACCATAACCCTTGAATTTATTATACGAATAAATCATAATCATTCATCATTATTCATGATAGATTAATCATGAATTTCCATCTTATTACTTAATACTTCATTTTTATAAACCAAAACATCAATCATGTCCTAATATTCAACAAGGTCAAAACATGATACAAGAAATTATACATACCTTTCGTATTTCATTTTTAGTTTCCCCATATTCTATTTTAATAGAATTAGGTATTTCTAAACAGATATCTATGTGTTTCTAATGATCCCATTTATGATCCTTATTCCAAGGACATCGATATGAATAGTGAATATAATCCCCAAATTTAATACATTTGTTTAAACCCATGAATAACTTCTTTCCCTTTCATAGAGTCAACTAAAAACTTCCTTTTCCCTTAGAAGATTATTGATTTATGACCTCCTTTAAAAAATTTAAAACATCTTCACATCCTTTTAATACATTTTCCTTGATAATTATTTCCACATTATTGACAGATATGTCATTAAGTATATTTTCCTTTATGATCATTATCACCTAAACCACTCATGCAATTCATTTATCTCATATTTGATGAATTAAGAAACTCACAAAGGTTTAAGTGGTTAATTATTACTCTAATAGAAGGTTTATAATAACCACAGGTGATCTCATTGTGACTCCCATTTCATTATATTTCTCATTTGGTCAACCAAAACATTTTACATTAGTTACATTGTTACTTTGCTACCAGTAGGATGAATGCATTTACTAATACCAAAAAGGATAGTGTGAGAATATCAATAAAATCATCACAAACCATCTTATAAGAAAAATAAACACTATTATATCCTTATTAATGCTATCTCAAACTCATTAAAGTTATCCAAAATAACTATAAATATCTCTACCATTCTAACCATTGTTTTTATATGATACTTGTAACTTATGCTTAAGTGACATCTTATCCTATAAATCCATATAAACCAACCTATGATACCAACTGTAAGGACAGAAACATAAAAGTCACATAATCTTCAGTATTAACTCAAAAAATTATTCTCTTACATTTGAAGATCTTTTCATGTTTCGAGTTTTAGATAATTAGTTCATTACTCATACATAACAAACCGATAAATTTCAAATTTTATACTTCAAAAATGTTTTCATTTCCCCCCAAGCAAAAGTCTTTAAAATAAAACATGAATTATTTTAATGATAATTATTAAAAAAATATACTTGATCTCATCATTGTACCTACACTCCCTAAAACACTAATGTTTTTTTTAAAACATCATATGAGCACAAAAATCTTAGTATGTGACATTAAATGAAAGTATGAAACTATTAGTCCATGAATACTATTAATTGTCTGAAATTTTAAAAATAATCATTTTTATACCCATAAAATCACATTTTTCCCAAATATTTTCATAAAACATTTAATAATAAGTATTAAAGGAAAATTAAAACCCATAAATGTTTAATTGAAAACAAAAAAAAACTCATGATTTTTTTTTCACAATGTTAGAATTTTCACCCTTAAAGAGTAACATATACCTTCCTTTGAACATAGACTCAATAAATTGCCTTATAATAACATGATATTTTTAGAGAAACAAATAAATTATAAAATAAAACATATAGAAAACCTAGGGAATCATTTTATTATTATAATTTATTATGATGAAACCCTATTACCTACCATAATATTGTTGGATTTGGTGTCCTAGAACTAACTACTTTGTACTTTATTCAACAATAAATACCTTATAACATATTGATTGATCTTATGCATAACAATTCATGTGATAATTTCCTATGGATAGTTGTTGCATTAAAGGGTCATAGATGATCCATGATATTATGAGAACCTGGAAGGTCCATAACACTGTTCTTGAATATATTTTCTATGGCTGGATGATGTTATTTGGGGGACACAAATAATACAAGCCACTAGGAGTGAGGACTCATAAAAATTTGAGGCACCTTCTCATGGTGTGTTCCCTTGGAAATATCCAAGAGGATATTATGAGAACGAGACTCGCCAGTAGGAAATCCATATTTCATAGTGTCATTGGATGTTCCTATATGCAGACGTGTGTATTAGTCCTTAGAATTTAAGATTATTATTAATGGGTATTACAACTCGTGCACTTAGATGTATTGACGAAAACTATGCTGACACACTGTTTGCAGTGAGGTGGGATATGTTGGGTGCGTTACGAGTAATATTGAATTAATAGATAATGCGAAAAAGGATTTGTCCCTTTTTTCCATAATGAAAGTAGATATATCAGGTCCTTTGATGGAATTGATATATCCTAAATAAATCTATGGCCCTGGTGATGAATGGTGAAGGTCAATTTCGGGAAGTCAAAGAAAGAATAATCGAGCACATGGGTTGATGGCACGAGCATGCAACCCGCTTGATTATAGATATCATGACAAAGGGATTACATTACATGGTAAGCGTTCGTAGGAGGTGACGCATCATTGCGGCGTTAAATTCTTTCTATATGTGTACCTTGGCATGTTTCTAGATGCTACCTTGGACTTTAGGCAGGCTCTACCTAATGCCACTAAGAAAGAGGCCTAGAGGGTCATACACTTAGTGTGTCCAAGCATCTCAGTTTAATATTAATTTAACAAGTTGAATAAAGATTATTCCCAACTGTGGTTTAATAATTATTCAAGTATGCTTGATCACATTTATTTCGAAACTAGTTATTCGAGAGAATATATTATGGGTGAAATAATATATATTTATTAGCAAGTAATGTAGTGATATTTATTTGAGAAATAAATATCCATTAATTAAGGTCTAATAAATGTGGTGGAGGAAATAATGAAAAACCGAAAATAAAATTACACGTCGTGTATATTAATATATACACACCGTGTAGTTTTTGGGGAATTTATGAGAAATAATATTATTTATTTAATTAAATAATATTAGGTGTAATTCGCTGGGCACATATCAAGTAATAATAATAGTCAACTATTATTATTAGACATGGGGTGTTACTAATAATTAAATGAAATGAATAAATTATTTTGGGTAATTAATTCATTTTATTATTCTATGAAATTAAAAAATCACAATTATATATTTCTCATTAGCCTAGCCATTTTTAGTGGTTGTGCACAAAATATTTGGAAAAGCTCTCAAGCCAAAAAAGAATTCCTTTTCCACCAAGAACGCTCTCAAGCTACAAGAGATAGATCCACCTCCACTGGATCAAGGCGAACGAAGGAGGAAATCTCAAGTGAAGGCTGTTCCGCTCTAGCACTCAGAGATCCCTTCGGTGAAATCCAAAGATACGTGGAGCACGTGTGTATCACCGCTAGAGGAATCCTACACTTGGGTTCTATGATGCGACGATGGATCACATCAGATCGTGACCGGAAACATCAACGGAGAGAGAATTCCTTAAAGTTAATTCTTATCAATTAATTAAATTAATTATAACCAACATATGATAATCCTCTCTATGGTTATGGGACTCCCTCTTTCTTTTTTGTTATTCATTCTATTCCGATGATTTGATATTTTATTATCATTACGGATCTCGGATTCATTGTTGTTAACGCTAAAATTAAATTTGGGTACACTCACCAACGCGCTTCCGCTGCACCCAGAACCTAAAAGTGGTATAAAATGGGTCATATCATTGATTATAATTATTTAGTTTTTTCATTGATGATTTAAGCATTTAATAATTTAGTTATTTCAATTCAAATTAATCATTCTTTAAATCTGAATCTCGAGATCTGTTCTTCCTCTCTCATTTCTCATTCACCTTACGGAAACAGTTTTTTCTTTTAATTTTGATTAAAATAAAATAGAGGATCTCATCCAGAGGTGCCAAACATTTTTGGCTGTACAACACCAGAATACACAATGTGTATTCGGAAGTACATGCTGTGTAGTCTTGGTTCAATGCATTGGGCTGGTCCGCCAAATCAGGTCATGTAAATGGATCTCATCTAAGTCTTTAAGACTCTATGTGTTGACCAGAAACAGGTGGCACATGGTTTCCTGATTACATGCCATGTGGTCCACCGAACACGGCGTGTAGTCCCTTTGGGTTAGGGTTGGACCGTGTACCCCATACACAACTTGTCCAGCTGAAAACCGTGTAACACAGAAACTACACGACGCATGTCCCACTGAACAAGCTGTGTACTTTGAATATTTTTGAAGTACATCTACATGCCATGTCCTCGGGCGTGTACTTTGGATGGATGGTGAACAAAATTAAATGTCATGTAGTCAGAACTACACACCGTGTACTCATACAAATTAAAAAAAATTATTATTATATTATACAAACCCTTGAGACGTGTACCATAGTGTAGGCATAATGCTGAGGCACAACACTTGATAGGTTTTTTATAAATATGTGTTTAATTTAACATCTGTGTAATGTTCATTTATACTCATTGGGTAGTTATGAAAGGTAATTCACCGGATTTCCTTCAAGGTACAAGTTACGTACAAAGATAATTTTAAATGAATTTATTTGTTTAAAATTATGATGGATGAAAATATCAAGGAAATTCATTAAAGGGTTTAAGATAAAAGGATTGATTAATTAAATATAACTAATTGATTTGAGCGTGTTTTATCTTAAACAATAAAGATTAAATAATTTAATGATAGTTTTATTTATGGGTAAATATCGTTTAATGTATGGATGATCATGTGCTAGACCAAGACCTTTTTATGTGAATGATTTATTTTAATTTATGTATTTAAATTAAATTTATTGGCCTGCAATCCTTCTCCTCATTAATATATAGGGAATGTGCTCCCATGGATTCTTTTATGTAAAAAACCCTTTTTTTACCCCTGACTTGCGTGTGAGATAAATGCATATATAATGGATGGAGCTCCCAAGATAGTGGATATAGATCAAGTCAGGAGCCAAGGTGAAACCAATCCAAGGAGATACAAATGTGGACAGGTGGAAAGCTATAAACACGAACCTAAAAAAGTTCAAGGTGTTTCTCCCCTAGGTCTTGGGTTAGTTTAAAAATTACTAGATAAACTAACCAATATAACAATCTCATGATCATACCATTTATTTTATTTCTGTCAATTGCATGGTTTATTAATTGTGGGTGTGTTGTCATGATCATACAATTAATGAATTAAACAAGCATGGAAGATGGAACTAAAATAAGACCGGATTATGCATAAGTATTATCTTAGACATCTTTAATCACTTAAGTATATCCCACTTAATATTAACAAGCATTTAATCAATGATAATAAATTGGAAATTTACGTATAAGGATAAAATCCCTCAAAGAAATATTAAGTCGATATAGCCTTCCATAATCTTAGTTAGAATCGAACCATAGTTTAAAGTACTTGACCAACCCTAGTTGGGGTGATTTCAATTATCGGGGAATTCTAATTCAAGGTTTTGGGTTGACTTGAATTGGTTCGCATCAAGGGTTGACTGCCATAGTAGGACTTGGTGTGACCAAGAGGCAAAGGTTTAGGAAACCAAAATAAAAGGATTTCGAGAATAAGGAGTCCACTCAATGGATCAAGGAGCTTTTAGTTAATGAATTTGGCATTTGTAATGCCTACCTAAAACCTTTCAAGTTTCTTGACTAACCCTATTTGGGGTAATGCTAAGGGAAATATAGATCCTTTCCAATAGAATATTTAGGCAACAGAATATTCTGAAGTCAATGGTGAGGGATATTGGATTTTGATAAAATAGTGGGAGACTAATAAGTATTAATTTATTTATTTTTCTCAATTTTATAATAAAGTACTAAACCTTTTCTCATCTTAATTTGTAGAAACATCAAGAAAAATGACTTCAAACATATCATTACGAACCATACTTGAGAAGGAAAACCTTCTCACCCGCACCAATTTCCAAGAGTGGCAGAGGCGTTTATGCATCATCCTTCGCCACGAGAGGAAATTGTATGTGCTGGAAGAGCCTATTCCAGTTGTGCCTGGGAAAGAGGCCAGTGATGAGAAACTATCTCTCTATATGAAACATATTGATGATTCCACATATGTCCAGTGTTTCATGCGATCGGCCACGTATAATGACCTCTTGAAGCAACATGAAAACATTGATGTGTATAGAATGATGTCTTGCCTGAAGGATATTTATCAAGAGAAGGAGAGATATGAGAGATATGAGATCTCTAACACTTTTTTTACAACTAATCTTATATATTTTCTACTAGTTGGGCCTCATGTAGTCAAGCTTATTAGCTACATTGAACGCCTGGACATCATAGGGATTAAGTTCTCGGATGAGTTGCATACAGATCTCATCCTATCATCACTTCCCAAGACCTTCTCTATCTTTATTGTCAACTATAACATGAGAAAAAATGATAAGAGTCTATCAGAACTTTTGACCTTAATTCTCCAGGTAGATAAGGACAGGGGGCATGATGAACCCACAATCCTTATGGTGAATAAGAAAAGGAAGGACAAGGAAAAGGAGCCAAGGACTTATAAATGGCTAAAGCCCCTGAGCACCATCCCTCCAAGAAGGGGAAGATCCATAGGAAGGTCAAGGAACATGATGCGGTATGTTTTTCATGTGGAAAGCAAGGCCACTTGAAGAGGAACTGCACCCAAAAGTGTGGGGACGCTAAAGGTGTGTTCGTTATCGAGTGTAATATTTCCATTTCTACACATTGGGTATTAGATACAGCTTGTGGGGCTCACATCTGTATTCAAATGCAAGAACCAAGTAGATTTAGAAAGATTTCCAATGGAGATGTGGATCTTTGAGCTGCCAATGGCATGAGGCTGGCTGCGTTAGCCATTAGTGATTACCACCTCTCATTTCCAACTAGGATGATTTTGGTTTTACATAACTGTTATTATGTTCCTAGTGTTATTAAAAACATAATTTCTGTATCATGTTCGGATATGAATGAATTTATTTTCAAGTTTGGAAATAAGGGTTTTTTCTTTTATAAGAACAACATATGTTATGGTATGGCACATTTAAATAACGGGTTGTATGTATTAAATTACGAAAACCAAGTGTTGGCAATCGATAATTAAACTGACTCACATGACTCATACATCACCCAGTTGTGGCATCACTATCTCGGTCATGTAAACGAGAAGCCCTTGAAAAAGCTCTTCCAATATGGCTATTTAGACTATATTAAGATAAAACCAATTGATAGATGTCACGCATGTTTACAAGGTAAAATGACCAAGCCACCTTTCTGTGGATAAGGTGAAAGGGCCACAAAGCTTATAGGATTGGTGCACATGGATGTGTGTAGACCATTTCTAGTAAAATATAGAGGTGGATATTCTTAATTTATTACATTTACCGATGATTTGAGTAGATATGGCTATGTCTGATTGGTGAGGTATAAGTCAGAAGCCTTAGATAAATTTATAGAATTCAAGAATGAAGTAGATAATCAGCTTGGTAAGAAGATAAATAAGCTTCGATCAGATTGAGGTGGAGAATATCTAAACCAAGATTTCCTCGATCTTCTATGCGAGTCTAGGATTCTATATCAACTCACTCCTCCTTATACACCACAATGGAATGGTGTTAGTGATAGGAGGAACCAAAACTTGTTGGACATAGTGAGGTCAATGATGAGTCATGAAGATCTTCCATTATCCTTTTGGGGATATGCATTACAAACTATAGTATACCCATTAAACTGAGTACCAACTAAGGTACCTCTGAGTTATGAAATGTAAAGAAACCCATTTTGTTGCACACAAGGGTATGGGGATGTGAGGCATTTGTTAAGGCCTTCTCAGGAAACAAACTATCACCCCATGGCATGAGGTGTATCTTTATAGGATATCCCAAGGAAATGAAATGATATTACCGATATAACCGTTTAGACAAGAAAGTGATTGTCGCCAAACAAGAAGTATTTCTTGAGAGGGATCACATACTCAAAAAGGATAGTGGGAGAAAGATTTAATTTGATGAAGTTGATGCTCAAGATACACATGAGTTGGTACAGGAATAAGTTCCAAAGGTCCCCATGGAAGAGGTTCCAGAAACACAAGTACTGTGTATGAGCTCAAGAGAGGTAAGGGAACCAGAGAGATTTGGTTTCCTAGTCACCGAGGATGGTGAATCATTATTGTTGGAAAATGATGAACCTCTATCCTAAAAGGTAGTAGTAGAAATCTCATAAGTTGAAAGATGGATAGAAGCTATGAATTATGAGATGGATTCCATGTAACGGAACCAAGTCTGGGTTCTGGTCAATGAGTCAATTGATGTAAAGCCTGTTGGATGTAAATGGGTATTAAAGAGAAAGTTGGACATAGAAGGAAAAGTTAGCACCTATAAAGCAAGGATAGTGGCTAAAGGATTCAAACAGTGTCAAGGAATTGAATATTATGAAACCTTCTTTCCAGTTTCCATGTTTAAATCCATAAGAATCATACTTTCCATAGCAGCTTACCATGACTATGAGATTTGGCATATGGATTTCAAAACGGTATTCCTTAACGGGAACCTTCAGTAAGATGTCTATATGACACAACCAGAAGGGTTTGTGACACTAGGTAAAGAAAAATGGGTTTTCAAGTTGCAGAAATCCATTTATGGATTAAAGCAATCATCCAGGTCATGGAACATTCGATTTGATGAATCCATAAAGAAATTTGGTTTCATTAAGAATGAATTTGAACCATGTGTTTATAAGCGGTTTAATGGGAATGTGATCATTATCCTAGTAGTATATGTTGATGACATATTTCTTATTGGAAACGATGTACCGGTATTACAGTCAGTTAAGGAATGGTTGAACAAGTGTTTCTCCATGAAGAACTTGGGTGAAGCTGCCTACATTTTAGAGATCAAGATCATTCGTGATAGATCAAAGAGGATTCTTTGACTAAGTTAGGGTACATACAATGACCAGATACTAAAGAGATTTAGTATAGAACAATCCAAGAGGGGATTGGTTCTAGTTTCATATATCCTACATATTTCTAAGAAAATGTGTCCTCAGACACAACAAGAGGAAGATATAATGAGTAAGATCTCATACGCTTCGGCTATAGGATCCATCATGTATGCTATGTTATGTACTAGGCTTGATGTTGCCTATGCACTGAGCATGGTAGGAAGATATCAAGTAGATCCAGGATAACAACATTGGAATGCTGTTAAGACTATCCTTAATTATATGAGAAGAACTAAGGATATGTTCTAGGTGTATGTAGGAGACGAGGAGCTTGTCATTAGAGGGTATGAAGATGCTAGTTTTCAAACAGATCATAACGATATGACGTCGCAATCTGGATATGTTTTCTATCTCAATGGAGGATCTGTGAGCTAGAAGAGTTTAAAGCAACCAGTTGTCACTGATTCTATAGCAAAGTCCACATATATAGTGGCTTGTGATGCAGCCAAGTAATCCTTCTAGGTTTGGAACTTTGTCCAGGAGCTTTATGTGGTGCCTAGCAATAAATATCCTATCACGTTGTATTGTGATAATACTGCAACAATGGATCTTGCAAAAGAAACAAGTTCACATCAAAGGACAAAGTACATACTCCATAAGTATCACCTCTTGAGGGATTTCTATCAGAGGGGTGAAGTTTCTGTGAGAAGAGTGTCCACAGAAGAGAACGTGGCGGAACCCATGACTAAATGACTATCTCATCAGAAGTATGAATATCTTGTGAGAGATAGCAGGTTAAAAGTTGTTAGCAGTTGGTTTTAGTCCAAGTGGGAGTCTATTAGATTTTGTGGCCTAGAACCAACTAATTTTTACTTTATTCAATAATTAATACCTTATCACATCTTGATTTTTCTTCTGCGTGACAATGCATGTGATAATATCCTAAGGATAGTTGTTGCATTAAAGGGTCGTAGAGGATCCCTGCTATGATGAGAATCTGGAAGTGTCATAACACTTTTCTTTAATATATGTTCTAAGGCTAGATGATGTTATTTGAGGGACACAAATACTACAGGACATTAGGGGAAAAGACTCATAAAACTTTGAGGCACCTTATCATGGTGTGCGGCCTTGGTAATATCTAAGAGGATATTATGAGAACGAGACCTGCCAGTAGAAAATATACATTTCATAGTGTCATTGGAAGTTCCTGTCTGTGGACATGTGTATTGGTCCTCATATTTTAAGATTATTATTAATGGGTATTAAAACTCGTGCAATTAGATGTATTGACGAAAACTGTGAAGACACGCTGTTCACAGTGAGGTAGGATATGTTGTTTGTGTCACGAGTAATACTGCATTAATAGATAATGCGAGAAAGGATTTGTCCCTTCTATTCCATAATGGAAGTATATATCTCAGGCCCCTTGATGGAATTTATATAGCCTAAATAAATCCATGGCCATGGTGAGGAATAGGCAAGTTCAATTCCAGGAAGTCAAAGAAAGAATAATCGAGCACATGGGTTGATGGCACCATTATTATAGTTTTTTACAATTCTTAATGTAATGTCCCCCCCCTCATTAGCTTAAGAAGGAGGTGAGATGATACTTGTACATAGACAACATTCTCAAGGCACCAAAGGATGGAAATAAATGTAGAGAGATTAAATAATGAATGGGGAATAATTTTAACTTAGAGTAAAATCAACCAACCCAACGAGTTATAACCATAAAAACTATATGATGCATGTCAACAAGATTTAAAACCCAACAAACTAAAAGAACAAGAAAACCAAGCCACATGAATCCATAATTATAGTACCAAGAGGAAGACTACAAAAAAGACCCAAAAATCCAGGACAAAACTCCATATCTCCAAGTCAATATCCAAGCTCTAAGCACCACAAAACCGTCCAAGCACCATGATGAACCGCTAGCAAAATGAGATGATTTACCTTTACCTGTGTCCCAAAAAATGACATCTAAAAAAGAACCAAAGTTCCAAAGAAGTGGGTGAGTAAAAATACTCAGTAGGTTCTCCCAAAATGACTTCTATACACATTCCACTAGGATAGAACCATTAAAATATTTATATAAAGCAATTCATATAAAAACATCAACTAGTGCAACAATTACCAAAAATCCAAACATGCCCTTACCAAGCCATTTTTCACCCAAATACACACAGTACAAGGGAAATAAAAAAACCATACCATAATCCATTTACCACCACATATTAGCACAACAATTTACACCATTCATAACCACACACAAACAAAGCATATCTATAGATTTTCACATATACAAACTGGTAAACAATCAAGGTGGAACTTCTCATCCAACCCTTTTACTTCCTTTCCATTCTGGTGGTACTTCCCGCCCACTTATCCTTGATGGTGGAACTTCCATAAAATATCCATCCCATTTTTATAGGGGTACTCCCTTCCCACTTTTCATTAATCCAACATAAGAATAAACCACTAAAGAAAATAAACAAGCATATATCACACCAAGGCCACAACATTATGAAAACCACTATTTCATAACCAATAATCCCTTAGGAAATCATCCATTCCACATTACACTTCAATAAAACAACCCCAATTTTATTGAAAACCATTTTCACAATCCATTTTCATAAATCAATCCGAGAAACTAATTTTAAAATCTACATTTTAAAATCCAACATCAAGATCATTTCACCGCAATAACCCATTTTCCCCAAAAATCCACAAAACATCACATAGGGAATTTCCATAAAGATTTGAACATCGTAATCACAATTAATTTGAACCAAAACAAATTAATTTAAAACAATACTTCTATTTCTAGAAAAATGGAGTCGATAGAGAAGCCACCTACCTTAGGGTTTCGATGAAATTGGCCAACTCCCAACCGCACCACAAATACGAGTGAAAAACTCCACAAAACCACCTTTGATGCCATTCCCTATCATCAAAAATCAGAAATATCACCACTCTAGGAAACAAAAACCCTATATCTATATGTGATAGATGTATATCTAGAAAACTGATAGAGAGAGAGGGTTAGATCTAAGGGAAACTAAGAAGTAACCAACAGAGAAGGCTTACCAGAAGAGAATTACCTTAACCACACCTTGAGAACCCTTCAAATAACTTCCAAAATGATTGGTATAGATCCTATAGACCTTGGGAATAAGAAATATTGAGTAGGTTTAATATGGGATAATGAAGGAGAGGTTTAGGGAAAATCTTGAGTGAACCCAAATTTAAAAATCCAACTTTTATTTTCTATGCACGGTTAGCTCTCACGGTTTGTCAAATTGTGCCCTAATTGTGCACATGCTACTGCCTCAAATAAGGATCTCGCATGGTTTCCTCACATGGTTATACAAACTGTGTGAAAACCATGTGAAACCCACTCCCTCCACTATCACGGTTTCCTGGAGATCCTGCACGGTTTCCCCTAACCGTGATCCCTTAGAAAAGCCCTAAAACCATTTTGAAAATTTCCTAAACTCTCCCAAACATTACCCAAAAAATTAACCACATAAAAATGAAAAAAAGGGTTACATACCTCAAATTTGAGGTGCTACATTCACCCCACCATTTTACTTTCCATCCCCTTAAAGTAGAAAACCATTGCTTTGCCGAAAGAGCTCTGGCCATTTCTCGACCATCTCTTTCTCCCGTTCCCAATTCTCCACCTGAATCTGAAAATGCTACAACATAACCCAAACTAGACTAATTGTTTTACTTCACAAGACTTTATATTGCATATCCAAAATCCTAACTGGCACATGCACCAAGGAAGAATCCAGACCTAGTTTAACATGATCCCAACAAATAACATGGTCACAATCCGGCTGATACTTCTTCAACTGAGAAACATGAAACATATTGTGCACTTTAAAAACCTATGGTGGAAATCCCAACAGATAAGACACCTCTCTAACCTGCTCATGTATCTCAAAAGTTCCAATATACCATGGAGATAACTTTCCTTGCTTCCCAACCCGATGATTTCCAATCCAAGGAGAGATTCTCAAAAACACATGATCGACCACCTCGAATGAAAATAGTGGTCAACGATGGTTTGCATATGATTTTTGATGACTATGAGTCATCTCTATTCTTTTCCTAATCAACATGATCTTCTCTACAGTCTCTTGGACAAGCCTCGGTCCCACTATCAAATTCTAACCTGTTTCCATCCAACAAAGTGGATAATGACATGGATTCCCATACATTGCTTCAAATAGAGCCATATGTATCGAGGTATGATAACTATTTATGATAACTCCACCAAAGGAAATTGATCCTCCCATGAGCCTCCAAAATCCATCACACAAGCCCGTAACATATATTCCAAAGTTTTTATCATCCTCTTGGATGGACCATCCATCTAAGGATGATACTTCGTACTCATTTTCAATTTTATTCCAAGGGATTGCTGTAAGGATTTACAAAAATGAGATGTGAACCTTGGATCTCTATCTGATACAATCAAAACTGGAACACCATTCCACTTTACCACTTCACATATATAGATTTTGGAAAAATCCTCCACCATATGAGATTTATGAATAGGTAGGAAATGGGCTGACTTTGTGAGTCAATCCACTATCACCCTTATGGATTCATGATTTCTAACTGTTCTTGGGAGACCTATAATAAAATCCATCACTATCTATTCCCACTTATAAATAGGTATAGGTAGATATTTAAAAATACCTACTGGCCACTGATGCTCTATCTTGACTTGATGACTAGTCAATCATCTTGAAACAAACTCGGCCATATTACTTTTCGTACTAGAGCACAAAACTGTACTTTCAACGCTTAATCCATTTTATAGATTCCAGGATGGAACAACCACCTGGAATGATGATAAGGCCTAATGATTTACTCATTAAAATCAACTAGTACAACGATACAATTCCTAAAACACAAAAATTAATTCTCATTCAATTCTCATCCCTTAGTAGTCTCCCCACCATTGAGTTTTGACCTCATCTCCAAACACTCGGAATCAGACACTTGTTCCTCTTTAACCAAACCAACCAAAATAGGAATCAACAAAACCAGAAATAAAACTACTCTATCACCCCTGTCCTCACATTCCAACTACATGCCGGATATGGCCGACATCAAATTCCATTGATCTGATGCTTGTTTCACCACCAAAGCATACAACTTCCTACTTAATAAATCAGCCACTGAATTTCCCTTACTTAGTGTGTACATAAAGACAAATTCGAACATCTGGAGATACTCCATACATCTCATTTTCCTTAATTTCAAATATCTTTGTTAGAAAATTTGATTCAATCTCTTATGATTGGTAAACACCATGAATTTCTCACCGAAGAGGTAATGATGCCACATTTTCAAAGCATGAACCACTACCACCAACTCAAAATCCCGTGTTGGTATTTATTCTCATTAAACCTCAACTAACATGAGCCATATGCAACCACATAATCCCCTTGAATGAGCACACACCAAAACCCAGATCCTGATGTGTCACAATACACCATGCACCCTCTTCTTGGTTCTGGAAAAAACAAAGATTGGTTCTGATGTAAGATGACCCTTAAGCTCTTTAAAATATTTCAGACACTATTCATCACATTGAAATAGAACATTCTTCCGTGTACAAGCTATCATTGATGAGGCCAATCCTGAGAAGTCACAAACAAAATGATGATATTAACTAGCTATACCAAGGAAGCTCAATATCTCAAAAACATTCTTTGGCAACTTCCACAAAATAACAATCTCTATCTTTTCCAGATCAACTGAAACACCCTTATCAGAAATCACATGGCCAAGAAAAAAACTTCATGTATCCCAAAATCACATTTAGACAATTTAAAATAAAACTGATGATCTCTCAATATCCCTAGAACTATCTCCAAGTGTTTCTCATGCTCCACCCTTATCCTGGAATACACCAATATATCATCAACAAATACCACCACAAAATAATCTTGATATCTTTGAAATATTTGATTCATCAAGGCCATGAAAACCGATGGTGCATTCATCATACCAAAAGGCATAAACACATACTCATAATGGTTATATCTACTCTTAAAGGATTTTTTTGGAATATCTTCCTTATGCACTCATAATTAATGATATCATGACCGTAAGTCAATATTGTAGAACCAATGATCTCCCCACAACTGATCAAATAAATCATCAATGTGCAGAAGTATTTATCTGTACTTTATCGTAACTTTATTAAGCCTATGATAATCAACACACATTCAAAGAGTTTCATCCATCTTTTTAACAAACAAAACTAGCACTGTCAACAGATACGTGCTAGTCCAGATGAACACTTTTTTTCAAACTTCTGCAACTATACTTTCAATTCCCTCAATTCTGTTGGTTCCATTCTGTAATACATAAGTGAGATAGTACTGGTTACTAGGAGGAGATCAATTGTAAATTCCAATTCTCTCACAAGTAGAAACCCTTAGAATTATTCAGGAAAGACATCCAGAAACTTATCAACAACCGCTGAAAAAATTCTATGTTGAATTCCATTCATTGATGCCAATGACAATTCCACTAACAGATACAATATCATGCCAACATCTAGTACCAAGGAGTTGTTTTCACACATATTTTCATTATTCTCTCCTCTAAATAGATTTTCGACGCCGCCATCCATCATGAAACTAATCGTTCATGCATAACAGTCGATGTGGGCCTCAAAAATTTACAACCAATCCATTCCCAGGATTATATCATAAGAATCCATATCAAGCACTAAGAAATCTCACACTAACTTAACCACATCCAAAACTATACAACATTCTCTACATAGGAAGTCTCGACACTCTCTATGACCCAGATGATTTTGATGTTTTAAAACCGAGGGCATCATTTCCACAGTTAAACCAATCAAACTAACAACATGATTGGAAATAAAAGAATGGGAAGAACCCATATCAAACAACACATGCGTAAAGGTAGAATTTACAAGAATCTTACCTTGCACCATGGATGGTCTTGAAGGATCAACCATCACAACATTCTCATCTCCAAACAACTGCTTTCTTGCCCCACTCTGCTATTTATTAATCTGTTGAGGAGTTTTGGTGTTCCTTGAATCACCGTGACTAAATTTACTCTACTGATGATGGGTATGTTTTTGTTCCCATCCTATCGATGCATAGGACGCCTACAACCCCTGAGGAGTGTCACAAACACCTGATATCGTAGAATCAGAATAATAATGTTGAATATTCCCCATCTTTTTATAGTTATGACATGATTGAGGTTGTGTCATGAAATACCACTATATATTACCCGTAGATCCACACTGAAAACATCACGTCTTACTCCGAGGATTCGGAAGAAGATTTACTGATTGTTCCATCAGATTTTGGTCCATACTACCAACCTAGAAATAAGTGTCCCTCTTCCATTTTAATCCATCATTAGAGTTCCTAGCATTTACAATGGGCACCAAGATGCTTCCACCGCCTGTAGTTACCAAGATATCACATTCATCTATTATTTCTTTGTTTACCATTTCTGTGTAATCACTTATACAAAACACTTCTATTTTATAATAAATTTACTTCCACAACCCATCTTAAAATATATGTGCCTTAAATTATGTACTAACCACCACCTCGAGTACAAAACGTACTAAGTTCATAAATTTTGCAGCATATTATGTTACCAGGAGGTTCTCTTGCTTCAGCCTAAATAAATCCATTGTGCGCTGAATTCTAAAACTATAAAGGTAGAATTGTTTATTAAAAAATTCCTCAAAACCCTCACTTTTCATACCTTGGTCTGTTCCATCTTGGACTTTCAACTCCCACCACTGAAGGGAAATATATCCAAACATATAAGTTTCCATATTCACTTTCGACTCCACTGGTGTTCCCAAGAATTCAAATATCTTATTCATTCTATTCAATCTAGATTCTGCCCTTTCTAGCTCCGAATCACCCCTAAATATGGGTGGATTATACTTTTTGAACTGAACCACATATTCCATATTCTTTGTCTCATCTACTGTATTCCCACTTTCCACCTCTTATAAATTTTGAATTATACTCTGCACTAGTCGTTGGTTCACCTGGGGCTCAGGTGCAACCACATTTTCCGCATTCCCCTATGATTGGTCTCTATGATACTTACCTAGTCCCATTTCTATCAAAAAAACTATTAGTCTCACTCTCTTAATAAGAAAACATTTACAATTCAAATTCAATTACATAGAAACTATCATAACCAAGCTTTCTACAAGTTCGCATTTCCCATGTTGCACCGTTTTTGAAAAATCCACCATGTTTTGAAAATTGCACCATTTTCAAAATACCACCACTAACCACATTTCAAATCCATACATTTGAAAATAATTTCTAGATTTTTCACAAGTCCATATATTCATACCAAAACATAAATCATTATGATAATTGAAATATGCAATCCTAGTGGGAAGTCATTTCTACCATGTATGGCATGCTCATCTCACTGGTTACACCCACACCAATGAGATTTTTAATGCCTATAAGTGTCTCCAAAACACTTATATACCCAACTCCCTAGTAGCATGAAGTTCAGCATAAAAGGGTTATCTATATCCTTTTATGTTATACATTTCAATTACTGATAATCCTACACCTTACTAGCATCCTAACTCAAAGAATAGGCATAGAATGAATGCCAACACTGAAACTAACAACTTATGTCAAAACCGAACAAGACCCAATTTAATTGTACATTAAGAACTGAGCAAGATGATACCACTTGTAACACCCCCCCCTCATTGTATTTAGAAATAGGTGAGATGCTACTTGGAATTAGGTGATGTTCCCAAGGAATCAAAGGCTGGTAATAAATTATAAGGCCTTCAAGAATGAATGGTTAATGATTTTCCCTTAGAATAAAAGTAACCAACCCAATGAGTCATAACCATCCAAACTATATGATGCATGTCAAAAAGGTTTACAAATCAACAAACCAAAATACCAATACAACCAATCCACAAGAATCCATACTGATAAGACCAATAAAACCAATCATACAATAATCATGATGAACTGCTAGAAAAATGAGATGATTTATCTTTACTTGTGTCCCAGAGAATGACACCTGCAAAAGTACCAAAGTGACAAAGTATGGGGTGAGTAAAAAAACTCAATAGGTTTTCCCCAATTGACTTCCCAACACATTCCACTAGGATATAACTATTAGCACATTTATAAAAAATAGTTTATATAAAAACATAAACTAGTGAAGCAATTACCAACAAGACAAACACACCCTTACCAAGCCATTTTTATCACCCAAATACACTCAATACAAAAGAAATCCAACAAATATTCCATAATCCATTTACCATCACATATTAGAACAATAATTGCTAAGATTCATAACCACACACACAAAAAACTTATCTAAAGAGTTTCACATAGCCAAACCAGTAATCAATCAAGGTGGGACTTCTCGTCCAACCCGTTTACTACCTTTCCATTATAGTGGTACTTCCCGCCCAGTTATCCTTCATCGTGTCCCTTCCATCCACTATCCATCCCCTTTTTATAGTGGTGCTCCCCTCCTACTTCTCATAAAACCAACACAAGCATAAACCACTCAAGAAAATAAATAATTATATATCACACCAAGGCCACAACATTATGTAAACTACTATTTCATAACCAGTAATCCCTTAGGATATCATCCATTCCACATCACACTTCAATAAAACAACCCCTATTTTATTGAAAAAAAATTCACAATAAATTTTTATTAATAAACCCAATCACCTGATTTTAAAATCTACATTTTAAAACCCAACATCAATAACATTTCACCACAATAGCCTATTTTCCTCAAAAGTCCACAAAACATCACAAAGGGAATTTCCATCAAGATTTGCACATCATAATGACAATTAATTTTAATAAAAACCAATTAATTGAAAAAAAAAATGATTTTCGTTCTAGAAAAATGGAGTCAAGAGAGAATCCACCTACCTTAGGGTTTTGGTGAAATCGGATAATGCCCAACCGCAACACAAATCCGGGTGAAAAACTCCATGAAACTTCCTTAGATCCCCTTCCCTTTCATAAAAAAGCACAAATATAACCACTCAAGGAAACACCAACCCTATATATACATGAAACATATGTAGATCATGAAAAACCAGAGAGATATATATAGAGATAGAGAGAGATCTAGATCTAAGGGAACCCAAGAAGGAACCAAGAGAGACGGCTTACCGAAAGAGAATCGCCTTCACCACACCTTGAAAACCCTTAGAATCACTTCCTAAATGAGTGAGAGATCTCCTATAACCCTTGAGAACAATAAATAATAAGTAGGGTTCATATGGGAGAATTAAGGAGAGATTTAATGAAAATCCCGAGTGAACCTAGATTTAAAAAAACCAACTTTTAATGCCACGCACGGTTAGCTCGCACGGTTAGTCAAATAGTGCTCTAATCGTGCATATGATACTTCTTAAAATAGGGATACATCATGGTTTCCTCATAAGGTTATAAAAATATTTCACAAACCATTTGAATCCTACTACCTCCACTGGTACAGTTTCCTGGAGATCCTGCACGGTTTCCCCTAACTGTGTTCCATTAGAAAAGCCTCAAAACCATTCTGAAACTTTCCCAAACTCTCCCAAAAATTACCAAACAACTTTAACCACATAAAAAGAATAAAAAATGGTTACATATAACAAACTAGGGGTTATACACTCATGATGTTAATGGATATTGAAAACTCATTATCCATGGGGACGGTCAACCACCATAATTTGGACAATAGTTTTTTCATTGAATAAGAGGATATGTTAAAATTGATGGAAAAAAGATATCACATTATATATATGAAATTAAAATTTATAAATTGAAATAAATTTAGTATGAATTGATGTATTAATTATGTGAATAGAAGGTTGAAGAATAAAAGAAATTAAGAGAGGTGGTTTTTAGAATGCTACCTCTTGAATATCACCTCCTTGAAGGATTCTTTAAGGAACTTGGAATTTGTATTTTGGTGAGTTCAACACTTATATAAAATGGATAGGTAAGTAGAGAATATAATTTGGTAGAGTATTATTGAGATATAAGGTTAAAGGTAGTGAAATGAGGTGATGTAATGGGATCTCTTTTATAATTGAATTTAGGGGTATTTTTTGTATTTCTTAAAATATTAAAATATAATATGGCTATTCAAGAGACAAATACCTCCAAATATCCTATTATTTCACAAGGGATGACATTTTCAACCATATATTATTCCCTTTGGACTTATTTAATATTTATATTATTTTTAAATAATTTAATAAAATATTATATTCATGAAATATCATTATTGTCAAAAATGTTACTATTCATCTATATGAATTTAAAAACATCAAAAAAAGATTCAAATTATAAAAAACTATTTTATTATATCCAATAAAAGTCAAGGTAATGTATATAATTCATATAACACATTAATTATTTAAATTATATTGATTTTTATATTTTTATTGTCATTTCTTTATTTTTCAATTAATTAAATAATCATTATAATGGCATAATGAAATACTTTAAGGTAATTACATCATCCATAAAAATTAAAAATAAATTTATAATATAAATATAAATATTATATATATAAATATACTATTTATGGTCAAAAATATCTTCTGTACTACCATATATTATAAATTCTATAACTATTAAAAACAGTAGTGCGACAAGTTTGACTTTTCTAAAAATATAATACTATAAGGGACTTAATTTCCACCAAGTTGTTACAAGAGGTCATAGATTAGTACCAATGATTATTTTGGTCTAACATTACTCATAAAATAAAATTGTGATATGTTTTTGGGTAATTTAATAGTCCTTATAATAATATTTTTACCCTTAGTTACCCGATTTTCTCTTAATCGTGGTGATAAAAATTACTGTGTTTATTATTCGTATTACAAAAAAATAAAATGGGCCTATTTAATAAATGTTTAAATTATTATTATATATAATTAATAAATTTTTAAAAATATAAAAAAATAACTGGAAGAATTTAATTTCAAATTAAACAGTAAAAATGCATAGAAAAACTGTTTTTCCGAAAAATGTCTCTTCTAATATATAAAATATTTATATACTAAATTATAGTATAATACCCATTCCAAAAAACAATAATTGTTTTATCTAAATTAAAATTAAAATAATTAAAATTTTAAATAAATCCAAATCAAAATTTGAACTTGTAAATAAAAAAAAAATTAAATAAAATGGGTATTTTTCAACATTCATTGAAAATCATAATTCTTAAAAATATATAAAAATTTCATGGTAGGAAAATTTTGATATGATGATTTTTAAAATTATTTTAATTTTATAAAATAAATTTTATAAATTTTCCATAAACTAATTATATTATTTTTACTTAAAATTAAATAATTTTTTTTGAATATAATATGTATTTGATGAATAAAATGGATTTACTAAAAAAATAAAATGAGTTTACTAAAAATATAGTAATTTTTTACAAATAATAAATTAATAAATTTTATATGCATATAAACATAGTATATTTCATAATTTCATTAATATTTTTCATTCCTTCAAATTTAATGGCTACATTATAATGGTCATTTTTAAATAATATGATATTGATTTTAGTTTAAGATCAATGTTGTGTATCCTTTATGCTATCAAACATAGTATTTGTTTTTAAAAAATAAGGATGTTACATCTAGGGTATTTTTAATTTCTTTCCCATTGACACAACTGTTTTTACTTTTAAATAAAAAATAACTTTTGATCATTTTGATAAAACCATAATTTGGATTGATATAATACATGTTTGTACATATAAAAAATTAAACAAATAGACGTTTTTCATTGATTTACACACAATCAAGGGTTATTTTCCAGATAATAAACCTCAAATATGAATTCATAAAGAAATAAATCTAATGAAATTATATGTTTTGTCATTATGGACACACGACATGTCATATTTACATACTTATTATTCATTAAAATCATACATTTTCAAGGAAATCCTAACTCATTTGATCGATTTTGACCCCCTTTAATATGAATTTGAAGGAAAAACATCACTTCCAATAATATCAATAAATTTAAAAATTAATTTGGCATGTTTTTGGATTGTATAGATTGGAAATCACTCCAATGTATTCTTATTTTTTCTCATCAATCCCTACTGGTTTGATTGGTTTTTTGAAACCCTTTTCTAGGAATTTTTAAATGTAAAAATAATAGAGTTAAATTAGGAGAATATAGACAGTAGAGATTGAAAAAAATTTATAATAATTTTTAGAACATGTAGAAAAAATATTTTATAAAATGAATATAATTTTTATAATTTTCATAACAAAACTATGTTAGGGTGGTATTTTGTGATTTTTTTATAAAATATTTATTTTTCATTTAGTAGTTAAAAATACCGATTTTGGAAAAAATGTCATTTATTTTAAATAAATTAAGTAATTTTAATTTCCAATTATCATTTGAATATGATTTAATGTCATATATGTGTTAATTAGTTATATTTAATCCAATTAATTTATTATTATTTAAATTCATAATGGATTTTATTATAAATTTATTTTCTGTTTTGAAACTAGATTTTCTCACAAGTGTTTTAATGTGCATAATTTTTCTCCATTTTAGTAAATTAAAAAACACTAAAAAAAGGATTTAAATGAAATTTATAGATTATAAATCAATGATTATTAATTTAAAATTATAAAATTATTATTATTAGGCATAGAGTAAATTAAAAATCAACTTTTTCTTGAAGAATATATTTCTCGAAAAATCGTTATTTCTTCGTGTCTTTGGGTTTTATTTCAAATTAAAATTTTCAAATTATGTGAATTAAATTTATTAAAATGGATTAGATATTTTCAATAAACATAATTTATATTTACAATAACTTCAATATAAATTTATATCAAAATGAATAGTGAAATCAGAAGAAGAAAATTTATTTCTTTCGGTTAAGGTAAAAACAGATTTACCTAGGGTTAAACTAAAGTGATAAGGGTTAAAATTAGATAAAAAAATTTCGAAAATAATATTTTGGACCTATTTCGATCTTATAATGAATAATTATTTATAAAAGTCTATTTTTTAAACCTTTTAGAATTTTAAAAACATGCATACACGGTTTTATTCTAAAAAATTATAAGTCTTCCACTCAATTAAATTATAAAGTATAACCCCATATTCTATCATTTTGACACCTTAAATTAAATTTTTCTTGTCCAATCACAACAAAGATACCTTCTTAAATTCTCTATCCTTTACCTAGATCAATTATTTTGATCAAAAATATATCCTATGAAGCCTTTTGGTGATATCCTATAGAGGTTTTCTCAAGAAGAGGTATCATGATTAACCGAGTGTTTTTATTTTATTTCTACTTACACCTCCTTCAAATCTTCATAAATTAATTTGATATAACAAAAAATTATCTCCTATATACTAATATGTTACTATGTTAATTTAATTACCTATATACACATCCTATTCCATAAAATGGAAAAAATAAATTGTTGATCATGCGTGTTATGGAATACCACCTCGCAAGCAGATGTAGTTCCTTTTTCATCACCACCTCTCACAGCTTGTTAAAATTATGGATTTAATGTATATATATAATATTGGTAAAATAATTAAATACCTGGAATTATTATAACACATATACCTTATCACTTTCCGTTTTGTGTAGGATATGATAATGTCGCTCGTGAGAATGGCTAACTACTCCACTACGACGTCACATGATTTGTTTTTGACTAACGATTTATATGGAAGGTAATAAGGATAAAGTTAATGAGTATATGTGAAATAATTATGATATTCATGAAATATTTATCATTCATAAAATATAATATATCATTTTCATTTTTACCATTTCACTCATGGAAAAATGATAATATCGTTCATGTTATGTGTGGACTACCGCCTCCACAAAGCGATGTGATTATTTTCTCATCACCACATAACATGGGTGATAACTATAATTTTATTTAAATAAATATTTTTTATTTTTAATATAATTATAATTCTATATAGATATGAAAAAACATTCCTCCTTTCCATAATTATTGTTAAAAAAAATCTAATTTTTCCCATGCATACGTATGACCTACCATTTCCATGATAGTAACATAGTACATTTTTTAAAACAATATAACATTATTTGTTTAAAAAGTATAATTTGTCACAAAACGTCCCTCAAGGCCCATGTCATGACTACCCCAAGCCCACCTTCAATAGCCCAGGGGATGGTGACTAGCACTGGAAAGGCATATCATGTAGAGACCCAAACTTGACGTACATGGACATTACATTACTTTTTCAGAATACTTAATATATAAAAAAAACCAACACTCAAGGATCGTAATAGTTTAGTTTCTTTGGAAACTTGGAACATAATCTTCTAATCATGGTGAAATATCTTCAACATCTCCCATAAAGGTCTTCCCCTTTTGTTTTCTTACCTAAAACCTTTCTTTATATCCTGAGGAAAAGAAAACATATAAAGGGTGATCTCAAATGCTCAGTAAGGGTAAGCATGGTGAAAATAAAACAATCAATATACATTTGAACTTAAAACATGACCATAATGTTTAAACATCAAAATCCTGAGCAATGACATAAAACATGGAAGTACGTAAGGCATATATCATAATGGAACATCAATCATGATAAAATAGCATGGGAATAAAACATTTAATTGTGGCAACCATTAAGCACGTGGTATGATTTCCATAGTAGCCAAGGCATTTCTACCAAGACCATATTAGTGGACGAAGTCCCTTTCTGAATCAAGTTCACTCCTCGTTCCAGTCCTGTAACACTGAACCAGATTAACTTACAGTTCCAGTCATGTCTATCTCATGTAATATAAATCTTTACCCAATGCATTGGAGGGAGATATAGGTCCCACCGATCTCATAATAAAACCATTATTATGTGTGCCACAAAATCATAAATCATACATCATAGCATAACCCATGTAATAAAAATGAGATTCTTAAACATCGTGGCATCATAAAATAATTCCTATAAGATAAAAGACGTAATAAAAATAATTCCATCACAACATAATAAAATCAATGTAATAATAGGGATAGAAACAGAACCCTATATTATCTTAGATGGAAAATAATTTTTATAAAACACTTGAACTCCATTATTGAGGAAAATATCCTTTTTACTTCAAAAACATTTTTCATTTATTAACATGTGATAAAATTTTAAACTAAAAGAAGTTAATTAAAAATAATCTTCAAAACTTGTATGGGAAGATTCATGTAAATAATTTTATATGGACTCATAAAAATCCATTCATGTTGTATAAGTTAAAAAAACATTCTTCTATTACTTTGGCCGGAAAATTCAATAAGTACCTCGAACTAAAATCAAAAAAAGATTCCTTTCATATCTTTTACTAAAAACTCACTAATGGGTAAAATTGGATTTAAACAATTATAGGAGGATAGAAATAAGGAAACATGGATGTGGATGATAAATATTTCCCAATAAATTATGAAGTATAAACAATCTCAGATAAAAATGAGATTGTGAGATTTTCCATTACCTTATGTCTGATATGCTTCGTACATATCTGAACCTCCTCTTCTTCGACACACCTCTTTTAAGCTTCCTCTTAAGGCACTAGAGTAGGTATTTTGAGGAGACCAGAACCTCTATAATGTTTCTAGGGAATTTTATAAGTGAAATGGGCAGGGGTTGGCCGAGCTTGAAAGCTCAAAATTTTGTAAAGAGAAGAGGGAGGAGGTGCCCTTTTATAAGGGAGGAGAGGGGCACCATAGGAATAACTTAAAATATTATTTTATAATATAGTCATATTCAGTTCATAATAGCTCACAATTGATTTATTTCGAAGCTAAAGTGGGGATGGGTCGAAATCATCTCAACTAATAGGTTTTATACATGTTTAGGTTACTATTTTACCTTATCATTTAGATTTAACTCTAAGTTAAATAATTTAACTTTTACCATGTCTTTTTGTTTTCTTACGCTATATGGTTAATAAACTTACTGTAACAAGACAAAAGAACCCCAAGTGGTTCATTATTAATATATATAAACTTATCTAAGTCATTTTTCTAAACCTTAGATTTTTAGGAATAAAAAAACAATTAATAATATAATATTTGTTTTAAAAAATATTTTATGTCAATTTTGACACTATTTGGTAATTGATTTTTGTGAAAATCATAAAATCATGATTAGTTCGAAAAAAATTAATTTAATCAATACTAACATGTCATATTAACATAATAAATTGTTGTAATTTCTAAAAAGTCTCAAATTACATTTATTTGGGTATTTATAACATCAATTATGTTAATATTTCATCAATAAGGCAATTACTAAATCATCATTGTGTCATAAATAAATAAACTTATTTCATGTCAATAAATTATAAATAAAATACCATTATGTAGGAAATCTTTTTATATTTCTAATGAATATTTATAGTCGAATTTATCTTATGTTTAAACTTATATTAAAAAAATTTTAGTCATTAAACTTTGATTTTAACTCTTTTAACTCTTCTTTGAATTAAATAATAATAAATGTCCTAATCTAATCCAAGTGGACCTAAATGATAATATTTTATTCCTAAGGTTGTTTTTGGTCGAATTTCACATATCCAATAGAATTAAGACATGTGTTAGGGTAATAATAATATCATTTTACCCTTAATTTCCCAATTTACTTTTAACAGTGGTAAATAAAAGTAAAAAGTTATTATTCACCAAAAATTATTTTGATCTTTTTGAACCACATTTTACTCCTTGATATTAACCATGTCTCTCAGATTTTCAAAATTACACTCACAGAAGTGGTAAAATTATGTTTTATGTAAATTTTCAAATTCTCCTAGGAGGTGGGTAAAAGACGGTAAAAGTTCAATAAAATTTTTATATATCTAATATTATTATAAAATGACTCCAATGAATTAAATTGAACTTATATAGGTATTATGTATCAATTTTTACCTAAAATAAATTTAAATAAATTAAATAATTATTTAAATAAAAACTTGGTTTTTAAATAGTAACCAAGTGTTTTCACTATTCATCAAAAATTGATAGTTTTCAGAAAAATACCAAAAATTCACCCTAGGCTAATTTCGATATTCTGAATCCAAAAATGAAGTCCATTTTGAAAGATAAAATTTATAAAATTTCAAAAAGTGGGTATTACTATTCATAACGGCTATATAATATTTTAATAACATATCGTTGTTTAGTGAAACTCAGTATTGCGTACAACACACGATATTGTGGAAGGTCGTGATTGCATTTAAAGCAAGCCAAGTCAGGGTTGCATGTAGTGCAAGGTTCCTTTGTTGTTGTGTATAATATAATACAACCAAATTTCATTTATACATTGAATATATATATATATATATATATATATAAATACACACTCAATGTTGCTTAAAATAACTTTTATCAAACGAACTTGAAATTTTGTGTAACACGATCCAAGAATTGTGTTGCATATACTGCAAGTTAATACAGTATTGTGTATAGCGCATGATAATCTTGGTGTAGCATTCAACACAAGACATCAAATATATTAAAAATAATACTTCTCATAAAATCTCAGGTTGTTACATTCTTCCCCCTTAAAATGAATTTCACCATCAAAATTCGTCGGGGTTATAAATGGTTTTCTACTTGAATGTTTATTTAATAGAAACCCACATCATAAAAATGAATACCAAAACTTAACTTTAAAAACTAAAGTATGAAATGTAACGGTTACCCAAATTAACTAATCATTGGGTTTCTACATAGGAGAACATAGGTGAAAATATGGATATGAAAGAGAAATCTAACCATCAAGTTCTGATGGAGAGTGGTAGATAACATGGCTATGAAAAATCCAACAATCACAAAGCCATAAATTTTCAATGATCTATGGTACCATCTGATTCATCAGATATGAGGGAAATAGGACAACATTTTTGGTTTTCAAGATCATTTCCCTAATGTTGAAGAATTTTTGAATTAAAAGAAATAATTACTTGATTTTAGTACAATCTCACTATTGTTCGTGCCTTGAACAATTTGCACTTCATCTCTTAAAGAAATGAAGTTGAATTTGTCTTCCGTGAAGTGTTAACATATCATGCGATATAATGATAGGTCATTCCATCTGTCTCGAACATAAGGTTAGCAAAAGTTATATACATAAGTCCATCTACGGTGAGATTAATCATATATGATTCCAAAAAATGGACTTATACTTCATCTATCATACCTCTTAATAAAAAAACTAGTTTCTACTAACGAGATAATTCTTGTAGGCCAGTGGTAGGTGACAAAGGCATGTCACAATTCGGTTGTGGGTTCCATTCCCATATCCTCATCCGACGCGACGGGTTGTCGCCCGTTCTGCAGGTTGTCCCTTTTTCTAAAACTAAATTATTATAAAATCCTATCAATAATATCGAAAAAAGTTCTAGACTTATACAATAATAACTTATGTCCAACATAATCCATTCCAATCTTTAGGCTTATCCAAAATACTTTTGTCCAAGCTCATAGTATACTATAAATGTCATCTACCAAGCATGTGAATACCATCATTTTTCCCCATATATCATACGATATATCTTGTTGGTCACATTCCAAACATGTGAATACCTTAATCATATATTATCTTGAAAAATTAATAACCATTGAACCTTAGTGAAAACATGAATGTTGTCAAACGTTTACTCTTTCCACATACCAAAATCCCAAAAATCTGTCTACTCAAACCATGATATCACATTGTCCTTATTCCAGTCATGAGCTCATTAATAATATCAAACATCTCTTTATCTCCTTATCCTTTAATTATGCACATATCATCAACCTTCCAAAAATATTTGAATAACCTTTCATGGTTACCGGTACCATTCTTCATATACTTTCAAAAACTCAAGGAAAGACAACAGTGTAACAATACATAGATTTTTCTTTATTCCATAGTACCATACATTATTCTTGATAAACATACAATCATTCTACTACCTTATTAAACCACATACTAAGATTTATCATTTCTTTCATCTCATATATCATTTGCAGTCTCTTCATCATCATCAACATAAATACTACCCATATGACCATGATGATTCTCTTCATGAAATTTTATCTTAGAGAATTGGTTTGCATAATGCCTGTACATTCCACATTTAAAACATTTAACCATTGTTGAGGTCTTAGAAATACCATTATCCTGGTCCATGGTGTTAACTGAACCTTTTCCTTTACAATTACTGGATTTGTGTCCTTATTTTCCACACCCAAAGAATCTTCCAGTTCCTTTGAAACATTCTTCTTGATGCCTTTTACCACATGATTTACATGATAGAAATTGGACTTTATTTCCTCTATGATCATCATGAAACTCTATCTTTCTCTTATTATCTGAGTCAGGAAACTTACCAAATTTGCAATTCTCGATCATATTGTGAGATTGCTGATTAGGCATAATAACGATACATGGACTTCCAGATCCAATTTCATTTGGTTGCTAATGAAGAATATCATTCCATTGTCCATTATATCCTCTATTATCGTGAATCTTCCTGTTTCACGCCATTTTCTAAAACCCAAAAAGAATAGTGTGAGAGGAAAAAATCCTAATCAAGGGGGAGTAACATCAATATATAACATCTTAGGTTTAATTCTAATATCATTACCGTAATTCTAGGAATATAACCTATACTTATACTTAACCTTTGGGACATCCCTAGACATATCTTAGAAATATCTCTAGGGATCTCACTAATGTTTTCGCATCCTAGTTTCCAAAGGTTAACTAAAAAGTTTCTCTGATACCAACTGTAGAGACCCAAACTTGACGTACATGGAAATTACATTACTTTTGTAGAATACTTAATACATAACAAAAACTAACACTCAAGGATCGTAATAGTTTAGTGTCTTTGGAAACTTGGAACATAATCTTCTAATCATGGTGAAAGATCTTCAACATCTCCCATAAAGGTCTTCCCCTTTTGTTTTCTTACCTAAAACCTTTCTTTATATCATGGGGAAAAGAAAACATATAAATGGTGAGATCAAATTCTTAGTAAGGGTAAGCATGGTGAAAATAAAACAATCCATATATATTTGAACTTAAAACATGACCATAATGTTTAAACATCAAAATCTTGAGCAATGACATAAAACATGGAAGTACGTAAGGCATATATCATAATGGAACATCAATCATGATAAAATATCGTGGGAATAAAACATGTTATTGTGGAAACCATTAAGAACATGATATGATTTCCATAGTATCCAAGTCATTGCTTCTAAGACCATATTAGTGGACAAAGTCCCTTTTTGAATCGAGTTCACTCCTCATTCCAGCCCTATAACACTGAACCAGATTAACTTACTGTTCCAGCCATGTCTATCTCATGAGATATAAATATTTACCCAATGCATTGGAGGGAGATATAGGTCCCACCCATCTCAAAATAAAACCATTCTTATGTGTGCCAGAAAATCATAAATCATACATCATAGCATAACCCATGTAATAAAAATGGGATTCTTAAACATTGTGACATCATAAAACAATTCATATAAGATAAAGGACTTCATAAAAATAATTCCATCACAACATAATCAAATCAATGTAATAATAGGGACAGAAACAGAACTCTATATTATCGTAGATGGAAAATAATTTTGATAAAACACTTTAACTCTATTCTTGAGGAAAATATCATTTCTACTTCAAAAACATTTTTCATTTCTTAACATGTCATAAAATTTTAAACTAAAACAAGATAATTAAAAATAAACTTCAAAAATTGTAAAGGAATATTCATGTAAATAATTTTATATGGACTCATAAAAATACATTCATTCCGTATAAGTTAAAAAACATTCTTCTCTTACTTTGTCCAGAAAAGTCAAAAAGTACCTCATACTAAAAACGACAAAAGATTCCTTTCATATCTTTTACTAAAAACTCACTAATGGGTAAAATTGGATTTAAACAATTGTAGGAGGATAGAAATAATATTACATATTGAGGAAACATGGATGTGGATGATAAATATTCCCCAGTAAATTCTGAAGTATAAACAATCTCGAATAAAAATGAGATTGTGATATTTTCCCTTAATTTATGTCCGATATGCTTCGTATGTATCTGAACCTCCTCTTCTTCGACACACCTCTTTTAAGATTCCTCTTATGGCACTAGAGTAGGTACTTTGAGGAGACCATAACCTCTATAATGTTTCTAGGGAAGTTGAGAAGGGAAATGGGCAGGGGTTGGATGAGTTTGAATGCTCAAAATTGTGTAAAGAGAAGAGGGAAGATGTGCCCTTTTATAAGGGAGGAGAGGGGCACCTTAGGAAAAACTTAAAATGTTATTTTATAATATAGTCATATTCGGTTTATAATAGTTCGAAATTGATTTATTTCGAAGCTAAAGTGGGGATGGGTCGAAATCCTCTCAACCAATAGGTTTTAGACAAGTTTAGGTTACTATTTTAACCTTATCATTTAGATTTAACTCTAAGTTAAATAATTCAACTTTTACTATGTCTTTTTGTTTAATTACACTATATGGTTAATAAACTTACTATAACAAGAAAAACCAACCCCAAGTGGTTCATTATTAATATATATAACCTTATCTTAGTCATTTGGATGAACTTTATATTTTTAGGAATAAAATAACAATTAATAATATAATATTTGTTTTAAAAACTATTTTATGTCAATTTTGAAACTATTTGGTAATTGATTTTTGTGAAAACCATAACAGCATGATTAGTTCGAACAAAATTAATTGAATCAATACTAACATGTCATATTAACCTAATAAATTATTTTATTTTATAAAAAGTCTCAAATTACATTTATTTGGGTATTTATAACATCAATTATGTTAATATTTCATTATTAAGGTAATTAATACATCATCATTGTGTCATAAATAAATTAAATTATTTAATGTCTATAAATTATAAATAAAATACAATTATTTAGGAAATATTTTTATCTTTCTAATGAGTATTTATAGTTGAATTTATCTTATGTATAAACTTATATTAAAAATGTTTTAATCATTAAACTTTGATTTTAACTCTTTTAACTCTTCTTTGAATTAAATAATAATAGATGTCCTAATCTAATACAAGTGGACCTAAATGATAATATTTTATTCCTAAGGTTGTTTTTGGTCAAATTACACATATCCAATAGAATTAGGAAATGTTTTAGGGTAATAATAATATCATTTTTACCCTTAATTACCCAATTTACTTTTAACCGTGGTAAATAAAAGTAGAAAGTTACTATTCACCAAAAATTATTTTTATCTTATTGAACCACATTTTACTCCTTGATATTAACTGTGTCTCTCTAATTTTAGAAATTCCACTAACAGAAGCGGTAAAATTAAGTTTTATGTAAATTTTCAAATTCTCCTCAGAGGTGGGTAAAAGACGGTGAAAAGTTCAATAAAATTTTAATATAACTAAAATTATTATAAAATGACTCCAATGAATTACATTCAACTTATATTGGTATTATGTATCAATTTTTACCTAAAATAATTATTTAAATAAAAATTCCGTTTTTAAATAGTAACCTAGTGTTTTCACTATTCATCAAAAATTGAAAGTATTCAGAAAAATACCAAAAATTCACCATAGGCTATTTAGATATTCCAAATCCAAAAATGAAGTCCATTTTGAAAGATAAAATTTATAAAATTTCAAAAATTGGGTATTACTATTCATAATGGCTATATAATATTTTAATAACATATCGTTGTTTTGTGAAACTCGGTATTGCGTACAACACACGCTATCGTGGAAGGTCGCAATTGCGTGTAAAGCAAGCCAAGTCAGGGTTGCATGTAGTGCAAGATTCCTTTTTTTTTTGTGTATAATATAGTCCAACCATATTTCATTTATACATTTAATATATATATATATATATATATATACACTCAATATTTCTTAGAATAACTTCTATCAAACGAACTTGAAATTTTGTGTAACACGATCCAAGAATAGTGTTGTGTATACTAAAAGCTAAAAAGATGTTGCATATAGCACAAGATAATATTGGTGTGACATTCAACACAATACATCAAATAAATAAAAAATAATACTTCTCATAAAATCTCGGGTTGTTACATATCCCATAAAGGTAAGGCATGACTTTAAACCTGTACACACACACGCCCAACCACCTCCCAACACACAAAAAGGGGGAAAACAAGTATACCACTAAAACAAGGTTGAGTGCAAGTACAAGTGAAAGTAAGTGGGCTATAATACAATCCCAATAAGAAATTGAAGACACCAAGTACAAAAAAAATCTAATGGCCATCTGCGGAAAAACCCACCTGATCATGGGAGTAGTGAATCTACTGGAAGTCGAAGTAGTATCTCTAAGAACCTTTGTCGAAACATCGATCGTCTGCACCAGACACAACATGTGCAGATGAAGCCCATGCAGGGGAGAGTATAACAATACTCCGTAGGAACCCCGAGACCCCTGAAGGTATCTCAATAATTCATGAAGGAAAACACCACGAAGAAAATACCATATAGTTAATACCACTAAGAAAGATCTCAAACACATAGCACAAAGTAAAAGACGCAGCTCACACCAGGTATATTCTAGGGTAGTGATATTATCATCATCAGTTATATCATCGAACTCCTTGAATGCTTGGTAACTCCTCTTATATCGAGTATAGTGGGTCCGTCGGTTCATAGAGCCGCTTCCCACTAACCTTGGATTATTATGGTACTCATCCTTGACGAGAACTATGGGTATGCTGGGTCCCACAAAGTTTCTCCCCATCGTGGGCCTGCCGAGTCACATAGAGATGCTTCCCACCTTGGCCGAACTGAGTTACTCCTCCAATCATGTATCATGGGTCTTCCGGGTCACACAGAACCACTCCCCACCATGGGCCTGTCGGGTCACACAAAGCCGCTTACCACTAGTCCATCATCGAGTAGTCTTCGAGTCTCAGCCAACCGTAGGGTTCTGTACGTAGCGTGCTTGAGAGAACATATCCTATAACCATTATTCTCATCTTTATGTCCATTAAAGTCACCAAAAATCATGCCAAAAGATCTACTTAGTCAATAGGGACCCAAATCCGCAAACGGTTCATCAATCAGACGCGCGGTTTTCAAGATACGAGCGTTTTAGTAAACAGGGGGTCGGCTGCGACGGGCCTAGTCCGACCTAGTCGGACCGACCCGACCAACCCGGCCTGAGGGCCCCACATACCCTAGTTTAATTAGACAGACTTGACTTGACTTGGTTTGGTTCAGGGTCAGCCTGCTCTGGCCTAGCCAATGGGCCAGGCCCAACAAGCCTCACTGGACCCGGCCTGGTTTGGCCAAGGGTCCATCCCAACAGGTCACCCGGTGACCCATTCTAGTCCAGCCTGGCCAGAAGGGCATGGGTACAGACTGTTAGTGTGGGTCCAGCCCACCGACGTGGGTTCGGCCCACTAGGTGCAGGTTTTTCCTGTCTGCGCGGGTCCGACCTGCTAAACCGTGGGTCCGGTACATTGGGCTGCGGGTCCGGATTGCCGGTGCGGGTCTGGACCACCGGCCTTAGCCCGGTCCACCAGGTGGGTAGACCGGTAGTGTGCCACCCGGTCAGAACACTGCATCCGAGATGCATCCAACTCTTTCTGGCCTCGCGGGCGCAGGGCCCCTCTAGCTGCGGTCGACAAACCGCAGCCCACACCGCCTGGGTAGCCCAGACATGGGCTACCCCCTCCACGTGGCACCTACCTGGCGCCAGGACTCCTGTCATCATGGTCAGTTGGTCACAGCGTCCTGCTGTCGTGGTGCACCGTCTTCCTCTAGCGTGGCTGGTGAGGGTCAGATGCCTCCGCTGCTACAGCGGCACCGATTAGCGCCGCCCCCTTCACGCGGTCAGCGTGGGCCGGCCACCGAAGTTGCTTAGGTGGTCTTTTTTCCAATTTGTATGCACCTATGGGCCTCTCGGGTTGTCTCCATCCCTACTCAGGACTAGGAATCGAATTTCCGCCACTTCAAGAATGTGGCCGCCAAGAACGCATGAGAAGAGGCACTTGGGCCTTGTTTTTGTAGGCTCGGGATCTCCGCGTTAGAGGTTTAAATCAAAGGCAAGGTTCGGGGATTTTAGTTCAACCATTTCATGAATGGTTGAATCTCGGATGATAAATATCAAAGAAAAGTCACCCTCCAGAATAAATGCATGAATCGTGGATCAACTTATTCCTGGGTTGATCAGCGTTTGTCATTTCTAAAAAAAGAGAGGGGAAGAACTTTGAAATAAAAACCAAACCCCCAACTCAACAACGTTCGATGCCGAAGCATTCTTCCTTGAGGTTTCACGATGTCGACGTCACTTCCGGATCCATTCTTCAAGGCACATAGAAGATGATGAAGTCTTGTCAGCGTTCTTCGTTCTTCATTTGAGAGGAAAACTATTATCGGTTCATCATAGAGTCCCTGTATTTTATTTCCCCATTCTCCCACATGTTGGTTTTATAAAAAGAACCATGTCGCAACATTTGTGTTACGCTACAGCATTGCGTCGTTGCACTGTTTCATTTATAAAATAGTGTTGTTGTTATTATTACTTTATTGAATCATTACGCTGCATGATATGGTCCATTAATGAGATTCATTAATGTGCCACATCACTGCCTGGTTGCTACACCACAGCGTCACCACCCGCCACCCAACGATGAGTAAAGAAATAAAATAATTCCTTTAAATTATTTTATTATTTTTCATAGAAAGTCTAAAAAATAACTTTTCTGCTCAACCCTTATCGGCTAAAGTTAAGTTGTTTCTAATAGAATCATGGAATTCCTAATTAAACAGTGACCTCTAATTTTTTATCCGAACACCAGTTAAAAATATAGAAAATCCCGCACACACCTTTACTGAACGTACCTTAAAAAAAGTTCAAAATTCCATTCCAGGCTCTTCGGGCTTTAGAATCACATGCTGTCAAATTTTACGATCTCTAAATAATTCCATATAATTAAAAAAATTACACTCAAATTCTGAGACATTACATTCTCCCCACATTAGGGATTTACGCCCCTAAAAGCCAAAACAAAACTAAAAAAACATATGGGGCACTGAGAAAGAATCTAATCCTCCCGCTCCCATGTGCTCTCCTAGAGGTTCTCATACTGCCACCAAACTCGCACTAGAGGAATCAACCACTCACTTAGGACCCCCTCCTTTCGATCCTCTATCTCCACTGGGAAATCTGCAAACATCGCCATGTTGTCAATGTCCAGCTCACCCCAGTTGATGACGTGTGATGGGTCATGTACATACCTCCTCAACTGCGACACGTGGAAAACATCATTCACCTAGTGCATCTGTGGGGGAAGAACTAGGAGGTAAGCCACCTCTCCAACTCTACTCAGGATCTGAAAAGGTCAAATGAACCTCGGAGATAGCTTGCATCCCCAGCCAAATCTCTGTATTCCTCATCGAGGTGAGACCCGAAGGAATACATGATTTCCCTCCTCAAACTCCAAGGGTCTCCATCTTCTATTGGCATAATAATTCTTCCTACTTTGTCCAATCCTCATATGCTCCTCTATGATCTGCACCTTCTCGGTGGTAGCCCGTACCAAATCCAGGCCCATGAGGGCCGACTCCCTTGTGTCTTTCCAGCATAGGGGTGATTTTCAAGGTCACCCATACAAGGCCTCAAACAGTGCCATGACAATGGTGGAGTGATATTTGTTGTTATATGAAAACTCTACTAGTGGAAGGTGGTCCTCCCAAATATGAACAAAGTTTAGGATTCAAGCACGTAGAATATCATCCATGTTCCATATGGTTTTCTCTGTCTGACCATCCGTCTGGGGATGAAAAGTTGTGCTCAAGTGCAGCTGCGTCCTGAAAACCTCCTATAATCCCTTCCATAGCTGGGATGTAAAGCGAGTGTCATGATCTGAGATGATCGTCAAATGAAACTCATGGAGCCGCACTATCTCTTAGACGTAGAGGCCTCCCAAGCCCTCTACCGGTCCCTACTCCCATCCTTCCTTCCAATGGCCCGAGGGCCTTCATATTTTTTTTTATTATGATAAATCCCCTTTTAAGGGTGGAAGGGGGAACCCAAAAAGACTTCAAGACTTAAGACAAATCACACCTGAAGAAAAAAAATAGTGAAACCAGACTCACAACAAGAAGTTGTCCCTCCCTAGCATATGATCATAAAGAAGCAATCCCCCATTGGAAGGATATGCGGCAATCAAGTGTCCTGTGTCAAAGCACATGGCTCACACCATACCCTCTCAAACAACCAAATCCATCAAACTCTGCAAGGATTTACTACTAGCTCTGGATCCTCCTCTAGGGCATGTTCTATGTGGTCAAGTCTGGATGTACTGGCTTCCCATCGTCGAGACCATCACCGACGTAGTGAGTCGATCAATGATCACCCACATGGAATCATGGCCTCTGGATGTACATGGTAACCCCATCATGAATTTCATCAAGATATAATCCCATTTCCACTCTGATACCTTGATTGGTTGAGCCAGGCATGCTGGAACCTAATGCTATTCCTTCACTTGCTGACAAGTGAGGCATCGTGAAACGACCTTGGCCACTGCTTTCTTCAACCCTGCCACCAGTACTGACATTGGAGGTCCTGGTACATCTTCGCCACTCCAGGATGTACTTACAAAAGGGATATATGTAACTCCATCAACACCTCCTCCCACAACATCATTGGTACTACAGTGTGCCCTTTAAAAAGGATGATGTGCTCCCCACATATCGAAAATCCATGAGGACTACGTCCTGAGGATATCTGAGCACGTCGGGCCTCACAATCAACATCCATAAGTTGTACCTCCCTAACTCGCTATAAAAGTGGGGTAGTGGAAGTCATATACTAGAGGTAAGCTTCTCCATCACTATCCACTAAGGATATCTACATCGCGGCTAGCTACTCTATCACATCACTCAGCAGCGATAAACCAGACCTCCTGCTGAGTGCGTCTACCACCACGTTCCCCTTCTCAACAGTATAAACTATCTCAAAGTCATAGTCCTAGAAGAACTCCATCCATAGTTGTTTTCTCATGTTCAAGTCCTTCTGTGAGAAGATATACCTGAGACTCTTGTGGGAAGAGTTTATGGTAAACCATTCACCTATCAAGTAGTGTCACCACATCTTTAAGGAAAAGACCACTGTTTCTAACTCTAGATCATGGGTCACGTAGTTATTCTCATGATGCCTCAACTGTTGTGATTTTTAGGTGATCTACACTATCTTATGCATAAATACACAACCCAGTCTGGTCCATTATGCATCACAGTAAACTACATACCCAATGCCCTCCTCTGGTAATCTCAAGATAGGGGCACTAGTCAGTCTCTGTCTCAGCTTCTGGAAACTCTGCTGGAAATTTTCCATCCACAAGAAGGGTTGTTCTTTCTATATCAAGGCTGATAAGGGTGATACTACTTTGGAAAAGTCAAGTACGAACCTCCAATAAAATCCATCCAACCCCAAGAAGCTCTGCACCTCAATCATGCACCCAGGTGGCTCCAAAAAAAGCACTGCCTCTATCTTCGCTGGATCTACCACAACTCTAGCCTATGAGATGACGTGTCCTAGAAAGTGGACATCTCGGATCCAAAACTGGAACTTTGAGATCTTACCAAAAATCTAGTACTCTAAAAGTGTATCCAGAACTATTTGTAGGTGTGTAGCATGCTCCTCCTCTGATGCTGAGTACACAAAGATGTCATCAATGAAGACCACAACAAACCAGTCAAGGTAAGGCTGGAAGATCCTATTCATGAGTCCCATGAAAACTACTGGGGTGTTGTTAATGCCAAAAGGAATCACTAGGAACTCATAGTGGTTGTATCAGCACCTGAAGGATGTCTTCATCACATTCTCATATCCTTCTACCACTACAGGAAATCTCAGACTCCCCTCTTCCACCGCATCGTGGGTGAGGCTAGCCAACTTGTGAGTGATCAATTGAAACCTCCTCTGAGAAAGTCCATATTATGCTGCAAAGGTTCCCTTCTCTCAGGTGAAGGAAAACCCAGAACCATCCTCAGGGACATACTGCACCTTTCGCCTAAAACAGTCAATCTGAGCATGGACTGTGAGTTACCAATCCATACCCAAGATGAATTCGTAATGCCTCGACACTGATACTAAGAGATCCCAGCCAAATCTCTCGTATACTAGAGTAATCTTACACTACTAAAACCAGTGTGTAATTATCGAATACTCTCTCATAAGAGTCTTTAATCGTAAGGATTGATCCAACATCTACATAAGAATCTCTGAGATCTGACCGAGATTCGTGGTAAAGAAGGATTGACTAGAACCCGTGTCTATAAAAACATTAGATAGGATGTAGAGGACACATATAATACCTCATATCATATCTAGAGATCCATGGTCATAAGTATATGTTGCGTGGATCTGAGCTCACCCTTGCCTGCCTGCTCCCTAAGGTCGGGGTGGACCACCCGGGGGTGGTGGTGGGAACACCTAAAACCGCCGCCCACTGCCTAACACCCAGCCAAATCTCCTACCATGTATTCCACCCTGCAGACCTCCTCACTTGAACTGTTTTCCATTCCTCAGTGGCCCGTCAACCATCTATTGGTCTTCTGTATGGCGGGTCAGGAAATCATGTGCCATGTGTCTCTTCCCGCTGCATGCGAAGCACTTCCTAGATCCCTTTTGACTCCCCTAGAAATGGGAGCCCCGCACTACCTAAGACTCTACCACTTGGGATCTACTGGAGTCTCTATATGTCAGTGTCTTCTCCACCATGAAGTTATTCAAAAGAAAGGATCTCTCTAGCACCCCGTCCTGGATAGGGATGCTGAGAGACAACACTGATTCCCTGATCTCCCGCCTGAGACCCTGCTCAAAGGCTTGAGCCCTGATTAAAGTGTCTCGCACCATGTTTGTGGAGTAGAAAGATAGCTCGGTGAACCTCACTGAGTACTCATCCACCATTATGCTACCCTGATGTAGGTGAAGAAGCTTCTGAATGTGCACAGAGCGGAAGGTCATGGGGAAAAACTCCTCCCAGAAAATTCGCTTGAAGTCTGCCTAGATAAGGGTCGCCTCATCATACGTCTGGGTTGTCAAGTTCCACCATCTCCCTACCAATACCTGTAGAAGGCTCACTTCCAAGATCTCCATCTGGTCAGGCAGAATCCTTACTAAGCAGAATACCCGCGTCACAGCCTCCATCCAGTCCTTAGTGACCTGAGAATTCGTATCTCCCCTGAACCTAGGTGGTTTATGTCTTTAAAACTCATGTAGGGAATTGAGCCTATGAAAATCCTCTTCCAGAACTTCCGATAGTAGATGTTGACCATCGGGGGGTGGTAGCACTGATACATCACTCAGTGGGCTCATCTAAAGCACTAGTCCATGAATGGATGCCTTGTCGCTAGGTGGGCTATCCTTACGGCCTCGTATCTGGATCCTGACTGGTCGTCCACATGAGGGCATCCTAAAATAGATCAAGATATACCATGTTTAGAAGGTTATACCTGGTGAGATAAATTTTATTAAAAAGAACATAAGGAGACACTTAGGCGACCAATGTTTTCATGTATTGAGCCGACAAGAATAATTCAAGGTCCTGGTGTATAGATACGTCAGCTATCGCACCAACAATGGACTCCATGAATATGAAAGTCAGATTCACAACACTTAACACTGTTGCCCCAAAAAAACAAAGACTCCCAGTCTTTGTGGTAGGATTGACTGCCTATGATACCACTTTTTTATGACCCGTCCCTGGGATCTGTGATGTGACTACCCCAAGCCCGACTTCCATAGGCCAGGGTCTAGTGACTAGCACTGTAAAGGCATATCACAAAAAAGGAAGGAATTTCCATTAAACTTATACACACACATGCCCAACCACCTCCCAACACATGAAAAAGGGGGAAACAAGTAGAACACTAAAACAAGGATGAGTGAAAGTGAAAGTAATTGGTCCAAAATACAAACCCAACAAGGAACTTAAAATAGCAAGTACAAAAGGAAACTCTGATTTCTGTCTGTGGAAAACCCCACCTGATCGTGAGAGTAGTGAAGCTACTAGAATTCAAAGTATTATGTCTTTTCCACCCATTTCTACAAGGACCCACCTTCTCATATTCCACCAATTCCACCATTTTAGCATCTGTTATTCCAGTCACCCAGAGCATCTCTGTCGAAAAGTCGATCGTCTGCCCCAAACACAACACATGTGGGAGAAGCCCGTGCAGGGGTGAGTATAATAATACTCAGTAGGAACCCCGAGACCCCCGACGGTCTCTTTGTAATACATGAAGGAAAACAACACAAAGAAAATACCATATAGGTAATACCACCAAGCAAGATCTCAAAAACATAACACAAAGTAAAAAAGACGTAGCTCACACCAGGTATATTCTAGGGTAGTGATAGTAGCATCGCCAGTCATATCATCAGACTCCTCGGCCGCTAGGGAACTCCCCCTCTATCAAGTAAAGTGGGCATTCTTGGTCACATAGAGCCTCTTCCCACTAACCTTTGACTTCTATGGTACTCATCCTTGATGAGTACCATAGGTATATTGGGTCACACAGAGTCGCTCCCCACCGTGGGAATGTCAGGTCACACAGAGCTGCTTCCCTCCATGGCCAAACTGAGGTACTCCTCCAATCAAGTACCATGGTTCTACCATGTCACATGAAGCCTCTCCCCACCATGGGACTTCTAGGTCACATAGAGCCACTTTCCACTGGTCTTTCATCGAACAGTGTTCAGGTCTAAGCCAACCATAGGGTTCCGTATGTAGCGTGCTTGGTAGAACCTCTCCCCAAGACATTCATCGCATCTATATGTCCACTAAAGTAACCAAAAATAATTTCAAAAGATCCTCCTTTTCAATAGGGTCTCAATTCCGCAAACATATCATCAATCGGATGCGCAGATCGCAAGATACGAGCATTTTAGTAAACAGGGGACCAGTTGCGATGGGCCCGGTCTGACCCGGTCGGACCGACCCGACCAACCCAGCCCGAGGGCCCCACATACCCTAGTTTAATTAGATGTACTCGAATTGATCTGGTTTGGGTAGGGGTTGTTCTGGTTTGGCCTGGCCAATGGGCCAGGCCCAACAAGGCTCGCTGGACCCAACCTAGTTTGGCTGAGGGTCCAGCCCACCGAGTCGCCCGATGACCCGGTCTAGTCCGGACCAACTCGAAGGGTGTGGGTTCGGCCTGCTAGGTGTAGGTCCAGCCTTCTGGCATGGGTCTATCCCTCCTGTACGTGTCCATCCCACCAACCTTAGCACTTTCCTCCAGGGGGTGGACCAGCAGTGCAACGCCCGGCAGGGATGCTGCAGCCGAGCCACATCCGACTCCAGCTAGCCTTGAGGATGCAGGGCCCCTCCAGCCATGGTCAACGGACCATGTCCCGCACCACCCGGGTGGCTCAGACACAAGCCAACCCTTCCACGTGGTGCCCACCTGATGTCGGGACTCCCACCGCTTTGGCGCGCCACCCTCCTCCAGTGCGAACAGTGAGGGCCAATTACCTCTGCTGCTATTGCGCCACGGTTGGCGCCACCCCCTTCACGTGGCTGGTGTGGGTCGGCCACCGCCGGTGGTGTCACACTGACGACACCTTCCACGGGCTACCAAAGTTTCTCTAGTGGTCTGTTTTTCGATCCGTCTGCACCTACGGGCCTCTCAGGTCACATTCATCCCTACTTAGGCCCCAGAGTCGAATTGCCTCCACTTCAAGAAAGAAGCCACCAAGAATGCACGAGAGGAGGTTCTCGGGACTTGTTCATGATGGCCTAGGCCCTCTACGTTAGAGGTTTAAATCAAAGTGGAAGTTCATGGATTATAGATCAACAATTTCATCCAAGGTTTGAATCCTAAACGATAAATCACCAAGAAAAGTCATCCTCTCGCATAAAAGCACGAATCACAGATCAAACTATTCCTAGGTTGATATGTGTTCGTAGTTTTAAAAAAAATAGAGGAAAAGAACTTTGAAATAAAAAAACAAAACCCTACCTCATTGACTTTAGATGCCAAATCGTTCATTCCTGAGGTTTTATAATGTCGACGTCGCTTCCAGCTCCATTCTTCGAGGTATGTCGAAGACGATGAAGTCTTGCGGGTGTTCGCCGTTCTTTGTTGGAGAGGAAAACTGCCAGAGTTTTGTTAGTGAATCCCCATAGTTTAATTACCCATTCTCCCACATGTTTTTTTAATAAAAAGAATCATGTCATAGTATTTCTGTTTCACTATAGAGTTGCGTTGTTGCACTGTTTCACTTATGAAATAGTGTCGCTATTACGCTTACATTATTGAATTGTTACGCCACATGATACAGGCCATTAATGAGCTTCATTAATGCACCATGTCATTTCCTGGTCGCTGCACCACAGTGTCTCCGTCCACCACCCAACAGTAAGTAAAGAAATAAAATAATTCCTTTAAATTATTTTATTACTTTTCTCGAAAAGTTTGAAAAATAATTTTTCTTCTCATCCCTTCCCAGCCAAAGTTAAGTTGTTTCTAGGAGAATCTCGGCGTTCTAAATTCAATAGTTCCCTCATATTTTTGATCCAAACACTAGTTTAAGAGGTACAAAATTTCTCTCTCATGTTTACTGAATGTACTTTAAAAAAATTCAAAATTTCTTTTCGGGCTCTCTGGGCCTCGGAATCACGTGTCGTCGAATTTTGCGATCTCAAAATAATTCCATATTAATAAAAAATTAAATTACATGGAAATTTTGAGACATAACATAATTTATGAATAAATATAATAAATATTTAATTAAAATTATTCATTATATGTTTAAATATTTACCAATTTGACCATGTTGAACACACCAAAGTCATTTTGAAACATTGAACTGAACATCCTAAAAACACCCAACATGGACTTACCTGAAAAAGTAATTAAATAATTAATTAAAAGGAAATAAAATAAATGATTTATGTGTAAGTTATTTAACCTATAAATGGTTCTTATGTAATAAAATAATTAATACTAGATTATTATACATGAGTTAGAATACATGCATGGAATTTTAGACTCAAGGTAATAGATTCCGTATCAATGTAAATCCATTGATGCATATTTTATTATCATGCACCAAATTTCATTAATTTGATGTATATATAATACCCTATTTTTATGTTATATCATTATTCCTTCATAATTAAAAGTTTTCAAAATTTGAAATTTTAATATTTCATCCGAGGGGATTTCGATTGAACGTTACCGTATTATAAAGGATTTCGTAACTCAATTTTTATTCATTGGGTTATATTATTTATTAATTGAATTTAATATTATATTATTATATTTCTAATGAATTTTTATTATATTTTTTTTATTTATACTTTTTTTATGTACTTACATTTGATACACATAATTGATTCATTGGTTAATTCTCACTTCAATGTTATGATCATTGTAAGGGTTTGTCGTGTCAAATTGTTATCTTTGGGGAAACTTATATGTCATACACCTATATTCTATTATGAAGTGTATATACTACCCCTATTATATGTTATATCATGAATTTTCTCATGTTCATAATGTTTATTGTTGAATTTGATATTATTATTTTATGGGGATTACAATTATAATGTTAACAAAGTGGAAAAAGGATTATGTTGCAATATCCTTTATTTTTAGGATTGTTTATGATAAAGGTTAATATTAGAAGAAATAATATGATATTATTTTATTGAACCACAAATAATTTATTCTAATCTAGTTTTGAATGATTTTTACATATTTAATTTTCATTTCCTCCCTTATAGATTAATGAATCATCAAGATAGTTGTTTCTAGGTGATACTAATCTTGTATCTTACTTTTAGATTGGGAATATGTCACTTCCATATCAATGTTTTCTAAATTTTTTTCAAAAGTGATCTTTTATAAAACTAATTTATTTCTTAAATATATTTTTAAGGATCTATGACCTTCTTTTAAAAAAATTTAAAATTTAAATTTCAATGTTTTCCAAATGGGTCATTTTGACTCCCCTTTAATTTTTTTTGAAATGAGTGTTTATTTTTAACATTTACACCATGAAAGGAGTTTATTACCATCTTTGAACCTCAGTGAATTGAATTTTATTTTACAAGTTAAAAAGATTATTTTTAAATAAATTTTTTTCTTGAATATGGGAAATGTTTTTAGTTTTTAAAAATATATTTTCAAAGTTAAAAGTGTATTTTCCACAAAAAACAAAATCAATGATTTTTTAAGGGTATATCCATTCCTTAGGGTCAACAACACTTGATGTTATAAATAACACATTGGGGATATTTTTTATTTTTACCATACTCATTCATTATCTATATATACTAAGATTAATTCAAAGATATTTTCATGGATCCCATTTATTTTTGATGGGTTGATCATGGTATTAATGGACTAATGGTTGTTTCTAAGAGTTTTATGATGAAATAAATTCTCTATATACTTTTTTATGTTATGCTACTTATAAATTATTTATATTGGTGGTTTTTTTATAAACCAAATATTGGTGGTTATGTTTTGAACTAATGAAGAGTGGTTACGTTATGAACCAATAATGGGTGGTTACGCCATAATCCAAGGATGGGTGGTTACACTATAATCCAAGGATGGGTGGTTACATTATAAACTAAGGATTCATGGGTCTATTATATCCCTATTATTTATTGGGTACGGAGGTCGACTATATGCTTATTCCATTTGCAATAGTGATTATAAGTGTAATATGGAAATTATGTCCCAAGTTACCAACATTTTTTCTTAATTCTTACTATGGGTTATAAATCTTTAATTTTATCTATATTGACATCTCAATGTCCATGATTATTGATTCTATCAATTTTGTCTTATGATAATTCTTTATTAAACATTTAATGATTTATGATTCAGGTTTTTATTGGAATGAATTCCATTGTGTTATGCTCAATATATATTATTATGTCATCACTCCCTTAGCCTCATCTAATTCTCACTGATTAATTTCAATTCTTAATTATTATGTTTACCAAAACTGATAATTTGATATCACCCTTTTTTCATTTCCTTTTCCCCAGGTTGTAAGGAAATATGTTAGAATAATTTTTCTAGAATGGTTTCATGAGGATGATGTTGATGATGTAGTATGAAATATTAAATGTTAAGTATAATATGTGATGATGTTAATCATTATGATCTAGTTTGTATGAATCCAATATGTTAAGTGTTTGAAATAATTCTCAAAAACTCAAAATATAAAAGCTAATAGTGTATTTAATTGATCCAAATATTCCTTCTGATATTATGATTCTTGGATGAAAAAAATGGGTTACATTTTTTAGTTTCAAAGCTTGTAATGAAATGTTTATGTTTATGCACCAGATTTGGGAGTGTGTGTTCGTGGATGTTATAGATGGGATCATCGTAGGGTTTAGAAAAAAATGGAGAGTATTATATTTTCATGTGAGGTTCTATTAAAATTTATGGATACCTTCATAGGTCTATAATATTTCGGTTGATCGTAATTTCAATGTTTTAGACATCCCTTTTTTAGGATTTAAGTTATGATATATTAAATTTATTGATTAAATTTTTGGTTGAAGTGTATTTAAATATTTGGTTTAACATGAAGTATAAATTTAACTTTTTTGGAAATAAGTAATAAGTAATTTATAACCTTTAGGGTTTATATGATATTGGATATTGAGGTAATAATATGAACATGAGTTTTATCATATAGATACACATGGTATTGAAAATTGATTTAGAGGCTAATTGATTAATGTTATTTTAGAAGAAGTTTGCTACATTTTTGGAATATAAGATGAATTTTATGTCATAAAATTAGAGGTTAAAACACTATTTAAAATTTAGTTTATTGAGTATATAGGGTTATAAATATATGGAATTAATTACTTTAACTTTGAATAGTGATATTGATTTTTTGAAATTAATGTAATATTTCATCATATGAAGGTTTATTATTTTTTCATAATAATTTAACCATATTCCAAAAAAAATATTTGGTTAATTTATAATGATAGAATGAATATATTAATTTTATTTTCATGGTTATTTGGCCCTTTAACTATTTATTTTGGTGCTTTAGGAATGAAAAATTCATCTTGAATACTCAATGTTTTGAGAAAAAGATGAAATTGTGGTGGAAATTGATTAAAGGATGAAATTATAATCATCATGATTGTATATTTTTGTTTACTCTTATTAAATATGTTTATATAATTCCTAAACTCTAGTAAATGTATTTTTAATAAAAATTATATCATATTTCCATCAATTTTGATGACATGAATGAGCTTTTTCAAAATTCATTGGTTTATGGTTTTTTGGTTGTTGATTGTCTCATGATAATTCACCTTTATGATATAAATAATCTCTATCACCCAACATAATTAGTTATTATTTTCTTCCATTTCCAAATAAACACTTAAAACTAATTTTTTCCTACTTAAAAACCTATTTATGTATTATTCTAGATGACCTTTTTGCTTCACATTTCTCTAATCAAGAGAATATTTTATAAACCCTTTTTATGATGTGGGATTTCATGAAAGGTAATTTCAATTTCAATACATTGATTGATAAGATATTTTTTAAATTATAAGTATGAAATATATTAATGTGGGGATAATGTAACACCCTGTTCTTTTTTTAAAATGGAGTTATTCTAGTTAGTGTTTAAGACACACAACACTGGGATAATACGAACCATCAAATAATATTATTTTAAATATGAATGTTATAACATAGCCATTAAATTGGTCCGAATGAATAATATTTACTAAATTAATAACTATATTAATAAATTTATAACTAAATATAATTTTTTTGATAAATTCATAGTAAATAATCAACCAAATTTGAGTGGAGACTTTTTATTCTTCATTAATATGTTTTCTTCAAAAAAAATATTTATTTTGTAAGAAAATATTATTATATTTTTTAGAATTTTTTTTATAAAATTAATATAAATTTTTAAATAATAATATTAAAATTAAGTTATGGTGAAATGTTTTTATGTTTTAGGAAATATTGATTTTTCGGTGAATAGTGAAAATACATAATTTCCAAAAAAAATCATTTCTTTTTAATAAATTAATTAATTTGAAATTCCAAATTTTTTTAATATAGTTTAATGTAAAATTTGTATCCTATATTAATATTTAATCCAATAAATTCATATTCATATTGGATTTTTGAATAAGATTACTTTGGTTTTAAAGATGATATTTTTCTGAAAACTGTTTTAATGTGCATAATGTTTCTTAATTTTAATTAATTAAATAAACACATAACCAGGAATTAAATTAAAGATATTTATTGATTATATATTAGAAAATTAATTTAATTTCATAAAATGATTGTTTTTAGTCTTAGTGTTAATATAAAATCACTTTTTTCTTGAAAAATACAGTTCATGAAATCCATATTTACATCACATCTGCAGGATTTGTTTTATATTAAATTATGGATATTCTTTGAATTTTTTTTGCTAAAATGGATAAAATATTTGTAATAACGAAAAAATTATTATATAATAAGTTCAAGATAATTTTTTAACATAATGAATATTTAAATCCATAAAATATAGTTATCACGATTAACGTAAAAATGGATTTACTGGGGGATAAACTAAAATGATATGGGTTAAAATGACCTAAAAACTTTTCCAAACCAATTTAATGGAAATATTTTGTCCATGTAATTTATAAGGCAATATAATTGTAAATTTTGGACCCTTTTAGCATGTGAAAAACATTATTACACCTTTTTATTTTCAAAAACTACAAGTGTGCCACTCGCGTCAATTATAAAAGGACACCCCCTCTCCCCTCTCATTCACAAAATAAAAATAATTTAGATCAACCAAGTATTATCCAAATACCTTCCTTTTATATTTACTCACAACATAGGTCCATTATTATGATCACAAATCCATCTGATGAATCCTTCTTGTGCTTACCTAAGGAGATTTTCTGAAGAAGGTGTATCATTCTTAGTAGTGCATTTTTATTTTTATTTACTTCCACATCCATCAAATCCTCTTAAAAATTGATGATATATTAACAAAACTATATCTTATATACTAGTATTTTATTATGTTAATTCAATAACCAATATCCACCTCCTCTTCCTGTAAATGTGAAATGAAATTTTCGATCATGTGTAGGTCAGACTAATCCCTTGTGAACCAATGTAGTTAGTTTTTCTTAATCACCTCTAACATCTTGGTATAATGATGTATTAAAATAATATATATGATACTTATAACATAATTAAACATAAGTAATTATGATACCACATATACATTATTACTATCCATTCTATTGTTGATATAATACTTTAAATCATGTGTACATAGGATGACCTCCTCGTGATTTGATGTGATTTAGTTTTCACTAAAGCTTTACGTGGAAGGTAATAATGATAAATTTAATGAATATATGTGACATAAGTATGATATTAATGACATATTTATCATTCTAAAATGATTATATATCATTTCCATTGTTACCTCTTCGCTCAATGATAAATGATAATTTCATTCATTCTATGTGTGGAATTGAACCACAATAAAGAAATGTGATTAATATTTCATCTCCACATTACATCAATGACATATATATACCACACTGGAAATTCAAAAAGAAGAATATTTTATTTGATAGCGGGTATGAAATAAAACACCAAGCATATAATAGAATATAACAACTAGAGACTTTATGATATATCTTATATTTTAAATTAACTAAATCTAATCTATATATTTAAATTCAGGCAATGAAGAGTTAACTTACATTGAATGAAACAAAGAGTTTCTTCTATATCTTGTGTCACATGCAAGAACATGTTTTATCGAACAACAATATATTATTATTATTATTATTTAATACAATTGTTATAACTTAGCTATTAAATTAGATGGTATGAATAAGATTAAATTAATAATTAAAATATATAGTTGACACATGTTTATTATTTAATAATGAAATTAGAATCATTTAAAAAAGGAAACGTGTTTTGAAAAATAGTATTCACTAAAAAAAGGAATAGTAATGCTTTGCAAGCATATTTTAAAATTAATTTTTACAAAATTTATTAAATTTATGTGATAAAATAATATTTATTTTTTGGATCTGAATATCATATTATATTAGGGTAATTTTTTTATATTTTTCTGAGAAGTTTCATTTTTTGATGAATTGTGAAAAATGATGAATTTTAATTGAAAAATTCATTTTCTGATAAATAATTTATAGGGTTAAATTATATTTTTAATTTTTTTAATGCATAGTTAGATCAATTTTATATCAATTAACCCAATTTATTTTATTTTAATCATTTTCATATTAAAATTAGATAAAAAACAAAGTAAACTTTTGAACAATTTCACTTTAAAAACTTGATTTCACATCACGTTTGTGGGATTAATTTTAAATTGATTTACTCTACTTAGTTAAATGGAATTTGTAAAAATGGATTAAATATTTTTAATCAAAATAATTTATAATTTATAATAAGATCAACTAAATTTTTAACCAATTTGATTAGTGAAAAAATTTAACATTAATTATAGTAATTAAGGTAAAAAAAAGTTTACTTAGTGGTTAAGCATAACATATAAGGAAAATTAATGAAACGTCACATGTAAAAAACCAATTTACAAGACATATATATACTCTTATAAACATAGAATAAATTTTTATGAGTTATTGAGATACTAATCGATGATTGTGACCCATATAATAAGTTATGTAAAGAAAACGACAAAAAGTATTCATTTCTAACTCGTAATTTCTTTAAAAAATTGGGATAGGGAAAAGAACATCATATGTTCAGTTATTAATATTATTTTAAAATTAAAATTAGTTTTTTATAATGATAATTTATTTTAAATTTTTATATATTAAATAATTACTTAAAATTCTTATGAAATGACAATTAATTAAATATTTAGTTAAAAATTAATTAAGATAAACGATACTAAAAATATTAAATGAGAAGAAAATTGACTGATTTATTAAGAACCCTTTGTTTTTTAGATAAATATTTCATGTTACATAGAATTTAAATTAAATGATTCCAATTCAATTATTATCATGTTATTTTTAAATTGAAATTAAATAAATAATGTTACAATTGACATTAATGTTATTTTATGATAAATTGTATTTTATTAAATGGTTTGAATTTACTAAAAATTATATATTATATAAAGTGATTGGTAAATGTTTATAAATAAAAAAATTTGGTCCAGTATTAGACCAATTGATCTTTTAAAATGATCATGTTGACCCCTAAAAAGTTAAAAAATTGTTATCATTATTATGGTTAAACTAGTGTTCTTGTGCATGCCATGCGCTCCAGTTTAAATAAATTTCAAAAACACATGGGGTTTTTATTTTATAAAATTTATATAATTATTATAATTTTTGGGTATAAATTCTCTAATAAGTATCATATTAATTTTGTCTTAATGAATATATTATCTAGGTTAGAAAATTAGTTATCTTAATAAAAACCAAAATGGTAAAAGAGGGGAAACATAAAAGTTATGGAACAACATTATAAAATTGTAATTATTTTTATATGGTTGAGGTGTCTCTCAACCAATTAAACCCTCACCATAATTAATAATCAATTTTTTATCTACATGAGGTAATATTGACATCCCAATAGTGAATAATTTTGAGTATTTACAAAAACACCACTCCTTCTCAACTATAAAATAACACTCACCCTTTCCACTTATTCACACCTCTCAAGAAATTTGGTTCTCCCATGCCCTAAAAAAATAGCTCCCCAACTTCCCTCCCATAATCCTATAGTCCTTATTTTGGGTAAAAAGAAAACCTTTCAAGGCTTTAGTGAAAGCCTAAGAATGGTACCCAAAGAAGAGGTAATGTTGTTCAATAAGATTTGTTAATTTATTTCCTTCTCCACCTTCTTCAAATAATATTATATCATGATCATATAAAAAAATATCTTAAATATTAGAGGATATTTTTATTATATTCTTATGACCTAAAAACATAGACACATCCATCAAATGGGTTACAAAATCATCATTCATGCATACGGTGACCTAATGCCTCCTAAACTGATGTCGTTCTTTTTTCCATTACCACATTTCATGGTTGGGAATAATTATGGACATACTATTTATATATGATATTTATTATATTTATGATTTTATTATGCATATCTAATTATTATATCACCCATACATTCATGCTTTAAATTTCTTTTGGAATACGATAATGTCACTCGTGTGTACGACGAACTACCGCCGTGCGTTGCAATGTGATTCATTCACGCTTTACATGGAATGTATTTTGGATTATTATAATGATCACATGTGATATATATGACATGAATATGATAATGGAATGATAATATATATATACCATTTACTTTTATTTTATTAAATACAACAAGAAGATGGAAGCATCGTTCTTGCGTACGTACGACCTACTGTCTCCATGAATAGTGTATTCAATTTCCAATAAATAAATATTATTAATTACTCTAAATATATATATATATATATAATAAATAAATATTATATTTATATCATGATTATTAATCTTGGTATGATGAAAAAAAATAATATTTACAAGATCTGAAACATTCATGACAAAGAATGAATGAGAAAACAAGGAAATTAATACTTGAAACAATGAAAATAATGAAAGACTATTAACAAATGGGTTATAAGTTGTTATAAAAGGAAAATATATGATATTATAAATATTATTATAATTTTTTAATAAGTTAATAATAGGATTAAGATAATTATAAATAAGTTTAAATAATGTTCAACCAAACATAAACATAAGGTAAGAGATGTCATCTCAATTTACATTCCATTAAGACTTATTTGTTATTATACACCAATTAACTTTTATATAGTTTATATATTACCCCTTGACAAGTATTATCATAAATAATTCATTATTCATGATATTTTATGTTTTAGTTATATTTAATCCATCCAAGTGGATTTTACTTTAAAGTTTCCATGTGGTGAAAGTAATTTAAAAATATCACATTCTTTTGTGATTCTTAACTTTTTATTGAATAAATAAATTTAGTGTTATCATTATTAATTATTATTAATATTTATATTATATATCCATATTATTTTATATTGTATTATATTATTTCCTAAACTGTATACCTTTTTATAAAAGGTGTTTACTTTGAAGCTTATTTGATTAACTAGAGAAATATTGATAAATATATATCCTTTAATTAATACAGATATTTGATGATAAGGAAAATTTATTATGAATTTAATTGATTACTCAATATATGAGGAATTATTTGGAATGGTATTGCATGGGTTGGGGACCATTTAAATAAATCTCTATGATGCATTGGTAGTCTCATTGAGAGAAATTATATGAAAAAACACTTCATATCTTTAGCTAGTATGTTTTAAAATATCCAGTGAAATGTCATCATAGTAGTATGCTAAATAATCTTGTCAATGGTCTGGAAAATAAAGGTCTCTTGTACCCAGGAAACATTAATTATGATAATTAATTATTTCCATAATTCAGTATCCATTTATTATTATCCAGAAGATTTTCACTATGAAAAAATCTATATATGCATTTCATTCTTAGTTTATTGACTAAATGTTATGTGTTTTCAGTTATTTACTATTCTATATTGATTATTATCCATGATATTTTCACATTGATATTATCTATATAATAATTTCATTCTCATTTTATTGATTGTATGGGATGTTTGTTCAGTTATTTACCTTTCAATAATAATTTTTCTTATTGACTCATAATAGATTCCGCTGCTCGTAACCCTTACTGAGTATCTGAGCTCACCCTTAATTTGTTTCCTTTCCCCATTATTCCATAAAGTTTACTATGAATGATATCCAGGGATACTCTATATGTAATAAAATTATTCTCTAAAAAAATAAAAAAATAATTTTGTACTTTGTGTAGTAAATTATAATTCAATACTCAATTATGTATCTTGTTTACCTTGACTACTAAACTATTTAGTTCATCAGGATGTGATTCCTTGTATCTTAAGATAATGTAATGGTAGCTATCACTGGATCTTTTCATACTAGGGTGGGGTTCTATACAGTTGGTATCTGAGTAAATTTAGTGTCAAACTTTGGAACTAGATTTATGAAAATTTAGATTAGGGAACATCACCCTAAGATATAATTTGAGGATAATTATATAAGAACATCTAAAATAAACCGTGTTTATGATTATGATATTAAGTACGCATAAACTCTTCTATTTGTGTTATGTATTTCACTATCTTTTTTATTATACATCATATTCCATAGTTAACTTATCTAATCTATTGTATGACTTTTTTTAAAAATGACACCTAGTAGAAGGAATGGGAACTCCATCAATTCATACAATCTGAAGGGTAATAATGATTGTTTATTTTTTGGGTTGAAGCCAATATTTTTAAGGGAACTAGAAACCTAAAAGTTTGCATCATATAAGAACATATTATCATTTGATAAAGAGGTGTATAAGGAGTTATATATGTATTAAAACTTAGAATAGAAGTAAGATAAGATGATTATGACATAGGAAATGATGGATAAAGGGAAGAGGTAAAGAAGGATTTTCTCACATGTGATAATTGTGGAAGTAAACACATTTCTCTCTACTTATGTGTAAAATTATTTTTCTAAAATTGTGGAGAGAAAGGAAACCATGCATGTGATTTCAATGGAATAAAAGAATATTTCAATATTCAATGATTCAAATGTAGGGATATGGTGAACTTATAAAATAAATACCCCAAACGTCAAATGAATACGCCTCAAATGAAGCTAATATATCATGGTACAACTTGTGATACTACCAAAAATGAAGAAGAATTATTAATATGATTATTTTTATATTAAAGAAATATATTATTTGAGAATTTTATCAATGATGTATTTGTAATATGAATCTTGAAATATATAATAATTATATTGTAGTACTATTTTATCAAGGATTTGAGAGCACATGTTGAATGGTATCAATTACCAAGAAAAATGATTCAGGGGATTGTTTGAACTTATTAAAAAGAATAACATTAAGAGAATGATAACCCTTAATATGTTCATGATTCTGAAATAATGATGTTGGGATAAGATACGATTGATATTGACAAAGAAAATGGATATTACTGACTACCTTGGAACTGATTAATGACTTATTCAAAAAGTTTTTATTCTACCATTTATGGAGTCTAAATATAGTTCCCTAGTTTCAGATAAGTATCCCTTAATTGATTATTTTCATGGTTATAAAGTGTAAGGGTGAATTATGGGAGAGTTCGGTGAACTCTAAATAAGTTTTTTGGAGCTAAAGTAGATGTGCATGGGTTTCGTACAGTTTGTTTAAACCGTGCAGATATTATAAGAGAAACCATGCGGGACAGTAGTTTTGAGGAAATAGATTTGGAACAGTTTGAGCATAGTTATAGATACCATGCAAGGAGTCAATGAATGTGTTTACTTAAGATATTATCTAATTTACGGTTATTGCATGGTTTGTCTAACCGTGTGGTCTAACCATGAATAGTGAAAAGGTAAGATCCTATTTTTTAGGATCTTACTCGATTTTGCTCCTCATAAGTAATTTTTATCCTAAATAGGCCTAATTCGATATTTATCTCCACTGAAGGTTGGGGAACCTCTCCCACATTTTTTGGAACCAATCTGAAACCATACCTTGGAATTTTCAACCACAATGCTCATGGTAAGTGACATTCTTCATCGTTCTTGTCTCATTTCATATATCTACTTAGATCTACTTATCGTATCTTTATTTTTTATATATATGCCTTTTATGGGTATATTTGTTTTTGGATTCCAAATATGATGAGATTTGGGTTTGTTTATGGTATTAGTAGATATATAATACCATTTTGGGGAGTTTCAACTCAGTTGTGTGAGCGTTCTTCGTCTATTATCAGTTTTCATCAAAACCTTTGAGGTATTTGGTTTCTCTATTGACTCATATTTTTATAATTGATTGTCTTAGTTTCAAATTGGTTTATTTTATTGTAATTTATTGTGAAAATCATGGAATAAATCTTCTCTAGTGATGATTTATGGTTTTGGGTGAAATTGTGTGATCTTGATGAATTATTGTGCAAAGTGATTTAGTTTACTTGAATTTAAAATGGTGATTTTAAATTTTGGATTTGATAGAATATCTAAATGGTTTTTTAGTAATGGGGTTTTCAATATAAGGGTGTTTTATTGAAATAGTTTTCCTTATAAATGGTTTTGATGGAAAAATGGTTTTCAATAAAAAGGTGGTTTTATTGAAAAGGAGTTTTGGCATGATTCTTTGGAATATTGGTGTGTGAGTTAATATTGAATATATGGGGATTGGTTGAAATATTACCTTTTGATTATTTATAAAGGGTTAATGGAACATGAGATATAATTACATTGTGATGACTTGTTAGATCGATGAGAAAACACTCATGAGTATGGAACTGCCATCATGTACCATGAATAGTTGGTTGTGTGGATGCGTGTAATGGATTGGGTATGCCAAAGGAATATTGAGAAATGGTTTTAAATATTTTTTTAGTTATTTTTCTAGAAAAATAACTTTCTAAAAAATTGGTTTCAATTTAACTTGTATGATTTTGGTTATAAATGGTTTTGGAAACTTGTTTATATGTAGTTATAAATTGTTTTGAGAAATTTTTTATTATAAAATGTTCTATGTAAATGTTGATAACACTTATATACTAGTGGAGTGAGTAGGTAAGTCATTAGGTAAAACCTACTGAGTTTTATACTCACCCCAGCTTTGGAAATTTGGTGCTTTTTCAGATTCTATCTTCCGAGAGATGGAAAGATATAATGTATCACTTGTTTTTAGCACCAACTCGTGGTACTTGGGTTATTCGGTGATTTTGGAGCTTGGAGATTTTGGATCATGGATTCTTGTGGTATTTTGGGAGTCTTTAGTTTTTCTTATGCTTTTTACTTTTATAATTTTTTGGTCTTCCGTTGTTGCAAACTTTAGAGTGGTTTTGATACGAATAAATTAGTTGTGTTGTCTTACTTTTGTTAATTCATCATTTAGTGAACAATTTGGTTATGGTTTATTGGTTTAGTGGTTTATTTATTAAAGGGTAAATAATCCCCCACCTGTATTTGAAACCATTCAGTATTTATTTCTAACCTTTTTCATCTTGGGTATGTCGCATAATTCCAAGTAATGATTCATTGTATTCTCAATCCAATGAGAATAGGTGGGTCATTACAAATGGTATCAGCTTGTTAAGTCTTTGCCTAATAAGTATTTCTCAGTTTCTTGGTCTTTGAGTTGATTCATCCTTATCTATTCCTTAGGCTTTGATCTTATAAAGGAGTAGGATTTTCAGAAATTGAAATGTATAGTATAAAATTATGTAGCTAGCTCGTTTATACTGAACTTCAAGTTACCAGGGAGTTGGGTACATAACTGTTTTGGAGACACTTATAGGATCTTAGAATCTCATTATCATGGGCTTAACCAATGAGGTAAGCATGACATTCATTATAGAGGAATGATCTCTTACCAGGATTGGATATTTCATTTGGATTAATTATTTATGATCTCGTGCAAAGGTGTAAATTTTTGAAAAATTCATAATTTGTTTTGAAATAACTGATTTGGAAAAGAGAAAACTTAGTGTATTTTTAAAATGGTTTGATTTTCAAAATAAATAATGTATTTTTTCAAAAAAAAGGTTTAACCTAAAAATGGTTATTTTTGGAAAAAAATGTTTTGATAGTTCATGTGATAGGATTTGAAGTGCTAAGCCATCAATTTCTAGGGAGTGAGACTTTCCGTGTTGTTTTTGGTTTAGAAAATGGAACCTGGAAGCATCTAGAAACCAACTGAAAGAAGCTATAGAGAATGTGGTTTCACCTGAGCCATAGGTGACCCGAGAGTTTGTTCAAATTATTATTCAAGAATTTAAATCCATGGACACGGGAAACCATAGGGATGATCCAAGGCATGTGGATCATTCCATCCAGTTCATGAAGTAGAATCCACCCATCTTCTGGGGTGATTATGAACCTAAAAAAGAAGAGTTGTGGCTGAATGGAATGAATCATATATTCAAATTCATTGGCACATCAATGGAGCTCAAAGTCAAGATAGCCACATATATGCTTGAGGATCCTTCATGTCAGTGGTGGGAACTAGTGATTCATGCTAAATGGGATCAAGGACTAAGTTGGGATGATTTTTAAGACTTGTTTAACAAACAATTCTATCCTCATATATTCAAGATCCATTGGAAAACATGATTCTTTAGCCAGAAGTAGGATAATCTCTCTGCCACAGAATATGCGGCTAAATTCAAGCATTTAGTACACTTTGCACCCAAAGTTGCAGTAAGTGTATCCTTGAAGGTATGCATCTTCAAATAAGGGATAAGGTAATAAATTCGATTGAAGATTGTGGTGATCTATATTACATATTATACAGAGATGGTGAAAAGAGAAACAGTGGCTGAATGGTACATCTCAGGAGCTATGGAAGTAGGATGTATGATGATACATATGGTAAATGGTGGGAACTCAAATGTTGTGAGTAAGCACAAGAGGGACACCTATTTCCAAGGTGGGTGCGGTACTGAAAATCAGATAGTTGGATCTGTAAATCTTCCTCCATGACCAAAGAGCCAAGAAAGATGCTACCAATGTGGTTCCATTGACCACATGAAATGAGAATGTATTGAACCACCAAGAGCATGACATAACTGAAACAATATAGGCAATCTTAATCTCTTTTGTTGCAGTGCTTCGAGGTTAGGTACTCGAGACACTTCTTTGCTATCGCAAGAATCGTATGCTTCGACAAGATGAGGTCAGCAAAATCAGTCTCATCAGCAGAGAAGAGATAGCCATGGTGGTTCTAGGAATACCATGACTCCATAGTAAGGGAAATCTCAGGAAGGTAGAAAGGAGCGGAATGCAGTGACAAAACAGTTGTATTGAGCTGAGAAGATGATTTTGGATGATCATGTTGGACCATCTACGGTGAGAGGTATGATTCTTTTTAATTATACCCTTATGCAAGTATTATTTGATACTGGTGCATCGCATTCCTTCATTGCTTCTCATGTTGTTGATTTTCTATGTCTAAAAGTAGATATGATGCTTTCTTTGTTAAAACTTCAAACTTATCTTGGTGAAAGAGAATGTTGAGCCTTCGTGTGTAATGAATTTTCTAAAATTGTTGATGAAGCTGAGCTGAAATGGGACTTCTCAGTGTTAGATATGGATTTATATGATTTAATCTTGGGTATGGATTAGTTGAAAATGTTTAAGGCTCACAAAAACTGTTATGGAATAATGATTAGTTTTGTGACAGAGGATGGTGTTGGGCATATCTTTATTGGAGAGATGGTTGTAAAGAAAGGTGAAATAGACTTGTTGGCACCAGCGGTGGGAAAGATCTCTTACTAGTTGGTGGCGTTGAATTTGGTATCGATGGAAGAAATTGAGGATACCAGTTTTCTAGTAGGTGTGGATCAATTTACAGATGACATTACCAATAACTTCTTAGGGTTACCACATAGAAGGGAAGTGGTTTTTGTGATTGATCTCCATCCAGGGACCGGTCCTATTTCACTTTTGTATTATAGGATGGAACCAACAAAATTAAAGGAATTGAAAGTTCAGTTGGAGGAACTGGAAAGAAAAGGTTTCATTCGGCCAAGTATGTCTCCTTGGGAAGCATTAGTTTTGTTCGTTAAGAAATCAGATGGAACTCTAAGGCTGTTTGTGGATTATCATAAGCCTAAAAAAGTTAAGATAAAGAATTGGTATCCACTTCCATGCATTGATGATCTATTCGATCAATTTAGGGGAGCTCAATGGTTCCCTAAAATTGACTTGAGATCAGGATATCATCAATTGTGAGTTCAGAAATAATATATTTCAAATAAATCTTTTAGATGCAGATATGGACAATACGAATATATAGTCATGTATTTTGGTCTTATGAATGAACCATTGGTTTTTATGGCTTTGATGAATCATATATTTCATATATATCTATATTATTTTGTTGTGGTGTTTGTGGATGACATATTGGTGTATTCAAGGACAAGGGTTGAACATGAGAAACACTTGGCGATAGTGTTGGGAATATTGAGAGATCACTGTTTGTATGATTTTTTTTGGATACAAGAGGTAAACTTTATCAGCCATGTAATTTATGAAAAATGTGTTTCAATTGACCCTAAAATGATATATTCTTTTATCTCATGGAAACCTCTGAAGAATGACTTTGAAATATTAAGCTTTCTTGGTCTATCTGGTTATTACCAACGCTTTGTGTGTGAATTTTTACGGAAATATTCACTAATTACATCTTTAAAAAAGAAGAATGTTCCATTCCAATAGACTGAGTAATTCTATAAGTATTTTCAAGATCTAAAAGTTCATCTTAGATCAATACCTATCTTGGTTTTTTCAGAATCAGGACAGGGGTATGTAGTGTATTTTGATTCTTTGGGAAATGGGTTGGGATGTTTTCTCATGAAAGGATGCCATGTGGTTGCTTATGGTTTAAGATAGTTGAGAGTACATGAGAAGAACTACCCAACACATGACTTGGAGTTAGTTATAGTTGTCCATGCTTTGAAGACTTGGCGTCACTATCTCTTTGGTGAGAAATTTGTTGTGTTCATGGATCATAAGAGCTTGAAACAAATTTTCTCTCAACAAGATTTGAATATGAGTCAAAGGAGATGGATGGAGTATCTCCAAATGTTTGAATTTGACTAAATGTATACACTAGGAAAGGGAAATATAGTGGAAGATGCATTAAGCAGGAATTCATATTCTTAGTTGGTAAAATAAGCCTCAGATGAATGGCAGTTGATGTCGTTCCTCACCGACATGCATGTGAAATGTGAAGACCGAGGTGATTTTTCACTTTTATTTCTAGTTTCAATCATTACTGATTTGGTAAATATGGTAAAGGAGGCACAAACATCTGATGTATAATGTCTGGTTATGAATTCAAAACTCAATAGTGGGGAGACCATTGAGGGATGAAAACTTGATGGGAGTCTGGTTTTGTGGTTCAGAGATCGGATGGTTGTACCTATATATTTTCAGGAACAACTTCTTTATGATTACCATCATTCCAGATGGGTTGTACAACTAAAAACATAGAAAATGAACAATGCGTTTAAGGCACAGTTTTGGTGGAGTGGTATGAAAAGGAAGGTGGCCGAGTTAGTGTCACGGTGCTTAACTTGTCAGCAAGTTAAGGTAGAGCATCAGCGACCAGTGGGTATATTGCAGTATTTACCTATCCCAGTGTGGAAATGGGAGTAGATAGTGAGTATTTTGTTATATGTCTCCCAAGAATGGTTCAAAAACACAATTTTAAATGGGTGATAATGGATCAACTTACAAAGTCGGATCATTTCATTCCCATTATTAAAACTCATACAGTGGAGGATCTTTCCAAAATCTATATCCAACAGGTGGTAAAGAGACATGGCATACCATTTTTTATCATTTCAGACATAAATCTAAGGTTCTCATCTTGTTTTTATAAATTCTTACAGAAATCCCTTGGAACTCAGTTAGATATGAGTAAGGTGTATCATCCCCAGATGGATGGAAAATCTAAAAGGATGATATAGATGTTGGAAGACATGTTACAGGATTGTGTAATGGATTTTTATATCTCATGGGAGGAGCATGTATCCTTAGTGGAGTTCTCATACAATAACAACTATCATGCCTCGATATATATGGATCTATTTGAAGCATTGTATGGGCATCCTTGTCTTTCTCCGCTATGTTGGGTGGAAACAGGTGAGACTTCACTAGTTAAGACTTGTCTTGTCCAAGAAACAACAGAGAAGATTTAGTTGATCTGAAAGAGGATGGAGATGGCTCATATTTTTCAGAAATATTATGCGGATCATCATAGAAGTTCATTTTCATTTTTCGTGAGTGATCATGTGTTCTTGAGGATCTCTCAAAGATTTGTACATTGTCGTTTTGGGAAGTAGGAAAAGTTATATCCTCGAGACATTTTCCCTTTTGAGAAACTAGAACGGGTTAGAGAGGTGGCATATTGGTTGGCAATGGCACCACAGTTTAGTGTGGTGCATAATGCATTCCATATATCTCAATTGAAAAGGTATTAGCCTGATCTTGACCATGTGATCAGATGAGATCAGGTTAACCTAGATATGGATTCTTAGTTGGTACATATCCCAGTGTGAATTGTGGATAGGAAAGAGAAAGTATTGAATGTAAAAAAGAATCATTCTAGTGTGGGTTTTATGGAAACATGGTCAGATTTAGGAATAGACTTAGGAATGTGAGAATGAAATGAAAGAGTAATGGTTGGAACTCTTTCAAGGTAGTGAGGGTTCTCTACTTTCTATGGACGGAAAGACCAATGGTGGGGAGAATGTAGTACCCCCGATTTCTTTTATATAACCCTTACTTGATTCTTTTCATGGTTATAAAATTTAAGTGTGAAGGATGGGATATTTTGGTGAAATATAAATAAGTTTTGGGGGATAAAGTAGATGTGCATGGGCTACGCATGGTTTGTCTAAATCGTGCAGATATCCTAGGAGAAACCGTGCGCAGTTGCAGTTTGAGGTAGTATCATTAACACAGTTTGATAATAGTTAGGGAGACTTTGAAAGGATTCTATGAAGGTGTTTTCTTAATATATTCTCTAGCGCACAGTTAGCACATGGTTTTTCTAACTGTGTGGTCTAACCATGCATAGAGAAAAAGTAAGATCATATTTTTTAGGATCTACATCATTTTTTCTCCTACTTTCTCATTTTTTTCTCCTAAATGGACCTAATTTGATATTTATCTCTAGTGATGGTTGGGGAACCTCTCCAAATAATTTTGGAACTGATCTGGAGCCCTCCTTTGGAATTTTCAAGCCCGATTCTCATGTTAAGTGACGTTCTTCATCGTTCTTGTCTCGTTTCTTAGATCTACTATGATCTACTTCTCTTATACTATTTATTTTTCATATATACACTTTCTATGGGTAGATATGTGTTGGGGGATGCCAAATATAATGATATTTGGGTTCTTTGATTGTAAGAGAAGAGATATAAGGCTGTTTTTGGAGAGTTTCAACCTGGTTTCATGAGCGTTCTTCGTCACTTGTTGGTTTTCATCAAAACCTTCAAGGTAGGTGGCTTCTCTCTTGACTCATCTTGCTATAATTGATTGTATTAGTTTCAAATTGCTTTATTTGAATAGAATTTATTATGAAAATCATGGAATAAATCTTCTCTAATGATGATTTTTGGTTTTGGGTGAAATTGTATGATCTTTGTGAATTTTTGTGCAAAGTGATTTAGTTTTCTTGAATTTAAAATGGTTATTTTAAATTATGTATTTGATGGAATTTATAAATGGTTTTTTAGGAATGGGATTTTCAATAAAAAGGGAATTTTCTTTAAATGGTTTGTCTTAGAAATGGTTTTGATGGAAAAATAGATTACAATAAAAATGTGTTTTTATTGAAAAGGTGTTTTGGCATGATCCTTGGGAATATTGGTGTGTGAGTACATATTTCATATATGGGGCTTGGTTTAAATATAACTTTGGGCTCTTTTCCAAAATTTTAATGGCACATGGGATATAATTACTCTGTGACGACTTGGTAGATCAATGAGAAACCACTCATGAGTATGGAATTTTCATCACGTAGCATGCATGGTTGGTTGTGTGGATGTGTGGAATGGATTGAGTATTCCAAGTAATATTGAGAAATTTTATTAAATATTTGTTTAGTTATTTTTCTAGAAAAACAATTTTCTCTGAAATTGGTTTCAATTTCTCTTATATGCTTTTGGTTATTAATGGTTTTGCAAACTTGTTTATATGTAGTTATAAATTGTTTTTAGAAATGTTTTATTATAAACTGTTCTATGTAAATGTTTTTAACTCTTCTATCCTAGTGGTGTGAGTATGGAATTCATTTGAGAACACCTACTGAGTGTTATACTCACCCCTTATTTGGAACTTTGGTTCTTTAGCAGATGTTATCTTCTGGGACATGGGAAAAGGTAAAGTATCGCATGTTTTTAGCACCACCACATTATACTTGGGTTGTTTGGTAATTGTGGAGCTTGAAGATTATGGATCAAGGAGTCTTGTGGTATTTTGGGAGTCTTTAGTTGTTCTCCCTATGTTTACTTTGATAATTTTCTGGTCTTCTGTGGTTCTACACTTTGGAGTGGTTTAGATATGAATAAAGTAGTTGTGTTATTTTTCTTTTTTTCATGCATCATTTAATGAATGGTTTGGTTATGGTTTGTTCGTTTAGTGGTTTATTTCTTAAATGTAAAATCATCCCCCGCTTTTATTTGAAACACTTCGGCATTTATTTTTATTCTTTGTCATCTCGAGGATATTGCTTAAGGCCAAGTAATGATTTATTGTATTCTCAAGCCAATGGGAATAAGCGGGTCACTACACTAAAACATTTTTATATTTATGTAATATATCCAATAACCTATGTTTAATATAAGGAATAAGGATGAATTTATGTTTTCAATAAGGCTTATGGTAAATCAAGTAATTACAATGTTTTAAGAGAATACATGATTAAAGTATTCACATATTTGGTATGTGATAATTAAGATCCAATTAATTTTTTCTAGGGAATATAATGCTTATTTAGCCATATTTCAAAAAACAATATGATGTGTTTTGGATGATATTTAGGGTTAATTATTTAAGTAATGGATTAAGTCTAACTTTAGGTGTTATTGGATAAATTTTTATAACCATTTTGTTTTTTATAAAGATGGAAGTAATAACATGTTACTCTTTTATGGATCATATGATTTGTTAAAGGGTAATTTTTGTACTTCATGTATAAAAGTTAATTTTTGGATATTCATGTAGATAACCTATTTTTTCATTATAAGAAATTGGAATATATCTATAAATATTTTTGGATCCAAGAACTAAGACAACATGCAATTATAAGTCCTAGTGTGCCAGAAATTAATTTTATAAAAGTATTAAATATATTTTATATCATGTGGGAATAGTTTCTTAAATAAATTAGGATAAATATTAAATTGATTCTATAATAAAAAATATGATACCATATTTGTGTTTGGAACAAAAGTTCTACCCAAGGTGCAATACAAAATGGGTCAGCACTGGGTGTTTGGATAAAACTGTTGTTGGAAGGTGTGCTCAATGGATTAATTAATAATTTAATTAATTAATTAATTAGACCACTAAACATGTAATTTACATATATATAAGGAACATTATGGATGGTTCTTGTGATTATCCTTATAACACTAGGATCATTCAGAGGAGAGCTCATCCATATCTCATTGGCGAATCATAATTAGATGATGAAGAACCTCTGGATCCAGAAGAATTGAAGTGCAGCAAACACAACCACTTCTCTTGTTAATTGGAGAGAATTTTCTTAAAAATTTGATATAATATCCAGGTATGACTCATACATTTTTATATTCTACCCCAATTTAATAAATACATTGATTATGATCATCCATTCCCTTGATCTATGTCAATTGAAACAAAATCATGCACCTGTGTACTAGTTTTAAATTGTTTATTCAGTTTTCTCACCCCGAGAATCCCAATTATTATTAGTGGGACAATAATTATTTTACAATTATTATTGTAACTTTTTTATTATGAAATTATCCTAATTATTCTTCATGTTATTTTTTGATTGGCCTATGAAGACTCATTTCAACATTGTCAGGCTGGATCGAGCCTGATTGGACCATCAAGATCATGGTGGATTTGCATTCGATGATTGATTTAGAGAATCAGAAATGGATTCAAATTATTTTAAGGATTTTTATAACTCCACCATGGATTTGGAAAACTGTTGAGGCAAAGGGTGATGTCCATATGTGCCACGGGTGACAGCAGAACGTGCGGGCTTTAGCCGTTAGATTGGAATCTGATTTCCAACCCCCAGATTGAGGAAAATAATTAAAATGGACTTTACCCTTCAGTTTCACTTGATGAAGAATATTGATTAGTGATTTTGGTGGGATATTGGGAAATGTGCGACACAGATCTATGATTTTGGAAAAAACCCGATTACATTGTGTGTAGAATGGTGAAAAACACCATATAGTATCGCTACAGCTATGGGGATAGAGTTTTGTAAAAAGATAAGGATAACATGACATTTAATTGGTTCACACACCATGTGAACCTCCCTAGGTAGATATTCCATGTGGAAGATCACGTGAGGAAAACCTTGCGTGAGAGGACAAGTTGTGTTCCAATGTACACGGACACATAGAAATTTACACAGATACGTCCAGCAGCATAGGATGTACCATGAGTGTCTAAGGAATGATATGTAGTCCCTCTACACACCATGTAGGGATATAAAAGTAGTTATACATGTACTGGTAGGGACACATCTAGGAATCAGAGTGAGACCACATGTTATGTGGGTCCCCTACACATCTTGTACCCCTACATCCCTTTTGAGGAAACTTTTATCTCTCGTATATCCTTTATTTGAACTCATAAATTTTCCCATTAGTAGCCTATCCTGAGTTTTTCTCTGTATAGAACATTATGTTGGCCTTCATAGTAGTTTTTTAGATACTATAGATATGTTTCATGTGTGAAACTTATTTAGTTGATCGTCAATGAAGGTAGTGATCGGTAAGGATCGTCAGAGAGAGGCCAGGGTTGGAAACTCCCCTGTTGTTCTAGGATATGGTTCCCCCATACTCCTCTCTCTAATCCTAGTGGTACCCCCTAACGTACTTGGGAGCGATTCCTCTACAAATGCATAATTATTTGAACCCCCTATGAGATAGTGTGTGAGTCCTCCTTATACTTAGTGGTACCCCCACCCCCTGACAGACTAGGGTTCAATTCCACTATCTACAGAGTGGTACCCGAATCAGATAACATGAAGTTACTATTTACACTGATTGGTACCCCCTGACAAACTTAGCCATGGATCTTCTATATACTGAGTGGTACACCCCCTAACAGTCTAGGGAGAAGGTGCTCTATCTATTGAGTGATACCCGCTGATAGACTAGGGTGATGGACCTCTATCTACCAAGTGGTACCAACCTATCAGATAGGGTGTGGGCCCTTATTACAATGAGTGGTACCCCCATGACAGACTATGGAACGAGGCCTCTATCTATTGAGTGGTACCCCTCTGACGGACTAGGTTGCAGGTCCTCTATCTACTGAGTGGTACCACCTGATGTACTAGGTCATGATTCCTCTATCTACTAATTGGTACCCTCCTAAAGGACTAGGTTTTGGGTCATCTACTTATAGATTATACCCCATTGAACTTGTAGAGCAGTGGTGAGGTGTGGATTAATAGGTATTTCTCTGTGGGTAGACATGCAAGATGTTGGGTATCATTGATATACCTATATAATTGATGGAGACTCTTTTCCTAGGTTGGGATATGAGGTATAGATCACATTTATATCTCTTTTGGGCTTCAATAGTGTGAGAATATATATATATATATATATATTATTCATTCCATTGAATGTTGTCTCTCTCTTGCTATGGGTTGAGATTTTTACTATCTATTACTGTTATGTCTCTTACTACTCCCCCTGAAGATTTTGGGGTGTCTTACTAGGTAAGATTATACTCACCCCTGTATGGTATATTCCCACATGTTTCATATCTTATGTTGATGAAGCAAAGGTTTGTGGAGATTACATAGGATCATCGCAATACGTAGTGAATTTTATCATGAATCATGGTCAGAGCTGGGTGATTCATAGCTGGGATATCTTAGTGGTATTACTTTCCAGTTTTGTTAGGTTGGGAGATCTTTTTGGTTGGGAGTGTATTTTTCCCTCTTTAATATTCAGTAGGCACTTTCATACTCTTGTATTCCATTATAGTTGTTACATTCATGGTTGTTACCCTAGATGTTATTGTATTTCTTTTTATTCATGAAAACTTATATATCAATATGGGTGTGTGTGTGTGTGTGTGTGATTATAAGGACATTGGAAAATTATTCCCATATAAGTTATGAATTTCAGAACTTATCACCAGCATCTGGTCTATGGAGGCGGGATTAGGGTACTTGCGACTTAAGCCCCATTGGGTCGGGCAGTGAAAAATTGGTGTCATATGTGGTTTTATCTTTGGGATGGTGTTTGGAGTAGTCCCATTATGATGATTTGGTTTGGATATTGGGAAAAATGTCAAAGTGTATCGAGTGTGTCTAATAGGCCAGGGACCCTAGTGTTGGTGTGGGTAACCAATCTGTCCATTCAATAAGACTATGACTACCTACTTGTCAACTCGGCATGCCAAGACATTAGTTGCAGAGAATTTTGGAACATGCATTATATAGGGTTGAGTATTTGGCTTTCTTTCTTATTTTAGCTATCCATTTTTGTATATATATATATATATGCTCATCTGACTATGGTATATCCTAATTTAATTTTCATGATGCCTCTGCAATGGAAGCTAGCTTGTTTACTGATTTTGGTTCATGACGACGATATGATGAGATATGAGGCCTCATATCAGGGTCCATATTGTGTGGCCCTTCCTCCATGTGGATAGGTAGTAGCAACCAACCTTTATTTAGTAGATGTTAATAGTAGGATAAGCTGAGGATGTGTGCAGGCTTAGCATGCTCCATGAGTTCCAGCACCAGAGGCCACTAAGGATCCATGGTGAGCTATATCCCAAGGTGGTGGAGGACTGGATATAATCGATGATCCATGTTTTCAATCTAATATGGACACTAAAAATCTTGTGGTTGTTCTAGAAGATATCATTTTCTAAAGATTATCTCGGCATGAGTGGTGTCTAGTGATATAGATGCACGGTGAGTTGATACTCTCACAGACTGACTTCCAGTAGCTGTTTTGTGAGGAGTACTACCCCTCCTTCTTGTGCTCAGTTGGGATTCAAGATCAGTTGGAGTTTCATTAGGGAGGGATGATAGTGGATGAGTATGTAGTGAGGTCACCCACTTCACACAGTACTGCCTCAATATGATTCGAGATGGCTACTTCTGGGTGTGGAAGTTTTACCAGGGTCTCCACAAAGATATATGTTCCACTATAGTACCTCAGTGATTTCCCACATATGTTAGGGCATTGTATGGATATCTAGTGGTGGAGACCTTCATGTCAGATGTATTCCATATAGCTAGAGCTGGTAGTTTTCTTCATGGAGTTGAGTTGGCTGAAGCAGCTAGCAGGCGCCAGCCAATAGGATCTCAGTATTATAGACCTCCCCATGATCAGAATCTAGAATGTGGTCACATGGAATAGAGACCATTCATTAGATTAGGGTAGCCCAGATAGGGGTGGTACTATGAATTTGATGGGAAAGGTCACATGGAGCGATAAGTTCTGACTCGATGTGTTGAGGTTTGCAGGAAGATAGCAGATAGACCATCACGACATAGAAATTATTGTGATCAGGGATCTCCCGGGAGAGGTAAGGGTGACTCCAATAGATTAAAATAATAGAGGGGAGTTGGTAGATATCTAGGAGGATGATTTGTGGGTGGTGTAAAATGCTATGATATCTTTACAAGATAAACACCAGGATTCCCAGGATCGGATTACAGAGCTATCGGTCAGGGTCATGGGCACCTACAGGCTATGGAGGAATATGAATCAGTGCCACATGAGATGATTAAAGGTATGATATATATATATATACTCTTGATTCAGTACTAGTATACACATGTGATAATTATTCCTTTATCTCTTTACTCTTATAGTGAGAAATGGGGATCCTAGTTGAGGCTTCATCCCATTAGTTTTTCCTAGAGGTCCCTATAGGGAAAAAATTTTATATATCTTTTATGTTCATCATTTAGAGATATTTTTAGGTTCAAAAGGGTCCTAGATACCATGAGTGGGGGGACGAATCAGGGTATGGATATTATTTTCTAAATTCTTCCTTACCCAATAGATCTTGACCTCTTTATTATAAGGGTCACTTTATTTTCACTTAACTGTTAATGATGATATTATTATATCCCTCTTTATATAATGTCGATGATTTGAATGTAATTTATAAAATAAATCACAAGGAAAAAATTATTTTTACTTGGTTCACCCTCACTGAGATACATACAATGAGACTACAACAACTATGTGTTGATTGTACCAAAATCGCTAAGGCTCGCTGCCAATAATGACGGTTAATACTAGATATCATCTATACCCAGGCTCACTGACTTTACAAGTATTAGGTTTTTCTCACTACATTACCAAGGTTCACTCCCTATGTCACTTTCTCTAGCTCACTTTCGGTGGAAAGGATCACTTTCTTCCTCTTCATTATCTCACTAATCTGGAAGGGATTATAAAATAGTTAATGGAATTGTAGGTCCCTTTATTTTCATGAATTCACACATACTCAATTTTAGGAAGATGCTCTATTTTAGTTCTAATTTCATCTAATTTATGAATACCAATTTACCACAATTCACTATAAAATCCATTCTAAAACACTTTCGTGATGCACACTGCCTTCATGAATCTCCTCCTTTTGTGAAGCTCCAACTGCCTTCACGAATCTCCTATATTTCACGAATCTCATCTAGCCTTCATGAAGAACACCTCTTTCATTAATCTCAAATAGCCTTCATGAAGCTACTCTCTTTCCGTGAATCTTAATTAGCCTTCACAAATTCCATTACTTTCATGGTGCTCAAGACATTTGGTTGGCTTATAGACTTCACAAACTTCTTTGAATATCACGTTCGCGGACCAACCTTAGTGAACCACCCTTTAAGAACCACCTTCATGATTTCAAAGCCTTAAGATGTTCATTAAGTCTAGCTTCCTTTATGAAGGGGTTAGAGGCCTATTTATAGGTGTTCCATTGATTGCAGAACATTCTGGGCCACTTCATCACCATTTCACCAAGATCCTTCATTTCCATCACAATGTCCCCTTTTTTGCAAAGCTCTGCAGAAATTTTCCATTCTCGATGCTTACTGTAATCATGGAGTGTTCCATAAAAATCATCACGGTGCCTCAATGATCCACTCATGATGCTCCTTACCTTTGACGTTTTTTATGCTCATTGTTGTTTGCATAGATAATCATCAAGATTCTTTGATCATTTTTGAAACACACGTCACAAATCCCATATTCGAAAAACTAATGAATTTTCCAGATTTTGATAAGTCCTTCATGGAAATACACTTTTCGAAATTCTATCTAAACTCCAAATTTTGGACAATAAAAAATTGGAAAATAATAGAAAATGGTGTCACCTTGTGTAAGAAATTTTCTATACCATTTCTATGTAATACATTCCTCTATCTTGGATATCTTTCAACATTTCTAGTCAAAAATATCTCTAGATATCCACAAAATACATTGGAAACTCTCTTTTTCAATAAACACAATTAACCCAAAAATACTACAATGTTACTTTGAGGGATTTTTACCCAAAAACTATCTCTTGGTGAAGGGAGGTTATCGTGGGGAATTTTGGTCAACATGATGATAACTTGTGACGTAATCTTGGGAATAGAATAGTTTTCCACAGTATAAGGACCCATCCCTAAACATTACATAATCTGGAGTTAAATAAATAATTCACATTGAGGATATTTTCAGGTTTAGAGTTTTAGAGAATTAGTCCATAACTATTACATAACAACTCTAATTTATAAAAAGTTGATACAACTATAATAGTATCCATTTCTTCAAAAAAATAAAACTTTTAAAGGTATACATTATTTCTTATTCATGATAAAAATATTCTTGACTTATTCATTTATCTTACCCATCCTTATACCCTGTGAAAACATTTTAAAAACATGGGATGAGCACAAAAATCTCAGTAAATGATATAAAATTAAGAATGAAACCGTTAGTCCATAAATATTTAAAAAACATGAAAAAATATTCAAAAAATCATACTTTTCACCCATAAAACAAAAAATATTTATCTTACCTCATGAAATCATAATATTCCTATAAAACATCATAGCAATCATAAAACATAAAGGTAACTTGTGGCATCCATATCATACTTACATTATAACTTACACAACTACATAAGGAGTAACCTTTATTGTTACATTTGGAATACCCATAACAATATATTCCTTAAATCTCTTAGGGTAAACCTTATCATTTAACTTTGTCTCATTACCCAATGCATTGGAGAGCTATCACAGGCTCTCCCACCCTCGGTTTATCATAGAACCACCCATATTTGGTTTATCATGTAACCATCCATAAAATTTCCATGTAACATTATATAATTATAACACATTAAAGATTACAATTATCAAAATTTCACTAATAAAATTTTATTTTCAATCACAAGAAATCATTCCAAGATATTTAAATAGTCAATCCACTTTTAAAACCATTTTCAATACCAAAACACCCAAAAAGGAATAATGGATTTCTTTTTCTATTAAAAACATTAAGGATTGTAGAGGAATCCAAATAAAAAATAATGGTCACAGCAGTGGAGAAGTCTTTGTATCCATATATGTTAAAAAACATTCCTTTTATCATTTGTAAATAAAGTAAAATGCTTCTTATAAAAATATTCCTTTTGAAAACATTGAATAAAATTAAAAATAGACATAAAATTTCATGCATAATCCTTTTATATCCATATAAATAAAATTTTAAATTAATATCATGAATAAAAGATTCGATAATTAAATCATTAAAAGTTCATGGTGTACCATTCCACATAGAACATTTAAATATTAATCTTCATTAATTAATAAATTTACAAAAACAATAAAGAACATTAATATAGATAAAATATGGTTGTTATAGTGGCTGTATATACACTTTATAAAATAATAAAGGTGCATATTAATAATAAATGACTCAATTAAAGGATATTGAGATGAAATCCCTTACCTTGAGTCCAACTCATCATGTACAATCGTTATATTCCTGAATAAAAACTTAATGTAAGAACCCATGTTTTTCTAGACTATCATTTTGAGCAGAAATTGGAATTTTTTTTAGATACTCGGGAGGGGTAAAATGGTCTTTTTAACCAAACAAATGACCTCAGATAATTTTTCGGACAACTCCGTTGGTCCCGAAATAGGGTTTTTACCCTAGTATAGGAGTTTAGTGGAAATCTGAGCTGTTCGAATTTTAGCAGAATATTTAACATTTAATATTATTAAATTAAATATTAAATTATTCACACATGTTAGTTAGGTGATAAATTTTAAATTAAGTTTCATATTGAGATTCCTTCTGATCTATTGAGTCGATAATGGGGAGTTTAGACTAGGTGAGGCATAAACTCGAGTCGGGCGTCGGGGCAGGCCTGGGCCCCTTTTTCTTCCTTTCAGTTTCTTTTCATTTATTTCTTTTCTCTTCCTTAATCCTCCTTGTGCACACACCTTCTATGGATCCTCCTTTTTTTTGTACCATTTGAGAAAATTGGGATTTTGAAATAGATATATATGTAAGGGAATATTAGTAACGTTGCGAAGCCCTCGACGCGTAGAGTCGGCGTATGACATATATTGACGATGAAATCAACCAAAGCTTCGGCGGTTTCCGACCGAAGGTAGGGTCATTTATGTTATCACCATATATATACTTTAAAAAAATTTAGTTTTTAAAGCCTTATATTTTTTGATGGTTTCCCCTTGAGGTCGGATATATTGTTTCGGGGGTGAAAATAGGGGTTTCAGGCGAACCGAGGGATTTCCCGCCGGGAAACCCAGGTTACACGACAGGTGTTCCAGGGGAACACGTGGTGTGTTATTCTTATTTGGGAAAGAATAAGTTTTCTTATGTACATGTTGTGTACTCTGAGTACACTCCATGTAGTGGTTGGTCGTGTGTCCGACCGTGTGAAATAAAAAATTGAATAGTGGTTTTTAAGGAGTACACGTCGTGTACTGGGAGTACACGCCGTGTAGTGGCCCATGGGCGTGTGTCTGGGTGAAAATGCACACAGGATGGTGTTTTTTTGAAAATTATATTCCATTTAAAGTAAATTAAATTCCATTTACTTTTACATGGGCAGAACCCAAGTACTCCAGAGTACATGCCATGTACTTCGTCCAGCCTGTTTTCGTCTGGGGGATCTTTAAACCCCTGTAAGTTGCAATCCAGGGGTCTGTTTCACGTGTCGTCTATGTCCAAATGACCCTTACATTGAGGAAGACTTTTTGAGGCCATTTGGATAAATTTTTTGTGTTGGTTAATATTCTCATTGGTTCAAAACATAAAAAAATATAATAATAATATCTTTATTATTATTATTTAGCGATTATTGAATCAGACGTATCTTCTATGTACGATGTCCATTTGACTCACTATAAATGGTGTTGCAACCCTAAATTAAAGTAGGAAATTTATAGACTGATTTTAGGTGCTAAAAAAGAAATTAGGTTTGGTCCCCACTCGGGATCATTACGGTGAATAGTACCTTTTTCCCCAATTGACCGTTTTGGGCGTGTGAGTTGTCCATTCTAAGTGTTTTTCTACATAGATCACAATGGTGGAATCCTATTGACATTTAGAGGTCATATAAATGATTTTTTTGGGGTTATACCTAAATGGATAGGTTCTTCCTACAGTTATTGAGTTCAGTTATCACTTGGGAGTGAGACTTGGCGTATATGATAGGTTGGGTGTTCAGACCACCTAGTTGAGACCTTTGATCTGAGATGAGTTGTGATCTATCTTCGATGACCTAAAATTTGAGGAAATCCACCTTGTGATACGTTCCCTTATGGACTACGATCTCATGAGAGTGGATGCTTCCAAGGATCCCCTGAGGGATTACTTTGCTTATGCGCTAACCTAGGGAGTCCCTTGAAGGATATCTCTCTTGTTTTCCTTTGAGATGATCCCAATTGTAGGATGCCTTTATTTTTCTTCGTTCGAGGATCCCATGTAGTATTCCTCCCTTACATTTAAATAAGGATCCCATGTAGGATGCCTTTGCTCGTGTTTACCTAGAGGATCCCAAGTAGGATGCCTCATTGTGTTGACTTGAGGGACCTAGTGGGTTACTATGGTTTGACGGACCCTAATATTTCACATCGGGTTTGGGTAGAGATGGAGTTTAGGGGTCACCTAGAACCTGTGTCGAACTAGTAAGCCCATGGGGCTTTGGATGTAGTTTTGGGTTGGGCGTTCGGGCCACCCTAAATATTTATTAGGTTTCACTTTTTTATTACTAATGCAGTGATGTTCACCAGAGTTGCTTCCTGGTTAGTGGCTATTGATCCAGACACGAGGCATATTTCTTGTTTTTTGGGATGCCCGGACGTGCTCTCCTGGGATCTGGATTCTGAGCCATATTATTTCTGATATTTTACTGGTACCCAAAGGTATTACCTAGGACTTGGCTGTTGAGCCTGAATATATATATATATATATATATATTGTGATATATATTGTTTTTGGAATGTCCAGAGGTGTTTCCTGGTATATGGATTTTGAGCCTTATGTGATTATTTACGTACCCCGAGTGATAAATGGATTCTTGTTGTAGGAATTCCTTGGACAGACTCATTGTGCTGATTTTTTACATACCCTGAGTGACACATGGATTCCCATTGTAGGAATACCTTGGACAGACTTAGTGGGTTGTTGAATGTGATTAAACCTTGATTGAGTCATGGATCCGATTGAGGGATTCCATGAATAAGATCATTGGTTGGATATGTTTATACATTGAGTGATACAAAGATCCAGTTGAGGGATTCCTTGGATGGACTCTATGGGTGATAGACTTATGTACCATGAGTGATACTTGGAACCAGATGAGTTATACCTTGTATGGGATCAGTGGGTTAATGACTCCTATGTCTGGAGTGATATTTGTATTACCATGTAAGAATTACTTGGACAGGCTCATAGGTTGGATGTTATATGATCGGAATGATTGCAGTCCACCAGATATTTATACGATTGATTGTCAGTATATGGAATCATTCTTTATAGGGTTGATCGTCGGTATATGGCAATCCATTTGTGATTTGAGGTGAGTACGAGTTAACCCAGGTGTAGGATCAGTTTCCCCCTATGGTGACATGGCTTTCTTAGAGATATAATTCCAGTGTTAGCTGAATCAGGTACATGTCGATGGGATTATGAACCCATATATTGACTTACTTACACACAGCTTGAGTGGGACGATGTCTAGCTCACAGCCCTTGCAGAGGATGTCTGGGCGATCAGGATTACGGACCCAAGGATCAATTGCTGATGTGGTTTCTTGTTATTTGATTCACTTACTCATGAATATTCATATTTATGTATATGTTTATAGGTATGGGAATATACATGTATACGTCTATAAATATGGACATCTAGGGTGTCACTTTCTAATTTTATAGGGATTATAGGCCCAGGGTTCGACTATGGTTGCACATTTGGATTACTTCTTTTCGTTGCATGTTCCAACTAGGCTGACCATGCTTCTATTTAATACACTTTTAGCAGCACAGTTATAGGTTTCTTATCAGGTTCCCTATAGATATTATTTCTCACCCCTACACATTCACCTCGGTGTATGTGTAGATATTATTTCTACTTTTCAGGTTGAGCATGAGTTACATGGTGGATAGACTCAAGGCCCAGCATCGCATGATTGAGCAGAGCTACTCGAGTAGTTCAACTGATCGGGCTGGTGTAGTTCGACATTTTTCTGGAGATCAAGTACGTGTGTTGGCTCAGAGTTCGTAGTATATCCTTGTACTTTTAATTTTAGTTTCTTTTGTACTTATATCTGTATGGTAGGCCAAGTAGGTGACTAGTGTTGTATTTTATTGCATAGTTGTTTGGGATTTTACAGCATTTTGCTATTACAACTTGTTCTTTTTCATTTGTTTATTTCATATGCACTCTCTTTACTTTCTGATGTGTATGATACTTAGTTATTTCTGTTGTTTTATTACTCTGTAATTAGGGCATAGTCTTCCCACTATCACACCCTATGCCCTCACTGCTAGTCGACATCCTCTGGCGTATAGGGAGGTGCACTTGAGGCCTTGTGGGGAACCAGCTCGAAACACCGGTTTAGTGGCTTCCGGTTTAGGACTTTAAAAAGTGGAATCAAAGAAGTTTATTTTCCTAATATTTACTATTTGGGATATGGTAGATAGGAGTATTAGGAATGTGTCGGAACTGGTGATGTATATCAGACTAGTGTGTCAAGAACACTTGTTCCGATAAGAAGTCTTGGTTTCCAGGGTTTGGGATTGTTTTTCTGACTTGTGATGTTACCATTGTATATGATTTTCACCTTGAGCGACGCACATGTTGTGTGCGAGTGTTTTGATTTACTATGGATCTCTGGATCATGGCCGTTGGTAAGAGTCAAGTGACAAATTTTGGATCTTTTCTGGAAAAGGCAAGAGGCGTCTCATGCATCATACTAGGCACGTAGGATTCACAACATATAGGCCTTCTAGTGTGTGTTCTTACTGACGACTGAGACCTTTGGGTCTTCTTACACATACTTTTACTCTGATTGAAGGTTATGTGGATCTACGTTGCGGTTTTTTTGTTGTGAGGATGATGACTCAGTCCTCGTGAACAGGTGGTTCAGTGAACCTAGTAGGTCAATATGGAATGTGATGCCTTTCTATTTAACCCCTTGTTGGGTGTTGTTTCTCAGGTCTGTGATTATCTATTCGGATCGCTGAGTACAGTGTCGATAGATACCAAGGATTTTCTTGTGAACTGGACATCATTGGGGTATTTCTATATACAGATACCTGAGGAGTGTCTGTTTAGTTTCTCTACCTCGTTGTTTGTGACCTCTAAAGATCAGTTCCTTCTAGGAATGCTCAGAGAGGATTAGGGACCTCATAGGCTGTGTGTTTTAGTTTTGACACTCATTAGCCATTGTGGTCTTTACCTTCTTTTGAGAGGTTTTAGATCTGTGGGGCTAGGTGGTTAGACATTATGACCATGTTTTGAGGCTTGTTCTATAGGTCCTGGTGGGAGATCTAGATACCCTTCATTTTGACTCGATCCCTTGTAAGTAAATGTCTATTCTAGGGAAACTAGTGTGAGAGAGGTTGGCATGTGTTTTCCATTTCCTTTTTGGAGGGGATCTTTGTTTTATGATCATTTTTTGATCAAGGAACGTAGGTTCCCATATTCATGTTATAGGCATGTTGATGTCTTCAACTTTTGATTAAGGTACCTCGGGTGCTTTCTTTTCAATACCGGCTTTGATGAGCATAACTTTTTGGGTGACTCTCCTAGTCAACCAATGTTTCCACTATTGCTAATTTAGTCAGAGCATGGGTAGATGCTCACTACTGGAACGATGCCGTGTTCACATGTTGGGTGGTTAAGATACATGCCATTTGCACATGGTGTCATTTCAATCTAAATCAGTGATTGTCCAAGTATAAGCCAAGGACGGATGTTTTAAGACTTTTCATGGGTTTGGACCCTGGAAGTTGTGTTAAAATGTCCCTATGTGGAAGAGGCGACATTGTGAAATATCGGGTTACCGTGAGACGGTTGACCCATGGGTGGATCTTGGTCAACTTGAAAGGATGTGAATGTGGCTTATAGGGAGTTGTACATGCCTTTTTTATAATCTCAGTGTACTCCTATTAAATATGGTCATGCGCTATCTGGATTAGTCTTGAGTATGTTGAGCGAGCTTCGTCCCTACGCCGAGATCCTTTTTCTTTCTGTCTAAATGATCTTACCCTTTTTGGAAGAGGGAAACTTTTGTGGTTGAACTCTAGGTGAGGTGTAATAAAATACATATGGTTGGGAGTCCACCATTGGAAGTTTGAGTGTGGTTTTCCTTATTTCAGTTAAACCTAGGTGTCTGTTGTGGGCTTTTGAGCTCAGAGTTTTTTTTAAGAAGAAGATAAGGGTATTCCTATGGTGGGCAGTACCAGATCGACCGTAGTTGAATGTCTTCTGTATAGGAGGAAGTTTTTAATGCTATATTAATGGTCATAGGACAGTCTAGATGGCTTGGTTGTGTAGATTCTCAGGTTGGGAGTATGCTGGCTGGTCCTTTCACTAGGCTTCTCGGGGATGATAAGGTTTATGGTGGAGAGTTTGTAAGAACCTGTGTTTTTCTGGACTGTCATTTTGAACAGAAATTTGAATTTTTGTTATTGGATTCTCATGAAGGGTAAAATGGTCTTTTTCCCCAAACAGATGACCTCAAATAATTTTTTGACAACTCCGTTGGTCCTGGAATAGGGTTTTTACCCTATGATAGGAGTTTGGTGGAAATTTGAGCTATAATAATTTTAGTGGAATATTTAATATTTAATATTATTAAATTAAATATTAAATTATTCACAGAGGTTCGTTCAGTGATAAATTTTAAATGTAGTATCATATTTATTTTTATTCTTATCCATTGAGTCTGGAATGGGGGGTTTAACCTAGGCGAGGCATAAACTCGAGTTGGGCACTGGGGCCGGGTGGGGCCCCTTTTTCTTCCATTTCTTTTCTTTTCTTTTATTTATTTCCTCTTCCTTCCTCCTACTTCTTGTGAATGCTTCTTATGTGGATCCTCATTTTCTATTTCCCATTGGAGAAAATGGGTATTTTTAAGGAGAGAGATATATATATGTGAATATTGGTACTGTTGTGAATCCCTCGACACGTAGAGTCGGCTTATGGTATCTGTTGATTGTGAAATCAATCGAAGATTCGAAGGTTTCCTCACAAAGGTTGGTTCATTTATGTTTTCACCATATATACCATTTAAAAATTTTATTTTATGTTTTTAAAGCCTTATATTTCTTGTTGGTGGCCCCTTGAGTCTGGATCTATTGTTTCGGGGGCGAAAATAGGGGTTTTGGGTGATCAGAGGGATTTCTCGTCAGGAAACCCAGGTTACATGGCATGTGTTCTAGGGGAACACATCATGTGTTCTTATCATTCATGGAATAAAATTTTTTCTTAAGTACACACCGGGTAGTGGTTGTCCATGTGTCAGGCCGTGTGAAATAAAACATGGAATAGTGTTTTTAAGGAGTACATGTTGTGTGCTGGGAGTACACGCCATGTAGTGGCACAGGGGCGTGTGTCCAGGTGAAAATGAACACGGTATGGTGTTTTGTGAAAAGTACACACAATGTGAAGTAACTTACACATTGTGTAATTCAACATGGGTAGACCCCATGTACTCCAGAGTACATGCCATCTACATTGTCCAGCCTGTTTTTGTCTGGGGGTTTTTTAAACCCCTGTAAGTTGCAATCCAGGAGACCGTTTCACGTGTCGTCTATGGACACACAATCTTTACATTAAGGTGAAACTTTTGAGTCTAGTTAAAGAATTTTTTGTGTTGGTCACAATTCTCTTTGGTTCAAAACATACAAAAATATAATAATAATAATATCTTAATTATTATTATTTGGAGATTATTGAATCAGACGTATCTTCTGTGTCCGATGTTTGTTTAAAGCACCGTTAGTGGTGTTTTAACCCTGAATTAAATGATGAAGTTTAGAGACTGATTTCAAGTGATAAAATTGATATCAGGTGTGGGCCTCACTTGGGATCGTTATGGTGAATAGTACCTTTTTCACCGGTTGACCGTTTTTGGCATCTGAGTAGTCTATTCTGAGCGTTTTTCTACGTAGATCACTATGGTGGAATCCTATACACATTTAGAAATAATCTAAATGATTTTTCTAGGGTTATTCATAAATGAATAGGTTCTTCCTATAGTTATCGAGTTCAGTTGTCACCTGGGAGTGAGACTTGGCGTATATGATAGGTTGGGTGTTCGGACCAACCTAGTTGAGACCTTTGAACTTAGATGAGTTGTAAGCTATCTTACATGACCTATGATTTTGATGAAGTCCCACTTGGGAGACATTCCATTCTGGCCTAAAAGCCCATGAGACCAGATACTTCCAAGGATCCCCTGACTGATGCCTTTGCTTATGTGCTAACCGAGGGAGTCCCTTGAAGGATCTCTCTTTTATTTTCCTTTGAGAGGATTAATTTTGTAGGATTCCTCTGTTATTCTTCATTCTAGGATCCCGTGTAGTATTCCGCCCTTCCATTTCACTAAGGATCCCATGTAGGATGCTTTCACTCATGTTTACTTAGAGAATCCTGAGTAGGATTCCTCTTTGTGTTGTCTTGAGGGACCCAACGGGTTCCTGTGGTCTGACTGACCCTAAGCTTTCACATTGGGTTTGGGTAGAGATGGTGTTCAGGTTTCACCTAGAACTCATGCAGAACTAGTAAGCCCATGGGGATATGGTTGTAGTATTGGGTTGGGCATTCAGTCCACCCTCACTCTTTGTTATGTTTCACTTGTTTATTACCAATGCAGTGATGTTCACCAGAGGTGCTTCTTGCTTGGTAGATGTTAAGCCAGAAACGAGGCATATTTCTTGTTTTTTGGGACTCCTAGACGTTCTCTCCTAGGATCTGGCTTCTGATCCATGTTATTTATGATATTTTATAGGTACCCAAAGTTATTACCTGGTATATAGCTATTGAGACTAAATGTATATATATATATATATTGTGATATATATATATATATTGGAATGTCCAGAGTTGTTTCCTGGTATACGAATTTTGATCCTTATGTGATTATTTACAGACCCTGAGTGAAACATGGATTCCCATTTTAGGAATTATGTGGATGGACTCATTGAGATGATTATTTATGTACCCTGAGTGACACATGGATTCCCGTTGTATGAATTCCTTGGACGGACTCAGTGGGATTTTTAATGTAATTAAAACTTTAGTAAGTCATGGATCCAATTGAGGGATGCCATGAACGGTCTCATTGGTTTGATATGTTTTTACCCTGAGTGATACATGGATCCAGTTGAGAGATGCCATGTATGGACTCAGTAGGTGATAGACTTATGTACCCTGAGTGATAATTGGACCCAGATGAGGGATGCCTTATACGGGATCAGTGGGTTTATGAATCTTATACCTTGAGTGATATTCGGATTCCCATGTAGGAATGCCTTAGATGGGCTCATAGGCTAGATGTTATATGATCGGAATGATTACACTATTCCAGATATTTACAAGATTGATAATCGGTATACGGAATCATTCTTTACTGGGTTGACCATCAGTATATGACAATCTAGTTGTGATTGGAGGTGAGTACGAGTGAACCCAGGTATAGGATCATTTTCCCCCTATGGTGACATAGCTTGCTCAGAGATATAATTCATGTGTTGGCCAAAGTAGGTACATGTCGATGAGATTATGAACCCATAGATCGACTAAATGATATACGTCTTGAGTGGCACGACATCCAGCTCAATTCCATTGCACAGGATGTCCAGGTGATCAGGATTAAAGACCTAAGGATCAACTGCTGATGTGGTTTCATGTTATTTGATTCACTTACTCATGAATATTAATATTTATGTATATGTGTATATGTATGGGAATATACATGTATATTTCTATAGATATGAACATTCATGGTGTCACTTTCCCAATTGACAGGGTTTACAGACCATGGGTTTGACTGTGGTTTCATGTTTGGTTTACTTCTTTTTGTTTTGTGTTCTAGCTAGGCTGATCACATTGTTGTTTCATACACTTTTAGTAGCACAGTTATAGGATGCTTATCGAGGTGCCCTGTTGAAATTATTTCTCACTCATGCACATGCAATTTGGTGTATGTGTAGACCTCATGTATTCTTTTCAGGTTGAGCATGAGTTGCGTGGTGGATAGAGCTGAGGCCTAGTGCTACATGATCGAGTGGAGCTACTCGAGTGGTCCTACTTATTGGGCTGGTGCAGTTTGACATTTGTCTGGAGATCGAGTACGTGGGTTGGATCGGAGTTAGCAGTAGAGCCCCATACTTTTACTTTTAGTTTCTTTTATACTTGTATCTGTATGGTTGGACCAATGGGTGACCAATGTTGTATTGTATTTCATAGATGTTCGGGCTTTTACAGTATTTTACTATTACAACTTGTTCTATTTCAATTGTTTATTGATTCTAAACACTTTTTATTTTCCACTGTGTATTATAATTAGTTATTTACACTATTTTCTTACTCTAGTATGAGGGAATAGTCTCCCCACTATCACACCCTAGTCCCTCACTGATAGTCGGCAGCCTCTAGCGTACGGGGAGGCACACTTGAGGCCTTGTGGAGAATCTGCTTGGAGCACCGGTTTAGTGGCTTATGGGTCAGTACGTTAAACTTAGGTTAATTTATACTTTCTTGAGAACCTTTTTCAAATTTATTATTCCTTTTATATCACTTATTACCATGTTATAAAAATTACATAATTATTTAAGTTCATATCAGACGTTTTGTCGATATTCGGTACTTGAGTCGAAAATGAACTTGGATTGATGTCAATAGTCCATGTGTTCATAATTCCATCATCTTCAGAATAATATTCATGAAATAATAATCATTTTAATAGATCAATTATACTTTTTAAATCAAACCATTCATTTATGGTATGAAAAATGAAAAACGTTATAATCATTGAGACGGTGGGTTGTACGTACGCATGAGTAACATTTCCATTTTTTATTGATCATTATAGAAATAAATTAATTATTATTTTATCTTTAAATATTGATCATAATATAACTAAAATCATAATAATCATTTATATATACTTATATATATCATACAATTCATGTGGTGAATAAAAACGATTCACATCGCTTCGTGGAGGTCATAACTCACATGTACGCATGAAGGACGTTATCATTTTTATGTACATGGAAGGTAAGAGAATAATTGAAATATTATTATTTAAAAATGATAAATATTTCATTAATATCAAATATAAACATTTATTCCATCATTATAACTACTTTTTATAGACGGTAATGAAAAATGAACTATATCGGTTTGCGAGGCGGTAGTCCACCGTACACACGAACGAAATGTTCATTTCCCATTTGATGAAATTGGAGATGGATTTACATGATGATATTACCATAATAAAATCTAAGTATATTGAGGATACTGTAGTTATTATTTCTTATTAGAAGAATAAGATTTAGAGGAAGTGGAAGAAGAAATGAAACAGAAACACTTAAAAAATGATACTTCTTAATTTGGTCACCATTGAAGAACACCTTAACACCTCTAAGAAGGGTTTTATGCCTAAAATAAGCCGTCAAAAACATGGGGAGGGATTCTAGGAATATTTTTGGGTAGATATTTGAGGAACGAAAAGGCATTGGAAGTGTGAGTATTAGAGAAGAGTGGGGACCTTTTTATAGGAGAGCGGAGGGGCACCCTTAGAAACTCTTAAAATATTAAATTAATATTAATTCAATTTTAGTTCCAAATGGTCCTGAAATAATTTATTTTGAAAATAATACTATTTTGGGTATAATAAACATCATCCAGTTAAAATTTTATATGTTTTTAATATTTTTTAATCCTTATCCTTTTTGTTTAACCCTTATTTTATCCTTTTTAATCTTATCGTGATATTTTGTTATTTACACTTTCAGGGTTAATGTAATTATCAAAACATGTCAAAAAATAAAAAAAGTTTTATTTATAAAATATTTTGAAATATCCAAACAATTTGGTTGAATCTTACATTTTTAGTAATTTTGTAACATTTAATAAACTATTTTATATTTTAAAATACCATTAATGTCAATTCTGACACTATTCATTATTTGACTTTTAGAAAATATCGTATCAGCAAGATAAGTTCAAAGAAACACCATTAAATCATAAAAAACAAGTAAAAATTATCCATAAAAGTTTTTTATAACATAAATTTTGTCAAATAATATTTATTTTAAAATTTATAATATCATTTATTTGATTCTTTCATTAATTAAGAAATTACTACATCATCATTATGTCATAATTAAATTGAATTATTTAATTTCTAAAAATTAGAAATAAATTATCATGATTTATTTAATATTTTTATATTTCCATTTATTATTTATAGTTGAATATATCCCATTTATAACTCCATATTAAAATACTTTACTTTTTAAAAACAAAAGTGTAACAAAAATGACTATTCATTGAATATAATATTATAAAAGCATTAAAGTCATCGAAGTGTCTCCAAGTGGTCCTGAAATCGACCCAAGGATTCTCATGGTCGGAATACACTCATAAAATTAAATTAGGACATGTTTTAGGGTAGTTTTATATTATTATAATATTATTTTTACCTTTAGTTACCTAATTTACCATTAACTGTTTTAATTAAAATAATTACTAAAATTACTATTAATAATGTCCAAAAAATAAAGAGAACCTATTTACGTAATTTATGCCTTCTGATTAAAAATATGGAATCCATTTTTACAAATTAAAAATACATAATTTTCAGAGATTAAATTAAAATTAATCCCCATTGTCAAAATGAGAAAACGGGTTTTTTAAAAGTAAAAAGCATCAAAAGATTAGTATGTGTTTATATCTTATTTAAATGTGAAATTAATTAAAATTACCAACATTGGATTAAATTATAAAAACTTACTCTAAATATACTTTTAAACAAATTAAAATTATAATCTACCTATATAAATAAATTAGATGAAAAGGCAATTTTGAATTAAAATGCAGTATTTTTCACTATTCATTAAAATATGAATTTTATCAGAAAAATACGAAAATTTCAAGAAATTAAATTTTGGTGTCTCATTTCTGAATAAAAAGTTTATTTTGTCAAATATAACTTATAAAAATTTTCAAAAATCTATATTTAAAAAGGGTTTGTCATCAAAAGCTGGTAAAAAATCATTTTTAGAAAAACACTGATTTTATCCGTAAAATTGTATTTGTTCTTATATAATGTATATAAAACACATAATATGAATTTTAAATATTATATTGAGTTAATATTTCATTAAAATAATAAAACAATAGTGATTTTATTATTTTATAAACAAAATTATTCTCACCTAAATAGTTATTTCATAAAAACACATCCTTAATATTCAATTGGTTTTTATTTACATTTCTAATTAATTTTATAACCAATGAATAATTATATAAACATGTGTAAATAATTTTTTAATAATTTAGTTAATATTTTAAATTTCCTCCATTTTAACAGCTAGGTTATAAGGTAACATATAATATTTAGTTTTTCACTTATGTTTGATGTGGTGTATTATGTATGTTATCAAACATAGTGTCTCTTTTAAAAAAACTTAGGATGTTAAATTCTACCCCCCCACCTTTGAAAATTGAATGCTTGAAATTTTAATTTGAGGTTGGTAACTAAGGTATGGATTTTCAAAATTCCTTTATTACAATCCCACATTGGAAAAATGATTAATACAACTATCACTCTAAAAGAAAGAAACGATAGTACAAAAGTCACATGAGATAACACATACTAGGATTCCATGTAGGAAAACATGGATATGAAAGAAAAAATAACCATCATGTTCTAATGGAGAGTGATATAATAAATGATCAATAAAAATTTAACAATCACAAAACCAAAAACTTGTGATGGGTTAAATGTTCTTTGACTTCATAGTAGGAAAAGTAAATTGAAAACATTTTTGTTTTAATATCCATTTCATAAATTTGAGGAATTATTTTACTTACTTAACTAAGAACATAAGGAAATATACTTACTTGAAAAGTAGAGTTTCATCCTTTAATCAATTTCCACCATAAATTCATCTATTTCTCCAAATGATGAGTTTTCAAGATGAATCAACTTCTATAGAGTCACATAATCTACAAAATATTAATTATTCATTTCTCATGTATTGAAACATTAAACAAACCCAATAAGGTTAGGATAAGATCAGATAATTTCCCCCAAAATAATAAACCATTATACGATGAAAACTACTTTTAATCACTAAAATTCAAAAGTAATACCCAAATTCCAATATAGACCATTCAAAAATAATAATTGTCCTTAAAATTCCTCAAATAATAGGAACAAAGATTGAAACCCAAAATTCAGAAGGATTTGATCATATAGTCTTCCAGTCTAATTTTTAATGTTTATCTCCAAATATCGTAATTCAATCTTAATGTATAATACCAAAAATTAATTGATTAATCACATATTTCCCATGATAGGTTAATCATTTCCATAAATAACCCAAATTTCCATAAGTACACAATAAAAAAATATATTCTTCCAAAATAAAATTCAACCATTACTCCTCAAATAAAATTCCATAGTATTCTATTTTCCTTAGGCATATAGGGTTCCCAAAATAGTGAACGTCTTCCAAAATAACATTTGTCACTTAATCCCTATAACATTTTTCAGTACCAAAGATATCCATTTGATAAAACATAAGTTCCAAAAATAAACTTATTCTTATTCCATCAACTCATTTAACTAAAAATAAAGTCATACTAACTATGGAATTCACGTAGGCCTGTGGTAAGTGATGCACCCTTGTCGTCCTTCTGTTGTGGGTTTGATCCCCGCGGCCTTACCAGACATGATGTGATATCACCCATATTATAGGTTGTCTTTTTTCAAAAACTGTATAATTATTATAATATTCCAAAGATATTATAAAACCTCAAAAATAACTATAATATGATTTAACCTCAAAGGTTATTTCATACCTCACATTTTTCATCCCAAAAACTAATAACCCATAATTTCCTCAATGGTGAATGTCTCCAAAAATACTATTAGCCACCTTAATATTTCAGAACATAAATCCTCAAAATGGGTTTATAATACATTGAACTTATGATCAAACTTATAATTATAAACCCATGATTATATCCCTAACTCTTAAAAAAACATTTTCATCTCCAAAGTTCTCTAAACCATCCTATGATGCCAACCATAAGGACCCAGTCTTAAAAATTACATAATCTTGAGTTAAATAAAGAATTAACATTGAGGATATTTTCAGGTTTATAGTTTTATATAATTAGGCCATAACTATTACATAATAAATCAGATTTATAAAAATTAGATACAACAACAACATTATCCATTTCTTCTACAATATTAAACTTTTAAAGGTAAACATGATTTCTTATTCTTGATCAAAATATTCTTGACTTATTACTTTCCCATAACCATCCTTATACACTATGAAAACATTTTAAAAACTTGGTATGAGCACAAAAATCTCAATAATGGATATAAAATAAGTAATGAAACTGTTTGTCCACAAATATTTTAAAAGCATGAAAACTTTTTCAAAAAATCATACTTTTCACCCATAAAACATAAACCCTTTATATTACCTCATGAAATCATAATATTACTATAAAACTTCATATAAATCATAAAACATAAAGGAAACTTGTGTCATCCATATCATACTTACATTATAGCTTTCACAACTACATATGAAGTTGCCTTTATGGTTACGTTTGGAATATCCATCACAGCATATTCCTTAAATCTATTATGAGAAACCTTATCTTTCAATTTTGTCTCATTACCCAATTCATTGGAGAGATATCATGGGCTCCCCCGACCTCGGTTTATCACAGAACCACCTATCATTGGTTTATCACATAACCACCCATCGAATTTACAAGTACCATTATATAATCATAACACATAAAAGATTTCAATTATCAACATTTCACTCATAAAATTTCATTTGAAATAAAAAGAAATCATTCCACAATATTGAAATAGTCAATCCACTTTCAAAACCATTTTCAATACCAAAAAACCCAAAAAGTAATAATGGATTTCTTTTTCATTTAAAAACCTTAAGGATTATAGAGGAATCCAAATAATAAATAATGGTCACAGCGGCGGAGAATTCGTTGTCACCGTATATGTTAAAAAATATTCCTTTTGTCATTGTAAATAAATTAAAATGCTTTGTATAAAAATATTACTTTTGAAAATTTTGAATTAAATTCAAAATATACCTAAAATGTCTTTTTTAATCCTTTTATATCCATATAAATAAATATGTAAATTAATATCATGAAGTAAAATGTTCGATAATTAAATTTTTAAACGTTCAAGGTGTCCCATGCCACTTCGAACATTTAAATATTAATCTCCATGAATCAATAAATTTACAAAAACAATAAATAACAATAGTATAGATAAAATATGGGTGTAATAGTGGTTTTATATACACATTATGAAATAATAAAGGTGCATATTAATAAGAAATGCTTCAATGAAAGGCGATTGAGATGAAATCCATTACCTTGAGTATGAATCGTCACGTACAATAGTTATATTCCTGAATATTAAACTTAGGTTAATTTATAATTTTATGAGAACCTTTTTCAAGTTTATTATTTCTTTTATATCACTTATTAACATGTTATAAAAATTACATAACTATTTAAGTTCGTATCGGACATTTTGTCAATATTCAGTACTTGAGTCGAAAATGAACTTGGATTCATGTCAATAGTAAATGTGGTCTTAAGTCTATAATATTCATAATAATATTCACAATATATTAATAATTTTTATACATCAATTATACTTTTTAAATCAAACCATTCATTTATGGTATGAAAAATGGACAATGTTATAATCATGGAGATGGTAGGTCGTACGTACGCATGAGTAACGTTTCCATTTTTCATTGTTCATTATGGAAATAAGGTAATTATTATTTTACCTTTACAGATAGATAAAAATATAATTAAAATCATAATAATAATTTGAATATACTTATATATATCATACAAGTGATGTGGGGAATAAAAACGATTCACATCACTTCATAGAGGTGATAGTTCACACATACGCACGAACGTCGTTATCGTTTTTATCTACATAAAAGGTAAGAAAATAATTTAAATATTATTCATTTAAAATGATAAATATGTCATTAATAACATATATAAACATTTATTCCATCATTATTACCAGTATTAAAATATGGTAATGAAAAACGAACTATATCAGTTCACGAGGCGGTAGTCCTCCGTACACACGAACCAAATGTTCATTTCTCATTTGATGAAATTGGAGATGGATTTAGATGATTATATTACCATAATAAAATATTAGTATATTTATGATACTATATTTATTATTTTATCTTAGAATAATAAGATTTTTATAAATAGGATGAAGAAATAAAATAGAAATACTTAAAAAATGATACCTCTTCTTCAGTTGATCACCTTTGAAGCACACCTTAACACCTCTAATAAGGGTGTTATTCCTAAAATAAGGCCTCAATAATGTGAGTAGGTATTATAGGAATATTTTTTTGGTAGATATTGGAAGAACTAAAAGTATTTTTAAGTGTGATTATTAGATGAGAGTGGGTATCTTTTTATAGGAGAGGGGAGGGACACCTTTGGAAACCCATAAAATATTAAATTAATATAAATTAAATTTCAGTTCAAAATGGTTCAAAAAATAATTTATTTAAAATATAATATGATTTTGGGTCAAATACCAACCATACAATTAAAATTATTCAAGTTTTTAAATTTTTTTAACCCTTATCCTTTTGGTTTAACCCATATTTTACCATTTTTAATCATATCGTGATATTATGTTATTTACACTTTGTGGGTTAATGTAATTAAAATAACATGTAAAATGATCAAAAAAAGTGTAATTTATGAAATATTGGGATTTATAATAACCAATTGGGTGAATATTATATTTTTAGTAATTTTATAACATTTAATAAACTATTTTATATTTTAAAATACCAAGTGTCAATTATAACACTATTCATTAGTTGAATTTTAAAAAATATCATAACAGAATGATAAGTTATAAAAAAATCCTTTAAATCCTAAAAAACATGTCAAAATTATCCATAATTGTTTTTATGGAATAAATTATGTTATATAATATTTATTTTAATATTTAAAATATCATTTATTTTATTATTTCATTAATTAAGAAATTATTACATCATCATTGTGCCATAGTTAAATTTAATTATTTAATTTCAAAAAATTATAAATAAATTATCATGATGTAAGTAATATTTTTGGATTTATAATGACTATTTATAGTCTAAGATATCCCATACATAACTCCATATTAAAATACTTTACTTTTTTAAAACAAAAGTTTAACAAAAATGATTATTCATTGAATATAATGTTATAAAAGAATTAAATTCATCCAAGTGGTACTAAAATAGACCAAATTATGTTAATGGTTGGAATAAACTCATCTAATTAAATTATTACATGTTTTTATGGTATTTTTATGTTATTATAATATTATTTTTTCCTTTAATTACTTGATTTACCTTTAACTATGGTAATAGAAATAATTACTAAAGTTACTATTAATAATGTCAAAAAAAAGGGACTATTTACATAATTTGGAGTTATTCCAAATATGGTATCCATTTTTTCAAATTAAAAACCCATAATTTTAGGTAATTAATTTAAAATTAATCCCCAATGTAAAAAAAAGAAAACGAGTTTTGTAAAAGTAAAAACCATCAAAATATTGACATGTGTTTATATCAAATTTAAATGTGAAATTACTTCCAATGACCAAAATTTTATTAAATGATAAAAAAATAATATAAATATACTTTAAAACCAATTAAAACTATAATATAACTATATAAATAAATAAGATGAAAATGCAGTTTTGAATTAAAATATTGTATTTTTTAGTATTAATTAAAATATGAATTTTATTATAAAAATACCAAAATTTAAAACAAAAATTAAATTTTTATTTCACCATTATAAATAAGAAGTTTATTTAGTCAAATATAACTTATAAAAGTTCCAAAAACTATATTTAAGAAGGGTTCTCCATCAAAATGCGGTAAAACTGAATTTTTAGAAAAACACTCATTTTATATGTAAAATTGTATTTGTTCTTATATAATATCTAGAAAACACATAAGATGAATTTTAAATATTATATTGAGTTAATATTTCATTAATATAATCCAACAAGATTGATTTTATTATTTTATAAACACAATTATTCACACTTAAATAGTTTTTTCATAAAAACACGTCCTTTATATTCAATTGGTTTTTATTTACATTTAAAATTAATTTTGTACCCAATGAATCATTTTATAAACATGTTTAAAACATATTTTCATAGTTAAGTTAATACCATTCATTCCCACTATTTTAATAGCTAGGTTATAAGGTAACAAAATAATATTTAGTTTTTCTCCTATGTTTGATGTGGCGTATTATATATGCTATCGAACATAGTTTCTCTTTTAAGAAAAATCAGGATGTTACACACAGTTCGATCCTAGATAAACTATCACCACATATGATTCATATGCCTTCTCGCTTATGGGATTAAATTATCCTTTATGGTAAAGAGATATATCATGGTGGGATGAGTGAGTTTTTCTAGAATGAGGCTACAACCCATTCCCCATAAGTTAGAGAGTATATCCCTTAGTGAAACAAGATCTTTAGGAATAGGTATTCCTTATGTTGTGAAAGACTTTATAGAAGTCTCCCCCAACGGCGTTCCAAGGCAACCTTTAAGTCTAGAGATTCATTTTTTAATCAAATTTCACCCAGAGACTGCTCTAATATATTTTTTGACATACTGTATGGCCCCTACCAAGCACTGTGATCTATGGTAGTAGTTGGATGAATTTTGGGATAAGGGTTTTATCAGACCCAGTGTGTCCTCTTAGGCAGTTTCTATGTTATTTGGTAAAAATGTGGATGGGAGAATATTGATTTTTTTGTACTACTGTCTCCTTAACCAAGCCATGATAAATAAAAATAACCCCTTTCTGATGACTGAAGACTATTTTGACCAGTTTCAAGGAGCGAGGTAGTTCTAGAAGATCGATCATAGGTCTGACTACCACCAATTGAGTGTTTGTGTGGCTAGTATTTTGAAGCTATAATTATGATGCCACTATAGACACTATGAGTTCCTAGTTATGCCCTTCAGTGTGATAAATTCTACAACTATTCTTATGGATTTGATAAACTAATTCATCCAAATGTACTTGGACATATTTGTTGTTTTCTTCATTGAAAATATACTCATATATGTTGTGACAAAGGAGGAGAATGCAGAGCACTTGAGGATAGTCCAAGATTTTTTTCAAGAGCACAATCTTTATGGTAATCTCTTGATATTATAGTTCTGGATTCATGAGGTTCACTTTTTGGGGCATGTCATTTATAAGCATAGATTATCTGTGGACCTAGAAAAGATCAATGTAGTGCTTACTTGGGAGCCACCTAAAATTGTATAATAGGTACATAATTTTCTTGGAATGGTGGGGCAATATCCAAGTATTTTGGAAGAATTATCTAGTATTGAAACCCCATTCACTTATATGACATGGAATGGTTATCTGTTAACCTTGAATGAGCAATGCGAGAGAGCCTTCGAGGAGTTGAGGTTAAGGCTGAAGAGTGATCATGTTTTGTGACTATTTGAGAATGGTGTGGATTACGTAGTATATTAAAATTCCTCTAGAGATGAGATCACTGTAGTTGAGACCCCATGAGAAGAACTATGGGACTCATGACCTAGAGCTGGTGGCGGAAGACTTCACTTTGGGGATGTGGATGCATTATCTTATGGGATATAAATTTGTTGTCTACTTAGACAACCGGATCATAGGGTATGTATTCACATGGAGAGACCTAAACCTGAGATAGAGGCACTGCTTGGTGTTATTTTAGGAATATAACTGTGAGATATTCTATAATCTTGGGAAGGGAAACATGGTAGAAGATGCCCCTAGTAGGAAGTCTCAAGATTTTTTGTAAAGGAGGTTTTATATAAGTTGGAATCATTATAGATGAACCTTGTAGAGGAGGGTGTGAAACTATTATTCAGTCAATGGTGTTGAATTATATGATCCTATAGAGTTTGTGAGAGTCCTAGTTGGGATACATCAATTGTGAGGTCTTACATGACCAGATATCTGTAGGAGATTCACTAGATGTATATTATGATGGAGTAAATCATATCATCTTTTTGTTTTAATGGATAGTGGCCCTAGTAATGATGTGAGAGGAGTTGATGTGATAGTTTCACACATCTCCTATGTATGTACATATCTGTGTAGGGAATATGTAAATATACCTTCAGTGGATGTTTTGGTGGTTCAACATGAGATAGACGGTTACTGATCTCATCTCTCGGGGCCTCCTTTATCATCAGGTGAATGTGGAGCACCAGGCTTGATTAGGTTTGTTGTATCCACTTGAGTTCTAGAAGTGTAAATGGGATAGAATATCCATGTACATTTTCATAGGGCTTCTGTGAACAGTGATATTCCATGATTCCATATAGGTGATAGTTGACTGACTCATGAAATATGTTCACTTCATTGCTATAAGGGAGAAGAGTTGGGTGGAGAGTTTGAGGCATATGTATGTATGGGATATTTTTCATCTTAATGGGTCTTCCTTAAATATTATATTCCAATTTGTTTTATGGTTTATGTTATAGTTTTGGTGAGGCCTGCTGGAGGCATCTAGGACCCATATGAGGATGAGTACAACCTTTAACGCCCAGAATGGTGGGATGACTGATCACACTATATTGTTGATGGAGGAAATTTTTATGGATTATATGTTGGACTTTTTTGGATCTCTATAGATCAATTTCCTTCGTTGGAGTTAGCATATAATGATATATTCCACTCTATATCAGCATGAAACCTTTTGAGGCCCTATATGGGAGACCCTGTAGGTCACCCCTGCGCTTGACTGAGATCAGAGAGGCATATCTTGATGGGACAGTGATGGTGTTGGAGATGATGGAAAAGGTCCATGTCATCCATGATTGGATGAGTAAATCTCATATTATGTAGAAATATTTATTAGATCAACATCATAGGTCCTTGGAGTACGAGTAGGGAGACTATGTTTTCCTAAGAGTCTCCCCATGAAGATGGTTTCAAAGATTCATCCAAGGAGAAAATTTATCCCCAAGGTTCATCAGTTGGTTCGATATCTTGTAGAGGACTTGTTATTTTTTCAACCACCTCTCCCTACCCACATAGTTGGAGTGGGTTTTTTACATCTTCTATGTATCGCAAGTGAGGAGATACATGCATAACCCCACACACATTATCGACTGGGGGGAGTAGTACATCAAGGATGGGCCACTTTTGTTGAGTAGCCATTAGAGATTGAGGATCAGCATGAGAGGATCCTAAATGGATGTACCATTCTCTTGGATTGTGTGATATAGAAGCACGAGATCATACATGTGAGATCTTGGGATTAGAAGATCCAAATTCAGGCTCGGTATCCCAAGTTTTTTCATTCATTTTTCTTTTCTGGGATGAAAAGCATGAAGGATGAAGTAATGTAGAGACCATATTTTTTCCTTGTAAGACATTGTAATATATCTTGATATATTTTCATACCAGGATCTGATATGGAACGTGAATATGAGGCCCAGTGTGCCCAAAATTAATTTTAAAAAATTATTAAATATATTTTATATCATGTGGTCATGGTTTCTTAATGAAAATGAGTTAAATTTTAAACATATTATATTATTGAATTTATGGGATCGTGGTTGAGTCTAGAATTCATGGGTTACCCTAGGCATGATATAAAATAGGCCATCATAGAGAGTTTAGATAAAGTGTTCATTGGTGGGTGCGTTTATTGGATTAATTAAATAATTTAATTCATTCATTCATTAATCCACTAAATATAAAATTCCATATACATAAGAAATGTTATGGAGGATCTCCAAGGTTATCTTCATAACCCTGAGATCATTAATAGAATAACTCTTCCACATCTCATTGGTAAATTAGAATCCAATGACCACAAACCTTCCGATCTAGTAGAATCAAAGCGCAGTGAATGCAACGACTTCTCTTATTCATTGGTGAGAGTGTTATTCGTCAAATAATGATCCAATACCCAGGTAGGACTCATAAATTTCTAGATTTTGTGAAAATTTATTAAATAGATTGTGTATGATCATCCTTTACCTTGATCAGTGTCAATTTAAAACCTTTTCATGCATCAGTGTACCGATTTTAAATCATTTATTTGGTTTTATCACCCCATGAATCCCAATTTGTATTCATTGTCCAAGAATTATTTTTTGATGATTATTACACATTTTTCTTATTCATTTCTCCAAATTATTCTATGTGTTCTTCATAGATTTTCATTCTGGGATTTAGATCGACATTTTTGGGATGGATTGAGCCTGATTGTACCCGCAGAATCATGGTAGATTTGGGTGCAATGAACAGTCTAGAAAATCAAGGTTAGATTTGGAGTATTTTGGAGATACATGTGATTCCACAGTGGATTTGGAGAACCAATGACTTTATAGGTGATGGATAGAGGTGTCACGGGTGACAAGAGGATGTGTGGGCTTTAGTAATCTGATTGGAATCTGATTTTCTACCACTTTATATCCAAAAGTAATGAACAAGGACCTTCCCCTTCATTTTCATGGGAAGATGAAGTACGATTCATGGTGTTGGATGCAGATTTGGAAATGTGTGGAACTGATCAATGTTTCTAGGAAAAATTAAGCTACATGATGTGTAGAATGATAAACACATAATGTGTAGTATCCATGTGTTTGGGCGCTAGATTTTTGGAAAAATACAATAATCACATGTAATGTTATAGGTTGACATGTAGTGTGACCCTACCTAGGTAGAAATGCTATGTGGAAGATCACATTGGTAGGACACTGTGCAGAAGGACACGCCATCTACCGAATTACAAGGACATGGGAATCATTACACAGGCACAACCGCAAGCACAGGAAGGCCCCTAGGTGGCTGAGGAACATTTTGTAGTCCTTATACATGCCTTTTAGGGAAACACGAGTATTGATCTGTGTACTGGTATGCACACTAATAGGTAGTGAAGTAGCAAAACACATCATGTGGGTACCCAACAAGTTGTGTACCACTACTTTCCTTTTGAGGAAACTTCCATCTCTCTTATATCAATCGTTTGAACTTAGATATTGTCCTGTGAGTAACTTATCCTGAGTGGTTTTCCACATAGAACATGAATGGTGGACTTTATAGTGTATTTTGATATATGATAGGATACTTTATATGAATAATGCTTCTTTAGGTTATGATCCACGATGGTAGTGATCAGGTAGGATCATCAAAGAGAGGTCAAGGTTAGAAATCCTCCTGTTGTGACAAGGTGTGGGTCCCCCATCCTTCTTTCTTTCGTCTAAGTGGTACCCCATTAACATACTATGGTGTGGTTCTTATATGAATTTTTACTGAGTGGTACCCCTGTTAGATAGGGTCCGTTTCCTCCTTATACTAAGTGGTACCCCTATCGGATAGGGTCCAAGTCCTCCTTATATTGAGTGGTACCCCCATAAGGACTAGGGTGAGGGTCCTCTATCTACCTAGTTGTTCCCCTACTGAATAGGGTGAGGATCCTCCTTACACTGAGTGGTACCCCCCCTCCTCCCGACATACTAGGGCGTGGTTCCTCTATCTACTAAGTGGTACCCTCAAATAGACTAGTGCATGGGTCCTCTATCAACTGGGTGGTACCCCTATAAGAGACTAGGATGCTAGTAATTTACATAATGAGTGGTAAGCCCCAATTGGACTAGGTGAGGGACCACCTTAAACAAATTGGTACCCTCTTGAAAGATAAGGGATTGGGCCCTCTATCTTATGAGTGGTACCATCTGATGGGTTAGGGAATGTGTCTGCTATCTATTGAGTGGTACCCCCAGATAAACTAGGGTATGGGTCATTTATCCAATGAGTGGTACCCCCTTACAGACTTGGGTTAAAGTCTTATACTTAGTGATTGTGCCCTCTCAACTATACAATATAGTGGTGAGGTGTTCCTTGTATGGATGTTTCTGTGGGTAGACACATGAGATGTTGGGCATCATTGATGGACCTATGGAACTAATGGACAATCTATTCCTAGGATGTTCTATGAGATGGATATCCCCTTTAACTCTCATTTTGTTATCTTTAGATTGAATATATATATATATATATATATATTAATTTTGTTGGATGTTGTCACTATCTTGCTATGTGTTCAGCTATTTAATTTATATTTCTATCATATCTCTTACCAATTTTCCACCATATTTCAGTGAGTCCTATTGGGTATGTATATAATCACCCCTAAATAGGCTTTTCCCACATGTGTAATGTCTTATTTAGAAGGCAGAAAGGTCGACGGTGATTAAAGAGGATCATAGGGATACCTAGTTTATTTCACCACATATGGTATTCGAAGCTTGAAGATTCGAAGTTGGGCTCTCTCAGTTGTATTAAATTATTTCTTTTTTAGGTTGTGACAACATTTTGGTTAGGAATATATTTTTTAATCTTTCATTTTTAGTTTACCCTATCATACTTTTGTTATACCTAGTGGTTTCTATATGCATGGTTGTTACCCAAGATGTTACTATATTTTATTTGTTTCTCTAAACTTCTACATTGAGATAGTTTTGTGTGTGCATATGTTTACATAGTAAAAGGCCTCCCATATTATTTATTCCTTTTAGTGATGGTCACTATCCCTTAGAGTATAGAGGTGGTCTTGGGGTATTTTTGGATCTACCCCCATTGGGTCGGGTCATGAAAACTCATTTCTTGAAGTAATGGATGAGTTTAAAATTGAACAAAGAAAAACAAAAAGATGAAGTTCTTCTTATTAAATATAAACCTATCATGTAAGAATATTTCATTATATTATTAGTGAGTGAATAAATTCCTAAACTTTTGGAAAAAGTGTCTTGAATGAAAAATTTCATCCTAATACCTTTATTTTTAGTGAACCGATGGTCTTCTAAATCATCACAGATTTATGGTTTTGATCCCATAAACATTCCATTGAACACTCACTTTATTTTGAACAATGACCTAAATCATTCACAATAAATATTTATTCATTTAATCCATGTCCATATCTTCACTTTCCACCAATGTTCTCTAACTTAGAAACCATGATATGTGTTGTTCCATATGACCTTCATACTTTAATTTCTCTCTTATTAAGGGGATATTTTATTAACTCTTTTATGATGTGTGTTTTTAAACAATGATATATCAAAATTCCAAACCTTGGAATTCCAATATAATTTTTAAATTGATAGTACATAATTTATATAATATGGGGAGAATGTAACACATCGAAAACTCTAAAAGTATAACATCTTATTTGATAGCATGTATGACACGCAACACAAAGCATAGAAAGGAATATAAAATCTCAAGAAAATAAGATATATTTAATATTTTTGATAAATTATATAAATTATATATCTTTAAATTCATTCAATGTCGAGTTATCTTACATTGTATGAAACAATGAGTTTCCTCAATAGCTTGCATTGAATGCAGGAATAATTTTTATCAAACAACAATATACTATTAATATTATTATTTAATATAATAGTTATAACCCAAAAATTAAATTGTATGGTATGAATAAAATTATATAAATTATGAAAATATGTAGTTACACGTGTGTATTAGTTATTAGTATAATAATAATCATTTTAAAGAAAAAAAGAAATTTTTTCCGAAAAAAACTGAATTCTTCTAATAGGAGGATTAGTTAATCCTTATATACATAATTTAAAATTTAATTTTACAAATTATATAATATTTATATGATAAAATAAAATTAATTTTTGAAATCATAATATCAAAATTATCTTTTAGGTAATTGTGGATATTTTTCTGAGATGTTTCATTTCTTTAATAAATAGTGATAAATACTGAATTTTAATTGAAAACTGCCTTTTTGTTTAAATAATTTATAAGTTTAAATTATATTTTTATTTTTTAAAAATAAATATTATATATAATAATATCAATTAATCCAATGTATTTAATTTTAATCATTTTAATATTGAAATTTGAAATAAATACATAGAAAACTTTTGAACATTCGCACTTTAAAACCCCACTTTCTCGTCAAGTTTGTGGGATTATTTTTAAAATAATACTTTTCCAATTATATCAATGTAATTTAAAAAAATTGATTCCATATTTTTAATCATAACAATTGATAATATATAATATTTTAAAATTAATTTTTTAATAAAGTGATTAGTGAAAATAGTTAAAATTAATTACAGTGATTAAGGTAAAAAGGTGTGTCCTTAGTAGTTAATCTTATAATATAAGGTATAATAATTATCCAACACTCATCAAAAACCCCTTTCCTAGCCATATTTATACCCTTAAAACATTATTATTTATTTTTATAAGTTATTGGGATAATATTTCATAGTTGTGACCCAAATAATAAGTTAAGTAAATAAAATATCAAAATATATTTTCTTCTTACTATTAATTTGTATAATGAATAGGGATAAGGGAAAAAATCATATGTTTGGTTATAAATATTTTTTTGAATGGTAAATGAGTTTCATATCATGAAAATTTATTTTTATTTTTTTAGGTTAAATAATTACATAAAATGCTTAAGAAATGCCAACACTATAACTATTTAGTTTATAATTAACTGAGATAAATTATACTAAAAATAATAAATGTGAAAAAAACTGATTAAATTATTATGGTACCTTATTTTTGTATATTAATATGTAATTTTAGACATATATGAACTCAAAATATTAAAATTACATTAATTTCAGGGTAATTTTAAATTCAAATTAAATAAATAATGTTAAAATTGACATTAATGTTATTTTATGATAAATTATATATTATTAAATAAATTAAAATTACTAAAAAATCTATACTCTTTAATTTTATTTTTAAATTTTAATAAATATAAAATATGGTCCATTTATGGAATAATTTATCTTTTATAATGAACATATTGACCCCTAAATAGTAAAAACATTGTTAGCATGATTAGGGTTAAAGAAGTTGTTTTGCACATTACATGTGCTTATTTTAAAATTAATTTCCAACACACAAGGGTTTTCTGTTATATAAATTTGATATCATATTTATAATTAGTGGGTATAAATTATCTAATAAGGTTCACTATAATTTATTCTTAATAAAAAAAATTCATGTGTTATAAAATTTGTTACCTTAATAAAAACCAAAATGGGAAAAATTAGATGTTAAGGAATTTTTTTTTAAACATTCACTTATTTTTATGTGTTTGGGGTGTTTATTAACAAAATAAAAACTAACCTCTATTACATTTCAATGTCTTAACGACATTAGGTAAGATTGATATCCCAATAGTGAATACTTTTGAGTATTTACAAGAATTCCACTCCTCCTCAACTATAAAAAGGCACTCACTTTTCCAATTATTCACACCTATAAAGCCATTTGGTTCAGAAGACACCTACCAAAATCACTCAAAAACTTACCATACCTCATCCTAAAGGACGTTTTTGGGATTAAAGAAAAACTTTCATGTTTTTAGTGCAATCCTAATAATGATACCCAACCAAGAGGTAATGTTCTTCAACAAGATTCATTGTTTTATTTCCTTCTCCACCCATTTAAATTTATATTAAATAATTCCTACATAATCACTTTAGTATTTTACATATAATAGGATGTTTTAATGATATATTTATGACATAAAACCTCACACACTTCCATCAAATGGGTTATGAAATTATAGTTCATTATTACGGTGGATTACCGCCTCGCAAACCGATGTTGTTCGTTTTTTCCATTAAGATCTTTCACAGTTGGTAATGATGATGTAAATACTATTTATATAAATGATATTTATGATTTTATTACTATTTTTTTATTATTATATCACACATAAATTCATTATTTTCATTTTGTGGGAATACGATAATATTTCTCATCTGTACATCAGATTACTGCCTCGCGATGCGATGTGATTCATTCACGGTTTACATAGAATGTATTAAGAATGGGTTTAATAATCATATTTGATATATATGGAATGAAAATTATACTATTATTATAATATATATATATATATCATTTACTTTTCATTCTTTCAATATAATAATAAAATGGAAACAGCGTTCATGCGTACATACGACCTATCATCTCCGTGAACAGTGTATTCTATTTCCTATCAATAAATATTATTGATAACTATAAACACATATATACTGAATATATATATATATATGATATTTATATCATTATTAATATTATATATATTATATAACTAAACAATATGTGAAATAACTATAACATTCATGACAAATAATGAATGAGAAAATAAGGAAATTAACACCCAAAACAATGAAAATAATGATGGAATATTAACAAATGGGTGATGAGATTTTATAAAAGGAACATATATGATATTTTAAATACTATTATGGTTATTTTATAAGTTAATAACATGATTAAATCAATTATATAGGAGTCTAATGAACATTTGACCAAAAAGAAGCATAATGTAATGGATTTTATCTCAATTTTCTTTCCATTGAGACTTATTTGTTATTATACAACAATACATTTTTATATGTTTTATATACTTACCCATGATATAAATTATAATCAATAAAACATTCATCTTTGTATTTTATGTTTTAAATTGAATTATTTCATCTAAGGGGATTTGACGTGAAAGTTTCCAAGTGGTAAAAGTTATTGAACAATCTCACAATCATTTATGATTGTTAACTTCATTATGAAGAAATAACATTATTATGATCATTATTCATTATTAATTGTATTTCAATTAAATATAAATATTATTTTATGATGGATATTATTATTTCTGAAACCATATACAATTTTTACATACATTTTTTACTTTTAATGTTATAATTAACTGGAAAATATTGATAGATAAATATCCTTTACTCAATAAAGATATTTCATTATAAGGTACATTTTTTATGAATTAAATTGATTATTAGACATATGAAGAATGATTTGGAATGGTATGACATGGGTTGGGGACTATTTAAATTAAGAAACTATATCCATTGGTAGTCTCTTGGGTTGAAATTTGTTGGGAAAACCATTCATGTTTGTAAGTAATGTGTTTTAAACTGTCATGTGAAAGGTATTAACATTAGTATGATAATACATCTTGTAAATGGTATTTAAGGTAAAGGTTTCATGTACCAAAAAATTTTATTTCATATATTTATTCATTTCCTTCATTTATAATTAAATTATTATTACTTAGAAGAATATTACTATGAAAAAATCTATGGATGAATTTCATTCTTAGTTTATTAGATAAATATCATTATTTCTAAGTTATTTACATTTCCATATTCATTATTATCCATGATATTTTCACATTAATATTATCTATGTGTACAATTAATTATCATTTTATTGATTAATGGTTTAAGTGTTCAGTTATATCCTATTACATATTGATTATGCTTCTTGATTCATAATAGCTTCCATTGTTCTTAACCCTTATTTATTGTTTGAGATCACCCTTATTTTGTTTCCTTTCCCCAAAATTCCATGAAGTTTACTATGAATGATATATAGGGATACACTAGATGGAATAAATTTATTCTTATAAAAGAAAATAAAAAATCATGTTCTAATTTGTGTATTCTATTGTAATTCAAGAGTCATGTTTGAGTCTAGTTTACCATGACTACTAAACTATTCGATACTTTATGATTCAATACCTTTTTTCTTATGCCAATGTAATTTTAGAAGGAACTATCTAAAGGCTTATTGGGGTAAGGGTCTCTACATATATATGTCTATTAAAAGAAATAATATTATATTTATTATATAATTATAATTTTGGAATGATATTATAAAACATATCTTCTTTCCAAAATGATCATTGAAAAATAGAAATGTTACTCATGGGTATGTATGAATTATTGTATCTATGATTGTAACATAGTTAATTTTTCATAACCATAATTAATTATTGGTTTAAAAAGTTTGTTTTTTCAAATAAATATGATAATTATGTAATTATTATTATTTTATATATGTTGAAATAATGAACTTCTCTAATATGATCAACACACTGAAGTTATTATGAAACAATAAACTGAACATCCTTAAAACACTCGATGTGGGTTTAACGGGCTAAGAATATAAATATGTAATTAAAAATAAATAAAATAAATGATATAAGTATAATTAATTTAATATATAGAGGTTATAATAAATAAAATATTCATATAATATTATTACATAGTAGTTAATGGCCATTCATGGAATTTCTGGACTCACTGTAATGGATTTCATCTCAATTTACATCAATTGTAGCATGTTTTATTAATATAAACCAAATTTAATTCATGTGGTGTATTTATACTACCTATTTTATATTTTAAATCAAGAATCCTTCATAGTTAATTGTATTATATGTTTCAACATGAAATATTTCATCCAAGTGCATTTGACTTAATAGTTACCATGTGATAAAGGGCATCATAACTCAATTTCTATTAATTGGGTTATATTATTTATTTATTTACATTGATATTATATTATTATTTATGTAATTAAATTGGATTAACTTATGTTCTATTGCAACATATTTTATTCGGATTTACATTTAATACACATAATTGATTCATTATTTAATTCTCACATCATCTTTACGATCATTGTAAGGGTTATTCATCTCAAATTTTCTTCTTTTGTAAATATGTTATGTCATACACCTATATTTTTTAGGATGTGTTTTTACTTCAACTTTAATATTTCATACCATGAATCTACTTATGTGCATGATGTTTATATATTCATCTGATGTTATTATTTCATGGGGATTTTGATTATAATGTTACAAAAGTGGGAAAATATTATGTTAAAATCTCCTTTATTTTTGGGATTGTTTATGATTATAGTTCATTTTGGTGGAAATCATGTGGTTATATTTTCATGAACAACATATATTTTATTCTCCTCATTTTTTCAATATGGTTTAATAATTTAATTTCCATTTCCATCCTTACTAATTAATGAACCATAAAGGATTCGGTTTTTTAGTGATACAGATCTTATATATTTTTTTCGATCAGGAATCTATCTCTTCCATATCAATGTTTTATAAAAATCATTAAAATTTTTTCTTTTATAAATATAAATGATTTACTAATTAAATTTTTCATCATACTTTATATTATTTTAAAATGTTTAAAAAATTAACATTCATCATTTTCCAAAAGTTTTTTTTGACTCCCCTTTACAAAATGTTTGAAAATAATGTTTGTTTTTAACATTTACATCATAAAGGGATTTTCCCTCCATCCTGATTCCTCAACACTTTGAATATTACTTTACAAGATTAAAATTTTATATTCAAATCAAGTGGTTTCTTTAATATTGGGAATATTTATTGTTTCTAAAAAGACATTTTCAATGTGAAAATGGTATTTTCCAAAAAAAACTATTTTAATGATATTTTAATGGTATTTCAATTCATCAATGTCAACAAAAATTGATTTTTGTTATATCACACTAGGGTTGTTTTTTATTCATTCCATAAAAATTCAATTTATGGATGGATTATGAATATTTCAAAGGTATTTTAATGGATTCCATTTATTTTTCACAGGATAATCAATTCATGAATGAAATAATTATTGTTTTTATGAGTTTTACTTTGAAATGAAAGATTTATGTAGTTTATTTTTATGGTACTTGGTCATTATTAATATGGGTGTTTTTGTTATAAACCAATGATGTGTGTTAATATTATGAACTAATAGAAGGTGGTTACATTATGAATCAAGTATGGTTGGTCACATTATGAACCAATTATGGGTGGTTATGTTATAAATCAAAGATGGGAGGGTCTGTGATAACCCTCCAATGAATTGAATATGGAAGTAGAAAATATGGTTATTTCATTTTTAAGAGTGTTTATAAGATTTACATGAAAGTGATCTCCCATGTTACCAAAATGTTTTATTTATTCTTTTTATGGGTTATAAATGTTTCCTTTTGATGAAGATTGACATCACATGGATCGTGATTATTGATTCTATGAATTTTTTTTATGTTAAATATTTATTCCAAATTTCATGATTGATTATAAAGGTATTTATCAGAATTAATTACATTATGTTACACTCCTAAACTATTATTATGTCATCACACACTTATGCTCATTTTATTCTCATTAATGGCATTCAATTTTTAATGCATATGTTTACTCTTACTGAGAATTTGAGATCACCCTTTTTATGTTTCATTTTCCCTAGGTGATGAGTAAATTTTTCAAATGAATTTGGTCTATAAGGGTTTTAAAAATATTATATTGATAACCTAATGTGAAATAAGAAAGCCCAGTTATAGTGGAAATGAAGATGGTCATTATTTTATAGTTGTTTATGAGTCTAAATTTTTAAGTGTTTTTCCTAATTTTCTAAAACTATAAACATAACTAGTACTAGGGTATGTAAGTGATCCAATATTTCCTTTTGATATTAAAAGCCTCATATGGAAAAAACTCGGGAACAATTATCAGTATCAATGAAAAAAATTTAATGCTTATGTTTTTTCACTGAATCAATTAGTGCGAGTTTGTGGATTTTATAGATTTTGTGTTGCATCCACAATAATTCAATGTAATAACATCCAAATGATAGAATAATATTTAGTAAGGTAAGGTTTTAAAATATTAATATTCTTTCCCAACCATGAAAATAAAGCTTAACATAGAATGTGAAAAGTTATGGAAAAAATTTTTCTATCTATTATACATCCTATCAAATATAAATCTTAATAACTCTCATGAAAAAATTAGGATTTAGAAAAATATAATATTCCATGCAGAAGATAGGATTATATAAAAACATTATTTTAAATTACACAGTGAGGATCAATAAATTTCATCCCTCCCCATGCACCTAAGATTACCCTGACATGGTAGTTGAGATAATTTCCCTATGTAGACTAGCCAGTATATATCAATGAAAGAAGATTCATCTATCAGGGTCCAATAGAGATAATAAGGTCTGAAATCCCTATCCATAATCAGTAGAATTGTGTTTCTCCTAGCACTCGAACCAGAGTTCTTTGGGAATGCGTCTACAACCCCAAAAAAATGACATAATGGATATTGGAAATTTAGCTTAAAAACACAATCCATGTTAACTTATCAAAAACACATTAATTTTTTTGATACATCAAAATATTGATCAAGATGAAATATTTTTGTATATTTAATAGAAACCACCCTTTAATGGTTGGGTTGGTTGTCCCGTCATCTTCAACATTACCAAGATTCAATCATGCCATCATAACTGAGAGGGTGTTGTATAAAACTTTGGCAACCAATCCTATTAGAAAATTATTAAATAAGATTTTAATAAATATGAAATATGTTAAAATTAATTTAAAATAATTATAAATTTTTTTCACATGATCTCAAAAAAGATATTAAAATGAATATAAAAAATTTAAATTAAGAGTTTTATTAATAACATATCAGTTGATTCATCTTTTCATGCTATAGTGAATCAGATACACAACCTCATGCAAGGGTCCCCTAAGTGGTTGAAAGTAAATATTTCTAAAATTCCTTCCCTAAAAAAACAAAGTTATCTAAGAAATACTACAATGATGATTTTTAAACAAGATATCTCATTTTCAAGATATATTAATTCTTTTAAAATCCTTTTGTTATAATAATATTAATGATGAAAATAAATTAATTTCAATAATTTTAATAATAAAGAAATAAATGAAGAAAAAAATTTCTGAAAAACACTACACTATTGATCCGATCATTTATATATCAAGTCACTAGTGATAACAAAAATAAAATGCAAGATAAAAAATAATGGGAAAAATAAAAGTAATATAAAAAACCATGTATGAAAATTGAAATGGACATCGAGATAGAATTTGTAAAAAATATAGTTAATGATTCAAGTTATATGAATTATAAGGAAAAAAAAATAAATAATAGTTTTAAAAAAATTGAAATATTTTTCATGACCCCCTCCCTCTAAAGATGGGCCTCTTAAGCTGGAAATTAAGAAAGGGAGATAATGAACCCCTGAGTCCCACCTCCAATAGGCCCCGGGGTGGTGACCAACACTAAGGGTATATAAATCTTACAAAATAGGAGGCATTTCCCTTTTTAAATAAATAATATTGGGAGATAAGATGGTCCATCCAAAAACATTTCCAACTACTATATATATATAAAATAGAACCAAAATCTATCCCACGTGCATGTCTAAAACAAAACTATAAAAAATAAAATGAAAACACAAAAGTAAATACCAAAATAAAGATAAAAAGTGACACAAAAACTATCCCTAAGTCCGAGCTAGTAAGATCCAACATAGTCCATGTAACCCTCCTAGAAATTTGAAAACAGTTTTATATACAAAGGGTGAGCATAAAAGTATACTTTGTAGGAAAACCAAAATCTCTCCTGTACAAGTGAGAGGAGCATACTAATGCTCTCGTGAGAAAATAGTAGAACCGAACAACAACTAACAAGGTTTACTAGCCATCCCAACCTCACCATGGAACACTCACCAAGTAACCCAAGCCAAGTAAAGTCATATAGTAAGCACATTGATGAGAGGGTACCCGCACCACTTTCCCGATGATTAGCCGCTCTCACACCCTAATGGAAAACATCATGTTGCTCCAACCTCTCATGATCAAATCAAACCAAATTCCTCCAAAACATACTTGGGCCTCACAAACATAACTAATCCCTCCCATAGACATCTGGGCCACTTCCATAACACATCCCACCCATATAATCCTAGGCCACTACCACAACACATCTCGCCCGCAGACACATGGGCCATAACTACACCTCATCCCAAAGAAACCTTGGAAACACAACTCGCCCGCGCACACCTGGGCCACAACCACACCTCATCCTGAAGAAACATGTGAAACACAACTAGACTACACACACCTGTGTCTCACGAACCACAACCTGCCCAAACAATCTTGGGTTATTCCACCTAGAAGAGGGAGCAAGGAAGATCAGGTGGCCATCCATCCTTCCTCCCACTGGGATGTTTGGGAAAGGCACCCTCCCCCATGAAAGTGGGGGTGTTTGGAACATGGTGTTAAATTAGGGTGTGGTTCATATAAAAATATAAAAAACATATAGTGTATGTATATATATACATATATATAGTATCAATCACTCAAGACCAACCTATAGGATTCACAACAACTTCTAACTCTATTTTTATCATCAACAGTCACTTCAGAAGTTAATAAAATTAAATAACCTTCAAAAATATCTTTCACTCATCACCCATTCAATTATTTATTTAGATTTAACCATATTTAACCATGTAACCAATCATTTAACTTTTCATTGAAAAACTACTTCCCATTTACCAAACCAAATCCTTCCATCTCAACATTATTAAACATTTATTTTCTCTATCATTACCCAAGAAACTAAGTAACACATACCACAACAAGAAGAACAAACAAGTCAAAAAAATAAAGCAGAGCCATGGTAAAGTAACCCAATTCACATTCATATCCATTTAAAACCCATTCATGGAATAAAATACGTTGATCCTGAGACATGGGGTAATGTTTTTTTCATTCTACTCATGGAGAAACCTAGGGCGAATTAACCATACCAACCACCGTCATCATCATTCTTCAAAGTCATTCCACCCAATGTATCCTATCAATAGATCAAACCTTCAACTCACAACTGTACCCAACAACACATTACTACACAACCCGATCATAGCCCTATTGTACAACACTTCTCATCCATTCCCTAATAAAAAAATCTCTCAACCTGAGATTCTATTTCACCACCTAAACCACCCCACATCACACAACTATTCCCAAGACCGTAACACCATAAAAACCACACAAGGACCAATTTCCAGATTAAATAAGGAATCCCTTATTTAATTCAACTCATTAATTCATGGGTTATCATAGAACAAGTTGGATCCTGATTCATCCATTTATTTAACCAAATATACGTGGTTAATCAATTTCATGCATATATACAATCATTCAATAGAAGACCAACAATAAGAATTCACAGTCTATTAAAGGTGTGAAAATAAGGACCACCAATGCCCATGATTTTCTATAGGTATATAGCCCATAAAATTCACAACATTGAACAAAATATCAATAAAGTAATATGATAATTCGTCTCTTTCCCCAGCCCTGCATGTTGATCTTAAACAGATTCAAATATCATTATTAATTTGGTATTATAATATCTTTACAATGGAGAAATTTATACACCTACCCTACATGATAAACAAATAAAATATATATGAAGGGATTCATAACTCGAAGAATAGATGATCAAAACTTCCTTATTACACCAAAATATGGGGTGTGCATGTAGTAGGAATAACCTCCAGGGAAAACACGATCCAAAGGCTATTGAACAAGTGCATGAATCCTCACAGAAACAGATTTTAGGTTTCACCAAGAGAAATGGAAACACACAATGAAGATAATATCTTGACTTTAGAAAGTCCAGATGCTAAATCAATGAGAGAAACAATTTTTAAAATCCATTAAAGTCAGATCTTGACCACAACCATGTGGTTTGGATGTAAAAGGAAGATTCATGTTTTTAGAAGATAGATATGATTTGAACCGGCTCCAAAAATCATTAAAAAGGGTTTGAAAATCATTTTACATCAAATAAAATTTTAAAGGGGAGAAACTGTAGGAAACTGGAAAAACTGGAAGAAACAGAAAACTATTGGATATGAATCACCATTAGGTGAGTCACTAATGTGAGTCACCAGTGTGAGTCACCGATGCGAGTCACCATTCGGTGAGCTACCAGTGTGATTCACTGGTCTAACACACCGGTGAGAACCAACATTAAGAGATACCATTGTGACTAACCATTACGATCTACCATTGCAACTCACCATTAAGAGATATCATTGCGACTCACCATTGATACTTACCGCTATGACTCTCCTTTGTGACTCAATAGTGTAACTCGCTATTGCGACTCACCAAAGTGGCTCACTATTGCGATTCACCATCATGACTCACCATTATGACTCACCATTGTGACTCACCGTTGCGACCTACTGTTAGCAACCTACTGTTGGAGAACCTGAAAAACTAGAAATTTTGAAAAGTGTTGAAATAAGTAATCTTGACCTCATAGAAAACCTAAAACACCAGATTTTCATAAATTAATGGATCAGGGAGGTTCATTCCATTACATCAGATACCTCTCAAACTATTATCATCCTCAAGAATCTAAAACCAAACCTATAAGTAAAATAAGGGCCCAAACAACCACCCTGTGAGATACCTCTCAAGGATCTTGTTACATATGAAACACCATTAACAACCAAACACATCAGCAACCAATGATACACCACCCTATGTTGTTTGAATGATAGAGTGGAAACATCCTCATCCAAGAAGACCTCCTATAACATACACTAACCCAAACAACCAAAATTTTATCCACCCAAGCACAATAACCACACTTTCAGAACACGCGAACTAATGAATTTCATCCTCCAATTAGAGATACCATCCACTTTGGATGGAATTAAATCACCCACACGGGTTTAATCACATCGAAATTAATTCATATTGATTAGGAATTGATTCCTCATCCCTTCACGTGTCAAGAATTATCACACATTATAGAACAAGGAAACGACTCATCTCATAACAAAAAAGGTTCAAACATTACATCATAAGGCAAAGCAGAACATGGAAAAACTCAAAACAACTCTGGGTATGAGGAATCCATCTATGCTTCTCATTCCTAAGTACTCTCCTCTAGAACACCATGTATCTACAACACACAAACAAATGGAATGGTCCGCCCACAAAGCACCTTCCCTCGAAGATCCTAGATCTATACTGGCCACTCCACATACATTGTGTCATATTCAATATCTAACTCTCCCCAGTTAATAAGATGGGAGTCATCATGAAGATACCTATGAGATTTAGAGATGTGAAAGATGTTGTGGATCCTCTTCAACTATGGTGGTAGCACCGACTAGTATGCCACCTCGCCAACTCACCCCAACACCTAAAAGGGTCTGAAGAACCTAGTAGAAAGCTTACTCCCCCTTCCAACCCTTCACTTCCCACATCAAGGGGATACCTCCAAGAACACATGTTCCCTAACCTCAAATTCCAAGGGCCTCCTCCTATGATCGGAATATGACTTCTTCCAGTCCTACGCCGCTTTCATCATATCACAAACATGATAAACCTTCTCTATTGTGCTATGTACTAACTCGGGTCCAAGAATAGTTGTCTCCCTAACCTATGTACAACATAAAGGTGACCATGATAGTATTTTTTAGAAGGCTTCAAATAGAGTCATGCTAATTGAAGATTGATATCTGTTATTGTAAGAAAAATCTACCAAGGGAATGTGTCATACCCAAGATCCACAAAAGTTCAAGATGAATGCACACAATATATATTTCAGTTTCTTGATAGTACGTTCTATCTTCCCATCTGTCTGAGTGTGGAAGGTAGTGTTGAAGAATAACTGAGTTCCAAAATCATACTACAATCCCCTCCAGACTTGTGAGATAAAGAGTGTATCCCGATCTGATAAAATGGATCTCGGAACTCCATGCAATTGTACCACCTCATCCACATACCTCTTGGTTAAAGAATCCATTGTTCCCAACTCCTTGATCACTAAGAAGTGATCCGATTTCATTATCCAATTCACTAATGCCCATATAGAAGCGTAGCCTCCCTGATCCCTGGGTAACCTTGTGAAAAAATCCATTGATGTGTTATCTCTCTTACACTCAGGTACATCTAAGGGCTGCAATAAACCATCGGGAACATGGTGCTCAACCTTCATCTGCTGGAACACTAAGCACTTTGCCACAAACTCTTCCACTTCCAGCATTATCCCATACCACCAAAAATGAATCCTCAATCCATGTTACATCTTTTAAATTCTTGGATATACTTCCAAGGTCAATCTATGAAACTCACTAAGGACTCTTTCTTGCATCACCACTGGAAAAAAAATCCTTCTATAGAACAATATCTGATTCTAACCATCCTTCGACCATCCCTTCAGAGCATCACTAGGGTCAACACGATCATTCATTACCTATACCTGTGAGTCTACCCACTGAGACTCCTCCACCTACTACATTAGATAAAAATTCGCCTTCATATGAAACAAATAGCCTATACTTTTGTCCACCCCTGCATCCAAGTGCAAGGTTTCTAACTCCTCTATCGCTTCCAAGTGTCTGAAGATTCCCAAAAAACCTCCTAATATAAATTTATACTCAAATAATCGACCACAACATTCCATTTTCTTGAGGTGTAGAAGATCTCAAAATCATAGTTTGGAAGAAACTTCATCCACCTTTGATTTTCCAAGTTTAGATCTTGCTAGGAAAAGTTTTACCTCAAACTCTTCTGATCTATGAACACCACGAAGCACTCCCCAATGAGGTAATGTCACCAAAACTTAAATGCAAATAGAACCTCCTATAGATATATATCATGGATGTAATAGTTACATTAATGGGGATATAACTACCTAGACCCATAAGATATCATTTCTCTCTCCTGCATCAAGATGCACCCCAAGAACATATGGGAAGAATCATAAAACACATCGAACATCATCCCTTCCTCTAGAAATCGGATCACTAACCAACCTCCCCTTAAGATTGATCAACACTGTTTGGAACTACTCAATCCACAAAAAATCCTGGTCTTTCCTGGTCAATGTTTTCAATGGAGGTGAAACTCGAGAGAAATCAGGTACAAACCACTGATAATAGTATGTGATACCAAGAAAACCGCAAACTTCTACCACTTTCTTGGGTGGTTACCAAGAAAAAAATTCTTCATCATTTGATAGGTCAAATACCACACCCTACCGAGACACCACATGTTGAATTAAGTGAACCTCTCATGTCTAGAACTTTCACTTAGACAACTTTCTGTAGAGCCGACAGCATTAAAGAACCTGCAAAATGGTTCTGAGATGGTCAACATGCTTCTCCTATGGATTCAAGTAGATCAAGATATCATCGATGAATATGAAGATGAAACGATCCAGGAATTCAATGAAGATGGAGTCCATGAGTCCCATTAATATTTTGTGTGCTTTCATAACACTAAAAGGAATGAATAAAAACTTGAAGTCCCATACCTTCATCTGAAAGCAGTCTTCAGGATATCTCCCACCTTTACCATCAACTGGAGATATCCAGACCACATATCTATCTTAGAAAACTAACATTCCACACTCATCTAGTTGATAAGATAAAATATCCATGGAAGTGGGTAATGGTTCTTGACCATCACCTGATTCAGACTTGTGTAGTCTATGCACAGCCTCATACCGTTGTCTGAATTCTTTGTGAACAAAAATGGAGCACCCCAAAGTAACACACTAGGCCGGATATATCCATTCTTCATCAGGTCGTCAATATGAATCCTCAACTCCCATAACTCAGAAGGTGTCATCCAATAAGGAGTCATCGAAATCAATGAATCAATGGGTTGTAGGTCTATCCTGAACTCAATGTCAGGTTGAGGAGGTTGTTTCACAACCTATTTGGGTAAAACACCTAGGAACTCCCCAATGACTCTGGGAACTTCCACCATCTCAATTACCATCGATTCCACTTACATCTCAGCCAATAAAGAAAGAAGAGGATCTACATGACGACTGCCCACTGACAACTCCGCTTGCGAATGAAAGCCACACACAGGCCACCCACTTTTTAAAACACAAATCTTCTCTGAAATTAGTCAATAATAGCATTCACAGAATACAACTAGTCATTTCTGAGAATAACATCGTATGGTTTCATCTATGGCAATAAGAGATCCCCATGGGACTGATGTGGTCCCATCATCAGTATACATCCCCGGAACACATCAACAAGATGGCCAGACCTCTAACTAGTGTAATCAATATCAAGGGCATGGGAAGCATCTCTACGTATAATCCTAGGGAATTGGATAGATTACGTGAAACAAAAGAGTGCGATGATCCTAAATCAAATAAACACAAGAAATGGTACTAAAAAAGTTGGCACCTCTACTGATCTCTAGTCCTACCAAAGTCGCTGCCTCTACTACATGAAAATGACCACACTCAGATCCTATTCCCCACTATTAATTACCTCCTCCACGACCATGAAAGAGTTGAGGTCCCTAAGGAACACCCTAAGGTTGACCTCAACCTACTCTATCTCCCCTCAGGGGGGCATGAGTTTGTTGTCCCTACTGTTGAAATATCCTAGATGGAAACTGCTGATGAGGTCGGTGCGAAACCTGTCCACCTCTATTATACTATGCTCGAGTGGCCATTGGGCACTGGTTCTAAAAATGGATGTGAACCCATAAAGGAAACACATCATCCCCAAGTCCACGAGAAAGGCACGAGGACCATAAGGTTTAAACAGAAATTGTTGAGGTCGACTCCCCACTGGTCAAAACCTTGAAGGCCCTGGTGCCTAAGACCTACTACTCGTAACCCTACCTCTCAAAGAACCCTTCTGGCTCCCCTCTCACAATAGACCACCCCATGATTTCATCTTCTCAATTATATCTACCTTAATCTAAACCTCCAAGTACATAGGCAGCATAAAGGGAGTGATCATGAACTAGATAGATGGATGAAGTGCCTCCTCTAGGTGTCTCACTTGAGACTCCCCATCTAGAAAGAGATCCATGGAAAAGATAAGGAGATCCTTGAACTTAATTCCCAGATCTCGTACTGATATACTACCTTACTTTAGGGATAGTAACTTCTACCTCTTCTCATCCTTCATGGTAGATGAATGTAATTCTACTTGTAACTCCTTCTAAAAATAGACCCATGGAACTTTAGCCTCCTTCCTCTCCCCTAGGTACAACATCCACCACTGATATGCAGCCCCTCACATCTGGATTACTGCCAAAGTAACACATTTCTATTTTGGAGCCCTGATCGAACTGAAGGTGATCTCAAGATCCTCATTCCAGCTCTTCGTCTCCATACCTGAATCACTTCCCTCATACTTTCCTAATGCATGTCGTTGGAAAGCACATAATGTTATCTTCCACGAGTTGTCCTACTCCACTATATAAAACCTATATTGATCAAATGGATCAGACTACTGAGCCTCAATTACCCAAGCCACATGTGGATGATGACCGAGTTCCATAGCTAAAAAAGGTAAACAAGGAATTCCTAATCCTGATAAGTATGTCATTTTATTTAAGATTTGTTTTAACTCATTTAATTATCCATTTAAAATTCCCCCAAAAAACCTAATTCAAACAAGAACACAAGTCATTATGATGCAGTCACCTTTCTTAGGGTCTCTACCCTACAAACACTGTAGTATCACTTGGTCGTTCAGTGGGTTCAGAGTCCCTACATCATATCACAGGGAGGAACCCCATGTCCTAGCCGGTCTTCCCTAGTCTATGTCATGTACTGAGGTAACCTAACACTGTTTCCCTACCAACCCATGAAATACTCATTGTTCCTAACTCCAAACTCCATCCTATCTCCTAACCATCACCTATGATTATATTATTCCATGACCCCCTTCATCCAAAGACGCCCCTCCTGAGTTGGCAATGAAGAAAGGGAGATAACGAACCCTGGGTACCGCCTCTAGTAGGCCCTGGGGTGGTGACCAGTACCAAGGGTATATAAATATCACAAAATTGGAGGCATTTACATTTTTAAAGAAATAATATCAGGATATAATATGGACTATCCCAAAACAACTCAAAGTACTAAATATATAAAAAAACCAAAATCCATATCACATTAATGTTTAAAACAAACTGTTACAAATACAATGAAAACTCAAAAGTAAATAAGAAAATAAATCTAAGTAGTGACACGACAACTTTACCAAGTTCTGAGCTAGTAAGGCCCAACATAGTCCACATAACCCTGCTAGAAGCCTAAAAACAAATTTATATATGTAGGTTGAGCATACAAGTATAACCAGTAGGAAAAACCAAATTCTCTCATGAACAAGTGAGAGAAGCATACTATTACTCCTGTGATAATACAACAGAACCCAACAACACCTAACAAGGTCTACTAGACATCCCAACTTCAAAAAGCCACACTCACCAAGTAATGCAAGTCAAGTAACTTAATATAGTAAGCACATCAATGAAAGGGTACCCCTAACCACTTTCCTGTCGATTAGCCCCTCTCACACCCTAACAGAAAATGTCCTGGAACTCCCACCTCTTCCGAACAAATCAAACCACACCCCGCCCACAAATACCTAGGCCTCACAACCACATCAAATCTTTCCCGCCGACACCTATCCCACTACCACAACATATCCCTCCGATAGGCACCTAGTCCACTACCACAACACAACCCACTCATAGACACCTGGGCCACAACCACACCTCACCCCAAAGACACCTGTAAAACACAACTCGACCGCACACACCTGGGCCAAAATCACACCTCATCTTGAAGACACTTGGGAAACACAACTCACCCACACACACCTAGTCCCCACAAACCACAATATTCCTAATGAATCTTGGGCTATTTTACTTGGAAGAGGGATTAGGTAAGAGCAGGTGGTTAACCATCTATCCTCCCACCAGGATGTTTAGGAAAGACACCCTACCCCATGAAAAAGGGGGTGTTCGGTATATGGTGATCAACTAGGGTGGGGTAAGTATATAAATCACAAAAACATATAGTGTATGTATATATATATATAGTATCAAGAACTCAAGAACAACCTATGGTATTCACCACAACTTCTACCTCTATTAGTTTTATAAATGGTCACTTTAGAAGTTGAAAAAATAAATCAACTTCACAATTACCTTTCATTCATCACCCATTAATTTAATTATTTATCTTTAACCATAGTTAACTGTGAAACCCATCATTTAAATTTTCATTTAAAAACTCCTTAATATTTACCAAACTAAATCCTTCCATCTCAACATTATTAAGTATTTATTTTCTCTATCACTACCCGGGAAACTAAGTTACACATACCACAACAATAAGAATAAATAAGTCGCACAATGGAAGGAGAACCATAGTAAATTAACCAAATTCACATTCCTCTCTATTTAATACCCATTCATGTCATAACATACATTGATCCTGAGACACGGGGTGAATTTTTCTGCATGCTACTCATGGAGAAACCTCGGGCGAATTACCCATACCAATCACTTCCATTATCATTATTCAAAGTCATTCTGCCCAATCCATACTCTCAATAGAGAAAACCCCCAACTCACAACCACACACAACAACACATAACCACACAACCTGATCATAGCCCAGTTGTACAACACTTCCTATTAATTCCCAAATCAAATAATATCTCAACTGGAGATTCCATTTCACCACTCGAATCACCCTGTATCACACAACCATTCCCACAACAGAATCACCATAAAAACCACACAAGGAACAAAATCCAAATTTAATAAGGCATCCATTATTTAATTCTACTCTTTAATTTAGGGGTTATCAAAAAACAAGTTCAATCCTATGGAATCTATTTATTTAATCTAATATACGGGGTTAATCAATTTCATACATATATATAGTCATTCAATAGATAAACAAAAATAAGCATTCATAATCCATCATAGTTGTGAAAACAAGGACCACCAATGGACATGATTTTTAATAGGAATATAGCCCATAAAATTTACGCCATTGATCAAAATATCAATAAAAAATACTATCATTAATTACATTCCCCAATCTCGCAAGTTCATCTTAAATAGATTCAATTATCTTTATCAATTTAGTATTTTTTTATCTTCACAATAGAGACATTAATACACCCACACTGTATGATACACAAATAAAAGAGAGATGAATGGATCCCTACCTTGAATAACAGATGATCATCAATTTTTTATTGCACCATAAAAGGGGGTGTTCATGCAGTAGGAAAAACCTCCAGGGAAAACATGATCCAAAGGCTAGAGCACAAGTACACGAATCCTCATGGAAGAAAGGTTTAGTGAATCACCAAGAGAAATGTAAATACACAATTAAGAGAAGATATCATCTTTATAAATGTTATATCCTAAATCAATGGGAGAAATGGTTTTTAAAATCCATTAAAAGCAAATCTTGACCAAGACCATGCAGTTTGGAAGTCAAAGGAAGATTCGGGTTTTTAGAAAATGAATATGATTCAAAAAAGATCCAAAACCATTAAATAAGGTTTTAAACTCATTTTACGTCAAAAAAAATGTTATAGGGGAGAAACTGTAGGAAATTGGAAAAACTGGGAAAAAAATGGAAAACAGTTGCAAATGACTCACTGTTAGGTGAGTCACCGGTTTGAGTCGATGATGATATTCACCATTCGATGAGCTACCGGTGCGAGCTAGCAGTGTGAGTCACTAGTTTGAATCACTGGTGGGACCCACCATTATATAATAACATTGAGACTCACCATTATGAGCTACTATTCTGACTCACCATTACGAGCTACCACTGCGAGTCACCGTTGCGACTCACTACTGCGACTCATTGTTGCAACTCACCGCTTCGACTCACTATTGTGAATCAACATCGTAACTCACCGATGGAACTCACCATCAGGAATATCCATTTCGACTCACCATCGCGACCTACCATCAGCGACCTACCATTGGAGAACCTGAAAAACTTGAAATTTTTCAAAGTGTTGAAATAAGCCACCTTGACCTCCTAGAACAACTCAAACACCATATTGTTCAAAAAGTAATGGACCTAGGAGGTCTGGTCCATTGAAATATCATATAAATATATATAATGAAAAATATTAACTAGATTAAAATGCATCAACCAAAGTTAGAGTAGGAGAAAAAGAATAAGTGGTTTAACAAAGTTTCAAAGATTAAGTTGAAGTGGTAGGGGAAGTCAAAGTTAAAATAGAATATTTAGAAAAAGATAAAAAATGAAATTCAAAAGCATATTAAAATTTATAGCTAGAATAAAAAACAATAACAATATAAATTTTGAAGTAAAATTAATTCTCAAAATTTATATATCAAATATTAAAAGTCAAATCAGCAATGAGAGATAAAGATAAAACATGAAATCTGAAAATGATGATCATATGTGAGTTTAGGGGAAAAAGTGGAAGTATAAGATGAAGAAAATTCGAAAATATACAAAAAATATAGAGGTTCTTGAATGTATAAAAGAGAATGAAAATTGAATAAGAAACAAAAAATATATCAAAAAAATGAAATCAAAAGGTAGAATATAACAAAATAAATAGGTGTAGACATAAATTAACTTGTCATAATACATAATAAAATGTTTAACTGGACTTTAAAGTAGAAAAAAACCAAATTAGAATAAGGATTTTATTTAAAAGTAAAAGAATTATTATAATTAATTTTCTGCTCAAATAATTGTAATCTAGAAGTAGAAGTATAAGGAATAAGTAAAAAAACAATTATGAATATAACACCAAAAGAGGAAATCGATGGTGATGTGGAATCCAAAATCCAATTGTTAGAAGGAGAAGCTCCAATTTAGATTGGAAGCAGAAGATACAATTTATTAGTTGTATATTAAAAAAGAAATAAAATACTTACTCAAAATGAGAAAAATATAAGTATAAGAACAAGTAAAATTTGAAGAAAATGTATAGAATAATTCTAGATGCAAAATTACTAACCAGAGTTTGATGTTAATATAGAGGGTAAAAGATAGAAGAAGAATCAAAAGTAGTCTTGAATGAAAAAATCTGAAAGTATATAAACAAAAACAAAAAAACAAAAACTATAAAACAATTATATAAAAAAATTAATCCAATATAAAAATAAAAATAAAAGGTAAAGAAAAATAAAAAAATCAAAATTTTGGTAGAAGAAGTAAAAAATTGGATTTTAAGTAGCTGAAAAATTATATTAGTTGGATAAAAAATTCAATGGAATAATAAAAATGATGAAAATAGAAGTATAATAATAATGAAAAGTTGGTGGAATTTGGTAGAATAATGATAGATGTAAATGTAAAAAAACCAAGAGAAATAAGTTAATCTATAAGACATAATACAAAATAAAGTGGCATAATCAAATGTAGAAGTAAATAGAAAATTGAGAAGACTCTAAAATAAAAAAACTAGAAGAAAAAAAAGGTATAAAATAGAAAAATAATAACAACCATATAAAAAAATTTGAAAAAAAATTAAACTAAACAAGTTTTAAAAGAAATGACTAGAAGTCAAAATAAAAAATTGTGGTGTATAAGAATATGTAAGAAGTCAATTGAAAAATCAGAATAAAAATGAAATAAAAGTAAAAAAGTGAAAGGTAGAAGCTGGGAACATCATATGAAGAAACATTAAATAGAATCATAACCATAAGTAAAAGCTAAACCAATGACTAGAGTCACTGACCAGGAGAATAATTAAAAATAAATAAAAATTAATGTAATAGGAGAAAGAAAATTTGGAAGAAAAAAAATAAGTAATAACATAAAATAAAGTATAAATATAAGACAATTGAAAAAAATGTAAAATTAAAATAAAATATCCAGAATATAGAAGTCAAAATCATGAAATGGAATTAGATTTATAAGTTATAGAATAAATATTTAAGAAATAATAAGTAGAATATAAAATATGATAAGAATCATAAATAAAAGTATAAATAAAGTTAAAATAAATATATTGAAAAAAATATAAATTCCAAGAAAGAAAATGTAAGAATAAAAAATTAGTAGTCGAATATGATGTTGAAAAAAAATCTTGAAATAGTATATGATTTTGAAGATAAAGTTGAAGACAAAATATAGAGTAATAATATAAGTAAATGTCAATGCAAGGGAATATATAATGTTTGAGAAGGAATAAAATAAATAATTTAAAGGAAAAAAATTAAAATAGAATTCAGTTACATGATCATATTTATATAAGGAATAACAAAAGGAAAAATGACTAATATTATAAGTCAGAAATATTATATAGAAATATAAGCTAATGAAAATGGGTCAAAAACTAGAAAAAAATTCATATTATTGTAAAATAATTGTACATCTATTGTTGAATATTTTTTTTACATTTAGGAATATAAATTATATCAATATAATGTGTGATGTGCATGTAATTTTAGGTCACATTTTAGTTTATATTCCTTTGACATATGATTTTAATTAATTTTTTATCCAATAAAACTATTTTTTTATCGTTTTATCAATAATTCATATTGGATTGATATGAATAACCTTTATACATGTCCTAAACAAGTTTTCGATCAATTTATTATGATTATATAATAAATTATGGTTGTTTTCTATGTATTTTACATGTGAAAGATGTTTATAGACTTTGAAATATAAAAAAACTTTTATTCATTTCAATATAACAGCCTATGAGATTTATGGGAATCTATTACGACACATCAAAAATTAAATGGTGTTTTTTACAGTCTTCTACCTAAAAAACAGGGCATTTTTATAGGTTTTAAAATTTTGATGCACATATTTTGTCTTTTAAATCATTAAAAATGAACTTTTGATCATTTCAAACAATTCACAAGTGAGATTGACTTGTGGTATATTCTTACATGTCACAAATTAATAGAAAGACATTTTCCATTGATTTAATTATAATAATACATATTTTATAGGATATTAATCTTAAGAATGAATTGTTAAATATGTTTAAATCTAATATAATTGTGTGTTCTTTCATTATAACCACACCGCACATTAGTTTTACTTACAGTCTATTTGTACATGTCATAAATTTTCATGGAAATTGGAAGTTTTTTTCTCATTTTTACACCCTTTAATAAGAATGTGAAATCAAAGTAGATAATTTGATCATACCAAGAAATTACAATGTAATTTTGATGTTTTGTTGATTTTTATAGATTTTTTATAACGACCCATACTTTACATACATTGTGAATACTACAAAATTGAAGTACACTTATTACAAAATATAACAAAACCATGAAAGGACCATATAGGTATAGTGTCTTTAGACTGAGAAACATAAACAACTGGTTCATAAGGCATCTATATTGTCTCCCATTTATTTCATCATATCTAGAGTCCCTTTTTGGAATATCCTACTTAATAACCTTCTTCCTGACCTGGGGAAAGAAAACATACAAAAGGGTGAGCTCAAATGATCACTAAGGGTAAACAAAATAAATATCAATCACATCATATTCATAAGAACATAACATTTTGGAAATCTTAACCTGCAAAAGAGATCATAATTTCATAACATGGGATAAATCATAGTAGTGAAATGTAACCCCAATAATCATAACTTAAAACAGGAAACTTTTTGACATACATACATAATCATAGAAAATAATTTCTTTGTAGTCAAGACTCATTTCCAAGACTATCTTAGTGGACAATGTCCATTTCTGAACCGAGTTCACTCCTCGTTTCAGTCATGTTTCACTGAACCGGTTTAACCTGCCATTCCAGCCATGTCTATCTCATGAGATAAAAATCTTTACCAAATGAATTGGAGGAATATATAGGTCCCAACCATCTCATAATGATACCATTTTTATGTGTGCCACAAAATCAAAAAAAAATCATACATCATTGCATAACCCATGTAATAAAAATGAGATTCTTAAACATCGTGACATCATAAAAAAATTCATAAAAGATAAATGAATTCATAAAAATAATTCCATCACAACATAATAAAATCAATTTCATAATAGGGATAGAAACAGAACCCTATATTATCTTATATGGAAATAATTTTGATAAAACCTTTGAACTCCATTCTTAAAGAAAATATCCTTTCAACTTCAAAAACATTTTTCCTTTCTTAACATGTCATACAATTTTAAACTAAAAGAAGTTGATTAAAAATAAACATGAAAACTTGTAAAGGAATCTTCTTGGAAATAATGTTTTAAAATTCCATTCAGGCCGTATAAGTTAAAAAAACATTCTTCTCATACTTATGTCAAAAAAGTCAAAAAGTACCTCGTACGAAAAATGACAAAAGTTTCCTTTCATATCTTTTACTAAAAACTCACCGAAGGGTAAAATTGGATTTAAACAATTGTAGAAGGATATAAATAATATTACATATTGAGGAAACATGGATGTGGATGATAAATATTCCCCAGTAAATTCTGATGTATAAACAATCTCAAATAAAAATTGAGATTTGCGAGATTGTCCCTTACCTTAGGTCCGATTTTCTTTGTAAGTGTCTGAACCTCCTGTATAGTGATTTAAATATTGTTATTGACTTATTCCAGAATCATACTTATTTTTATGATATCATATATGGTCATATTCTTATCTTCTTATTAGTAATATTTCATTCTTACTTGTTATTCAGGTGTTTATTGCTTTTTGTTCTTATGCGTGTTTGGTCGAATAAATTCTTATTATTATTTTTAGGTTATAAATACCTCATTTACAGAATTTTATTAGTGTAATAAATATCATATTTATTCACTCAATGCATTTATGTAATCATTATGCAATGAAAATCATGTAGAACGAGTCGCATCACATCGTGGAGACGGTATTCCGTATGTACGCACGAGCGATGATATCATTCCCATGATCATGGAATTGTATTGGAGTGTATGTATACTATTTCAGAATCAATATCACTTTACAATAATCATATATATTTATTATTTACACCATTATACCCATCCAAGTAAGGTGGTGGTGTAAAATAGATTACACCACGGCACGAAGACGGTATTCTGTACGTACGCATGCTCGGTGATTTCATTTTCCATAGGGTGGATAGATGGTGAAATAGGGTTGTTTCATACTTATAATAACATATCAATATATGAGTGATACTTATTTTATTACTTCATAATGAAAAACTAAAGAAGAAGAAGAAGTGGAAGAATAAATAAAGTTGAAAGAATTGGTAATGGACAGGACCTCTAGGATGTTTCTAGGGAAGTAGAGAAGATAATTTGGTAGGGGTTGGACGAGCTTGAAGGCTCAAAGTGGTGTGAGGAGGAGAGGGAGGAGGTGCCATTTTATAAGGGAGGAGAGGGCCACCTTTGGAAAAACTAAAAATATTATTTTATTATAAAGTCATATTCGATTTTTAATAACTCCAAATTGATTTATTTTGAATATAAGGTGGGGATGGGTCAAAATAATCTCATCCAATAGAATTTAGACAAAATAGGGTCATTATGTTAACCTTATCTTTTAGTTTTAACTCTTAGTTAATTAGATTGACATTTACCATGTCACTTTGTATTTTTATATTATATAGTTAATAAACTTACCATATACATCCAAGCGACCCCCAAGTGGCCCATTAATGATACACCTATCATGATATAAGTATCTTGGCCGAAACATAGATTTTTAGGAATATAATAACAATTAATAAAATAATATTTGTTTTAAAAACTATTTTATGTCAATTTTGACACTATTTGGTAATTGATTTTTGTGAAAATAATAAAAAAATTATTAGTTATAAAAACGATAATTAAATCAATACTAACATGTCATATTAACATAGAAAATTATTGTCATTCATAAAAAGTCTCAAATTACATTTATTTGGGTATTTATAACATTAATTATGTCAATATTTCATTAATAAGATAATTACTGCATCATCATTGTGTCAAAAATAAATTAAATTATTTTAAGTCTAAAAATTACAAATAAAATACCATTATGTAGGAAATAGTTTTATCTTTCTAATGAATATTTATAGTTGAATTTATCTTATGTATAACCCTATATTAAAAATGATTTAGTTATTAAACTTTGATTTTAACTATTTTAACCCTTCTTTAAATAAATTAATAATAAATGTCCTAATCTAATTTAAGTGGGCCTAAATGGTCATATTTTATTCCTAAGGTTGTTTTTGGTCGAATTACACTTATCCAATAGAATTAGGACATGTGTTAGGATAATAATAATAACACTTTTACCCTTAATTACCCTATTTACTTTTAACCGTGGTAAAAAAGTAAAAAGTTACTATTCAATAAAAATTATTTTCATCTCATTGAACGACATTTTAGTCCTTGATATTAACCGTGTCTCTCGGATTTTCGAAATTCCACTCACAGAAGTGGTAAAATTATGTTTTATGTGAATTTAGAAATTCTCCTTGGAGGTGGGTAAAAGATGGTGAAAAGTTCAATAAAATTTTTATATATCTAAAATTATTATAAAATGACTCCAATGAATTGAATTGAACTTATATAGGTATTATGTATCAATTTTTACGTAAAAAAAATTAAATTAAATAAATAATTATTTAAATAAAAAGTCGTTTTTAAAATAGTAACCCAGTGTTTTCACTATTCATCAAAAATTGAAAGTTTTCAGAAAAATACCAAAATTTCACCCTAGGCTAATTTCGATATTCCGAATCCAAAAATGAAGTCAATTTTGAAATATGAAATTTAAAAAATTTCAAAAAGTGGTTATTACTATTCATAACGGCTAGTTTTAATAATATTTTAATAACATATCGTTGTTTAGTGAAACTCGGTATTGCGTACGACGCAAGCTATCGAGGAAGGCTGTGGTTGCATGTAAAGCAAGACAAGCTAGTGTTGTGTGTAGTGAAAGATTCCATTGATTATTTATATAACATAAAAACAAAATATTTCTCATAAAAGCCTCGGGTGTAACATTCTACCCCCCTTAAAATGAATTTCGCCCTCGAAATTCGTCACTTTGTAACAAACAGATGAGGATACCTCTCCCTCATCATATCCTCAATCTCCCATGTAGCTTATTCTAATTGGTGATTCCTCCATTAAACTTTCACTAAGAGAGTGGTATTGTTCCGTAGGACTTTTTCGCTACGATCTATAATCTCTATTGGTTGTTCTTCATAAGAAAGATCTTGCTCCAGCGGTACAACTTCTGAGCTGAGTACATGTGAAGGATCAGGTATTTACTTTCTCAGGAGAGATACATGGAACACATCGTGAACTTGGGAGAGATTTGGTGGAAGCGCCAATCGGTAAGCTACCTTCCCAACATGATCTAGTATTTCGAAAGGACCGATATACCTAGGGCTCAGCTTTCCCTTCTTTCCAAATCTCATTACTCTCTTCCAAGGAGATATTCGTAAGAACACTTTATCACCCACTTCAAACTCTAGGTATTTTCTTCGTTTATCGACATAACTTTTTTGTCGACTCTGAGCTGCTCTTATGTGTTGTTGAATAGATAGGATCTTTTCTACCATCTCATCAACAAGATCAGGTCCTAATAGCTTTCTTTCCCCAACTTCATCCCAGCAAGTTGGAGTCCTGCATTTCTTTCCATAGAGAGCTTCATAAGGAGCCATCTGAATACTGAAGTGAAAGCTATTATTATAATAAAATTCCACCAAAAGTAGGTGTTGATCCCAACCACCTTTGAAATCCATAGATCAAGCTCTCAACATATCTTCTAGAGTTTGAATTCTCCTCTCAGACTGACACTCTATCTGAGGTTGATAAGCAGTGCTGAAACTCGACTCAATATGCAGAGTATGCTGAAGACTTCGCCATAACATTGAGTTAAACCTCGGATCCCGATTAGATATAATAGAAAGTGGTACTCTAAGCAATCTTACCACTTCCTTCACATATATCCTGGCAAGCTGATCCAGAGAGAAATCCTCTCTAATAGCAATGAAGTGTGCTGACTTTGTAAGACGATCAACTATGACCCAAATAGCATTATTTCATTTGGATGTTTTAGGAAGTCCGATGACAAAGTCCATAATGATGTTTTCCCATTTCCATTCAGGTATGGGTAATGGTTGTAACATCCCCTTAGACTTCTGTCTCTCAGCTTTAACTTGCTGACAAACCAAGCATCGAGAGACATATTCAGCAACATCTCTTTTCATACCATCCCACCCAAAGTACTCTTTCAGGTCCATATACATCTTCGTGCTTCCAGGATGAATAGAGAATGAAGAACTATGAGCCTCATCCAACAGCTCCTTCTTTAATTCGGGGATGGGAGGAACACAAAACCGATTCCTGAATTTTATTATCCCATCACAATCAAGTTTGAATTCAGGAATATTTCTCACCTTCTTTTGTAACTCTACATCTTCTTTCTGTGCCTCTTTATTCTTCACATGTATAGATGGTTGAACATTCATTTGAGAAAGATACAATTTTTCCCCTTCCATTATAATTCCAAGATCCATCCTTTGTAAATCCATAAATATTGGATATTTTGTGATCCTCATTATGGATAAGCTAGCATGGTCTTGTCGACTTAATGCATCTTCCACCTTGTTTGCTTTCCCAGGGTGGTAATGAATTGAGCACTCGTAATCATTAATCAGATCCAACCATCTTCTTTGGCGCATATTCAGCTCCTTTTGTGTGAAAATATACTTTAAACTTTTATGATCAGTATAAATATCACACCTTTCTCCATAAAGATAATGCCTCCAAATCATTAATGCAAAGATTACCGCAGCTTACTCCAAATCATGTGTTGGGTAATTTTGCTCATGGATTTTCAACTGTCGTGAGGCATAAGCTATCACCATAACGTTTTTCATGAGAACACACCCCAATCCATTCTTGGATGCATCACTGTAGATCACAAACCTTTCTCCAATTCAAGGTAGTGTGAGCACAGGTGCACTGAATAACCTTCTTTTCAACTCCTTGAAATTCTCTTCACATTCCTCCGTCCATACAAACTTAACTCCTTTCCGAGTCAACTTGGGGAGTGGATTAGATAATCGTGAAAAATCTTTCACAAAACGTCGATAATATCCAGCCAAACCTAGAAAACTTTGGATCTCAGTTACTGTTGTTGGTCTCGACCATCTTTCAATAACCTCTGTTTTTGCTGGATCCACAGATATCCCCTCTTTTGAGATTATGTGACCCAAAAATTCAACTTTTTGAAGCCAAAATTCACACTTGGTAAATTTGGCATAAAGCTTCTCCTTTCTCAGGGTCTTCAATATAATTATCAAGTGATATTAATGTTCTTACTCTCTCTTTGAATATACAAGAATATCGTCTATAAAGACTACCACAAATTGATCAACATAGTCTCTAAAGACTCTATTCATCAGATCCATGAAGATATCAGGGGCATTAGTAAGACCAAATGGAATCACTATAAATTCATAGTGTCCATACCTTGTACGAAAAGCCGTATTTGGTATATCCTCCCTTTTGACCCTTAATTGATGATACCCTGAACGAAGATCAATATTGGAAAATTATTGAGCTCCTCATAGTTGGTCAAATAAGTCATCAACGCGCAGGAGAGGATATTTTTTCTTGATAGTGATCTTGTTAAGTTATCGATAATCAATGCAGAGTCTCATTGATCCATCTTTATTCTTAACAAACAGAACATGTGCTCCCCAAGGTGACGTACTAGGGAATATGAATCCCTTATCAAGATTATCTTGGAGCTTCTTCTTCAATTCCTGCAACTCAATTGGGGCCATTATATAAGGTGTCTTTGAAATAGGAAAATCACTCGGTATGAGTTCAATTGAAAACTCGACTTCACGATTTGGTGGAAGACCTGAAAATTCCTCCAGAAAGACATTATCAAACTCCCGTACAATTGGAATATTCTTAATCATGAGTTTCTCACCAAACATTTGAGATAAATAACCTTCATTTAGTGGAATGAAGACCCATAAGATGGAAGAAATTTCCACTCGAAGGTTATGTTCATCCTTGCATCAATAGACGATCATAGATTGATCTGGAATATGAAATGTGACTTCCCTTCTTTGGAAATTGATATGAGCTCCATATAAAGAAATCCAATCCATGCCAAGAATCACATAAAATTCCACTATAGGAAGGACCACAATATTTGCAGGAAGCACTTTCCCACAAACCTCAATCGGAGAAGAATTATAAACTTTTGATGCGACTGTTGTGCCATTAGGGGTTGTCACAGCTAACTCAACATCTAATTGTTGAGGTAATACAGTGATACCCTTAGAAAATTCTTCAGAAATAAAAGAGTGGGTGGATCCAGAATCAAATAAAACATTTTCTACTTTAGAGTGGATGGTAAGTGTACCTTTCACCACTTCGTTATCGTACTCCACATCGCTAATAGAAATTGCATGTGACTTTCCTTTGTCTTTAGCCTTAAGATTTTGTTGACGTTGATCATCATAAAAAACCCATGGATTAGGGAATTGATTGGAATAATGCCCCATTTACTTGCACTTGTAACATTGAAGTGTAGGAGGTGTACTCTGTGTAGCCTTTTCTTTTTTCGCATCACTAGATATCTTCTTCCCATCATTGCGGCATTCAAATGCCCGATTACCTTACTTTCCACATTTGAAACAATTACTTGTCCCTTTAAGAAAACTCCCTCCATGTTTCTTTCAACACTTTGAGCATAAGGGAAAAATCATCTTCTTTTCAGTGTGCTCTTTATATTTTCCTTTGAATTCCATTTTCCTCTTCTTATCAAACCCATATGACTGATGGGTTACTCCAACCTCCATCTCAACCTTGAGAGCACATCAAATGATTTCCTCTTAGCTATTGAAGTCCCTTATGGATAACGCCCTTTGAAGACTTGTTTTTAAGCCACTAAAGAATCGATCAATCTTACTCTCAGGTTGGATAATAATACCAGAAGCATACCTTGCAAGTCTTGTAAAATTTTCTTCATAGGTACCAACAGATTCATCATCCTTTTGCTTTAGTTCAAGAAAATCTTTCTCGATCTGTGTTCGAAGAATACGAGGGAAGTACTTATTGAAAAATAAGTTCATGAACTCATCCCATTCCATGGACTCAATTTCATCCCTTTGCCTCGTATTCTTAATAAGATTCCACCATTGATCAGCATCTCCTTCCAAACGATACACTGATAAGATGACTTTATCGTGTTCAGAACATTGATGAACTGAAAATATATTTTCAGTGGTACTGATCCATTATTCAGCCACTAATGGATCAGTAGACTCGCTGAATGAGGGTGGACGCTGCCTCATAAAGGATTCAACAGAATGTTTCTCCTTCCTTTGCTCGTTTGGAAGTTCTGCATGATTCATAGCTTGAGAAAGTTTTGTGAGCATGGCTACAAGATTTTTCATTCCAGATCCCATAACGTTTGGTTTCTCAGGGGGACAATCATTTCATTGCCCGTCGCATTCCGCATTAACACGATTCCTTCGGGTTCCAGCCATTGACTAAAACCAAGAAGAATAGTGTGAGAAACACTAATTATAATAGGAAAAACACATAATCAAGAATAAAATTTCACACATAAGGTCTTATCATAGGTTGTTCATGGACATTTATAAAACACTAAGATTGTGTTCTATACTTAGACTTATCCTTAGGGTTCTTACTAAGGCTTTCACATCCTAGTTTCCAAAGGTTGACTATACCTTTCCTCTGATACCAACTATAACGACACATAATTTACATAAATTGTTAATACTTCAAAATTTAAGTACACTTATTACAACATATAACAAAAACATGAAAGGACCGTATAGGTATAGTGTCTTTAGAAACTGAGAAACATAAACAACTGGTTCATAAAGCATCTACATTGTCTCCCATTTATTTCATCATATCTAGAATCCCTTTTGGAATATACTACTTAATAACCTTCTTCCTGACCTGGGGAAAGAAAACATATAAAAGGGGGAGCTCAAATGCTCACTAAGGGTAAACAAAAGAAATATCAATCACATCATATTCATAAGAACATAACATTTTGTAAATCCAAACCTGCAAAAGATATCATAATTTCACAACATGGGATAAATCATAGTAGTGAAATGTAATCCCAATAATCATAACATAAAACATGAAACTTTGTGTCATACACACATAATCATAGAAAATCATTTCTTAGTAGTCAAGACTCATTGATAAGACTATCTTAGTGGACAATGTCTATTTCTGAACCGAGTTCACTCCTCGTTTCAGTCATGTTTCACTGAACTGGTTTAACCTGTCATTCCAGCCATGTCTATCTCATGAGATAAAACTCTTTACCCAATGCATTATAGGGAGATATAGCTCCCACCCATCTCATAATTATACCATTCTTATGTGTGCCACAAAATCAAAAAAAATCATACATCATTTCATAACCCATGTAATAAAATTGGGATTCTTAAACATCATGACATCATAAAACAATTCATACAAGATAAAGGAATTCATAAAAATAATTCCATCACAACATAATAAAATAAATGTAATAATAGCGATAGAAACAAAACCCTATATTATCTTAGATGGAAAATAATTTTGATAAAACAGTTTAACTCCATTCTTGAGGAAAATATCCTTTCTACTTCAAAAACATTTTTCCTTTCTTAACATGTCATACAATTTTAAACTAAAAGAAGTTGATTAAAAATAAACTTCAAAAGGAATATTCTTGTAAATAATGTTTTAAAATTCCATTCAGGCTGTATAAGTTAAAAAAACATTCTTCTCGTACTTATGTCGGAAAAGTCAAAAAGTACCTCGTATGAAAAACGACAAAAGATTCCTTTAATATCTTTTACTAAAAACTCACCGAAGGGTAAAATTGGATTTAAACAATTGTAGGAGGATATAAATAATATTACATATTGGCGAAACATGGATGTGTATTATAAATATTCCCCAGTAAATTATGAAGTATAAACAATCTCGAATAAAAATTGAGATTTGCGAGATTGTCCCTTACATTAAGTCCAATTTTTTTTGTAAGTGTCCGAACCTCCTGTATAATGATTTAAATAATATTAATGACTTATTCTAGAATCATAATTATTTTTATGATATCATATATGGTCATATTCTTAGATTCTTATTAGTAATATTTCATTGTTACTTGTTATTCAGGTGTTTATTGCTTTTTGTTCTTATGCGTGTTTTGTCGAATAAATTCTTATTCTTATTTTTAGGTTATAGATACCTAATTTAAATAATGTTATTAGTATAATACATATCATATTTATTCACTCAATTCATTTATGTAATCATTATGCAATTAAAATCATGTAGAACGAGTCGCATCACATCGTGGAGACGGTATTCCGTACATATGTAAGAGCGATGATATCGTTCCCATGATCGTGGAATTGTATTGGAGTGTATGTATACTATTTCAGAATCAATATCACTTTACAATAATCATATATATTTATTATTTACACCATTATACCCATCCAAGTAAGGTGGTGGTGGAAAATAGATTACACCGCGGCGTGGAGACGGTATTCCGTACGTACGCACGCGCGGTGATTTCGTTTTCCATAGGATGGATAGATGGTAAAATAGGGTAGTTTCATAATTATAATAACATATCAGTATATTAGTGATACTTATTTTATTACTTCATAATGAAACAACTAAATAAGAATAAGTGGAAGAAGAAATAATGTTGAAAGAATCGGTAACAGACACTACCTCTTCTTCGAAGCGCCTCTTTGAGTCCTCCTCTTAGGGAACTAAACTTGGTTTTTGAAGAAGACCAGGACCTCTAGGATGTTTCTAGGGAAGTTTAGAAGAGAATTTGGCAGGGGTCGGCCGATATTGAAGGCTCAATGTGGTGTGAGGAAGAGAGGGAGGAGGTTCCCTTTTATAAGGGAGGAGAGGGACACCTTTGGAAAAACTAAAAATATTATTTTATTATAAAGTCATATTCGGTTTTTAATAGATCCAAATTAATTTATTTCGAAGATAAGGTGGGTATGGGTCTAAATCCTATCATCCAATAGAATTTAGACAAGTTTAGGTCAATATATTAACCTTATCGTTTAGTTTTAACTCTTAGTTAATTAGATTGACATTTACCATGTCACTTTGTATTTTTATATTATATAGTTAATAAACTTACCATATACATCCAAGAGACCCCCAAGTGGTCCATTAATTATAAACCTATAATTATATAAGTATCGTGACCGAACCATAGATTTTTAGGAATATAATAACAATTAATAATATAATATTTGTTTTAAAAACTATTTTATGTCAATTTTGACACTATTCAGTAATTGATTTTTGTGAAAATCATAAAAGAATTATTAGTTCTAAAAAAGTTAATTAAATCAAAAATAACATGATATATTAACATTGGAAATTATGGTAATTCATAAAAAGTCTCAAATTACATTTATTTGTGTATTTATAACATCAATTATGTCAATATTTCATTAATAAGATAATTATTTCATCATCATTGTGTCATAAATAAATTAAATTATTTTAAGTCTAAAAATTACAAATAAATTACCATTGTGTAGGAAATAATTTTATCTTTCTAATTAATATTTATAGTTGAATTTATCTTATGTATAACCATATATTAAAAATGATTTAGTTATTAAACATTGATTTTAACTATTTTAACCCTTCTTTAAATAAATTAATAATAAATGTCCTAATCTAATCCAAGTGGGCCTAAATGGTCATATTTTATTCCTAAGGTTGTTTTTGGTCGAATTAAACTTATCCAATAGAATTAGGACATGTTTTATGGTAATAATAATAACACTTTTACCCTTAATTACCCTATTTACTTTTAACTGTGGTAAAAAATGTAAAAAGTTACTATTCACCAAAACTTATTTTCATCTCATTAAACCACAATTTAGTCTTTGATATTAACCGTGTCTCTCGGATTTCCAAAATTCCACTCACAGAAGCAGTAAAATTATGTTTTATGTGAATTTAGAAATTCTCCTAGGAGGTGGGTAAAAGACGGTGAAAAGTTCAATAAAATTTTTATATATCTAAAATTATTATAAAATGAGTCCAATGAATTGAATTGAACTTATATAGATATTATGTATCAATTTTGACCTAAAATAAATATAAATAAAATAAATAATTATTTAAATAAAAAGTCGGTTTTTAAGTAGTAACCCAGTGTTTTCACTATTCATCAAAAATTGAATGTTTTCAGAAAAATACCCAAATTTCACCCTAGGCTAATTTCGATATTAAGAATCCAAAAATGAAGTCCATTTTGAAAGTTGAAATTTTAAAAATTTCAAAAAGTTGTTATTACTATTCATAACGGATAGTTTTAATAATATTTTAATAGCATATCGTTGTTTAGTGAAACTCGGTATTGCGTACGACGCAAGCTATTGAGGAAGGTCGCGGTTGCGTGTAAAGTAAGCCAAGATAGTGTTGTGTGTAGTGAAATATTCCTTTGATGATTTATATAACATAAATACAAAATATTTCTCATAAAAGTCTCGGGTGTTACATTTTTAATGACTTAAACATCATTTTTATATGTTTTCAATCCAATCCGAGAATTTTTTCTTGGTTTTTGACCCCTTTATTCTAGGTGATTTTAAATATTAGAAAAATAACATTAGGAATGATGGATATAAACATTAAAATATAATTAAATGTCACTAGTGTTACAATTATTAATTGGAATTTAATTGAAAATCAATCCAAAAATATTGAGCGTGTGCTAAATCATCAACACATGGGTGTAATAACTTCCAAATTCTATAACCAGCTTTCACTATGGAATGTTTTAATGAATTTTTATTCTTTACTAGAACAAGAAACAATAGCTTGTCACAATATATAAAAATTTCTTCATGTAATTTTTTATCTATTCAATAACTTATAAAATATATATCTAAATAAATCTTAAGAAAAAACAAGGATACATAAGAATAGAAAAATCTAGGTCCAGATATAGGATTCTACACATACATAATTTTATATTTCCTAGTGAGTATCAATAGATTCACCCCTCCCTCAAGATTCCTCTAAACCAATAGTTGTGATAACCCCATAAATGTTCAACCTAGCACAGATTACTGAAAGTGTCTTCATCTATGTAGGTCCTATGAAGATAAGTAGGCACGCCTATGCTCCCCATGATGAGTAGAATTATATTTCCCACAACACTTGAATGTAAGTTCACTGGGAATATATTTCTAACCCCCCACAAACTAACCTACCGGCTATTGAAAAGATAACATAAAAAAAGAATCATCTAGTTTACTTCAGTAAAATATATTGTTTATTATCATTCATCAAAATAAGGATCCAAAAAGATATCTTTCTTAAAAATGAATAGAAATATCCTCCATGTGGAAGTGTTGTTTGTGAAATTATCATAAGTGTAACAAAGAATCGACCATGTCATCATAGTTTGGAGAGAAATGTGTAATGATTTTACAATATTCCATCCTTTAATTTTTTTAAATTTAACTTTAAATAACTTAAATTAAATTAACTTTATGTTATAATCATAATTGACCTTTAACTTATTACATCAAATGAAATATTAAAATATATTAGAATTATAGAAATTAATAGGTTCGGTAGTCATATCATAGATGAATCTTCATTAGATACTTAAATAATATCGGAACCACCTCACCGTGCAAGGGTATCCTAATGGTCGAAAGAAAACTTTTCTAATTTTTTCCATAAAATGCATTTCTATATGAAATACTATACTTGTGATTTTCAAATATGATTTCTCATTTAAAATAAAATTTTATTTATCTTTCAAAATAAATTATTCATTATAATATTAATTATTAAAATAAAGTTATTTTATTATTTTAAATAACCTTGATTTGAATAAAAACTCACAAATAGATAAATCCACTCTTCTCTCGGGTTTATCATTTATAAAATAGAACATTTTCGGTAATAAGAATAAAATTTAGATGGAAAAAATAAAACAAGAAAAACAAAATCCAAAGAAAACAAATGGAACAAAAATTGAAATAGGTATTGAGATAAAGTTAGTATAAAATGTAGCAGATGTGGTAAAGTGTCCTTACCCACTCCCCAAAAAGATACCGCAATGAGGGGAGATAGATAGTGACTGCTAGAGTCCATCCTACAATAGGCCTCGGGTTAGCAACTAATGACTAGGGTATAGTAAACATACAATGGTAGGAGTTACCCTCTAAGAGAAACATAAATAAGAGAGTGATAAGATAGAATACACAAAGAAACTCATACTCATGTAAAATAAATCCCTTGTAGATAAATGTAATGTCATATAAGAACTAATACATCTGCATGAAACTATAAATGCCAAAAGATAAAGAAGGAAGTGACCATAATTCCTAAATACTTCCTGTAAAACTTTAAGATAGTAGTAACCATCCCAATCGCCATCCTACTCATGATGAACACTAAAAAAGTTAATATATGTTTATAGGTTGAGTATAATAGTATTCTCAAAAGAATCCTCTTCAAAGCCTCTCCATAAAAAGTTAAATTAAGAATACTAAATCAAATTGAACAATAGTGAAACTAACTGTTCACCAAAATAGATATACCATGTTACCATATTAACCATCGATAACTCTTACCAAGTATCACATAAAACATATCATATAATATAATAATGGAACATCAAGGTTACCCAATTCCCACTTCCCCACTAGTTTTCCGCTCTTCCCCAACATTGCATGTCTTGATCCATCTTTTTCAAAAATATTCCATGCCGAATAATCTTGGGAAAGGAATCACAACATGAACCTCATCCATAAAGTCATCACATCATCATATCATCCCGTATAAAAAAATAAATATAGTAACCATGTAGTTTCCAGGATCCACCATATCCTACATGATGTGTATCATACATAGTGTATTATACCTCAAGTTATCACATCCCATACACTGAGTTAGGTACCTCAAGCCATCATAGCCTATACACTTCATAACTATAATAATCCTTAGGATCCTATTTTTGGGTATACATGTGTGTGAAATAAGTAAAATTCATTACATCACTTTACACACTTATATAGGGAAACAAACTGTTATGCATACAAAAACAAGTAACTACCCAGATAAGGGAGTGGGACCAAAGGGTGTAGTAAACTATCCATCTTCCCACTGGGATGTTGGGGGAAACACCCTCCTATAGTCCAAAAGGTTTTAGTCTCCCTACTAAACATTGGTGGAGAAGAGTATAAAATCATTGAATTTATGGGATATAATATAGCTCAACACCACACTATGAGCATAACATAGTCTTAGACTTAACTGGGACTAACGATACTTGTATTCCCAAGCACACAAGCACACAAGCATTAAAATATTTACATGAAATTAAATTTTTTCTATTTTTCAATTTACATTATAATAATTAATTCATTAACCAATAATTAACCATTAACATTATATCAAATTACATTACATCAATAAAAAATATGACATCCATGCCCTCCAGGCATAAGAAAACTGATTCAACAGTTTCTCAAGATCAATATCTATTTTGAATTTTCATTCTAGAAAAACCAAACCCATGGGTTATGAATTATTTATTAATTATTTTCATCATTCCATAATTTCAAGGTACTCTTATAAAAAATCATAAGTTACCAAAAAGGGTGTTCTTCCAAAAACATACATCTCCCTTAAGCACTGAGATAAAATAAATGTTAGAGACACATAAAAATATTTCTTCTGACCTTTTAATATATTCATATAATGAAAGAATCCATCTTTTACACAACAACATGTAAGCCCATATTTAACCCATTCCATCAAATCTGGTGCCATCCTTGAAACCCTTTTTCATATCCTGATGCATCTCTCCATCAAATGAAGTAACTAGTTCCACGTCAATAGGTCCTCTCCTCCAATATGCATACCCTTTTCGTATCTTTATCACATAAATCAACTACTAAAAAATCATCCAGGACTCCCCACCCACATCAATACCTCAAAATATATCACCACCACTAGCATCCACTATCGCCACATCATCTGGGCATCCCCACCTCACAAAACATCATCCACTACCAATATCATCCATCCCAAGTTCACATCCCAATGAAAGGATCACATTCATTGAACACCACAAAAGTAACAAGAAAAAAACATAGTCAACAGGGTATTCTATGCCCTAAAACAAGGCATAAAACCTTCCCCCATAAACATGCTCTCATGGATCTAAGAGCAAGGCACTCTTCCTTCAAATGAAAATGAAAATCTCAAGACCTATCAAGTATCATTATCAAAAATTATATTCTCATTACATTTTTAATTAACTAATTCATTATCCATAGGTTATAACTATGGGAAACCAAAGGTATCAAGCTATAACAAGTTATCAAACAATCAAACATTCACTAAGAATTAATTCTAATTTTAACAATACTAGAGAAGTATCTTTCTCATTTAACATGCCATTTTATCATTATCAACAACCATTGAAATACTTAAAATCCATTATCAGTTCCATTAATATCAAGGAAGATCATATTAAATTAAACATTCTCATTTCATGAATTTGAATATCAACAAATTACAACAAACACCTAATTTCAAGCTTGGATCTTATTTAATTATTAATCTATTAATTAATTAATTCATAATTTATGTTACCCACAAATTTACATCATGAAAAAATGATAATTTTTAGAATCACAATACAGTCCTACAAACATAAAATATAGAGCATTCTATCTAGAAAATCAAGAGGAAAACCATTATCACAGTATAAAATAACAATATCGAAATGACATTACTGTCAAATTTCTTTAATAAAATTAAATAATTGTTATATTAACACCAATACCACCAAAATGTATAAACCATGGTAAATTTTTGATTCCACATAAATAAAAAAGAATAAAAGAATCCCTTACCTCAAAGTCATCAACGTTATTCACACAATAATGGAACAATATTGTAGATCCTGATCACCTCGCCCTCAATAAGTTATAATCCCTCCATGGAAGACATGGAACAACTACACCACAAAAAACCCAAAGAAAATATCCATTAGAAACATGGAGATGAACCACCATCATATGGAAAAAAGAATCAAGAGGAATGAGATCAAACAACTGCAATATAAGAGGAAGAACATGACTTGGATCACTAAAAATTAATTATGGAAATCCAAGAATCAATCCTTATCAATGGGAATCCAAAACTCCTAGAGGAATCATCGCGAATTGATTGGAAATTGAGAGATATGCATTGGGTTTGATAAATTACAAGGTGATGGAAATTATAAAGGTTTTTTATACAGTGGATTTACATGGTGTGAAACCCTTTCATGTCAAGTAAATATAGGATTTGATATCCCCTAAAAAAACAAATCACCTCAAACTATTTAACACTAAATATTTTTACATATTCAAGAACCATGTGAACTAGAATCACACAATCCATAAACCACACATTCATGATTCGAAGTACTTATTCTTTGTGACTTCTCCTAACTCCCAGCTATTAGCATACAATCACCTCTACTTTTTTTCTAGGCCTCATCCAAGCACCATGGGATTTATAAAAACTCTAAGGGTTAGATTATTTGGATCCAAACTATTACATTAGATACCTCCAAAAACATTCTCATACTCAAAAAACAAAACAAAACCCATAGATAAAGAAATATAAAAGGTTCATTTGAAGATTCACCCCATAAAATAACTCTCATAGATCTTTCTTTCATAGGATCTCAACCACATCATCAAAGGATCTATAGAAAAATCATGCAATAGTAACAACCAGCTTATAAAAACTCTCCAAGTTAGATACATATAAAATGAGAGTAAATACACAAAAAGAAAAGAGAGGAAACCATCTCGTCACCTAGAAATATAATCATCCACAAAATGATCAATGTTACAAGAGATGGTCTAATCATAAAACAACTTAGGGTATTGAGTGTGCATCTGTGAATCACATCACTAAGTAATATCCTCCATGGAAAAATTCCACCATAAGACACAAACTAAGGGAATAAAATGATTTCAAAATATTTTCACCCAGTATTTCTGGATATCCACATGCCACTCGTTGAAGGTCACATCATTGTAACACCTATAAAATTCTAAAATAATAACTTTTATTTGATAGTGTGTACGACACACAAAACCAAACATATAATGGAATATAAAATCTCAATACATTATGATATATTTAATATTTTAAATAAAATTTATATATTTTATATCTTTCAATGAATGAAATACTGAGTCAGCTTCCTTCGCATGAAATAAAGACTTTTTTCGATATATTGACACGTAAGAACTAGTTTTACCGAAAAAAAAGTTATTATTAAAATATTATTATGTAATATAATAAGATATAACTTAGATGTTAAATAGAAGTTTATTAATAGTATTATTTTTAGATAAATATAAGATGTAATCATTATTTACCAATTAATTAGAAATGAAATTATAAACCTATAGAATATAAAGAATTTTTTTTATTTTATGCTCCCAAAAGAGTTTTGTCTTAATAAATTAAATTAATTAATTTATTGAATGATATTTATATGTTTTATATTAAATAAAATATTTTTCATATTCATAAAATATATTTTATATTCATAAGATAAGAACAAACCTGATATTACACATAAAAAGCTATATTTTTATAAATACACTTTTACCGCCTTTTAATGGAGAGCCAATTTTAAATTCAATTTTTGGAACTTTTATAAATTTTATATATCAAAATAAAATAAAATTTCTAAATAGGTATATAAAAATTCACTTAGGGTGATTTTTTTTTATTTTTTGTGTGGTTTTATTTTTTTATGAATAGTGAAAAATACCAGATTTTAATTCAAAACTGTTTTTTCATATAATTTGTTTATGAAGATAAATTATATTATTGATTGGATTTAAATTTTATATAGATAAATATTACATATATTAATCCAATTTAGATCATTATAATCAATTTCACTTTTAAATTAGATATAAAAACATAGAAAACTTTTGAACATTTTTAATTTAAAAACCTGTATTGTCATCCCGTTTGCAGGATTAATATTAAATTAATTTATGCCAATTATGTGATTTAAATTTAAAAAAATGCATTAAATATTTGGAATAAAAATAATTTATAATTTATAATAATTTGAACTTAGTTTTTTAATAAAAACATTACCAAATGAAGTTAAAATTAATTGTAGTGGTTAAGAGGAAAATTAGCTTAACAAGGGACAAAACCTTAAACTTAAGAGACAAAATTACCTAGAAACTTGTCCAAAAATCCATTTTAAGTTAATATTTAAAACTTATACTAACTTTTTTCTAATTTTTTTTATTATTGAAGAAACTTTTCAATATAAAAACATTGGTGGAATTCCCTTTTCATAAAATTACAAGAACGTCACTCTTCCTCCACTATAAAAAGGCACTTAACTCTCCCGTTTAGTCACACATATAAATCCATTTTCTTAGAAAATAATCTTCCCAAATAAGATTCAAAAATAAATCCCCTAATCCTAGGGGCCTATCCTTGATAATAAATCCATCCAATGAATTATTTTGGTATAAACCAAAAGGAGTTACTCGAAATTGGGGTAACATTCTTCAATGATCACTTTCATTTTATTTCTTTCTTAAACCATTAAATTATTATTATTAAATTACTATATAATAATATAATTTTCATGAATATACTAAAATTTAGTTTTGTTAATGTTCTGACCTAAACCTACACACATTTCCATCTAATGGGTAAAAAACTTACCATTCATTTGTACATCAGACTACCGCCTCACGAAATGATGAATGTTCGTTCTTCATTTAACACCTCTCATTGTGGGAATTTTGATGAACATGATATTTTTATTTGTTATATATGATATTTATAATGTATTTATACTTATTTAATTCATATATAACACATTACTCTATGCTTTTTATTTTTTGAGAATACAATAACATCGTTTGTGGAAGTGTGGACTACTCTCTCCTTAAAGCAATGTGATTTATTCAAGCTATCCATGGAATGTATAAAGGATTATTTTAATAAACCTATGTGACATATATGACATGAATATTATAATGGAATTATAATATACATATATATATATATAATTTACATTTCATTTTTTTAAATACGATAGGGAAATTGAAGTAGCATTCATGCGTATGTACGACCTACCGTCTCCATAAAAGGTGCATTTCATTTACTATATACAACTATTATGGATTATAATAAATACATATACAAGGAATATATACAATAATTAAATAATGTTTTACATCGTATAGTTTATGAAATCATGATCTTCATAAGAATAACAAAACAAAAAAGTCAAAATATACTCGAAAAAGTAGGAAATTTAGACCCAAAAGAGTGAAAATAATGAAAGATTATTAACAAACATGTAATAATATAATATAAGAAGATAATATATGATGTTATAAATATGAATATGATTCTTTTATAATTTATTGACATTTTTTAATACACTATATAGGATGTTAAAGGATGTTCACCCAAAAAGGAAACACAAGGTAAGGGATTTTCATCTCATTTTTTACATCTGTGAGATAAAGGTCATTGTTTCTGATGCTTTCACTGGGGCGCGCACATCCATCCGTCTGAGGAGGAGGATGTGCTGCACTGTTGCCCCGCATTCCCACTTTCCAAAGGTGGGCGACATTCGCTCCTTATTCAGGGACGTCTGCTCCTTGATCGAAACGGGATGATGGGATGTCAGTTCTTCCTTCCGTGGATTCCTCCTCAGAACTCGTCACCTAGTCCGGGTCTCCCTCATAGATTTAATACATTTTTCGTGAAACTCTTACCAGTGCCATGTTTCCATGGACTCCGGTTAATTACACTGCTTCTATCGGGACATTCCAAAGTGTCCGGTCAGGGTAGCAACATTCAGTCGGGGGAGTAGTCACATTGAGGCATCAGTAGCATGTCTGGATGCTGGGGACCTGGCATGTCTGTCTATTATCCCTGGTCACAGGGCTTCTCGATGGGGTGGAAGACCGAGGCATCCCACATCGAGCGCAGGGAATTATATGCCATAGACACATATCTGAGGTTTTCCTCAGCTTCCTGTGTTTAACACAGGGTATGCCGCGAGTTTAACGTCCAGTTGAGACGGATCAGCCCGATCAGAGCATTAGCTAGAATGGATCGGATTGAGGGATTTCCCTTGAAGGGGTGCCGATACCGGGACCAGCCCATGGGCGGCTGTGAAGAGGAGCAGACCGACATGGTCTCACCGGGATATGACGGTTCAGGCAAGAATCAGGGTGGATGATGGATGGACGAATGAAGTAGAGGGGGAAATGAAATGGGACCATCTCAGGGGGAGATAGTGAAGTTGGGCATGAGCCTTGAAGAGGCTTCCTACGTATCCCCGTGGCAGGGAATCAAAGTCCGCGTAGTTTGGGATGGTGCCGGTGAACCGACGTGATGGTGGACCATGGTCCGATGGGTGTCGTCAGTGAACCGACGTGAAGGTGGACCTTGGTCCGATGGGTGGTGGGATTGAACCTCTAGGAGGCTTCCTACGTACCATGCCTTGACATGGATCAAAGACCTCGTTGTTCGGGGGGTGTTATCGGTGAACCGACGTGAAAGTAGACGCGGGGGTCCACTAGTGGTGGGCTTGAACCTTGTGAAGGCTTCCTACGTACCATTCCTTGACATGGATCAAAGACCTCATAGTTCGGATTGATCACAACGGCTTGCCGTCAGACTGGAATGCAGTTTAACGTCATGCTGGACGAGAGTGAACCCTGACGTGAATGAACGACGGGCGATGGGCTTGAACCTCATGGAGGCTTCCTATGTACCATGCCTTGACATGGATCAAAGTCCCCGTAGTTCGGAATGGCGGTGGGTGTCGGTGAACCGACGTGAAATGAGGGACCTTGGTCCGATAGGAGATGGGCTTGAACCTTTGGGAGGCTTCCTACGTACCATGCCTTGACATGGATCAAAGTCCTCATAGTTCGGGTGGGAATGGGGGGCTTGTCACACCGACAAGGAGACGGTCCGGGCCAATGATTGTTGGGCTTGAACCTCAGGAAGGCTTCCTACATACCATGCCTTGACACGGATCAAAGTCCTCGTAGTTCAGGTGGTCACAACGGCTTGCCATCGGACTGAAATGCAGTTTAACGTCATGTTGGATGCAAATGGGACTCAACGTGAATTAGATGATGGGTGGGCTTGAACCTCGTGGAGGCTTCCTACGTACCATGCCTTGACATGGATCAAAGACCTCGTAGTTCAAATGGGCGTGCAGTTTAATGTCATACGGGACAAGGGCATGCAGTTTAACGTCATGTTGGACGAGGGTGAAACTCAACGTGAATGAACGACCGTGTGGTGTGGCTTGAACCTCATGGAGGCTTCCTACGTACCATGCCTTGACATGGATCAAAGTCCTCGTAGTTCGCTAGGGTTGGGGGTCAGGGTCGGTGCTCACTCTAATCCCACGTGATTCATGCTCGGTGTGAGAAACAAGAGGTTGTAGGGACCTGACGATCACGTCGCGAAGGATGCCTCCGTGAGAAGCGAAGAGGGGATTACGCATTAGGCCGCCCATTGTGTTGGGACTTACTCCAGGATGGAGGCCCGAGGTGTGGAAAAGCGCATCGAAGGAGGGATTTGGGACCAATGATTGTTGGTGCCTCGTTCCCTATCACGCCCTCCACCGACCTTGGTAGTGGGGAAGTACAGAGATGCAGGAGTGCAACCATCTATTGGGGAACTAGGGTCACCCTTCTCCTAAGAACATACGTCGCCCCAATAAGGAGGATATCATCCCTTATGGAGGGGTGATTCCACTCCCGTGGAGACGAGTGGCGTAAAAAAATGTTCGAGTTGGGGGGACCCTGCGTGCGAAGCACGGGGTCGGGTCACAGTTTAACGTCATGTGTTATGGATTTGGTGCTTGGCAGTTTAACGTCCTGCAGCTCAGACGAGGTGGGTTCACTCCACACCCCTAGGGCTTACATAACCGTTACCCTCTAGTCCTTGGGGGAGGGAAGGTACTGGCAAGGCCATAGTCAAGGGGGGTTGTAGGGTAAACCATCTAGGGGTCCACATTAGCGTGGCTATGCGAAGAAGCAATAGCCGTTAGCATGCCTATGCGAAGAAGCATTAGGCAAAGCAACGCTACGAGTAGTATTGTCTGTGGGACTTTGAAATCACATCGTGCATACCTGGAGGGTCGCACGGGAAGTGGAATTGCCAAGAAAAGGGGGGTGCTTCGCGAAGCGGAGTGCCTTGGCCTTAGCATGGGGGATAGGTGTGAGTGGAGGGTACTTCGCGAAGTGGAACAGTATTCGCGGAGCACTGCCTCGCGAAGAAGAGGTGCCTCGCGAAGCAGTGTGCTTCGCGATGTGTAGCGCTCCTGCCTTATCATAGGGATCACTAGTATAGGTTGGGTGTTTCGCGAAGCATAAACGGTCCGCGGCTTCCCGGGTTCCCTTGGGAATCCCCCTCCTTCGCGAATGCCCTTGATCTTCGCGAAGGGCATCCCTCTTAGAAGAGGGGCTCAAAACGAGACAAAGAAAAGGCGTCACGCGAAGTAGGAGTACCTCGCGGAGCTCATGATTCCCGGGGGCAAAGAGTGCTTCGCGATTCGGGAGAGGAGAATCTGAAAGGTCGGATTGTCTATCCCCTGGACTCAGGGGAGCCCAGTATTTATAGGCAAGGGGCGCCGCGAAGTAGAACTCGCGCGCCGCCTCAGGTGCTTTGTGGCGCGCTCGCGAACATCAAAGTCGTTCGCAAAGAGTTACCGCCTCCGGAGCTTCGCGGCGGGCTTGCGAACGTCAAAATCATTCTCGGAGAGTTACCGCCTCCGGAAATTTGCGGCGGGCTCGCAAAGGTCAAACTCGGTCGCGGAGAGTTACCGCCTCCGGAGCTTCGCGGCGGGCTCATGAACGTCAAACGCGTTCGCAGAGAGTTACCGCCTCCGGAGCTTCGCGGCGGGGTAGCGAACATCAAACTCGTTCATGGAGAGTTACCGCCTCCGGAGCTTCGTGGCGGGCTCACGAATGTCAAATGCGTTCGCGGATAGTTACCACCTCCGGAGCTTCGCGGGACCGCGATGCTCGGGGTGCTTCGCGCCGGTGCTTCGCGAGGCAGCGTGCCGGTCTTCTTTTTCGTCCCTTCCTTTCGTGCAATATTTTGGCGCCAACAAATGCCCCCCCTCAGACTTGGAGCCATGGAGGGTGAAGGGTTGAAGTCTAAGGGAAAATCTCCAAAATTGTCGGTGGTTCGCGATGCGACTTCGCGAAGAGGGCCCGCAGTGCTGACCGGGGCCACTGATCTGGATGCGCCGCGATGCTCCGCGTGGGTGAGGCGCACCGCGATGCTCCGCATGGGTGAGGCGCGCCACAATGCTCTGGGGTTTCCGCCTATAAATAGGGGGGTCGACTTATTTTGTCTTCATGATATTTCCTTGTCTTTTTGTGCTCTTGATTTCGTGAAGCTCCGCATACTCTGCGACCGCGCCAAGCGAACTCCTGTTTTCCAGCCTCGGCCAGACTTCGCAGGTTGGTCTCGCGAACCACCTTCTCCAGTCGTCTTCGCGATCCATCTTCGCGATCCGTTCTGAAAAAATTCTTTACCGAGTGCCGGAACTGGAATGGCCCATCGAGAAGCTGTACTGGGAGTGCTTGCAGATGCCGCCCATCAGGATGAGATGGCCAACTGTCCAGGCCTTGGGGAGATGGTCCGAAGCCATTCAGACCACGCTTCTTTGATAGATCTGCTATCGGAGGGTCAAAAGAATTATCTGCAGTGTAAGAAGCTTCCATTGTACAGCTTCGGGTTGAGGGATGATGTCTTCATCCCTGAGGCGAGTAGGGACGAACCAGCTTGCTGGTTCAGGTGCACACCATGTCAGCACCAATGGTTCAGGGCGGCCGACGGTCATGCGCAGGAGGACTTCACACCCGTCACCGCTGATTGTCTCTAAAACCATGTGAATGATATTGACGGGAAGCCACTGCAACCGGAGACGTCCACTCCTCTCTACCGTACCATGCTGAAGGTGGCGTTGCAGGATTCGAAGAAGGGATGGTCCGATGAGTGGGACCTGCGCCAGGGCGGAAACTTTACTAATGACTGGGCCTGGTCCTACTAGGTAGGCACCTCATGCGAGGATTTTTTGGCCAAGCTGAGGAGAGTGGGGTTATATGAGGCGACATGGGCCTCCCAATTCCACATTTACCAACCGAAACAACCGATGCCGGAATTACTAAGCAGATGGTCATATAGGACCAATACCTTTCACCTGCATCACGGGGAGGTGGGCATCAGCCTATGGGATGTCCACCAGATTTCTGGGGTTCCGATCTTGGGGGCCATGTATGATGAGTTCCTCCCCGTCATGAGCACGTGGGATGATACAGAGAAAATGCTATGACTGGCGTCAGTGTTGATGGCACTCGTCCCTAGAGAGGACAGGGAGGCAGTGAGGGATGTCCACTTTAAGAGATGGTTCAAGTGCTTCCTGAATTTCCCAGAGAATCGAGAGTTCCCTCCGAGGCCTCGAATTTGTCCGAGGGTGGCCCAACGGGGTAAGGGGAACTTTTATTGGCGGGTCCTGGAGGACAGCCAATGGAAGACTTGGGGCTTTAGTGTCAGCACTGAACAAAAACCGATAGTCAGGCTGGCGGCATTCATCGTGGCTCTCATCTACGGTTGGATTCTACCGGTGAGGGATACAATTATGGGGGTGTGTCCCAGCTCGTTTATTATGGCGTCCATGTTGGCCATGGGGCAGCGGGTCAATCTGGGTATTCTAATTCTTTCCAAACTATACATAATGTTGCGGCACATTTGCTAGGGCAAGAAGCCGCCAAGGATATGTGGGCCCTTCCACCTCCTGTATGGGTGGATTGCGGCGCACATCAGGGGGATCTATGAGTATCCAAACCCTATTTCGCCACCGGGATCAGACTTACGCCCCTCCATCCTAAATGCAGTCGGGAGCTTCCCGTTCAAACTAACCATGTCGACGGTGCTGAATCAGGTGTGGAGGGCGGATGAGTTTAATTTCCACCCCTTCCCATTTCCGACAGGGATACTTACTGACAACGGACAGGGAACAGAAGAACATCGGGCTTACCTCTTGGCCATTCAAGGTGGAGTTTTGGTGGCACGAGTAGATTGTGAGCCACTCTGCGAACCGTACACCCCGCATCGGTTTGCGAGGCAGTTTTGGTGCCTCCAGCGGCTGACCCCGAAGGTCTAATGGGAGGTGCGTCACGAGGATCACCCGTGTGTGATGAGGCAGTTGTGGCTCATGTTCACACAGGAAGATGGGAAGATGCGAATTGCATTGCCTCCATCCACCGCCGCTTTCGGATTGGTGAGGGAGTATGCCATTATTTGGGAAGATGCTTACCCAGGGGAGATGCTAAAGCAGCCAACTATTCGGGTCGGTGACGGTGGGCCTCCTCTATCTCGAGGTTGGGGTCGGAGGGCAGCTAGGGCCTCTCGCAGTGGCGGGGCTGCCATAGTGGCGAGACCCGCACCGGCCGAGGTTGTGGCAGCAGCGGCAGATCCAGTGATTCCGGAAGAGCAGGGCCATCTGGAGGGGAATCCACCGAGGGGATTTTTTAGGATATCCACTCAGGCTCTGGGGAAGCACCTGCGTCATATCGACATGGCAGAGGATGCCTTCTTCTCGGAAGCCTGGGACATTTGGGATGTCAACCGGCAATTCCTCAGCCCACCCGAGATATGGGCCCACCTAAATCACCTCGGGATGGAATTACCGGGCATAGGCCCAGTCCGAGATGGATTCATGGCGTCTCCGGCGGAGGCAAAGAAATACTTGGACGAGCTGGAGGATTACGTTCACTCCAGTGGTGTCCCTCGCCCAATGACAGACCGGGTGAGGGTACTGCTGAATCTAATGGTCCCCCCACAGTGGTCAGCCACCGATCTGAGGGAGCGCTTCCACCTGCTAGATGAGTCAAAGGACTCCTCTCGAGAGGATGAGGCTGGAGGAGGGAGCCCGTTGGAGGAGGGCGAGGTCGGAGATCAAGGCTCAGATTCCGACGATTTTGTAGAGGCTCTCGAGGTAGCATTCTGAACTTCTTTCCTTATGGTCCGTTCTTGGGTCATTATGGACTTCTCACCGATGTTTAAGCCATGCAGGAGGAACTTTTTCACATTCCTCATTCTCGACCCTCAGCGGGTGATGATGCGGGACCTTCAGAACCCGCGCCTATGGCTGCGTCCAGTTCCGCGTCTGGTGGGACCAGAACACCCGAGGTGGCATCTACAGAATCTCCAGACCAGTCAACAGTATACAGAGGGCCTCACCTTGGGGTCCCGTCAGTACCGGCTCAAGAGAAGCACCCGGAGTTCGATCTCCGTAAGTTTCCTCTACCGATTTCCTTGTCGTCATATGTAGACTATGCCAACTAACGTTTATGTCCCTCTCTATTGTATAGTTCTTAGACTGGTGTGGGCTGCTGCAGCAAGACTAGTCGGGATGTCTGGTGGCGTCCCTCCTAGGGGCATGCCGGTGATGGTGGCGATAGTCCCCCCATCTCCCCCAGCTGCAACACACATCATCACCGGCGAGACCACCAGCAGGGTCGTGCCTGAGGTCATCGAGGTGGACTTCAATAAAGAGGATCAGCCGGCCGGTCCTAGTCCTGTCGCACCTGCTTCGGCGCCAGATGTCGCGCTGGATTCAACGCCAGATGCAGATCCCTCCGAGGACTTCCTTCAGGAGTATCCTGCGTACGAGCCTGCCAATCACGCAGACTGGGACGAAACGGCCTCCGACGAGGAAGACAACAGCATAGTCCGCCGCCGGTCGTGGAAGCTAATCACGTGCTTCATCAAGGAAACCCCCAAGCGTTGTGGCTGGACGAAATGGACAGACTTCGCTCGCAGCTGTGCGAACTGTGCGCTGGGGGAGTGGATGCCCAACGTCCTCACGCGCTCATCCGAGATCTCATGGCTGAGAAGATCCAGGAGCATGATTGTGGGATCAGCGTGGGCTGGCCGCGGAGGAAGGCGACAAGCATCACGAAGCTCCGGGAGGCTGAAAGCGAGGTCCAACAGCTGCAGACCCGGGCGGATGAGCACTCAGCCTCTCTTAATGTGCAATCTAAGCTGATCTCCCGGTTGAAGGCCCAAATGGCGGATGCAGAGGAGCTTATGAGGCAGGCCTCTAGAAAGATGGCTGCCATTCAGGTTGTGGTAGAGTGGGCCAGAGCCAAGGCTGACGAACTGCACCCCGCCGCTACTGAGGAGGAGCGGGAGCTGAGTCAGCGGCAGCAAGCCTTGGACGCCACAAGCCAACGGGTGGCGGAGCTGCAACACTCTTTTGACGGGGTCAACCCATCCATGGGGGGAGTCAACCCCCGGGTATTGTAACATACCAAAAAACCTTTTATTGGTACTTTCATGCTTCAATTTCTTCCTTATTTGTTTTGAATGCCATAGCGCGCATGATTTCCACTGTTTGAATCACCTCGTTACATCTCTACAATGTTTGCGGGAAGTTCAGTGATAATTCCCCCAGCCCACGTGGGTCGAGCCCGATGTGAGAAACATGAGATAGTTGCCTTATCGTCCCACCTAACATAGGAGTGGAGACCATGCTCCGGGAATCCGGGATTCGGATTACCAGTCCGGATTTCCAAAATATGGGAGAGGCTTGACCGGAGATGGAACTTTTCAGAACAACCGAATTACCGTCTCTTTAGCGTTCCCTCATGTACGAACGGTGCAACACCAGGGGCACTTGAATCAGTCCGAACAGACGGAAATGAGAAGCGTGAATTACGATGCCCAAGATTCGGAGCGCTGTGGGGATGGCGTGACAATAAGGGACAACCATTAACCATGGAGGATATGCGGTATCCTTACTGTGTTAGCCTGTAATGGGGACAAAAATGAGGGTCAACCGTTGACCATGTTCGAAACACGGGACCACGTCACAAACATTGTCGGTCAATTTTTTGGGACGTTGACCTAGGACAGTTGGCGGACCATAGGTCAAACATCCATACTGTTAGGGGGGGTCCTTATAAACATGACCAGTCTTCTGGAACGTTGGCCCAGGATGGTAGGTGAGTCGATGCGGCATGAGACTAGGCCGTTAGGGGGTCCCGTCAGACATGAAAGGGGACGAGGGTCCGAATAAGGGTCACACAAAGCGTCGAATATGGAGCGATGGTTTGTCCGAACAGAATCCAACACTTAGGTAGTTACACCACCATGGTGGGAGTACGCCAGATGGGCGCGTTGTCTTGGTCATGGATCCTTCCTTCTTTAGGACAGGGCCTCTCTGGCGAGGGGTCCGACCAGGGGGCCGGAAAGGGGAAGGATTGGATTAATGATTTCCATGGGTTGGACCCTAGGCAATATACCAGGGTGCCTCTACGTATCCCATGAGGATGGGAATCAATCCATATATAGTTCTGGTAGCACAGTGCAGTCATAGACCAACACTGACAGGTGAAATCCTCTATGGTAGAGGTTCTGGTGCATCCCATGATTAACATGGGGCATCCTGAACTTGTTCAGGGTAGAACCGTAGTTTAGTGTCATGCGTCGAGGACATATGGACTCCTGTAGTTTAACGTCATATGATAGGACGTGGAATAAAGGGGAAGATCCCAGGGAGCGTGTGGTGCGGTAGATATGAAACCGTCGTGAATGAGGACTTGGAGTCCAAATCACACCACGTACCCCCAGAGGAAACTCTTTAGGTCGAGGGACCAAGAGTGAGGATTAGGCTGGGCCCGACGCAGAGTGGTCGGGCATTCCTAAGTACCCCATGAGGATGGGAATCAAGCCATACGTAGTTCTGAAAGCGCAATTTAATGTCATGCGGGATGATGAGAACCCCGACTGTGTTGGTACACATCCTGCCAAAACTACTAAGCCCACGTGATTAGTGCTCGGTATGGGAAACAAGAAGTAGTGGTGGGACTTTCCCTGACACAGAAAGGGGAAGGTTAGGGAAAAGGGATGCTTGGTGAATACCGGCCCAATGACACTAACACGATCTTGTGGCGCACCTAGATGCGCAAAGAGAAAGAGCCGAGTATGATGAATTCCACTTGAACATGAGGAAGTGGAAATGTGTGAATCATGGCGCTCGAGATTCAGATCACGATGATGGAAATGTGACGATAAAGGATAACTGTTAACCGTGGCGGGAACCCAGCATCCATATCGCGTTTGCCTAGAATGGGGACAGACAAATGAGGGTCGACCGTTGACCATGTTCGAAACACGGGACCATGTCACAAATGTTGTCAAAAATCCTTAGGGACGTTGACCCGAAACGATTGGAGGGCCCTTAGGTCCAACATTCATGGAGAGCCCTTAAGCCTAGTATCCATGTCGTCCGAGGTTCCTTTTGGATGTGGAAGAGGATGAGGATCCAAATAGCGAGCTCACGAATCTTGGTCATGGGACGAGGGGAATGTCCCCATGAAAATCCCATACTTCGGGATCTTTGTCAAAACACATCTGAATACGACAACGAGACGTATTAGATAGAGGGAGCAGAGTCCTTTCCCATAGGTATATCTTAGTTTAGAGTCGTAGAATTTGGACCATGAATGGGTAAAGGGAGCAGGGGACACATGGCAACAAAACCTGACGTGAATGAGGACCTAAGCCCTATTTACCATGCGTTCTCTGGGGAAATGCTCGAGTCAAGGGACCGAACACAAAGGTTAGGCTGGGCCTACGGGGAAGTTCCCAGGCGCTCCTACGTATCTCATGAGGATAAGAATCAAGCCATACGTAGTTCTGGAAGGTGACATGGTAAGATACCAGTTCCAGGGGAAAAGGGGAGTGCGGGCGTTGCCCTTGCACTAAAAGAAGCGGAATTTGATAAATCTTGTTCATTCATTAAGGTGAGTGGTTTTTTTTGTGAAGCGACAAGCCTAGAGTAGTAGGACGTGGGGTCTCCACAAGAATCAAGCCGTGATAGGCGTTGACAAATGGCATGGCACGTGACCAATACCCAACATGATGTCCTCTATAATAAGGTCATCACAATGCAGTGCCGTTTTTTGTCGTGCGACCAGGACGATAATGTCACAGTTTAGGGTCGTGTGACAGGACCGAGCGTGCATTTTATCATCATGCAGCACAGACGTAGCAGAGGTGATGCTAGGCGGGGAATGTGAGCAGTGTTATAAAACACAATTTATGGAGACATGATCCCACATCACATTGTACGCCACTTGGCAAAGGGGACCTTAGGCTGAGGGGCCTATATAGAGGTAAGAGGTGAACAGGGGGGGGGAGACTAGCTCCCTAAATGGGATGGACCCGAAGACAAGGCATCTGGGCGGTTCTACGTATCCCATGAGAATGGGAATCAAGCTGAACATAGTTCTAGATGGATCTTAGTTTATGGTCTTAGAGCTCGGACCATGAATGGTAACAACTTCCCAAGTTAGCGCAGACATCAACCCGATCCCTAAGCCCACGTGAGTTAAACTCAGTGTGGGAAACAAGGGGGGGGGGAATCCTCATCACAATACTTGGGGCGTCCATCAGAGGGGAGTTTTTGGAGATCCCCGAAGGACACCTTTGATGCGGCTTGTTTCCCCAACGTGAAGACATGCACGGAGGAAAATTACCAAGAGTTCCGAGACTCTACTTGGACACGATGTAGTGATGAAGGGTGCGAATTGTGTACCCGACATTTTGGGCTTAATGGGTTGGTGTGGAGATAGAGGAAAACTGCTAACCATGGTGGAGACGTAGCGTCCATATCGCGTTAGCCTGAGGTGGGAACAACAAACGAGCATCGACCACTGGCCATATTCGCAACGTGGGATTTTATCGATTTGTTGTCCGAAACCCTCGGGGGCGTTGGCCCGTAACGGTAGGAGAGCCCTTGGGCATAGTATCCAGGCCGTTCTTGGGGGTCCCTCCGGGTGTGAAAGATGATGGAAGCCCTACTGCAGGGATACACAAAGCCTGGAAAGCGGGTGCAGACATGTCCGAGTAACGCTTGGCATTCCAGGTAATAAACCAGAGTACTCTTAGGCACATTGGTGAACCTCCGAAAAGGGATCGACGAAACAGCTCACGAGGGAGAGGTACACGGCGTGGTCATTACGATACCGACATGAATGAGAAAATAATCCCACACCACACCATATAATACTCTCATAGAGGAAGGGTAGGCCAAGGGGCCAAGATGGGATGAAGATTCCCGAGAGATGGGGCTGGACCCGAATCCTAGAAATTCAGGTGGTCCTACGTATCCCATGAGGATGGGAATCAAGCCACACGTAGTTCTCTAAATGTAGTTTAACTTCATACAAGATGAGGGGGGGGGGGTAATATACCCCCAAACAAGGGAGGTGTACACTGCGGCGAATAAACCGACGTGAATGAGAAAATAACCTCACGCCACACCATACACTCCTATAAGAGAGGACCTGGGATGGGGACCGAAAAGGCGAAGGGGAATGATGGTTAGGCATTGGTCAGGAAGGCCTGACCTGATTGCAGTTTAACGTCTTGCAGTGAGGACAAGGGTCGGGGCCCGAAAAGGCGAAGGGGCCTGAGGCTGGGCCTCGTAAGGGAAGATGTACGACATGGTACATGATCCCGACGTGAATGAGGACATAGTCCCACACTACACTGTACACCCCGGGTAAGAGGTTGGGCGAAGGGTCCCGAGAAGGCCAAGGGGCCTAAGGTCTGGCATCAGTCAGGAAGGCCTGCTGGTTTGCAGTTTAACTTCTTACATGAGGATGGGGGCCGGGGACCCGAGGAGGCCAAGGGGCTTGAGGATGGGCCTCGTAAGGGAAGGCGTGCGACATGGTACATGATCCCGACGTGAATGAGGACATAGTCACACACTACACCGTACACCCCTTATAGGGGAATCGGGGCCGTGGGCCCGATCGCTAGCACCACCCGGGGGGAAGTTTGTCACTTCGGGATGGGGTAGAACGAATCACTGCACTCGATGTTTGGGACATCTCGGGGTGGACCTGACGATCCAGGAAACTGTTGACTATGTTCGAAACATAGCGTTCTTATAGTGACCTGATATGGGAGCAACACATGAGCGTCGACCGTTGACCAAATTCGCAACGCGGGACTTGTATCGGCTTGTTTCTTGAAAACCCTCGGGGGCGTTGGACCGTATCGGTAGGAGAGCCCTTAGGCATAGTATCCAGGCCATTCTTGGGGGTCCCTCCGGGTGTGAAAAAATGATGGAATCCCAGTCAAGGAGTGGGTGAAGCATAGCTGTATCCATCCACGAAAGAGGCAAACATCTCTAGGGGGATGTGCAGCCGGGTCGAGGCTTGCTCGATATGAGTTGGGGCAAAAGTGTGCACCCTGCCATATATCTTGACCCGAGGGGAAGATTTTGGATTTTGGGCTGGGCCAATGGAAAAAATGCCCGGGCGTTCCTACGTATCCCATTAGGATGGGAATCAAGCCATACGTAGTTCTTGAAGGCCATGCAGTTTAGCATCATGCGGTGAGGATGTGGAAGGATAGAAGAACGGGAGTGGGCGCATGGTGCAACCCTTACAATCCTTGCATGAGCGGAGTTGTATGAGCGGGGCGAAGAAAGCCTACTCCTCGCTACACAAAGATCCTCCAAGGAAACTACTCCCAGGGGGATAGTGGAAGAGAAAAGCATAGGACTGGGCTCAGGACGAGGTGTCCGAGCGTTCCTATGTATCCCATTAAGATGGGAATCAAGCCACTCGTAGTACTTGAGGCGCAGTTTGGCATTGTTCTGGACGAGAAATGTGTCTCACCTGGGTATATTTATGGTACAACGGATAACCCGATGTGGATGAGGATGTAATCCCACACTACACCGTACAATCCCATTAGAGAGCCAGAGTCAACGCAGGCCAAGGGGCCAGAGGCTAAGCTTCGGTCAGGAAGGCCTGACTGGCTTGCATTTTAACGTCTTACCGTAAGGACGGAGGCCGGGGGCCCAAAGAGGCCAAGGGGCCTGAGGCTGAGCCTCGGTCAGGAAGACCTGACTAGCTTGAAGTTTAACGTCGTACAGTAAGGATGAGGGGAGATCTTAGTATAAGGTCATAGAGCTCGGACCATTTTGCAGTTTATCGTCTTGCAGGACGAAGATGCAGTTTAAGGTCATGCAGGACCCTACAGTTTAAGGTCGTGTTGGACCATAACGTGCAGTTTAAGGTCATGTGGAACCATCTAGGATCAGGAGAAGTACCGCTTGAGGAACCTGGCGTTGGTCGGAGGGGTTATGCGCTCTCCATCCATGGTCACCAAGGAGTATGCTCCATTGGGGTAAACCTTATGGATGATATAAGGACCTTCCCATTTGGGTTCTAACATGGGTGGTTTCCTACCGGGGATCATTGGCGCTCGAAGGGCCAGTACTAGGTCACCCTGTAGAAAAGAACGGAGACGAACCTTCTTGTTGAAGGCCCTCTCTATCTTATCCTGATGCCTTTCCATATTGTGCAGGGCAGGAAGCTGGTTCACATCCAGTGCTTCTAATTCAGCTAGACGGATTTCGGCTACCTCATCTGATGTCTGGTGATTATAGACTGCAGTGCGTAACGATGGCAGCTGGATCTCAATGGGTAGAACAGCCTCAGCTCTATACACCAGAGAATATGGGGTCACCTGGGTAGAGTTGCGAGTCGTCATCTGATAAGCCCAGAGGGCGTTGGGGAGCTTGTACAGACAACTTTTCTTGTTCTGACCAACCATCTTTTGTATAATGTTAGAGAGGGTTTTGTTGAACGCCTCGATCTGTCCGTTTGCCTGCACATGGTAGCGGGTGGTATGGTTCGAATGGATGCCGTACTTGGCATACAATTTCTTCAGTTCAGCTGCTCGGAAGTTGGTTCCGTTATCGATGAGGATGACGCGAGGGACCCGAAACCGGTGGATAATATTGGAGCTCACAAAGTCAACAATGGAATGGGCCTTGACCTCTTTGAGTGGAACTTTCTCTGCCCACATGGAGAAGAAATCTATAGCAGTCAGGATGAACCTACACTGGCGAGATGTTGCCGGTGGATATGGCCCCACTACATCAAGTCCCTATACCGCAAATGGCCAAGAGTACTTGGTGGGGTGGAGGGGATCTGGCGGCCGATACAGGAAGTTGGCGTGAACTTGGCACACATGGCATCTCTTGCAATACCCAATACAATCGTGGATCATAGAGGGCCAGAAGTACCCCAACCTCCATATTTGATGGGACAGCTTCAACCCATCTTGATGGGCGCCACAGGAACTGGCATGAACCTCTTGCATAACTTGAGGAATCTCTACTCCATGAATGAATCGGAGGAGGATGACATCAAAGCTCTGCTTATAAAGGATCTGTTCAAGACTAGGGCCGCTCTGGAGGGTAAATTGCAGTGCGCGGCGTCGGATTCGCTCGCGCTCGGCCTGGTCGTCTGGGAGGTGACCATTTTGGAGATACTCTACAAAAGGTGCCCTCCAGTCGGGAGTGGCTTCAACCACTATGTCTAACGAACCCGGGACCCCTGACGTAGAGGGTCTGACGGTGAGATGACTTACCCGTAGGCCATCATTTTCCTCTTGGGTGACGAGGGAAATGACTCTCCAGGGTGCCACATGTATGATCAAATCATCTTGCTCGGGTTCTGCGAGCGACGCGGCTAAGCCAGCCAAGGCATTTGCTTGACCGTTCTGTGACCGTGGGACATGAGTAATCTCTGGTCGAGAAGAGAACTGGGCTATTAGGCAGAGGGTGTACTCCAGCAATGCTACAAGCTCTGGATTCCCGACGACATAGTCACCATTAACCTGTTTGATTACCAACTCGAAATCTCCTTTCACATGTAGATGGGGCACATTGATCTCAAGGGCCAACTCGAGACCTGTGATGAGAGCCTAGTACTCTGCCTTGTTGTTCGTACAGCCTTCTGACAACAGGAACAAGTATGGCAGGATGGCTTGCACCGGGATAATGAAGACAATACCCAGTCCCACTCTGTTGAGCTTAGGATCGTTGAGCCTCCTACCGGTGGGGCTCCGGGAGGCACCGTCGAAATGCATTTTCCAACATGAGACGACATGATCTACTGAGAGGATCATCTCATCAAGAAAATCCAGGTCCAGGGATTGATCCGCGGGGGTTGGATGGGCAGCTAAAAAGTCTGCCAATTCCTATCCCTTAATGGCCTTCTAAGGTACGAACCTGATATCAAACTGTTGGAGAATCACCGCCCACTGTGCTAGTCGACCAGTCAGCATGGGGCGGTTCAGGATGTACTTCAGTGGGTCTACCCGGGAGACCAATTTCACCTCATGGTGCTGCAGGTAATGTCGCAACTTCTGTACGAAGAAGACGAGCGCAAGGCAGCTCTTTTCGATAGGGGAGTATCTGACCTCCGTATCGAGAAGCATGCAGCTGAGGTAGTAGAGACTGTTCTCAGTACCCTCGTTATTCTTATGGGCGAGAAGTTCACCAAGGGATCTTTACAGGGAAGTTACGTAAAGGACCAGCGACTTTCTGGAGATGGGTGGCTTCACTACCGGAGGTTGGAGCAGATACTGCTTGATTTCCTCAAAGGCGGTCCGACACTCCTCATCCCATTCGTAGGCAGCGCCCTTCTTCATGAGCCGGGAAAATGGCTTACACTTGCCGGCCAGATTCGTGATGAATCGGCGTATATAGGCTAAGTGTCCTTGGAGGCCTCGAAGTTCCTGAATGTTGCTCGGGGGATGCATTTGGCTGATGACCTTGATCTTATCTGGGTCGATCTCAATACCTCGGTGTCTAACAACAAATCCCAGAAACATCCCAGAGGTGACCCCGAAGGCACACTTCAACAGGTTCATCTTCAGGTGATGGGAATGGAGGAAACCGAACATCTCCTTGAGGTCTTTGGGATGGTCCTGGCGCTGACATGATTTAACCACTAGGTCATCTACGTAGCATTCCACCAGCGTCCTGAGAATCGTCTTGAATATGCGGTGGATGGCCCTCTGATAAGTGGCACCTGAATTTTTCAAGACGAATGGCATAACCCGGTAGCAAAAGGTACCTTGGGGAGCCCTGAAGGCAGTGGAATCCTCATCCTCGGTGGCCATCCGGATCTGGTTGTACCCAGAATACCCATCCATGAAAGAGAGAGCTTGGAACCCGGTCGTGGCGTCAATCAATAACTCCGTCACTGGGATTGGGAAGTCATCTTTTGGGCAGTGGCGATTAAGGTCGTAGAAGTCGATACAGACTCTAATCTTCCCATTCTGCTTCCTGAATGGCATAATTTTGGCAAGACACTTGGGGTACTGGACTTCCTTAACGAAGTTGGCTTTGATGAGCTTGTAAACATCGGCCTCAACCATAGCACCATGAGAAGGGTGCATTTTTCTGGGAGGCTTCTTAAACCCACGATGGTTTGCTGGGAGGCCCAGACGGTGAACAGCTACCCGGGGATCTAGTCCTGGCATCTCGTTGTAACTCCAGGAAAACACATCATGATGTTGTTTGAGGAAGTCTACGTACTACTGCCGCTCCTCGGGGGACATGGCTACGCTGATCAATGTGGGTTTTGGATCTGCCTCGCTACCAAGGTTCACCTGTACCTGTTCATCAACCATGGTAGAGACGCCTTCCTCAAAGGCGGGGGGAGCATCCTCCAGGTCTTCCTCTCCACCCGTGGGGGGATTTCCCGCGATGAGAGATAATTCTGGGCTATCAAAGCCTGAGGGGCAGCTGGTGTCGGTGTGGGCAGCAGTGGTCATCATATCAGGAGGCTCACTCGCCATTGAGACCATAGCAATGAAGGCAGTCAATCCTATCCCATCTAGCCTTCGGCCAAAGAGGCCACGTTTGATGATATCAAAGTAGTGGTGACGTGTCGGCCTGAGTCGGTTAATTCCAGCCCGGCGGAAGAGACACACATGGTGTACTGCCGTTGTCATAAGCTTGACACTCCGGTACCGTACAGGGGTAGGAGGTTCCGGGATCACCTGAGCCTGGTTGATGTAGGAGTACGAGGTGATTTTACACCGTCGCTTGGACACAAGAACATGCCTTCCTTGTGTACCTGAAACAACAAAACATTACCCCATGTCGGGGGTCGTGGCATCCAATCGGTGGATCATGAGTATGTAAGCGTCATCCATGATTGCCCAGGGATCACTTGTGACTAGGGCGGGTTCATCCTCACTTACTAGTATTTGCTTATCCTTACTCTTGTAATAATCAGCATCCAAATAGCGAGCCTCACAAGAGGCGAAAGGAGACGCATCTCCTTGGAGCAGGCCTACTCGACCGTTGAGTGAGTATTTGAGGCACTGATGATACGATGAAGGGACTGCTGCATGTAGATGGAGCCATGGTCTACCCATAAACGCGTTATAGGCGGTGTCCTGAGAGACAACCATGAACTCGGTGCTAGAAAGTAAGCCACCGAACTGAGTCTTCAGGCGGATCTTTCCGACTGGGGTTTGCTCGGTCCTGTCATACCCCTGGATTCGAAGGTCAGAGGGAGTTAAATCACCTTCAGACAGACCCAGCTTTCGCAATGTCCGAGTCGGAATTAGGTTGATTCCGGAACCCGTGTCAATGAGGCAGCGGCAGACTTCCACTCCATTGAAGTGGCCAATGATGTACAGCGGGCGAATATGCCCCTGTATAGGAGGGTCCTCATCTTCACCGGAGAACGAGATAACCGCCTGACATTCGGCATTCTCAATTATCTCGGCATGGAAGGTTTCTGCAGCTGCTACCTCCGTCTCAAACTGGAGGGGGCTCCTTAGGGCCTCAACAAGTGCCTCACGTATTTCAAATGACAGGCGAAGGTCCTAGGGGATAGAAAGCCTTGCCGGAATTCCGTCAAGGTGCTTCAGGACATCATACTTTCGTGCCAAACGTGAACCTTTGCCTACAAGAGGTCGTTCGGTATTTGGAGGCATAGCGGGTCCTGCCGGTTGAACCGGTGGTCAGCTAGTACTGGGTACATCCTGCTGCCTACTGGTTGAAGCCTAGACAGTAGTCACCGGATGAGGATCGGACAGTGGAGACTGGCCTGTAGCCGGGCACGAATGACTGTGATACGAACGAGGCATATCTCCCTGATCTAGTAGCACAAACGGCGGTGGAGGTAGAGCTTGGGGCGTTAGATGGAGCTGCGCGTGCTGAGCTCTACGCTGAGCCTGCTGTCTGGCCTCAGTAGCGTGCACGACTTGGCTGAAAGTTCCCCCTAACATACCTCGGTGACCGGTGTGGTTGTGGTTCCGCTGACATTGACGTCTGCTGGAAACATTGGGGAGGTTCTCCTGGAGTTCCCCCTTGTCGGGAGTCATATAGGGCTTTACCAGCTCCACGGTGTTAACCATAGCGTACCCCTGGCTATCTCTTGACGAGTCATCCACCATCAGGCGGATTCTGGGGGGAATCCCCATTTCAGGGGGTATGAAGTCTCCGAGAGTGCTGGATGATGACGACACTGGCGGAGCGCGTTGCTTCCTCTTACATCGTCGCTGCTTGCCATTTCGGGAAGAGGTCGGCTGTGAAGATGATGCAGAGGTACCGGCTACTTCTTCTGAAGGTTCCAGCTGCCTCATGTGGTCCAGGATGATACCATGGGCACAGACGACGGTTTTTCGAGCCATGCAGTCATCATATTTCTGGGATCCGTGGCTGGGAACCTGCTGCCACTCGCCTTCGCTGTCGCTACCGATCTCTGACCCCGTAATGACACCTGCCACTTGTGTTGGTGCCGAGCCCAACCTGACTATGTTCTTGTTGACCTGGTCTTGAAGTTAGTCTTTAAACACATATAATTTCTTGAGGGTGTTCCCCAGAATCCGATGATAAGGACAGTAGTTGGGGTGATCGGTGAGATTCTCCTCTACCGGCCTTCTGCACTCGGGCAGGCGCACAATCCCTTGCTCTAGAGAACTTCAGAAGTATCTAGGGACCTGATTTTCATTGAACGAATAAGTCTGGTGCCTTCTTTCCGGATAGGGGGCCCTGGGGGCCTGGCCCTGACGAGGGTTCGGAGGGGCCTGCCGAGGAGGTGGCGACTGATTATCTCGCCTAGGTGGAGGTGGCGCATTGCGCGGGGGGACCTGTCGATTCTGAGGCGGTCGCTGCTGGGCAGGAGCCTATGCTTGAGGTGGAGGACCTCTGTGGGGTTGCGGGGATGGTGCCACTGACAATAATTCCAGCTGCCTAGGGGATTCTATTTGGGCCACCGTGGCGGGTTCAGCTCTGGTGGTCCTCCTGGCTGGGATCATAGGGGGCAACGGACGTGCCTGACTAGCCTGTTGCAGAGCCTCCTCAAGGCGCTGAGCCTTATCTGAAAAATCTCTGAACCCTCCAGGGTAGTTCTGGGTAATCAGGGAGGGTACCAGCTCCGTTTTGACATTCCCCACACACATCGTCAGTAATTGATCCTGAGTTAGTTGCATATCGAGGGAATACATAAGTCCTTTCCACCGGGCGATGAAATCTGTGACTCGCTCATCAGGCCTTTTCTTACACTTGAAGAGGTCTGCAATGCTGGTCTTCCGCGTGGTGGAGCTGAACTGGTATATGAACTACCGACGGAGATCCTCCCAACCGGTCACCGAACCGATAGGGAGCTGGCTGTACCAGACGAATGCGGGTTCTTCCAATGTCTGTACGAAACATCGGAGCTTGGCGGATTCTTGCTGGGCCGGGGTCCCGAGCATGGGGCCACACCTGGAAGAAAAATGAGCCAAGTGCTGCGGCGGGTCCCCTGTCCCGTTTAAGGGCGAGAAAGTGGGGTTCCCAAAACCCGGGGGTGCGGACATATCATCCACCCACACAGGATACGGCTTGCCATCCGGTGGGACCGCCACCTGCCGCGTTTCCAACGGTTTGAGGTGGGCTGTGAGTGCCGCTATAAGATCATCCGGGTGGGGGTCCCTGTCTTGAAGGGGATCCCTAATCACAAGTGTGTTTCCAGGTTCTTCAACATGGTATATGGCTTCGGAATCTCATGGATTGACTGGAGGAACGACCTGTGGGGCGACTGGGGGAATCCAGACTGGATTCTTCAGATTGTCCCGTTGTTCGGGGGGGGGGGGGGGGGTTGGCGAGACGTATCGCGCCCTCTTGCCGTAAGTTCCTGCTTCTGACCTGTCTGCGGAAGTAGCATGATCAGGGTTGCCCGGAGGCATCTCACCGGGGGGAAATTGTTCCTGCCCCTACTGCCCCGGCATGGGATTACTATAGTTGGGTCGCAGCTCTGCAGCGCGCTCAGCCAAGAGTTCGTCAACTAGCCTCTTCTGCTCAGAAAGCTGCAGGCGTAACGTGGCCTTCTCGGGATCGTCGTCCGTTTTCTGCACAGAGGCGGATGGGTTGGAGTGCTTGACAGTCCCTACGTTCTCCTTACCCTTGCCGATATTTCGACCGAGTACCAGTGACTCAGTGGGTACAGGGAGGCCTAGCAGGTTCCTCTGCTGACGGGTAACCCTCCCTGATGGGTCCAGTAGTGGCGGCACACCCTCGGGGGGTAAGTCTCCATCAAGTAATTCAAGCTCATCTTCCTTGTCCACTATGTCAGCCATGTGGACCATGACCCCTCTCGAGGGAACGTCCTCAATGTCGCATAGCGAATCAGGCTGTCGTCGGATAGGGTCGAAGAGGAGAGCAACATAGTGTCCCCAACCACTGAATTGCACATGGGGGGTAGCTTCCCTGATGACTCTACAGAGTACTTTGAAACTCTGAGCACATTTCCATTGAAGGGAGCTTTGACGGCCTGGTGACTCAAGGTGCTGGGCCACAATGAGTGCGACCAAATCGATCAGGCGACATTGCTCGCCGATTTCTTCAAAGTGCTCTCGACTTCTGGGGTACACCACCCGCTCGTAACGAAGGCGGAAGTGTGTCGCCCATAGAGTTCAACAAAAGCACCCCCCTTCTTCAGGGGTAAGGGACTCTGGTGCGCGAAAGTTCAGCGCCGCCGTCGGCCAGAATTTCTCCGAGAAGTAATCCACTGCGAGAATGCTCCAGAAGCTCCTGGGTTTGGACTTGGGGTCTGGCCCTATATTGCCCCACTCATCAACCGGGGGCGGCTAAGGGACCGGTAGCGGTACCATGGTGGACCTCTGGGATAGTAAACTCGGCGGCAAAGAATACGGCGAACGAGCTGACTGGCCGCCGAATTCCAGGCCATCCTATGAAGAGTGAGGTGACCTGGCCACGATGTCACGATATGATGGGCTGATAGACACAGCTTCTGACACAGGAGTTGCGGCTGCCGACGATAGGTCACGTCATCGCTCTACCACCATTGTCCCCCAAAATAGCTCTTCGTGATCTCTGGTAGAGGTAGAGGGCGCTTCTGGTGACAATGGTGGTGATTTCACGGTCGAGACCTGCGAAATTTACATAATTTCTTCCCCTGGATGTACCTAAGGAGGGAGGTGGGAATCTTGTGGACCTCATATTCCAGAAGAATGAGGCTAACGCGCCTGGTTCCTGCCCCGGTCCTTGATACGGAGGAGTTGGGAGAAGGTTCCATCACTGAGTCGCATTCTGTTTGAGAATCCGTGAAGCGGGCAGGTTTGATCTCCACCCGGGCCTTTCCAGGACTCTTCTTGTGGCGGCGACGACCTGCTCTCCTGACCCGGGGTGGCTCTTCGGGACAGGGTTGATCCCTAATAGGTAGCCTTGGGGCGGCGATGGCGTCGTGGCGGAGAGGGCCCCTGCTCGAGATAGCCGAGGTGCGAGGGGCACCAGGGCAAATGTCGAAGGGTACATGGGGAGGACCTCCATGGACAGCACCCATGTGGGCAGAGCCTCTATTGGAATTGGCAGAAGCATGGGGGGGACCTCCATGGTCGATGCGGGCGGAGCGCGAGGCTGACCTTCACTCCCCAAGTTGTTGGGGCGAGGAGGACATTCTCCCGTTGCAGAGGGGACTTAGGGAGGGACCCCACGCTGGAGAAGGACCAGATGGACAGTGCCTTCAGATCGGCAGTCAGGGGCAGGAGGATGGACTCCATACCTTGTATAGTGGGCACAAGAAAGGTTTCCGCGCCGAGCGTCACTTCCACGAGGCCGGTCTTCCTTCGGGATGGGGGTAGCACGAGCCATACCTACATGATGAGCTTCGAAGCGGGGAATGCCCACGCTCTGTGGAGTAGTGGTATGATGAGGTCCTCTGTATGGGGTGACATCACCGTGGGTTAGTTCGCGGCGATCACCACTCAGGTCTGCCACCTGGAGAGTCAACCCAGCCTTCCCGTGGGGCGGTTGGGGTCTCGATCCTGGTTGGGCGAAGGAGTTCTCGTGCTCAGTGTATGCAGTGACTCCATGATGCACGTCGGCGGTGGCTTGGGCCACTGTAGCTATTGACATTGAAGCATCTAGGTGAGCATCCTCAGCCTGGGCCCGGTGCTGACGTCGGGTCAGACGAGCTAGCGCTGGTGGTGCAGGGGCCTGGCCTGCCTGCTCTTCCTGCGGAGTCGGACGGTGGTGCTGACGCGGCCGGATGGGAGCCCTTGCCTGGGGCCCTTAGGTCGGGACCCTGATCGGGCCGAGCCGAACATCACCCGCCTCATCAGCATAAGGCGAGGAGTTGTCGAGGAGTTCTGGGGACAGGCTCCCGAAACGGTTGAACGTTGGGGTGGGGTGCAGGGGCTCCCTGCGCTGCTTGTTAGGGCGGCGTTGACGGCGGGGCCTGGATGTCTCTAGGTCCAGGCGGGCCATATCCCGAGTTGGGATGACCCATTCCTCCTCGTACCTTCATACAAGGTTGTTGATCACCCTTCACTGGATGATCTCTGATGGAGAGAGGGGACGTGGGCGCCCCGTATTCCATGATGTATCGGCCGTCGTGGCGGTAGCGGAGCCATGCAGGGTGGCTGTACCGGTATTGCCCCTGCCCCTGCGTAGGCGAGAGGGAGGTGATCGTGTCTCCGCAACAGAAACCTAAAACCTGGAAAACGAAGGGATCAAATCATCAGCACTATGAGGAAAAGGATTGACAACCAGTGCCCCATCGTCTTTCCATTCTCCACGTCTGTAAGAAGGATCCATGCCAACACGTTGCAGAACGAAGTGCCCCACATTCTACTACCCCGACTTCCGGTGAGTTTCACGACAGGATTGCTATTTTCTTGGTGGGACCAGGCGCCAGATATCTGGATCCGGTGACACGTCAATCTACTGGTGCCTTGAATGCTACTAATCTCCACAGTGAGGAGAAGAATTTCATGTCGGGTTCACCATTTCTATTTCCGACGCTTTCACTGAGGCGCGCGCATCCGTCCGTCTGCATAGGAGGACGCACTACACTGTTGCCCCGCATTCCCGCTTTCCAAAGGCGGGCAACATTCACTCCTTATTCAGGGACGTCTGCTCCTTGATCGAAACGGGATGATGGGATGTCGATTATTCCTTTCGTGGATTCCTCCTCAGAACTCGTCACCTAGTCCGGGTCTCCCTCATAGATTTAATACGTTGTTCGTGAAACTCTTCCTAGTTCCATGTTTCCATGGAAGCCAGTTAATTACACTACTTCTGTCGGGACATTCCAAAGGGTCCGGTCAGGGCAGCAACCTTCAGTCGGGGGAGTAGTCACGTTGAGGCATCAGTAGCATGTCTGGATGCTGGGGACCTGACATGTCTGTCTATTATCCCTGGTCACAGGGCTTCTCGAGGGCGTAGAAGCCCGAGGCATCCCACATCGAGTGCAGGTAATTATATGCCATAGACACATATATGGGGTTTTCCTCCGCTTCCTGTGTTTAACACAGGGTATGCCGTGAGTTTAACGTCCATCGGAGACGAATCATCCCGATCAGAGCATTAGCTAGAATGGATTGGATTGAGGGATTTCCCTTGAAGGGGTGCCGATACCGGGACCATCCCATGGGCGGCTGTGAAGAGGAGCAGACCGACATGGTCTCGGACCGACATAATCTCACCGGGATATGATGGTCTGGGCAAGAATCAGGGTGGATGATGGATGGACGAATGAAGTGGAGGGGGAAATGAAATGGGACCATCGCAGGGGGCAACAATGAAGTTGGGATTGGCCCTTGAAGAGGATTCCTACGTATCCTCATGGCATGGAATCAAAGTCCGTGTAGTTCGGGATGGTGTCGGTGAACCGATGTGAAGGTAGACCTTGGTCCGATGGATGTCGTCAGCGAACCGACGTGAAGGTGGAACTTGGCCCGATGGGTGGTGGGCATGAACCTCTGGGAGGCTTCATACGTACGATGCCTTGACATGGATCAAAGACCTCATAGTTCGGGGGGTGTTATCGGTGAACCGACGTGAAATTAGACCCGGGGGTCCACTAGTGGTGGGCTTGAACCTCGTGAAGGATTCCTACGTACCATGCCTTGACATGGATCAAAGACCTCGTAGTTCGGATTGGTCACAACGGCTTGCCATCGGACTGGAATGCAGTTTAACGTTATGCTGGATGAGAGTGAACCCTGACGTGAATGAATGACGGGCGATGGGCTTGAACCTCATGGAGGATTCCTACGTACCATGCCTTGAAATGGATCAAAGTCCCCGTAGTTCGGAATGGCGGTGGGTGTCAGTGAACCGACATGAAATGAGGGACCTTGGTCCGATAGGAGGTGGGCTTGAACCTCTAGGAGGCTTCCTACGTACCATGCCTTGACATGGATCAAAGTCCTTGTAGTTTGGGTGGGAATGGGGGTCTTGGCACACCGAAAAGGATATGGTACGGGCCAATGATTGTTGGGATTGAACCTCAGGAAGGCTTCCTACGTACCATGCCTTGACACGGATCAAATTCCTCGTAGTTCGGGTGGTCACAACGGCTTGCCATCGGACTGAAATGCAGTTTAACGTCATGTTGGATGCAAATGGGACTCAACATGAATTAAATGATGGGTGGGCTTGAACCTTGTGGAGGCTTCCTATGTACCATGCCTTGACATGGATCAAAGACCTTGTAGTTCAAATGGGTGTGTAGTTTAATGTCATATGGGACAAGGGCATGCAGTTTAACGTCATGTTGGACGAGGGTGAAACTCGACTTGAATGAACGACCGAGTGGTGTGGCTTGAACCACATGGAGGCTTCCTACGTACCATGCATTGACAAGGATCAAAGTCCTCATAGTTTGCTAGGGGTGGGAGTCAGGGTTGGTGCTCACTCTAAGACCATGTGAGTCATGCTTGGTGTGAGAAACAAGAGGTTGTAGGGACCTGACGATCACGTCACGAAGGATGCGTCTGTGAGAAGCGAAGAGGGGCTTACGCATTAGGCCGCCCATTGTGTTGGGACTTAATCCAGGATGGAGGCCTGAGGTGCGGCAAAGCGCAATGAAGGAGGGATTTGGGACCAATGATTGTTGGTGCCTTGTTCCCTATCACGCCCTCCACTGACATTGGTAGTGGGGAAGTATGGAGATGTAGGATTGCAGCCATCCGTTGGGGAACTAGGGTCACCCTTCTCCTAAGAACATACGCCGCTCCAATAAGGAGGATATCATCCCTTGTGGAGGGGTGATTCCACTCCCATGGAGATGAGTGGCGTAAAAAAATGTTCGAGCTGGGGGGACCCTGGGTGCGATGCACGGGGTCGGGTCACAGTTTAACGTCATGTGTTAAGGACGTGGTGCTTGGTAGTTTAACGTCCTGCAGCTCGGACGAGGTGGGTTCACTCCACACCCCCTAGTAATTACATAACCGGTACCCTCTGGTCCTTGGGGAAGGGAAGGTACTGGCAAGGCCATAGTCAAGGGGGGTTGTAGGGTGAACCATCGAGGGGTCCATGTTAGCGTGGCTATGCGAAGAAGAAATATCCGTTAGCGTGCCTATGCGAAGAAGCATTAGGCAAAGCAACGCTACGAGTAGTATTGTTCATGGGACTTTGAAATCACATCGTGCATACCTGGAGGGTCGCACGGGAAGTGGAATTTCCAAGCAAAGGGGTGTGCTTCGCGAAGCGGAGTGCCTTGGCCTTAGCATGGGGCATAGGTGTGAGTAGAGGGTGCTTCGTGAAGTGGAACAGTATTCGCGGAGCACTGACTCGCGAAGAAGAGGTGCCTCATAAAGAAGGGTGCTGCGAAGCAGTGTGCTTCGCGATGTGTAGCGCTCCTACCTTAACATAGGGATCACTAGTACAGGTTGGGTGTTTCACGAATCATAGACGCTCCGCGGATGCCCAGGTTCCCTTGGGAATCCCCCTCCTTCTCGAATTTCCTTGAGCTTCGCGAAGTGCATCCCTCTCAGAAGAGGGGATAAAAACGAGACAAAGCAAAGGCATCACGCGAAGTAGGAGTACCTCGCGGAGCTCATGATTCCCGGGGGCAAAGAGTGCTTCACGATTCGGGAGAGGAGAAGCTGAAACATCGGATTGTCCATCCCCTGGACTCAGGGGGAGCCCAATATTTATAGGCAAGGGGCGCCGCGAAGCAGAACTTGCGCGCCGCCTAAGGTGCTTCGCGGCGCGCTCGCAAATGTCAAAGTCGTTCGCGAAGAGTTACCGCCTCCGGATCTTCGTGGCGGGCTCGCGAACGTCAAACTCGGTCATGGAGAGTTACCGCTTCCGGAGCTTCGCGGCGGGCTCGCGAACGTCAAACTCATTCATGGAGAGTTACCACCTCCGGAGCTTCGCGACCGGCTCGCGAACGTCAAACTCGGTCGTGGAGAGTTACCGCCTCCGGAACTTCGCGGCGGGCTCGTGGACGTCAAACGCGTTCGTGGAGAGTTACCGCCTCTGGAGCTTCCCGGCGGGGTCGCAAACGTCAAACTCGTTCGCGGAGAGTTACCGCCTCCGGAGCTTCGCAGCGGGCTCGCGAACATCAAACGCGTCCGCGGAGAGTTACCGCCTCTGGAGCTTCGCGAGACCACGATGCTCGGGGTGCTTCGCGCCGGTGCTTCGCGCTGGTGCTTCGCGAGGCAGCGTGCCGACCTTATTTTTCGTCCCTTCCTTTCGTGCAATATTTTGGCGCCAACAATCATATTCACCACTTAATTTTTTTGTGTATTGTATATAATCCCCATTTTCATATATTATATCATGAATTATTTTATCTTCATGGTATTTTGAGTTTAAATTTAAATTATTTCTTCTAAGGGTATTTGAATGACAATTTACCATGTGGTAAAGAATTTTGTAACTTGATTCCTTTTCGTTGAGTTATATTACTTCCCCAATGTCATTAATATTATAAGATTATATGTGTAACCACGTTTTACAATATATTTTTTTATTTTAAATTGTTTTATGTGAAATTATAGTTAATACACAAAATCTATTCATTTATTGATTCTCACTTCAACGTTAGGGTATTTTAAATGGTTTACTTAATAATATCATTTTGTTTAGGATTTTTTACACTTGAATTTCCATTAGAGGATATTATTGGATTGTTTCTTAATAAATCATTTCATTTTCTTTTCCACTGGTTAATCATGACCATTTCCACGTAATATTACCATTTTCAACTCAATGGTACTAAAAATGTATTTGAATTTTTTTTTATGAAAACCTGGCTTCATTTATCTCCTTAGCCATATAAGTTGTTTTCATATAAAAACCCACATTTTATAAAAATGTTTTAAAAAATTATTTTAACCTTAAAATGTTTTATTAAATACATTTTTACCATTTTTGTCTTTAAAAAAATCAATGGAGTCTTATTGTCTCTTTCTGGAAATACACTTTTCTAACTATTTTACTATGGAAAAGGAATGTTTTTTACACTGTACAACCTATAAGAATTTACCCACTATAATTTCTACGAATATTCCTTTTCATGTTTAAGAGGTTACTATTTCAAAAAAATATTTTTACAATTGATTTTCAAAGAAATTATTTTCAAAATGTTTTCCAAAATGCAAATTATATTTTTTCCCAAGAATGTTTTCAAAAGAATGTTTGATAGTATTTCTATTCATAAAAGACAATAATCCTTTTTCCTTACTCTACTTAGGAATTTTTTTATTAATACCGTCCTTATTTATTCTTTTGATGGGTTATGATTTATTTTTTAAGGATATTTTTTACATTCAATTATTTGATTAGTCTTTATAGTCCTCATAAAATATTCAGTTTCCAGTGATCAGTGAACATTAAATTTTCCCTAAATATCCATATCATTTATCATGAATATGATTATGGTCTAAAAATTATACCATGTTTACATATTGTGTTTACTTTGAAATTTATTTAATATCTATGTAAATATTGATAAATCTGTATCTTTTACTTAATGTGGATATTTGATAAGGCACATTTATCATGAATTAAATTGATTATTAGATATATTAGGAATGATTAGGATAGGTATGACATGGGTGGGGACCAGTTATATATAGCCCCTCGATGTATCAGTAGTCTCATGGGATAAATAGGTTGGATAACCTAAGGTAATGGGTTTTGTTACAAAATATGTTATAAATCACCTTATTAAAGGGTCTTGACGAAACATTTATCATGTACCTAGGAAATATGGCATCTAATAATTAAGAATTTACTTCATTTAGATTCAATTATTATTATCCATGATATTGTTTTATTGACGTTATCCATGGATAAATTTTATTCCCTGTTCATTGATTAAATGTCATGTGTTTCAGTTATTTTCCTTTCTATATTGATTATATCTTATTTAGTTATTTGAATGGAATGTGTTTTTAGTTATTAATTATCCATATTATATATCGATTCAGTTTATTGATTGTATGGAATTTGTGTTAAGTTATTTTTTTCCATAGTGATTATGCTCATTGATTCATTATTTCTTCTATTATACATAAACCTTACTAATAATTTGATCTCACACTTATTTTATTTCCATTCTACAAGATTCCCTAAAGTTTACTAATAAACATATGCAAGGATATGCTAGATAGAATAAATTTATTATCCTAGAAATGGAAAAAACTAGTACTCGCCCGTGTTATTACACGGCTTATTCTATTATTGGTTTTTCTTTTAAAAATAGATTAAAAGTATATGATTTTCTAAATTTTGAGAATTGAAATTTGAATTCATTTTAAAATTCAATCACAATAACAGTAATTCATGCACTAAAATAAAAAGTGAAAGATAAAAAATAAAACAGAGAGAGGGAGAAACTATACCTATCAAATGTGAATAAAGCGTAGATTTTTGCATCTATATCCTAACCCACATGTTGCAAACCTTCCTCATCAGTAAAAGTTAATATAAATAGATTAGAATGTATGTTTTATATTACATCAGTCCCTTAACAAAAATCCAACACAAATATAGTCTTTGATATGAACTTCTTTGCATGTGGAGGATACTGATAATGGAGACAAGAAAAAGAAATCTTAAGAAAAATATTAACACATGCTTAAATTATAAAAGTACTGAAATACTCTTGGATGATGTGTAATTAAATCCCAATAATATTCAAAATTAACAAACTCCTGTAACTCCTCTTTTTTACTTTATTTTTTTAGGCACACAAAAGCTTTTGGAATTAGAATCTCAAATAAAATCAAGAAGAGCACGGAAATCGAATCTGATTAGATGAATGGAAAATTTTACTAAAGTTTAACACACATGTATCACTAAACATTAAACATAAACACACAGAGTAGGAAAACCTCAAAATAAATCAACACGCTTTTCAATAAAAATATTCTGCTTGTCGTTCCAAGGTATCCTGTAATGGAACAAAAAAAATAAGAAGAATTTCACTAAAATAACATCTTTCCTTTTAATAAAAAAATATGAATGAACAAAGTTTAATACACACGTGTCACTAAACATTAAACACAAACACACAAAGTAGAAAAACCTCAAAATAAAGTAGCACACTTTTCAATCAAAATATTATGCTTTCCATTCCAAGGTATCCTGTAATTGAACAGAAAAAATAAGAATAATTTCACTAAAATAACATCATTCCTTTTAATAAAAAATGTGAATGAACCAAGTCAAAATGAAAAAGGTTAAGACTGTGATTTTATCATCTCTATGTCCCCTAAAGAAATTAGTTCCTGGTCACTAAACCATAATTCTCAACCATAAAGACAAGAAAAAAATACATGCTTTAATAGATTTTTTTTATACAATAAAAGTATTAGTGTTCTGAGATTAACTGGGATTTGATGCAGGCCAGAAAATTTAGATAAAAATATAATTGAATATAAATAGAACATAAGAGGAATAATAAAAAAGAGATGCGTCAGAAGGCAGAGGAAAAGGGAAAGGAGAAGTGTGAAAGGAGGAAAAAGAAAGAGTATGGTTTTTAGATTTGATAGCAAAGAAAACCATAAATGAGGAATTAATTGAAAAAAAGATAGATTTTTAATACCCAAAACACTGGATCCTATAAACTTGAAACACATAACCCATGCCAAAGATAGATTAAACTCAAAATTGAATAGAATGATCATAGATAACTCAATATGACTTGAAAGATAAATATATATACAAAAAAATACAACAAACCGCAATAGAGATAAATGATATAGAATTCTTAACAGAGTTAATAAGTATATGAAATTAAAGAGTAATAAGTATTTACCTAAATCAATAGAAATGAAGATTATAGAGAACTGAGTATTTCACCTAAGATACTAAGAGTAATGATACAAAAATCATGACAGAGTTAATAAATATATTAAATTAGAGAGGACGAAGTATTTACCTGAATCAATAGAAATGAAAATTATAGGGAACTAGGTATTCATTTGAGATGGTAAGAATAATATACATTGAAAAGTGAAACACATTATAGACAGGGAAGATAGCAGGTTGGTTAAAATATAAATTTTTAAACATCCAAAACGAATTGAAGCAGATGTTCAAAGATCATGTGTTCTTCCATGGAATATCAACTAAACCTGCAATATAAAAATCACTACACAAATATGATTATATTTGGATTCGAAATTTATGAATCTGAATATAACAGTACAAAATTAAGAGAATATTTTAGTGAGATTTCATGCTACATAAAGATGAATGCTCTCACATACCGTTTAATAGATACTTCTTCATTTCCATGCAGATACACTAACAACCACCCATTAAGATGAATGCTCTCATATACCTTTCAGAGCTGTTACTATAGGACCCTTAAAACCAAAGGTTATAAAACTAGGTCTCCCAAAACTTCTCATATGGGAGACCTGTGAACCCACCAAAGCCATTCCAAATCCCCTGTAACATTTCTAATTCAAAAAATAAGTGTGCAAATGACTCCTCATGACGACATTGGCTAAAATTTCATCTGGACACAAGGTAAATTTATTTAAATTGAAGACACTCATCAGTGGGTAAAGGATTGTTATAGATTTTCCAGATCAATAAGTTTTGGTTTTTTAGGATATATTTACACTAAATAGTATGACACAATTATCCAGCTCGGTTGGGTGAGAAAGCTGACGTTGATACTCCCTTATAAAAAATATTCCTATTAATGGTCCTAAAAATATACATGTATCGAGATCATGATAGATATCAATGATATTGAAGAGATTTCATCATTCCTCATTCAAAACAACATGGGAGAAAATCAGGTGTTATTTCATGAAACAGAACATCATATCTGGCATAAGGAAACCATGAAACCTGATGGTAGAGAATACACATATCGTACCTGAATCTATCTCAAGCATCAACTAATCATGTCCCTCCCTTTTATGCATCATCATATGTTCCAAGAACATTCCACCATGAGTTTGGAATATACCACCTATATCTAGTGGTGTGATTGGTTTAAAACATTATCCATATAGAGATATTTTTAATCTTGTAGAACCTCATACTCCCCACGATCATCATAAGTTATATCTACAAGAAAAATAAATTAGAGAAGATGATCACCACCATCCTCATGAGTTATATCGATGAATTTTAGTAAAACAGTGCTGTTTAATGAGCATGTACATCTAATTACTAAAATGACAAGTCTCAATACCGTATCACTAATTTGTGCATAAAATGTATTGCAGTGTATAACAGTTATGTCTAGGTGAATGATGAAAGTTTTGAAAATGTCACTTTATGTATTCATAATAGCATATCAAACCTGTTATTCATGAATTTATCGTATGTACAGTTAAGTTTATTATAAATTCCTACTATTGATGAGTGGGTTGAGGATTCTATATTAGTTGAATATGTGTTCTGTACCAGGAATTTATAGATGAAACTGAAAAACTAATAATACTATGTTATATTCTTAGATAGAGAATTATAATTATAATTTTTCAATTCAAAAGTTTCATAAAAAATATGATTCCATTAAGAGAATACTTTTGTACCTATGTAGATGAATGTTTCAAGGTTTATTTTACAGAAACAACATCAATAGTATCATGCCAAAGACATCCATTATTTTTATGCTCCTAAAAAATATGGATAAAAATATATTTATATTTAATTTAAATCTATGATTCAATAATTTTAAAACTATGGTATGTTGTTATGTTCGAATGTGTTGTCATAATTATTGAAATGAATTTCAGTATTTAAGACAAAGAGTGATTTATAAGTGTTTTTTCTAGATGAACGATGATAGTTCCGAATGTTGTAATATGCTATTTAAATAGATAATATAACCCTTTTCAACATGAAAGTATTTTACTTTAGAGGAAATCCAATGTTATTGTTATCATGTATATATAATGAATAAGAATGTTTCTTTATTTCAAGTCGGATTATATTGACATAATTTAAACCATTATATATATGTACATATTTCAAAGCATATGTCATTTGTGCAGCTGTTTTTATAATTCAAATAACATTATTATCAAATAGAACATATGAAATTGAGTCTTTGTGATTAGTCACCATCGGTTGTACTCTATATCCATTAGATTCCAAAATTATGTTGACAACCGTGTATGTCAAGTAATAAATTCCAACAAAAAATTAAAAGAGAAATTTGTACAAGTTATGGAAAAGAGGAAATGGAAACAATATAGTAGTGAATATAGGAGATAAATTCCAATTGTTACACCATCTTTTATAAGGACATACCATCACATTAATTAGACGCCATAAAATATTTATTATGTAACACTTATATATTCATTGGACCCCAAAAAAATTCAATATTTGAGTCTTAAGATGTATGTGAAAAAAATAGATGCAAGTATAGCAATGAAAATTTTAATAAGAAGTTTTAATGCAAAAAAGTATAGTGAATAGAGTATTCAAATACCTTCTATTCCAATTGGAGAGGATGTGTTGAACAAACAAATTGTTTGAATATTGCACATAGAGTTGTAGTATAATTAGGTTCCTGGATGTGGTACATACAAAATATAATAGTAAATAAGATGATATAAAATAGTGGGAAGTTACAGAAAGGCTTTTGATCAGGGGATTCAACCATTTCATGTTCGGCTCTAAATGTTTTCTAGACATACATAAAATGAAAAACAAAAATTTTAAGAGAGTAAATTTATAGAAAATATGAATAACATAATTCGTCTCTCTACCCATATTCATAAACATGTTGAACATTTCATGTTCATCATAAAATTCAACATAAAACTTGTGACAGTCCATCACAGGTGCAGAAATTATTCCCTATACTTACTAAGGGAGATTCAATAATTTATTTATTTATTCCTACTGAAATACAATTAGAACATTACTTGTCTAGAACAACCCAATGGTCATTTTTCATCTTGGATTATAAAAACAATGTAAGGAAAGGTGACACATAGATAGTCAAGATATTGACATTTATCTACAATCAAATGGTCAGATAAAATTAATAAGAGTGAACGTTCAATTAAAACTACATATTTTGTGTCAGTTTCATTGTTTGGATAAAACAATTAAGCTCCAAGATCACCTGTGAGAATGATTTTGTGATATCAGATTTATTTTATGATGTTGATCTTGAATGAGACATCTAGTGGCCACTGGCGTAGTCACCAGCAAATCTGGGGAGGCTCTATAGCTTTCTTCCAAATAATGACAAGGGAATTAACTAGTATATGTAAATTCCTTACTGGAAATGCCAGATAATGAGAAATATTGTTGAGCGCGCATACCAAAAAGGAAGCAGAGGGTTAAAAATATACTAATAATGTATTAGTAACATTCCAAACCAACTGTAGAATAAGAAATGTGAATCATCCAAGAACATTGAAGAAACCAATAGTTAGATAATTGACTTGTAAAAAAATAAATCAAACCTAAAATCTTAACTAATGATGTTGTAATGGCCTTAGTTACCTATAAAAAAGATGACCAATAGTCTCTCTTGTGTGCCTGAAATCACCAAAATTCCCACAAGTTTAGTCTTCACTAAAACATAAATTATTTTGTGAACATATTACAAACTCCTAAACACATGATTCACAACAGCAACATAAAATTAGAAAAATAATTAATCTCTTACCTGAAGTGAGAATATACTGCAAGAGGGAATATATCAAGTAGGAAGTGAGCTGAGAAGATATAAAAATTGAATAAAGAGGTTGTGTCCAAATAGAAAAATGACTATGAAACATAAATTAGAATTATATAAATACTATATCAATAACTGACAGTAGATGTGAAAGAGGCAAAAACCTGAACAATAATGGTGAACATCTGAAACCACTTGGGTTTGAATCCATTTATAAGAGGTGACCTCCTAAAAGAAAGAGAAATCTCCAGTTTATAACCATCAATATTTATAGAAAACTAAGAGAATCTCTTTCAAGGTCAGTTTTGGCATATCATCTTCAAAAAAATTGCAAGAATCATATTTCTATAAATAAAATTTAATGATATTTGAATAAAACCTATAAAGGAATACATTTACAATAAATGACAACATTACATCAAATAAATAGTTGTAGAAAAAAAATCAATCTCTTTGATAATACGAATATTCTTTTTGAAATGAATACCTGATAGCAGAAATATGGTTAAAAAAATGAAACAAATTATACGCATATCAAGGGATTGGTGAAAGGGGTTAAAAAAATTCAGATGAATTAAACAATGAAAATGGATGAAAAACAAGTGTTATTAAACATGGCATAAAAAATAATTATAAAGGATAATTTTTTGAAATTTCACCCATCAAATATAAATCAAATTGAACTGAAAAAAAACTATAGAATCATAATGATCTGTGTTAAAAAACACATCAAGATAAAAATTATGGATGGGGTGATAATCATAACAAAAAATACATTGGTAGAGGCATAGATAGAATGTGATATTATATGGAAAACATCCATGGAAGAATCTGAATTTGTGGATGAAAATATTATAAAATCTCTTTAAATGATTTTTTTTAAATAATTGCATGACCTAGATACACGGCGAATTCCAGAATTTATGGAATTTAGCTAGAAATAATTTCTTATTAAAGTCAAAAGAGGACTTCAACAAATACACATAATCTATCACAACATAGATATGCATCCTTCTTTTATGGGAATAAGAAAAATTCAATGAAATCAAGAGGATCTCACATCAACCCAAAAAAAAATTAGTGCAATTGATATGATTCAAAAAATGAAACAGGAAGATTATTACATAGATTGATTACACAATCCATAATCTAAAACAGATCCATGATTGGAAGCTAAATAATAATTTGATAATAATCAGGTTCTCACATAACAGTCACACAACAAACATTCTATAAATTTTCAGCTCCAATATCTAGAAGAAAAATATCAAACGACAACAAAAAGGAGGTAAATAGTGTGTAATTGAAAATAAAAACCGATGGATAGAAGGTAGGTTAATTACATAATTTTAGAAAAACATACCTATTATGGAGATCTGGATATGTAGGATATCTAAAGAAGGTTTTAGTAATGGTAAACCAATTCAAAAATAGATTTTCCAGTGACCACCACGATGGTTGAAGGCGAATCCAAATATGGAAGGGATTTCCGAACGGGAGATTGAAGACAAAGGCGAGGGAACTAAGAAGCTACAATATTAGGGATTATAGATAGAAAGGGAGGTGGTAGGCAGAGGTGGACAAGGTGGTCGAAAATTTATATGAAATAAGATGCGAGAATGGAGTAATTGGTTTTCCAAAGTAACCCAAAAGTGGTGGTAGATGGTGTAGGATATAGTGGTTGATGATGAAACAATAGACGGAGACGATGAAGGGGTTATCGAGTTTCTCGGGTAACCCAAGATCTGTAGTAGATGGAGGAGGAGAAACTGGTCTAGGATGAGGATGACGCCGACATTGGGAGTAGGATGATGCCAGTGTCCACTGTTTGCGGGAACCCTATGTATCGAAGATTTGATTCCCGACCGCGAGCGGGAGAAGGATAACAGTGGAGAGTGAAGTTGAAACTGGGAGAAGGAGGATGGCGCGAACGGAGGTCGACGGAGTGCGGGTTGATTGGTAGAGGGAGGACTAAAGAGGCAGGGGTTTGAGGGTAGTCAAGGTCGTGAGTTTGTGATGCATGATACCTCAACGGGAGCGAGGGAGGGAGGAGGGGAGTTACTGTGAAACCATGTGGATGGGCAGCGTGGAGTATTTGAGGAAATCCACTTATAGAAAAAATTATGTGGAGGAACGTGAATTTGACACGTGGCAGCTAGAAATCCAGGATTAGTATATATAGTAGATATGTTGTAATTTTTGTATTTATTTTTAATAAAAGACTCGTGTATGTCTCTAGTTTAACAAGACTACTAAAAATTTTTATCCTTTGGTATGTGATTTGGTTGTATCTTATGCCAATGTAATGTTGTAGACGCTGGATCTTGGATTTTTGGGGTTGGTTCGCTACAGTTGGTATCATATCAGGTTTAATAGAAACCTTTGGAACTATATTTAGGAAAACATATATTAGATAACATAACCATAAGGTATAATTTTAGGATAATTATAGAAGAACATCTTAATGTTTTTTTGATATATATTATGTGGTTTTCCTAACAAAACATCCATGTCTGGATACTATAAGTAGATGTGGTTCTAGAATATATATACCTAGGGGTAAAAACTCTTAAAAGGTGTGTTGGGTCTGACTCGAGTGCAACCTGGTACACAACAATGAGCCTTATTGTGCACCTTGTTTAAAAATCCCTAGGGATATGTGTAGGATAATTATAATTTCCTTTACAAACCATTATGATGGATTTGAATAGAAAATGAAAACAAAGGTTAAACCTAAGGTTTTTTAGATTGAAAATAAGGTTTCATGATTTATATATCCTATAAATGATTATATGATTTTCTCATTATGACTATTGTTATTCACACTATTGTTTCTGGTATTACTCAATGGATGGAACAATAAGGAGTCAAGTTAACATTGAACATGATGTACAAGATGGTGATAATGAGAAACAGAAGGAGTTTTTGATTGGAGTGAAAGATATCGTGTTCATGCCTCATAAATTTTCCTGAAAAATGATTAATAACTTATACCATAAATAACTAATAAACTCACCAGAGAAGATAATTATGGAGTTTTCTAAGAGTTTGAGTGGTAGAGACTATAGAGAAAAGAAGGACCGCTTTACATAGTACAAGAAATGTGGAAGGATACAATCGAGAATGTGTCTTAATGAAATGGGTAAATTATTTATGTGTGGGAAAGAAGGATATAAATAAAATAATTATCTTGGGGAAATGAATGATACTATAGATGGAAATAAATATCATCCTAAGGATCAATTTATAGTTTGTTTCCTTAAATGTGGGGAACCTAGGCATTACCTGAGCTAATTCCCTATTGTACAGGATAAACTATAGACCATGGAACGAACTATGTGGAAATAAATAGATGAAGTATTTATGTATTGAGGTTGTATTGAAAAACTTAGTTAAAAGGTTATCTAGTAATTTAACTTATTTCAAGGATGTCAATCATATTTTTTAAATTATATTAATATAGTCTTAGAAAATGAAAACTTTTATGTCGGGTGAAAACCTATTAAGTCTGGAAAGGTCGTGGGGCTTAAACCCATTATTGAAGGACAGTAAGGGTTTCACGCCTACCACTGGCCTACATGACGTCCTGGTGAATTTTTCATTGTTTTTAGTTAAAAAATTTGATGAATAAATATTGATGATGAAACATTAGTGTTGCGTTTTAGGTTTATAGATTAATGTATTAACCATATTGGATTTGGATAATACTTAGAGATAAATGTAATGAATTTCTTTATGGATCTTATAATCTGTAAAAGGTAAATTTTAGTGCTTCAGGCATCAAATTTAATTTTTGGATGAATTGGAAATTCATTGAAGAAAAACCAACTGATGAAATTGTGTTTATGGAAATAAATCAAGTGTATATATTTACTTATATACTTAACTAATAAAAGAATTACTCAACATTAGTAAAATTATCAGAAAAAAAAACATATCCTAATACCTTAATTTTTGTTGAACTGATGGTATTTTAATTTATCATAGAATTATAACTTTGAGGCCCTCAACATTCCAATTATCATTCACATGTTTGTGATTGATGACCTCAATCACTCCCTATAAATATTTTCTCTTTTCCTCCATGTATTTATCTCTACTTTCCACTATTTTTCTCCTACTTAAATACCTCATTATATGTTAGTCCATGTGACCTTTTTTTCTAGAGGATGTTTTCAAAACCCTTCTCATGATGTGGGATTTTAACAGAGGAAATATCAAACAATGTATTACCAATATCAAGATTAAATTATGAGGATACAATTTAATTAATTTGTGGAGAATGTAACACCCCAAAAATTCAAAAGATTAGCCTTTATTCGATAGCATTTATAACACGCAACACCAAATGTAGAAAGGAATATAATCCCTTAAGAAATTATGATATATTTAATATTTTACATAAAATTAATATATTCTATATCTTTAAATTCACACAATACTGAGTTAGCTTCTATTTCATGCAACAAATACTTCTTTTGATAGCTTGACACGCAAGACCAAGTTTTACTGAACAATAATATATTATTAAATTATTATTATTTAATATAATAAGATATAACCTAGCCATTAAATTGTATATTATGAATAATATTAATTAACTTATAAAAAATATATGTGTTACACAAATACAAGATTAATTCATTGGTCACCAATTAAATAGAAAAGAAAATATAAACAAATTTAATATAAATTGAATATTTTTATTTTATTCTTACAAAGGAGTTTTTTCTTTAAAAATTAAATTAATTACAATTAGTGAATGATATTTATATATTATATAATCAATAAAATATTTCTTATATTCTTCAAATTGATTTTACAGTCATAAGATAAGAAGAAACCTGATATCATGAATAAAAAAACTATATTTTTATAAAGACACTTTTACCACCTTTTAATGGAAAACCTCTTTTAAATCCAATTTTTGAAACTTTTATAAATTTTATATATCAAGGTAAAATTCATTTTTGAAATAAAAACATAAAAATTAACTTAGGGTGAATTTTTTGTTATTTTTCTATGAGGTTTCATTTTTTGAGGAATAGTGAAAATACTAAATTTAAATTCAAAACGTCTTTTTTATATAATTTTTTTATATAAGTATAAATTATATATTTTTTATTTTTAAAGATTATTTATATAAATTTTAAATCAATTAATCAAAATTAGAACATTGGAATCAATTTCACTTTGAAATTGGATATAAACACTTAGCAAACGTTTGAACATTTTTACTTTAAAAACCTGCATTATCATCCTACCTGTAGGATTAATTTTAATTTAATTTCTACCAATTATTTTATTGGAATTTGGAAAAATGGATTCAATATTTTGAATAAGAATAATTTATAATTTATAATAAGTTCAATATAGTTTTTTGCCAATAATATTAGTGAATGCAGTTAAAATTTATTACATCGATTAAGAGGAAGATTAGCTTAACAAGGGACTCACCCCTACCATTATCAGAGCCACTTATCATGGGAAAAACGTGGGTGGAATTCCCTCTTCAAAAATTTACAATAATTTTACTCCTCCTATACTATAGAAATTCACTCACCCCTACCATTTATTGATACCTATCAAGCCATTTGTCTTAACAAAACTCATCCCAAATAATCTCCCAAAATCCCTCCCTTAAACCTAAAAGACTCACCTTTAGATGAAATCCAACCAATGAAGTCTTTTGGTATAAACCAAAATGAGTTACCCAAAAACAATTTAACATTATTCAATGATCACTTTCATTTTATTTTACTCTAAGATCATTAAATTATTATTATTCCATGATTATATCATAACATCAGTATACTATATATACTAAGATTTTTTAATGTTAATAGTTATACCTAAACCTACACACACTTCCACATAATGGGTAATGAACTTACTGTTTGTGATTAGGGTCGACTACCACCTTGTGAAATGATGACTGTTCATTCTTCCTTTACCCCCTCTCATAGTGGGAATTATGATGGAAATATTGTTTTTATATGTCCTAGAAGTTATTTATAATGACATTATAATTACTTAAATCTTATATAACATATACCTTTATACTTTCTATTTTTTGGTAATATGATAACATCGTTTGTAGAAGTGTAGACTGTCCCCTCCTCATATTTATGTGATTCGTTTACACTATACATGGAATGTATAAAAGATTATTTTAATAAAACTATTGGAAATATAAAAAATTAATATGTTACTAGAATTATAATATAAATATATATATATATAATTTATTTTTCATTCTTTTAAATATGATAAGGAAATTGAAGTAGTGATCATGTGTATATACAGCCCACCATCTCCATGAATGGTGCATTTTATTTCCAATATCAAAATATTATGGATTATTATAAATAGATATATACTGAATATATAAGATAATTACATAATGTTTTAAATCCTGAATATGATTAAATCGTGATTTATATAAGAAGAACAAAATTAAAAAATTAAAAAAAATACTCCAAAAACCTATGATATTAACACGTGAAATAGTGAAAATAATGAATGATTATTAAAAAATGGGTAATAAGATATTTTAATAATATAATATGTGATGTAATAAATATGAGTATGGATCCATTATAATTTGATGAAATGTTTTAAACCTCTATACATGTGGTTAAATTATGTTCACCCAAAAAGGAAATGCAAGGCAATGGATTTTCTTCTCGCTTTTTAAATTTGTGAGATAAATGTCATATTCACCACTTACTTATTTTTTATGGTGTATCTACTTCTTGTTTTTATATATTATATCATGAATTATTTTAATTTCATGGTATTTTCAGTTTCAATTTGAATTATTTCTTCTATGGAGATTTTAATAAAAACTTACCATGTGGTAAAGAATTTCATAAACCGATTACTTTTCATTGGGTTATATCACTTCCACATTATTTTTAATATTCTATGAATATATGTATAATCACTTTTAAAAATCTATTTATGTATTTACAATTATTTTATGTGGATTTATAGTTCAAACCCATAATCTATTCATTGATGGATTCTCACTTCAACGTTGGGGTCTTCTCAAGGGTTTACTAGACAATCTCATTTTGTTCAGAACTATTTACACTAGAATTTCCATTAAAGTAAATTATTAGATCATTGTTTAATAAATCCATTAATTTTATTTTATTCTGGTTATTCATGGCCTTTTCCAAGTAATAATACTGTTTTTAAAATCTTTGGTACTCAAAATGTTTAGATTTTTTTTTATAAAAACACGACTTTATTTATCTATTTATTTGGATAGCCTATATTCTTCTAAAAATCCCTATTTTCTAAAAAAATCAAAAAAACAATTTAGCCATTCAGAAATTATTTTTTAATGAAATTTTTACCATTTTTTTCTTTTACATTCATTTTTAAAGGAATATTCTTGTCTCTTTCTTGACAAGGCACTTTTCTAACCATTTTTTCCATGAAATGGAATATTATTCTTACCTTATACAGCCTATACAAATTTACCCACCATCATTTCTTTAAATATTTTTTGGTAGTTTAAATGGTTACATATTAAAGAATTTTTTTAAAAAATTATTTTCAAAGAAAATTATATTCAAAATTGTTTTCAGAATTAAAAGGATATTATTCCCCAATAATGTTTTTAAAAGATCATTTGATATTATTTCTATTAATAAACAATAAAAACCCTTTATCCTTAATCCACTTGAGATATTTTTTATTAATACCATACTAATTCTTCTTCTAGATAATTTATGATTGATTTGGATAAGGGTAGTATTGACAATCACTTCCTTGATTATTATTCATTGTTTCCTTGATATATTCAATTTCTAGTGATCATTGAACATTAAATTTCCCCTAAATAACCATACCATTTATCATGGATATGGTTATTTCCTAAACCATATACCATTTTTACATAAGGTGTTTAATTTGAATTTTATTTTATATCTGGGGAAATATTGATAAATCTTCATATTTTACTCAATTAGGATATTTGATATGGAACATTATTTATGAATTGAATCAATTATTTGATATATGAGGAATTATTTGGATAGGTATGACATGGGTGGGGCTCGGTTATAAATAGCCCCTCGATGCATTAGTAGTCTCATGGGAAGAATAAATTTTTTAGCCTAAGCTAATGGGTTTTTTTCCAATTATGTTGTAAAGCATCTTCTGAAATATCTTGATGGTAATGGTACCATGTACCTAAGAAAAATGGTATCCAATAATTAAGCATTTCCTTTATTTAGACTTAGTTATTATTATCCATGATATTGTTTCCTTAACATTATCTATTGATTCATTTCATTATCATTTCATTGATTAAATGGAATGTGTTTCAATTATTTTCATTTCTATATTTATTATTCCTTATCTAATTATTTTAATGTAATATGTTTTTAGTTATTACCTTTTCATATTGTTTATCCATTCATTTTATTTATTATATGTAATGTTTGTTTAGGTATTACCTTGCAATAGTGATTATTCTCAATGATTCATTATTTATTCTGTTATACTTGACCCTTACTGAGCATTTGAGCTCACCCTTATTTTATTTCTCTTCTCCATGATTCCCTATAGTGTACTAAGAAAGATATAAAAGGATACACTAGATATAATAAAGTTATTATCCTAGAAATAAAAAAAATATGTGGTAATTTGTGTATTAATTTTTAATACAAGATTGGTGTATGTATCTAGTTTACCATGACTACTAAATTGCTCAGTACTTTGGGACATGATTTACTTGTATCATATTCCAGTGTAAGGATGGTATAATCAAACTCCATGATTTTTTCTATCAGGTCCCTAAATCATCGTAAAAATTGACCTCACTCTGATCAATGACATAATAGTTGTCATGAAGATAACAATGGCGCTATAACCTATATGAACATCATGAATTCGAATCATCTATTGGAGAAGTATAATTTGATACCCCATGACTCCCACATGATCCAACCCCTTGAAAGGCCCAACAAAATAGGGAGAAAGCTTACTCCCATGACCAAACCTTAGCTTCCCACAATGAGGAGTCACCCTCAAGAACACATTAACTCTAACATCAAACTTCATAGGCCTCCTCTTATGATTGAAAAAAACACTGATAAACCGGTATGTATTTCATCCTCTCATGAATCAATTGAACCATCTCTATCGTATTATGTAATAGTTCCCACCCGATAATTTCATACTCTATAACCTGAGTCCTGCATAATGTAGAATGGAAAGGTCAGCCGTAAAAAGATTCAAAAGGATCGATACTAATGGTGGAGTGGAAAATATTATTCTATGAAAACTCAACCAAGGGCAGATTCCAAATCTAAAAACCTCCAAAATCCAAGACATAAGAGAGAAAATTTTCTTCAGGAGTGTAAATGTTATGCTCTATCTAACCATTATTTTAGGGATTTATTGTGATTAAAAGGCATAACTGAGATACAAAAGAATTATGGATACCTCTTCACTCCCTAGGGGTAAAACAAGGAACTCGATTAGAGATGATAATCCTTAGGACTCTATGAAGTCACATAACATCTTTTAGGTTCTTCCTCGACAAAATGACCACTGAAATCGACTCCCTGATCACTATGAAGTGTGATGATTTCATTAAACAATCCACTATAAACCATAAATCATCATATAATCTATGATATTGAGGTAAATAGTTAATAAATTCTATTAATATATCCTCTAACTTCCACTGGGGAACATCTAATTGAAATAGAAAATCATTAGGAACATGGAGCTCAACCATCACCTTCTGGAAGACACAACACCAAGAAACAAACTCTTCAACTACACACTTAAACCTAGGCCACCAAAACTAACATCTCAAAGCAAGGTAAATCCTTTTCACTATAATGTCCTAGAAATTCCATGTAAATATTTTTTAAAATTATACGGAATTATTTTGAGACCAGAGACTTTGACGGCACCTGATTCCAAGACCCGATGAGCCCGAAATATAATTTTGAATTTTTTTTAAGTTCAATTAAATATTCGTGCGAGCGGGTTTTTCAAACTTTTAAACTGGTGATCATATCAAAAATATGAGGGGACCGTTGAACTTAGAATGGATGGATTTTCCTAGAATGGACCTAACATCAACTTGAGAGGGTCGATCAGAAAATATAGTTTTCAGACCTTTCAGAAAAAAATAACTTAAAATGTTCTTTTATTTATTTTTTCCAACCGTTGGGCGATAGCATGGAGACATTGCAGTGTGGCAACAAAGTGGTGAAAATTCGCATTAAATGAATCTCATTAATGGCTTGTAAACGTGTAGATTAATGATGCATTAAATGAATCATACTAGATACACTGTTTCAAAAATTAAATAGTGTAATGACGCGATGACGCAGCGTAACAGAAACATTGTGACATGTTTTCTTTTAATGGGTTAACACATTAGAGAAAGGAGGATCAATTGGTGGAATTTATATGATGAACCTATGGTGAGAATTCTCTCCAATGAAGAATGAATAATGTCAACGAATCACCATCAACTTCAACACACCTCAAAGAACGGAACCGGAAAGTGATGAACACCAACGAAACTTAAACCCCTACAGATGGACCGCTTCAACAACGAAAACCTTTGAGGTATGGGTTTTTTTATTTTAAGTTTCTCCATTATTTATTATAAATGAATAATGCAGATCAACCCATGAACATGTTGATCTCTGGATCACTTGTTCTTGTGGGAGGTCACTTTTCTTCAAGTTTTGTACTGGGATTATTTGATTAATTGTGATAGAAAATAAATTCTATATCCCATGTTTCTAAGCCTATAATGCGGAGGGCTCAGGCCAACAAACAAAATGCCTGAGCCCCTCTTCCTTGTGCATTTTTTGCATTCTTCATGATCGCATATTTTAATTGGCAACAAGGAGGATTTGAGACCATCATAGGAAATATGGCATCCCCCATAGGTCGTAGGTGCAAGCGGCGCAAAGAACGGACCACTAGAGAAGACCTGGTGGTCCGTAGTAGAACCCACTAGTGTGATAGTAGTGGCCCGCGGTGGCGGCTGTGGGCAGTTTGCAGTGTACTGAAAGAAGCAGCGTGGCTAGTTTGGGCCGCGATGGTGTGGTAGGAGCCACCGGCCTCCATGCCGGTAGTGGTTGGACGTGGCCACCCAGCTGCGTCGGTGCACCGCGGACGCGGCACCATGCTGCATCACATGTTGAAAGGCCACATTCAACTGAATGCGGCGGAGGAGGTGGCCCCACTGATGACCTGTGGGGCAGGGGAAGACGCGGCTTCCAGCCACGTCCCGTCCAGGTAAGAGTCGGTCAGCCTATGGCGGACCGGGCAAGGCACGGGTCACCCGAACAGGACGAACCTAGGTTGGGTCGGCAGACCCAGACCAGATCCAGGTCGGGTTGGAAGACCCGAGCCAGGTCAGTGGACCCTGGGCGAGGGAGGGTCAGGTCAGTCTGACCGGGTCGGACTGGACCTGGACCCAACTGGCCCCTTTTCGGAAAAACACCAATATAATTCAAACCGAGAGTCCTATTGATGATCTTTTTGCAGCATTGGAACCCTCATGACAAGGAAGATGTTTTGGAATACTCTATGGAAGCTTTCATGGAAGTGTAAATAAAAATAATGGATTGAGGAGCAGTTCTCCCAGAATCAAGCACATAACCTGCAAAAAACCTTTGGTTGGATGTGGCATGAAGACTACTAATAAGAGACCCTATATGGATCAGTTATGATGGCCTAGTGGGAAGAGGCTCTATGTGACCTGGTAGGCCCATAGTGGGGAGTGGGTCTGTGTGACCCGACATACCCACAATACTCGACAGGAGGAGTACCTCGGTATGGCCAAGGTGGGAAGCGACTCTATGTGACCCGGCATACCCACGGTGAGGAGTGGCTCAATGTGACCGAATACCCACGGTACTCATCAGAGATGAGTACTACAGCAGTCCAAGGTTAGTGGTAAGTAGATCTGTGTGACCTAGTAGGCCCACTGTACTCATATAAGAGGATTTCTCCTGTATCCCAAGGTGTTTGATGATATGACTGATAGTCTTACTTTCCTACTCTAGATTATACCTAGTGTGAGCTATCTTACTTCATGGCTTTCTTTGTGGATTTATTTATGGTATTTACATGTTATTTTGGGGTCACTACTGAGTATTTTTTACTCACCCCTGCATGAGGTTTTCCCGCATGTTTTGTGTCTAGTGCAGACGATCGACGACTTAGCAGAGGACTTGGTGGCCTAGGACCAGGCAGTGCCCAGTGAGATCAGGAAAGCAGGACATGCTTATATATATTCCAGAAGCTACTCTATACTTACCCATTATGTGGGGTTTTCAGTATACGTATTTCACATTTTCCTTGTACTTTCCTATTTTTATTTCATCTTTTATTGGGTTTGTATTATGGCCCATTTGACCTACAGTTTGCACTTTTACTCTGTGGTTGTTTAGTGGCATGCATGTTTACCTTTATAGCTTTGGGATGTGGTTGTGTGTGAATCCGTACAGGTACTCAGGAAAATTTCTCCCACTTGAAGGATGATGCCATCGACACTAGCTGTTAACCCTTGGCCGTCACGAGGCAGTCTTGGGGGATGTCATGTCATAGGCCTCAGGGGATGGGTCGTGACATTCACGCTGGGATGTATATCCAAGGATGTGATATGGATCTCATAGAGAGATATATCACACATAATTTAATGGATGAAAAGAATTCCATGGAATAAAACCAAGTTATTTCCATCCTTAGACCAACCAATGGGGGAATCACTAAAAAACAACTCGGCTCTCTAGATCTCCACATTTGAATCCCCCAATTGGGACTCCTCTTTTTTCTGTAACAAGTATGGATACACAATCATCTGGAAAATAGAACCATTGCCTTTGAACTATCTCATTATATGCATCACTGAGAGTTATTCCACTAGTCTTAAGGAATCCCAATATTACCACACAACATCACTACATGAATTCCTACTCCGTACATTAGGAACAACATTTTCTTTTCCTGGCATATAATAAATCTCAATGTCGCAATCTTGCATGAATTATATCCACCTTTATTGATGAAAGTTAAATTCATGCTAGGAAAATACATACCTCAAGGTCTTATAATTTTAAATACCATAAAACACTCATTGATGATGTAATTTCACCATAGATTCAACAAAAACACATATAGTTTCCATCTCAAGATCATGGGTGGAATAGTTACACTCATGGGGACGTAATAGTAGAGACCCATGTGAAACAATTGATGTATTCTACATCAAAACACAGCCCATCCAAAGACACTAAGCTTCATAAGAAACCTCAAACTAAAATCCCAATACTAGAAAATAATGGATTGGAGCACAAACCAACTTATCCTTAAAGTACTCAAAAAACTGCCTAACACTGGTCAATCAACAAAATCACATGATCATTTCTAGTCAGGGCTATCATAAGAGTCATAACCTGAGTGAAATTGGTTAAGAACCTCATGTAATATCCAACCATCCCAATTAAACCCCACACATCTTCTTCTATCTTGGGAGTGCCTAAGACTCTATTGCCTCTATCATTGAAGGATCCACAACTACTTCCTATTGGGATACCATGTTCCCCATAAAATGGAGTTTATGATCCAAAAACACACACTTTGACAACTTTCTGATGAGATTCTCATGACGAAGAACTCCCAAAATGGTATGTAGATGTGTTTCATGCTCCTCAAATGCAAACTACACAAGGATCACATCAATGAATACCACCAAAAACTTATCTAGGAACTCTAGGAACATTGCATTCATCTTTCCCATGAATATGACTAGAGAATTAATCACATCAAACAAAATTGTAAAGAACTCATAATTCCCATGATGAAAACAAAAATAATTCTTTTGAATATCCTTATCCTTAACCTAAAAATGATTATATATTGATCGCAAATAAATTATTGAGAACCAAGTTTACACATTAATTTGATTAAATAAATCATCAATCCATGGTAGAGGATATCAGTTCTTCACTATCACTTATTTCAAGTGATGATAATCGATGAAAATACTCAAAATTCCATCACCCATATTTATAAAATAAACCAGTGAACCTCATGGTAAAACACTCTTCTAAACAAAAACTTTCTGTAATAGATTATCAAGATATACATGTAACTCTTGCAACTAAAAAGGCACCATCATATATGGAGATATGGAGATATCATTTATGCCTTTCTAAGGCTCAATCCCAAACTCAATCTCTAGGTGATGGGGTAACACTAAAAATTTCTTTGGAAAGACCTCAAGGTACACTTCCATGACTATGGGAAACACTAACCGGTAAACCTTCAATGAGTTCAGAATTAGGCCGACCATGAAAGGTAATAAGGGAAGAACATTCCAATGACTCCTTCATGATTCTCACTCACTAAGGAACTATTGGTTTTGGGTGTAGCAGAAGCATGTGGTGGTGGTGATATATTAAACTTTCTTTTAATAATCATTTCTCAAAACCAAGAATGATAATCTTGCATATAAAATTTATAATTAATTTATTTAACATTGGATGAAATAAATACTCAATCTTAGGAACTTTCTTCATTAATGAATGTTGATCATCTGAAATGATGCTTTAAAATTACCTTCATTATATTGTAAGGATCCAAGTATTGAATCTCTCTAGCGGTGATCCACACATGCTCCTATGATCTTCGAGCAACACCACTCGAACTTCGGGTGCTAGTGTGACAAGTAAAATGTATTTTTTTATTCTTTATTGATCTCTAATTATATTTTCTTGATTAAATCTCTCTTTCAAATCTCGTTCTTGATAGGGAGAGAGGTGGAGGAGTTGAGATAGAATTCATTGTGAACAAAAATTCTCTTTTCTCAATTTCGGATGCTCTATACAATATACATAGCTTCTTATTTATAGAGATGGTATTTAAGTTAAAATATTATTTAATTTTACATAGGACATTAAATAACATTTATTACCTTCAATAAATCCCATGCCACATAATAATAGTTATATAATTATTATTTTGTGTAGTGAGCCAACTTACGGAATAAAAAAAATTATATAACATACTTGTTAATTAATTTTTGTCAATGGACTCGGTCTTTGTCATTTCAAACTCCTATATCATTTATTTAATACATAAATAAATATTTTATTCATAAATAAATATTTTATTAAAAATTTAGTGAATAAATGTTTATTAAAAAAATCAATAAATAAAATAAATATTTTACTCAAATGCCAGTGAATAAATATTTATTTAATTTATGCGATCAATATAACTTGAATAAAATAATTCATTAGAATTGAGAATAATATTTATTCCATCAATTAAACTTAAATATAATTTAATCAAGATCAATAGAAACCCTTAGTGTGTGAAACTCTAGCATTATTTCTTGTTAGCATTAGGTGAGCTTGCCTAAAGTCTAAGATTACTATCTTGTAATGGGTCAAGTAATCCAAGATAAAGAACTTAATGCTTCAATATCAAAACCCACATACAAAAAATCACTACGTAATATAATCCCTTTATCATAATATCTTATCATATAGGTTGCACATCTGTGTCACCAACCTACATGCTCGATATGTATTTCTTTGACTAGCTAAAATAAACATGTAATTACACCATGGAAATGGAATTTAATGAGACTGTTCTATTCCAATCAAAGGTTCGAGATATAAAATTCCATAAATAAGGAAAGGGAAAACCCTACCTCAAATTATTAATTAATTATATGTCACTCGTGACACAACCAATATATCCAACTTCACCATGAACTATTATTGTTATGGTTTACAAAATAAATCTAAGTACACAAGTTGTAACATGCATTAATAATAATCTTAATTTCTATAGACAATTACACACACCCATAGACAGGAATTTATAATGAAACCAAAACATGTAGAATCCCTAATAGTGGGTCTATTCTCATAATCTCTCATCCTAGTTATTACTAAGTGCAAACATCATGAGAAGATGCCTTATCTGATTATGAGTACTCACACATGACATTATATGTACTATGTGTCCCATCATAGCATGTTATCCAACAATAGAACACTATTTGAGAATATCATGATAGAACATTAAGGTTCTATTTATAATGGGGACCTAATATAACCTCATCAATACGACATATACTCTAGAACATTATTATATTAGAGTCGTTTATAACAATAAAAAATATGTAATAAGAAGTAATATTAATATTCAATAAATCAAATATTTATGTAACAAATGTCCAAATAATTGGTCTTAGTACACCAACTCCAACTAGATCCCAATTGGACTAGAGCCAACTACCTAAGACCTTCAGTCCTCTAGACCTCACATGATAGTCATGTTTCTACTAAGTTAAGGCTTTAGTCAAGGTGTCCACCACATTGTCTTTTATGGAAATAATACTCACTAAAAATTACCTCTATGAGAAAAATACCTCAAGATATGATAATTTTGATGTTTTTTTTCATCCGCTGATGTGAGTTTGGCTCTTTTTCAAGAGTCTCCATTGTAGTATTATCACAATAGAGTGTGATAGGATCATTACTGCTTGGTACCACATCAAGATCTTAGATGAAGTTTTGTATCCATATAAATTATTCAAATACCTTAGAAGCTACAATATACTTGGACACTACTGTAGAATCTACAACCATAGCCTACTTTGAACTCTTCCATCTCACAACACCTCCATAAATGTGAAGATGTATCTTGTTTGTGACTTCATGTCATCTTGGTCAGTTTGGAAACTAGCATATGCATATCCTCTGATGACTAGTTCCTCATATCCTCTATAAACCAAGAACATATCCTTAGTACACCTCATATAATTAATTATAGTCTTGACTACCATCCAATGTCTGTATCCTGGATCATATTGATATCTTCATGTTGCACTTAATAAATAGGCAGCATCTAGTCTGGTATATATAACTGCATAGATGACTGACCCAGTCGCTGATGCATATCGAATCATTGTCATTATGTTTCTTTACTCATGTTTCTGGGGACATATTTTCCTAGAAATATGAATTCCTTGTGACGTTAGTAGACATCCCTTCTTGTATTGTTCCATGCTGAATCTCTTTAGTATCTTTTCAATTTATGTACTTTAACTTAGGCTGAGTAACCTATTATATCTATCACGATGGAACTTGATCCCAAGAATACATGTTACCTCACCCAAGTCCTTCATAGATAAGAATTTAGACAACGACACCTTAACTGACTGTATGAATGGTATTTCATTTCCAATGAGTAATATTTTATCAACATATACTATTAATAAAGTGACTATACTCTTAGTAAAAAATTTATAGACACATGGATCCAATTTTTTCATTATGAACCCAAAATTCGTTATGGAATCATGAAAATGAATTTTCCATGAAATGGATGCTTACTTTAATCCATATATTGATCTTTTATACTTTAATACATTGTTAGAATCCTTTGGAGTTAGAAACCCTTCATGCTATGTCATATAGGCATCTTCCTGAAGGTTCCCATGAAGGAAGTATGTTTTGAAATCCATTTTCCAAATCTCATAATCTTGGAAATCTGTAATAGAAAGTAGGAATATGATGGATTTGAAAATTGAAGCTGGTGAAAATGTTCCTTCATAGTCAATGCCTTGATTATTTTTAAACCATTTTACAACTATTCAAGACTTATAGGTACCGAAATGTCCATACATTTATAGTTTATTCTTGAATACCCATTTTAAACCAAAATTATTTACATATACTAGAGGGTCTACCAAAATCCATACTTTTTTTTGGTACATGGAATCTATTTCAAAATTCATAGATTCTTTCCACATTGAAATATTTGTGCCACTTACTATTTCCTTTTGGGTTAGAGGATCATTATTATCAACTAATAATTATTCACCATCCTCGGTGGTAAGAAAACCATACCATTCTGGATCTCTAACCTTTATAGTACTCCTATTAAGTAATTGTGTCTCTTGAAGAATTTATACTTCCATGGCACTTTGTGGAGGTTATTCTTATTCCAACTCTTTTGTATCTTCATCCTGGACTTCATTAAAGTCTATCTCCCTCTCAATATCTATTTTAGAGATAATATGCTCCTCAATAAATGTGGGACATCTGTCAACCACAACATTTTTTGAAGGATTCTATAGTTAATATCCCTTTGTTAATTTAGGATATCATATAATGATACACTTTATGAATCAGGTTGTAATATTGTTACCTAAATAGAACTTAATAAATTCTTTGCAACCCCACACATGCAAGTAAGACAACAAAGGTTTCTTTACATTCTATAATTGGTAAGGTATACTATTTGTTACTTTAGTTGGCAGTCATTTTAGTAAGTATGATACTATTTTTAAAGCATATCCCCAAAAGGATAATCAAAACTCACATGACTCGTCACTGGTCTCACCATGTCCAACAAGGTGTGGTTCCTCCTTTCTATTACACCATTCCAATAAGGTGTATTAGGAGGAGTGAGTTGAGATAAAATCCTAAACTCCTATAGATAATTAATTATGTATTTATTAAAACATTATATACCATGGTCTGAGAGAATTTTCTTAATCTCCTTACCAATATGGTTCTCAACTTCTTTCTTGCATTCCTTGAATTTATCAAAAGAATCCGACTTATACCTCATTAAGTAGACATATCCATATCTACTAAAATAATCAGTAAAAGTTATGAAATATGAGTACCCTCACTTTTTTCAATATGAAATGGTCCACAAAAAGATCTATATGAAATAATTTGAGAATATGTTTATCCCTTTCACCTTTCCCACTAAATAGGGATTTGGAGATTTTTCCTTATAAACATGTGTGACATACACCAAGTGTTTTTAGTTCAAAAGAATCTAAATATCCATCATGATTTCATTTAGATAAGATCTTTTAATTTACATGACCTAGCTAGTGATTCCAAATTTGGTTGTGGTATGATTCATATGAATTTTCTTAATTATTGATTTCCATTATTTGGTTCATATAATCCACCAAATAAAGACCTTTATTTAAATTTGCCTTACCAAAACAAATGATATGTTTATAAAAGAAAAAACATTTATTCCCAAATTTGAAAATAAATTCATATATATCATGTATGGATACAGAAATAAAGTTTTTGGTAACTGAAGGCACATAATAACATCCCCTTAAAACCAATATCATTCTGATTTGCAACGTGAGGGGATAGTCCCCGATAGCTACAGTAGAAAAATTTACCTTCGTTGGATTCTCCAAAATCTACCTCTCCTTGGTCAATCTTTCTGAATCTACTTTATTACTGTATTTGAATGCATATGTGAGTATGAAAAGATATATCAAATACCCAATTTTTATAAATATATAAATTTCACTCAATGATGAATGCACCTGAAGCTTCCCCTTGCTTTTTTGGATGGGTGTAGTTTTTCTTCCAGTGGCCCTTCTAGACACATGAGAAGTAGAAATAATCATGTTCCCTATCTTTTACCTTGAAATTTCTCTTCTTGTAAAGGTGTGAAGAATCTTTGGGATTAAAAAGCTTTACTTTACCATTTCGTTTGTTCACCATAAGGATGGAAGTTTTTTCATGATCCATATCCTTATCTACTTGGAGAAGAAGTGTAAGAAGATCTAGAAGATACTTCTCAATGTTTTTCATATTAAAATTCACAATAAAACCAGAGAATATCTGAGGGAGTGATGCCAGAATGACGTCAGTACCCAGTTATTCGGGGATTTTAAACCATGGAACGTCTAATTGCTCAATGTAGCCAATGATCGTGACTACATGAGTCTCAGCTGGGGAACTCTCTCCAAGATTTCTCTGAAATAGTGCCTTGGAAATATCAAATTGTTCCTTTCTATATCTCTCTTAGTAAAGACCATGGAGGTGATCAAGCATGCTATATGCATCCATGTTTTCGTGAGACTTTATTAGTTCACTAGAAATTGATGAAAACATCAAACATTGAACATCTACCACATTGCACAAATGTATTTCATAGACAAGGAACTCTTAATCACTTTCCTCTTTGGTAGGCAGATCGAACATTGAGGATTCTAGCATATAAGATTTCTATTGAAGGTATAGCACAAACTTAAGGCATATAAACTACTCCTAGAAGTTACTACTAGTTAGGAGGTTATCTCTCTCTAATATTTATCATGGTTTAGTGTAGATTATGAACTTGACATTTTTTATATAATTAAAAAGAGAACATTATTAATAATTTTCTTGATTACAAAATAAGTGATATATAATAAATTAAATGTTTTTATTTATTTATTTGTTAAATCACCCACTATTTTATCAAGTCTCAATATCCCTCACCATTGAACTTGGAATGTATAGTTTATTTAACATTTGAGTGGTAAGGATCCCAATTACTTTTATTAATGATCCATACTATGGCCATGAAAAGCATAATAAAGTAATTAGGTAGACGGTCTTTATAACTATGGACTTGATTCTCCTTTATCCATTGAGTGGATTCCCCTATCCTAAAATATTAACTTGGAATTCCTCAAAACTTGACTCTAAATTTGTATTGAAAAAATATTGGTTGTTAAAATCAATACAATTTCAGTTAATTCAACCCTAAACTCTCATGAGAACTCCCCGATAAAATTAAGTGTCCATAAATTGGCCATGTAATAAACATAGTTCTATAGTTTCATTCTTAGTCAATAAATATAAGGCTTAGTCAGACATAATATTTAATTGATGGATTTTAATTTGTTATAAAAAAGTATATTGTTTTATCCCTTACATGTATTTTTAATATTAAGTGGATGGTAATTAATTAATTAAACATGTTTGAATAAAACATTTATGTATAATTTATTGATTTAATTTCTATATTTTCACATTAATTCATTTATTTGTATAATCATGTCCTTGCATCCATAAAATAAATAATTTCATTGACAGAAATAAATAATTTATTAAATGACCCACTCATGAGAATTATCTAATGGTTGATTTAATGATAATAAATTAAATAAACCATTGTCCTAGGGGAAATAAATCTTATTTCTAGTCTTGGAATAAGTTATAGAATTCCACCTATCCACCATGTACCACCTGGGTTGGCATCATTATGGTCTCATCTTGAACCTCCTCCATACACCTTGGGATTCTCCTTTAATTCCAAATATTTATTACTCACAAACAGGCGATGGGAACCAAAGGATTGATTAAAGGGGTTGCATAAATATCCTTGGACATGTAGATCCTACATAACAATGGAAAGAGGGATGAAACACAGTCCATCATTTAAATTAATATTAAATAATTATAAACTCATGCAATAAATTAAATTAAAATATCCAACACATACATAGGTCTTGGCCAAGCTCATGAATGGTCATATAGGAAAAGAATACGCAAAATTAAATGGCTAGAATTCATTTATTTCATTTTTTTATTTTTTTATATAAGATAAAAATTCTTGAATTAATTAACTAATAAGTTAATTAATTAATCCCATTTCATCTTAATGATCATCCAATCAAATTTGGAGGTACCAATCAATATTGGAATTCGTGAAAAATAAATGACATAACCAGTAATGACATATTAATTAAAATCAATTAATTGAGAATTTAAAATTATTTAAAACCATTTTTAATTTGTAAAACACAAAATGGTGTGCTAATCAATAAAATAAAGTTTTAATGCTACAATTCTTAAATTTAATGTAATTTTAATTTTTTCCATTAATGGGAGACTACATGGAGTGTACTTGTATTTACATGTCATGTACCTCAGTTGGTGTATATCTATGTCACACGCCTCGGGCTTTTGTGTGTTAATTCATCCAGACTAAATGGTGTGTACATGCTAGCTACACACTTTGTATCCATTTGTCATGTTCCAGGTTGGCCCGACCAACACGAGGTGTGCAATAAAATCATTGTGTGTAATTAATTGCATGGTGAATCTATATAAAATGTGTGTGGGTATACGATGTGTGCTCCATCCTCACGTCATTTAAACCATTTTTATCGGCAAATGATTTGAACCTTCCTAATGGAATCTATGGTCATTCTTCATTTTTTCTTAAACCTTTATGAAAATGAAACACTGAACGAACATGATTAATATTTCAATAACATTTTAATTAAAATTGGATTAAATAATGAATAACATGAAATGAAAATCTTACCACAATTGAGAATATATCAAAAAATAATAATTATAGATTTAAACATGACCACTATGATACCACTTATTGGTTCTAGGCACAATGGAAGCATGCGGTGGTGGGAGATATATTAATTTTTTTTAATAATAATTTCTAGAAACCAAGAGAGAGGATCTTACATGAAAAATTCACAATTAATTTATTTAATATTAGAATAAATAAATACTAAGGATTAGGAGCTTTCTTCGTTGGTGAATGTTGATCATCTAAAAAGACACTTTTGGATTACCATTGTTTCACTGTAAGGATCCAATTATAGAATCCTTCTATCTTTGATCAATACGTCCTCCTATGATCTCAAAGAAACACCACTCGATCTCTGGGTGCTAGTGCGGCAAGTCGAATATAACAACCCTACTCTTTATTACACACTTAAACATGATTTATTACATAAACTTGCACTTAAGACAGATCTAAGGATCAAGAGGTATAGTGTCTTGGAAAAATTAGGAACATTACATAATAAATTAGAACATAAAATAAAAAATCTTTATTGAAAACTTCTTTTACATGACCACAACATTCCTTCCTACTTATCATTGCATGGGATAACTTGGGGATATACATAAGAAAAGGGTGATCTATAAAGCCCAGTAAGGGAGTAAACAAGGAATAACAGGAAGAATATAGTACATGTTTGGAAATAATCATATCAATGGATCACAAGATAAACATGAAAATAAAGGCATGATATAGCATGGTTATCATAACATGGAAACGTGACAACAACATTTAACATGATATTAGCATGAGCCAATGCTCATTGCACATGAAGCATGGGTAAAACCTCATTGAACTTGAATTATCATTATTAAAACCTCATTTCACTTAAATTATCATGATTAAACCATAATTTCACTCGGATTATCATGATACTAATCTTTACCCAATGCATTGGAGCGCTATCAGGGCGCACCCTTCTTAATCATTTCATTTCATGCATAATTGTGACACATGGATCATATAACATGGAATCATTCAACATCATAAGATATTCTATGATTAAATAATGTTTTATACATACATGTAAGTACCATTCAATAATTATATGTGCTTGAAGGTCAATACCCTTGATGGAGAAATGGGTATGGTATTTACTACATAATGATTTTGACTTGTAAAATTGCGGTGCAAGTTTGAAAGCATAACGGCGTGACATAAAGATTAATAAAAAATGCTTGATGAGAGAGAAATTGGTATCTAATCCCATATAAATGAAATTTACAGTAATAGGGGTCATATAGATACATGTACCAACACATGTAATTTGGAAATAGAATGTGTACCATAATAATGAAACTTGAACAAAGAGGAGAAATGGAATAACTCTTACGAAATTTCGGTATGTTAATGGGTGTACATGGGAGGTATTAATGAGATAGAAAGAGGTATATAATCATTAAAACATAAGGATGAAAGTATAGGGGAGGTACTAAATCATACCCCAACATTTGTAATTGAAAATAAAATGGAATAACAACATAAAGAAACTTGGACAAAAATGAGAAAGGAAGACATTCCTTACTTGGAAGTGTGATCCCAAAGGCTTGGGAGAGGCTTTATAGAGGCTTATAGGGAGCTTAGGGCACCTTGGAAGGAGTATATAGAGAGTAGGGAAGAGGTTGGTTAATGTGCAAAGGTTTTAATAGAAGGGGAATGGGATATTTAGTGGGTTTATATAGGAAATGTGATGGAAATCGTTATTATTTAGGTTTTAGACACTACACATTAAACTAATCAAAACCAAAAACTATACCATGGTTTTTTCCCACAGTTTTTTTTAAAACTGGAGTATAAAATATTAATTTATAAGGCCAATGGACTAACTTATTAAAATATTAGTCTTGATTATTTGTAGGTGAGTCACACTCTCAAAGAAATCATTTTAAAAAGTTAAAATATTTTATAAGTCTTGGAGGGTCCACTAAGGTACCATAAAATTAATCAAACAAATCTAAAATCACATTATTTTAAAGATAAAACAAATATTGGCTGAAAAAGAATTTTATAGTATTTTATTACATCACTATTTGGTCATTATGATGTCATAAAACACATTATATATTTAAACGGTACTTAATTTTTACCCAAAAATCCGACTGTATTGGAAAATTATGAAAAATTCACCATTAGATAATTTCGACATCCTGAATCCAAAAATAATATTCATTTAATTGAAATAATTTCAAAATATATGAATTTTCACTTTTAAAATAAAAACTAATATTTATTGAAAATTCTTGGGTTTTAACAAAAACAACTTTCAAACCTTAATAAAAATTACAATTGTATAAAAATTATACGATAATTTATATTTAATAAAAAAATATTTAGTAATAATATTTTATTAAAATATTTTTTAATTAAAAAATACATTAATTCATCATAATATATTTCTTAATTGAATATTAACGAAAATACTATTTCTGCTTTAAAAATTATTTACAAAGTAACAATAATAAAATGAATGTATAATATTTATTCTATAAAAAACTAATTCACATAATCATAGTGCGAGGGTATTGTTATATAATGCCTTATAACACTCATATAAGACCTAAGGGTGAGGTGTGCAATGGTGAGAGACTCTTGGGGTGGCTCGGATAACATCGCTCAGGTGGTAATCTCTATTAACTTTCACTTCTCCCATAGGTTATTTTGTTCAGGATTAACATATTGAAGCTCTTCTTGGGCTTGGTCCAGATCAAATACCAGTGATGCTAAATCCTTTCCGAGCTCCAAGAAATGGGCTTCGTATGGAGTAATTGTACTGGATGAGGTCATCTCTTCCTTTGTCTGAGTAAATTGGATTTTTTAAATCCCTATATTTATACTAATAATGTAATCACTATTTAAAGTCTATATTAGAAATGGTAACAATTATTAATGTTATTTTAAAATCAAAAAACATAAAATCAAGTAATTCATATGTCTTATATAACCATTTTACATAATAAGACATTTAATTAGATCGATAGAAATTTTCACTAATAAAAGTTTGGGTCATTACAATATTCCCCCCTTAAGAATTTTCACCCTCAAAATTTACTTTTCCCACACTAAAACAGATCAGGGTAACTCTACTTCATCACTTCCTCTGATTCCCACATTACTTCTTCAAACTTGTGTTTTTGACACAACACCTTGACGAGGGGCATTGTCATATTTCGTATAACTTTTTCCCTATGATCTACGATCTTCACTGACTTCTCTTTATATGAGAGGTCATTCTACAATAGTACCAACTCTTAATTGATTACATGCGATGATTCAGGTATATTCTTACTCAAGAGTGATACATGGAATACATCGTGTACTTGAGATAGGTTCATTGCGAGTGCTAGTAAATAGACCACTACTCTAATACGATTAAGGATCTCAGAAGGGTCAATGTGCCTTGGACTAAGATTTACCTTCTTCAAAAATCTCATAAATATCTTCCATGATGATATGTGTAGGAATACCATGTCTCCAACATAAAACTCTATGTCTCATCGATGATTATTACCATAGATCTTTTGTCAACTCTGAGTAGCTTTATTGTGTTGTTGTATGGTCTTAACCTTATCCACCATTTCTTCAACCATTTCTGGACCTAGAAGTTTTGACTCCATAAATTCATCCCAACATGCTAGTGTTCTGCACCTCTTCTCATCATGGGATTTATAAGGATCCATTTGGATACTTTAGTGGAAACTGTTATTGTAAGAGAACTCAACCAGAGGAAGATGTTGATATCATCCTCCGTTGAAGTCCATTGAGCATGTTATCAACATTTCCTCAAGTGTTTGGATAGTCCACTCATATTGGCCATCAGTTTGAGAGTGATTATTCGTGCTGAAGTTCATATCAGTATTTAGAGCATGTTGGATACTCTTCCAAAACATAGAGGTGGATATTGGATCTTGATCAGATACAATTGATAGTGGAACTCCATTTATCCTTACCACTTTTATGACTTATATCTGTGCCAGTTGATCCAATGAGAAATCCTCCTGAATTGAAATGAAGTGTGCAGTCTTTGTAAGACGATTCACAACAACCCAAATAACATTGTTTCATTTGGATGTATTCAAAATTTGGTGACAAAGTCCATGGTGATGTTCTCCCATTTCCATGTTGGTATGGGTAATGGTTTCATCATCCCCTTAGAATTCTTCCTCTCAGCCTTCACTTACTGAAATACCAGTCACTTTGATATATACTCATCGATTTCCTTCTTCATGTTATCCCACCAATAATAATCTAGGAGATCTCGATACATCTTTTGGTTTCCGGGGTGGATGGAGAAATTTGAACTATGTGCATCATCAAAAAGTTATTTCTTTGACTCCGAATTTTATAGAACACATAGTCTTGACCCAAATCTCACAATTCCTTCTTCATTAACATTGAACATTGAGGATTTCCATTTTCTGATAGTTTCCACTTTCTTCTGAATTCCCACATCATCCTTTTTATCATCCTTTAACCTTTACAGAAAATACATTTGATCAGTCATTTGTGAAAGGATTGATAATATTCCCTTATTTATGATTCTTATGTCCATATTCATCAATTATAATAATATTGGATCCTTTTCAATTCTCATCAATGATATAATTGCAGGGTCCATTCTACTTAGAGCATCCTCCACCTTGTTCGCTTTCCCAGGGTGGTAATGTATTGAGCATTCATAGTCTTTGATCATCTCTAACCATATTCATTGGCCCATTTTCAACTCTTTCTGTTTGAATATATACTTGGGGATTTTTTGATCTGTATATATTTCACACTTCTCCCCAAAGAGGTAATGTTTCCAAATTTTCAAAGTGAATATTACTGTAGCCAACTCTAGATCATGTGTTAGATAGTTTTTCTCATGAACTTTCAATTACCTTTAAGCATAGAAAATGACTTTATCATTTTTCATCAACACACAACCCATGACCTTCTTTGAAGCATCACTAAATACCACAAAAAGTTCTCCACTTGTGGATAATGTGAGAACGGGAATAGTGATAAGCCTCCTTTTCAACTCCTTGAAGCTATCTTCATGGTCATCAGTCCATGAAAAACTTTAATCCATTCTGAGTTATATTGGTAAGAGGGTTTGACAATCGTGAGAAATTTCTCACAAATCGGTGATAATATCCATCTAACCCCAGGAATCTACGAATATTTGTCACCTATGTTGGCCTTGGTCATCCCTCAATTGAATATGTCTTGGATGGATCCAAATATATCCCATTTATTATGATGATATGACCCAAGAATGAGACTTCCTTCAACTAAAACTCACACTTTCTATACTTTTCAAAGAGATTATCCTTTCACAAGGCATCTAGTATAGTGCTTAGATACTCCTCATGCTCCTCCTTGGTTTTGGAGCATATTAGAATATTGTCTATAAAGACTTCCACAAATTTTTCAAGGTAATATATAAAGACTCTATTAATCAAGTCAATGAAGATTTATAGATCATTAGTGAGTCCAAAAGGGATTACTCTGAATTTATTATGCTCGTACCTTGTATGAAGAGCAGTCTTGGATATATCCTCTTTCATCACCCCTACTTAGTAATATCTCGACCGAAAATCCACCTTATAGAAGTATTGTGCACCACGTAGCTGATCGAACAAGTCATCAATTCAGGGTAGAGGATACTTTTTCTTTATCGTGATTTTGTTGTGCTCACGATAATCAATGAAAATGTGCATTGACCCATCCTTCTTCTCGATGAAGAGGACCGGTGCACCCCATGGTGAAGCACTTGGCCATATAAAACCTTTATCCAAATTCTCTTGTAGTTGTTTCTTTAGATCCTCAAGCACCACAACATCCATTTTATACAGATTCTTGGATATTGGAAAAGCCCCGAGTATAAGATCAATTAAGAATTCAAAATCTCTTCTAGGAGGAAGACCAGAAAATTACTCGGGAAACACTTCAGCAAATTCCCTCACAATAGGCATGTCTTCAAGGATGGTGGATTCCTTAGACTCAATCATCTCAGTAAGATACTCATTCTCATAGGGTAGTAATATCCACACTTGAGATGATGGTGCTAAAGAATATTCATCCTCCTCCTTACACTTGTACATAATCGGGGATCGATTCTCTATATAGAGAGTTATTTCCCTATCACGGCAATTTTTCTTGGATCTATATAGGGAAATCCAATCCATGCCAAGAATTGCATCAAATTCCACAATAGAGAGTATAACGAGGTTCACCAGGAAGTTCAATCAACAGATCGTGACAGGGGAGGAGTTATATTCATGGGATACAATGATTGCCCCATTTTCCGTTCTCAACGAAACCTCTACTTCCATGATTTTTATTGGTGTTGGGATTGTTCTACTAAACATTAGGTATAGAAAATAATGAGTAGAACCATAATAAAAAAGTAATTTCTCTATTATTTAATGAATAGATAGCGTACCTATCACCACTCCATTGTCGGGGTTCACTTCATTAGTAGTGATGGAAAAATCTCACCCTTTCTGCCTTGGAGGTTGTCAGTTGCCTCTGAAAACCCTTGGCTTAGGGAATTGGTTTTCAAAGTGCCCTGGTTCTTTGCAGTTAAATTAATGAAAAATGAATTGAGGGTAAAATGGAGTGTTCCTCTCCTCTATCGCAGCATCAGGTTTTTCTTTTTGGCAATTAATGGTCGGGTGCCCTTCTCGTCTACACCTAAATCATTTCCTCATCCCCTTCAAGCAATTTTTGGGGTTCTTATTTTTGTACCTTTGGGAAGTGGAGTGCTGTAATTTATTACCACCGTTGGATTTATCCATTGGACCACTTGAATTAAATCCCACTTTCCTCTTCTTATCCCCATGATACCCCTGAGATTCTCTGATCTCTATTTCAACTTTGAGGGTACATCGGACAATTTCCTCATAGCTATTAAAATTACAGATCACTAGGGCTTTCTGTAGGCTAGGTTTTAGCCCACTAAAGAAGTGGTCAACCTTGCATTTTGGGGTAACGAAAAAGGCGAAGGTGTATCATGCATGCCTTGTGAAGTTTTTCTCGTACGCTCTGATGGATTCATCATCTTTTTTATTGAGGGAAACGAATTCCATTTACATCTTAATTCAGAGGGTGTGAGGAAAATATTTATCAAAAAACATTTTTCAGAAATCCTTCCATTCCAACGCCTCGATTTCTTCCTGAAGCTTAAATTTTTTTATCAATGTACACCATTGATCAGCTTAACCCTCCATACGATAAGAATCTAGAAGAACCTTCTCTTGTTTGGAACATTGAAGGATGGAGAATATATTCTTAATGGAGTTGATCTGTTGTTCGGTGATTGAGGGATCAGATGATCCAATAAAAGTAGGTGGTATTTGTCTCATGAAGCTCTCGATTAAAGCTTATTCTTTCTTAGGGTGGGTTGAAAGTTCCTCATGACCAATGTTTCTATTCAAAACATGAGTTAACTGATAGTTTATTATGACAAATTTTGTGATTCCTACTCCCATTGGATTGGGCACCTCATTAGAACAGTCATCACATTGATCTTCGCATCGGTTTTTTGCCCAAGTCCTCCTATTACTAACCATTGGTTGGAATAAAAGGAAAGTTAGGGGTAACACATAAAGGGGAATCCAAAGAAAAAAAGGGATAACTTATAAATTACATTTATTTCCTTAACTTATGAATTTATAGGCTTTAATATATGTTATCCATGATCTACATACCAAAATATATTCTTAGGGGAATTTTGTTTATTCCCTTAATAATGGTTCATACTAAGCTCGTGAATTTACCAAATCATATCCCTAAAGAGTTTCCTAACAAAGAGTGTAGCAAGGCCCGTTTTTGTGCACCAGTTCTCATTAGAGTCTAGATCAAAGAGGTGTTTTCGGGTTTTACACCAAGATACAACTATTCCAGATCCACCTCTACTTGTTCATATCCAGACAAGGATGCATTTTCTTGAAAAATACTTACTCTATAATCACCAAAATTTAGGGATATTTTTATTATAATTAGTCTTATCCCTAAGTCATTCACTAGGGTTTTCTAATCCTAATCCCAAAAATAACTAAACCTATCCTCTGATACAAACTAAAGCAACCCTGCTCTTTATTACACACATAAACATGATTTATTACTTAAAATTGAACTTAAGACAACTCCGAGGATTGATAGGTCTAGTGTCTTGGGAAAATTAGGAACATTAAATAACAACTTAGAATGTAAAACACACCATCTTTATTGAAAACTTTCTTTACATGACCACAACATTCCTTCATACTTAGCATTGTATGAGATAACCTGGGGACATGCATAAGAAAAGGGTGTGCTATAAAGCCCAGTAAAGGAGTAAAAAAGACATAAAATGAAGAATAAAATACATGTTAGGAAATAATAAGATAAATGGAGCACAATATAAACATGAACATAAAGTCATGATATAGCATGGTTATCATAATATGGAAATGTGGCAACAACATTTAACATGATATTAGCCTGAGTCGAGGATCATTGCACATGGAGCATGAGTAAAAACTCATTGAACATGAATTATAATGATTAAACCCTAATTTCACTTAAATTATAATGATTAAAACCTCATTACAATTTATGTATCATGATACTAATCTTTACCCAATGCATTGGAGAGCTATCAAGGTGCACCGTTCTTAATCATTTAATGTCATGCATAAGTGTTCCACATGGATCATATAACATGGAACCATTCAACATCATAAGATATTACACGATTAAAGAATTTGGAATAATTAAATGTAAGTAAAATTAAATAATTATATGTTCTTGAAGGTGAATATCCTTGATAGAGAAATGGGTATGGTATTCACTGCACAATGATTTCAGCTTGGAAAATTGCGGTGCAAGTTTCACAACATGACGGTGTGACATAAAGATTCATAAAAATGGTTGATGAGATAGAAAGGGGTATCTCATAACATGTACATGAAATTTAATGTAAGGGGGTTCATATAGATAAATTTCTCAAAACATGTAATTTGGAAATATAAGGCGTAACATAATAAAGAAACTTAAAGAAAGAGGAGAAATGGACTAACTCTTACGAAATTTCAGAATGGTAACGGATGTACATGGGAGGTATTAATTAGAGATAAAGGGATATATCATCATTAAAACATAAGTAGGTAAGTATAGGGAATTTGAAAATTCATACCCCAACATTTTTAATTTAAAATAAAAGGGAATAACAATATAAAGAAACTTGGACAAAAATGAGAAAGGAAGAAATCCCTTACTTGGAAGTATGATCCCAAAGGCTTGGGAGAGGATTGAGAGAGGATTATAGGGAGATTGGGATTACTTGGGGGGATTATAGAAAGAGGAGAGAAGATTATGGTTGAGCTCCAAAGGTTTTGAGTGAAGAGGAATGGGATATTGAGTGGGTTTATATAGGAAAGGAGAGGGAATTCTTTATTATTTAAGTTTTGAACACTAGACATTAAACTAATAAAAAACAAAAAACATACCATGATCTTTGCCAATTGTTTTTGAAAAATTGGATTATAAAACATTAATTTATAAGGCAAATGGCCTAACTTATTAAAATATTAGGCTTTCTAATGAGGAGGTGAGTCACACTCTCAAGGAAATCGTTTAAAAAAAGTTAAAATATTTTATAAGTATTAGAGGGTCCACTGAGGTACCATAGAATTAATAAAACAAATCTAAAATCACATTATTTTAAAGCTAAAACATATATTTTCCGAAAAAAATTATTGTATTTTATTATATCACTATTGGGTCATTATGATGTCATAAAACACATTATATATTTAAATGGTATATAATTTTTACCCAAAAATTTGATTGTCTCGTAAAATTATGAAAAATTCACCATTAGATAATTTTTACATCCTGAATCCAAAAATAATATTCATTTTATATAAATAATTTTATAAATATTTTAATTTTTACTTTTAAAATAAAAACCGATATTTATTGAAAATTCGTGGGTTTCGAAAAAAACAGCTTCCAAACCTTAATAAAAATTACAATTGTATCAAAATTATATGATCATTTATATTTAATAAAAATTGATTTAGTAATAATATTTTATTAAAATGTTATTTAATTCAAAAATCCAATAATTTATCAAAATAGATTTTTTAATTGAATATTAACTAAAAATACTATTTGTGCTTTAAAAACTATTTACAAAGTAACAATAATAAAATTAATGTATATTATTTATTCTATAAAAAACTAATGAAAATAATAATAGTGATAGGTTATTGTTACATAACATTTTATAACACCCTCATAATACCTAAGGGTAAGGTGTGTGATAGTGACAAACTCTTGGGGCGGCTTGGATAACATCTCTCAGGTGGTAATCTCTATTAAATTCCACTTCTCCTGTAAGAGATTCCATTCAAGATTAACATGTTGAAGCTTGGCATGGTATTGGTTCAGAGAAAATCCCAGTGACGCTACCTCCTTTATAAGCTCTGAAAAATGGGCTTCGTATGGAGTAATTCTACTGGCTGAGGTCATCACTTACTTTGTCTGAGTAAATTGGATTTGTTAAATCCCTATATTTATACTAATCATTTAATCATTGTTCAATAGATATATTGGCAACGGTAACAATTATTAACAGTATTTTAAAATCCAAAAACATAAAACCAAGGAAGTTCATATGTCTTATATAACCATTTTACAAAATAAGACATTTAATCAGATCAAGAGGATTTTTCATTAATAGAAGTTTGGGTCGTTACATTGAATGTCTTGCATTTTTCATTATTTATAGCTCATTATTTGGTCTTTAAGAAATCTCTCTTACACTACTCACTCTTGGGAGGGTTAGAGGATGAGGATTAGAGAGATAATTTGTTTTCTACAACAATTCTCTTTTCTCAATTCCGGATTCTCTACACAATATATATAGCTACATATTTATAGAGTTGTGATTTAAGTTAAAATATTATTTAATTGAATATCGGCCATCAAATAACATTTTTTAACTTAAATAAATCACATCCCGCATAATATTAATTATATAATTATTATTTTTTGGCGTGATCCAACATGCACTGTAATAAATATTAAATAACAGTCTTGTTAATTAATATTTGTCAATGTACTCGGTATTGGTCCGTTTAAACTCCTGTATTATTTATTAAAACACTGAATAAATATTTTATTCACAATCTATTGAATAAAAATTTATTAAAATATTCAATAAATAAAATAAATATTTTATTCACATGCTGGTGAATAAATATTCATTTAATTTATGCGATCGATATAACTTGAATTAAATTATTCCTCAGACTTGAGAATAATATTTATTCCATTAATTAGCATCAAATATAATTTCATAGAGATCAACGGAAACACTTAGTGTGTGACCCGCTTGGATTCTTTCTCATTGGTATTTCCTAACATCCAATATTACTATCTAGTAATGGGTTAAGGAACCCAAGAGAAATAACTTAATGCTGCAATGTCGATAACCACATAAGAATGATCACTGTGTAATATAATCCCTTTTAAAAAATATATCATTGAAAAGGTTTCCCATCCCTATCACCAACCTATGTACTCGATATGTCTCTCTTTGACTTTTTGAAATAAACACGTTGGTACACCATGGACATGGAATTTAATGTGGCAGTTCTATTCAAATCAAAGGGTTGATATATCAACTTCCATAAAGATGTAAGGGATATATACTTCCTCGACTTATTCATTAATGGAATGTCATTCGTGATGCACCCAACATATCCAAATTCACCATGAACTGTTATTGTCATGGTTTATGAAATACATCTAATTACTTGAGTTCTAACATGCATTAATAATAATATTAATGTTTGGGCCTTCGGGCCACCTAGGCCTTTGGGTCAGTAAGGCCTTCGGGCCACCTCAAGGACTTCGGGCCACCTTAAGTGCAGATGAAAACTAGATAACCTACAAGGAACAAGCTTCATAATGAGGATAATCAAGGATCCTTCACCATAGAAGAAGCTAAATGGATTGAAAGAATGAGAGGGTATGGAAACTTCCATCAGGACAAGCCTGTGCATGCATGGGAAAGCCTAGCTGAACAGCCATGTGAAGGTGGAGAGCTGATTTCACGATGAAGATGTTGGGGAGGAGAAGTTCCAAGTAGTTAGTCTAGGTTTTTTGTAATGTTTGAATCCTATGGGTAGTGAATTCCTCCAAGGCATATGGTCTATGTAATACTTATGCATACGGTCCTTGTAAGGGTTCCACCTCACCCCTTGAAAGGTGGATTGTCAAAAATCAATAAAAAATGAAGGCCTTCGGGCCATTGGAGGTAAGGATCGTTACACATGCTCATCGATAGGAATATTAGATGACACCAAAATATGTGATATTCATTCTGGTGAGTCTGTTCTTATAATCTCCCATCATAGAGATTACCAACTCCAAACCTCATGAGAAGAATCCTCGTTTTCTTATGATTACTTGAACCATATAGTCCATGTACTATGTGTCTCATCAAAGTACATTATCCAACTGTAGAACATTATTTGAGAATATAGGCATAGCACATCAAGGTTCTCATCATAGTGGGGAACAACTACGACCTTATCAATGATATGTATACTCTAGGTCATTATTACATTAGATTCATTCAAAAAAACAATATATAAGAATAAGTTTTATTAATAATCATTACATCAAAAAGTTATGTAATAAAATTATAAACATTTGGTCCTCAGACACCAACTCCAATAGGAAAACCAATCAATTTCCATCAGCATCATAGAATATGAAGTTCCTCCTAAATAAGTATATGGTAGCCTATGTAGAATACATGAATTCTATACCAAGGATGAATTCATTTGGTTGCATCTATAAATATAGGATTTCTCCCCAAGAGTGATGATTCCCCAGCACTAGATCACAGTTTATACATACATTATACAAGTCATCTTTACCACCTACTAGAATAGTCAATACAAAGGAAACTAGAAGCCTCTCCCCCTAAAATCCCAAATCATGGACAAAATAAGGTGATATAAATGAGTTTCACCCGAAAATCAAAAAAAAATCATGAAACCATGTATGAAAAAAAGCAAAGGGTACCTCGAATGACATCAGAATATCTCAGATCTATAAACTCTAAAGAATGAATCTAACCACGACCTACTCTATGACCTCTCTAACCCTAATTAAATACAAGTAAAAATTCATGATATTATCTCTGAGGACTAGTAGAGTCTTTTGGATATCCTTTTCATGTACCATATCCTCTCAACTGATCCCAAATTGGAAGACCATGCTGCTACTACCTCGAATGAAACTACATCAATAGAGGAACCCATAGAGGAACACCTAGCACATGTCTACATCTTAGAAATTTCATGCTCTCTCTACAATAATGAGATCTTCCTACATTGGAAGAACATGCATTTAATCCCTTGTAAAAGGTTTGACCTCATCTATACCTATATAAATGAGATAATGTGGGCTTATACCTTCCCTGTGATGATTGAAAGATCTTGTGTCTAAGAAACTAGGAACCCTTGACCATAGCTCTTCTTCGTGAGGAATCATATTGACTCCCCTCATATGATGATATAGTTCATGATAATGTCCTCCCGAAAACCTCTACTCTCACCAGCACCTCGAGATACATCTTTAGGATAAATGTGGTTACCTATAACTAGATCTATAGATGTAAAGTTTGCTCAAAATTCCACTCTTGGCCTCCTCATTAGACAAAAGTTCTAAAGTAAATTTTAGAAGGGTCCTAAAACGGATCCCAAAATATAGCACACTATAACTCCCCTATCAGATTTTATGATTCTCCTAGTGATTGGACTCCTTCATGGTGGGAAAAAGAAACTCTTCTCTGAACTGGTATTGGAACATCTCCCACAAGACTACTCACTCCTCATTACCCCCATGAAAAAATTACCAACATTGTCTCGTTGCTCCACATAGTATTTTCATAACCAATTAAACTCAGTGATCATTCAAAGAATGGATCAAAAAAAGTAATATCAACCTTTTCTAACTAGTCTTCTGTGATTGCATCTGAAACAGGGTCTTCATACTTCTGCAGAATCTTGTTCTGAAACACTTGTAGAGACCTCCTCCATGTTTCTTCATCAACCTCTACTCTATAGCGATCTTCTAGCACATCCTACTGAACATCATCTTCTTGAACCTGATGACAACATTGACCTAGAGGCATATCTGAATAAGATCTAATGGTTAGACTCCTAAAACATAAATATATAATGCATAACATTAATTAATTTTTTAATTAATTATATTGTATAACGTTTTATCACATCTCAAGGTATTCGCATTTGAAACATAGGTGCAATGAAGAATGATGCATGATTAATTTCTAGGTCTCTACCCCTCAACTAGGATCACATAATTTAGTATAATCATTAATATTAGTAGATCATGCATCATATCATAGGGGTCCCTAAATAATTTTTCCCCAGTCGGTTTCCTGAGTTTACATCACTCTCTAGACATCATTGACACTATTTCCATACCAACCCATGAAATCTCACCCATGTTTAACTCTAAACTTCATCCTATACCTCAACCTAAAACATTGATACCACTCTATCATGAACCCCTACCCACAAATATAATGAAATGAGTGGAAATAGATAGTGACTTCCTGAATCTCGACTCCAATAGGCCTCAGGTTAGTGACTTAAACCAAGGGTATTATAAACATACAATTGGTTGAATTATCATTTAAGTGAAACATGTGGAAATATATATAAGATAGAAAAAACCAATAAAATCCTGGTCATATTAATTAAATCCTAGGGACATAGATGTAATTCCATATAAGAAATAATACAAATGAATGAAAATATAAATACCAAAATTCAAAGACCATAGTGACCATGAAGCCCTAAATGATTCTATAAAACTGCAATCTAGTATTAACTATCTAGATCTCCAACCTTTTTCTAATGACATGAAAAATGGTTTATATATACATAGGGTGATTATTACAGTATACTTAGTAGAATCCTCCTATAATATCACATACTTTTCATACTTAGATATTTTGTATTTTTATATGATTATGAATTATAAAATATAAAAAAATCCAATCCATAACCATGTAGGTCTAGTGTCTTTGGAAACATGGAATCATAAAAAAACGGTTTATACAATATGTACATCATCTCCCTCTTATTTCCTTCATAACTAGAACCCTTTTGTCATATCATACTTAATACCTTTCTTCATATCACAGAGTAAAAAAATGTAAAAAGGTTGATCTTATATGCTCAACAATGGTAAACAAGACATATTACAATGATTTGATAAGAATAATATGAGAATAGGGGTATAAGAATATAAATATAACATTTGAAAATTATACCCTGCATATCAATGATTATAATATTGAGTTATGGAATAAATATTGAAAGTTCATGAGACATTAATCATAAAGAAATCGAAGAACATGAGCCATGAGAACATAAAATTTGTATGAGAGATGGAATTTATGGCATACATATAAGCAATGAAAATCATTTCATTATTTATCAAGGCTTACTGCTAAGACAATTATAGTGGATAATTTCATGTACTAAGCCAGTTTTACTCGCCATTCTAGCCTTATCTTACTAAACTAGGTTCACTTCCCATTCTATCCATGTCTTATAGATATGGGTGCACTTTTGGTTCTATCCCTATATTAATGAAGCTAGTTCAATTACCATTCCAGACTAGTCTTACTAAACTAGATTCACATCATATTCTAGTCTTGTCTATCCCATGAGATATATATCTTTACCCAATGAATTTAAAGAAGATATAGGTATCACCCATTACATAATTAAAATCATACATATTTGTTCCATAAAAACATAAATAATTCATCATATCAGAACCCATGAAAATAAATGGTATTCATAATCATTTCATCATTACATAACCCATCGAAAAGTAACAAAATTCATAAACATCATTACATAATAAAAATAAACCATCTGGAGAATAAATAAAGATGGTATCCTTGGATAATATCCCTAGTATAACATAAGTAACATCAAATAATGATGTCTTAGATGGAAAATTATTTTGAAATATAAATTAAAATAATTCTTGGGGATAATATCCTTTCCATTTTGAAAACATTTTTTTAATAGTTGTGCAATTACAAAGAAAAACTTTTTATTTGAAAAGAAAATTTTATGGTCTTATAGGAATCTTTAAGACATTAAGGATTCATGAAAATTGTAAAATAAAATAATTCCTTATAAGTTAAAAAATACATTCCTTCTATATTTTTTTCAGAAAAGTCACAAAGTAGCTTATTTTAAAAATCATAAAATTATTTCTTTCAAACTGTTTAGTGAAAATTAACACATGGGTAAAAATGTGATTAAATAATTGTAGGTGAATAGTAAAAACATTTTTTGAACACATTTTTAGAAAACATGTTCATGGAAGTGAATTATTACCTAGTGGATTCTTAAATGTAAACAATCCCAAATAATGATGACATTGTAAAATAAACCCTTACCTCAACTATTTCCTTTCATTGTTCACGTTAAAACCTCCTGTATAATAAATATGGATTTATTATACATTTATTCCATAAAAGTAATTCTATAATACCATGTATTATTTATTTATAACATCTTATCACCATCTTATTAAAAATTTGTGATGAAAATTACTGCTTGGGTGATTAATGCTTCATTTTCCAAACATGTTTCAGTTCAGAAATCGTGGTACTTATACTTTGAAATTTTTTCTCATAATTTACAGAATTTTAATCATGGTTTAAACATAATATATAATAATTATATAAAAATTTATAATCATTTTTTATCACCATCGTCATACCTATCCATAAAATATGGTTATGAAAAATGAATTATATCACTATGTAGATATGGTAATCCATACATATGCACGAGGGATACTTTCACAACTTGTTTGATTGGAAAGAGGGTGTATAATGGTATTTTCATAAGTGGTCAATTTATGATATGTTTTTATATATCATAATCACTATGTATTTTTAAATATTTTTATGATTTTTAAATAATTAAATTAAATATTTTACTCATAAAATATTATTAATTTCAATTTTGACACTATTCATTATTTTGAATTTTAAAAATATCAAGATAACATGTTAAATCCAAAAAAAATATTTTATTATAACCATAATGTGTCATCTTCATCTATAAAATTCTTTCAATACCTAAAATATCTCAAATTATTTACTTTTATGATTTTAATATCATTTATTTGGTTTTTCTGTTAATTGAAGAATTACAACATCAGTGTTGTGTAATAGTTTAGGGTAAATATTTAATTTTTAAATATCATAAATAAATTACCATGATGAAGATAAATATTTTTTTATTTCCAAAAAAATATTTGTAGTCAGGTATATCATCATTCAAACTGAATATTAAAAATATTATAATTATTAAAAATAATAGTGTCATATTTTTTTACTTTCATTGATTTTAATAATATCTAAGTTGATTTCAAGGAAATTTTTTCATTAAATATATCAATTTCTAACCATATGTGTGAATTTTATAAATAACTTCACCCAATAAAAAAAGGATTGAAATTTTGGCCGTATCACTTATTTTTATTCCTTATTAACCTGTTTTACTTTTTATCGAGGTAATAAATTTTACCATAGTTACTATTCATATTGACCAAAAATAAAAGTGACCTATTTACTAAATTTAGACCCAATGGTTAAAAATATGGAATCAATTTTTAGAAAATTCATATCACAAAAGTTTCATAATTTAAATTATAATAAAAATGGAAAAGTGAAAAGAAAACTATTGTTTTAGGAAAATTTTATTTTTTAATATATAAGGTTTTTATATTGAATTCATGTATAAAATTCACTCCAAAAACAATACTTTGATTATATTAATTCAAAATGAAATAATAACATTTTAAAACTAACCCAAAACATAATTTTACCATGTAAATAATTTAAACAAAAAAAATCAATAAAAAATAGTATTTTGTTACTATTCTTAGAAAAATAAATGATTTTATAAAATTGAAAATATAATAATTTTAATATTATTTTTAAATTTTGAATTTAAAAAATAAATTAATTTTTTCAAATAATTTTTTTTAGAAATTCTATAAATTAATATTCACTCATTAAAATAACAAAAACTAATTTTTGAAGAAAATATATTTCTGAAGAATAAATTGACTTTATTATAAATTGTGTGACATGTCATAAGCACTTAGAAGTGCATTCATATTGAGTTAAAACTTTATATTTATTTAATAAATAAATTATTACTATTAATTTCAACCAATTTGATGCATAGGTTATAATTTATATATAATATAATGTATCTTGGTTCTTTTAAAGTCATTATTATGTGAAACACAAGATATAGAAGAAGTAAAATCATTTAAAAAGAAATTTAAATATCTGGGTGTTACATTCTAACCCCCATAAAATGAATTTCTCCCTAAAAATTTTTCAATGAGATACAAAAAAATGATTATACCTCTACCACATCACATACTTAGGATCCCATTAGCTTCATTAAATTGGTGGTTTCTCCATAAAACATTTACTAGTCAAGTGGACTTGTTTCCTAGAACTTGTTCGTTATACTACCGAATGTAATGACCCGGACATTTATGAATAAAATTATTTTTATTTTAATGCTTTATGAATATAGAAAACACATTCTACCTTTTTTTTATTATATCCAATTGTATTTAAATGACCGTTAAGTATCTTTACCATTGATAATATAGATATTGAATATTGATCACAGGAATAGTATAAATATAGGGTTTTAATAAATCCTTTTGACATGGACAAAGGAAGTGATGGCGAAAAATAGTAGGATCATACCCTATGAAGCCCATTTATTGTAGCTTCTGATGGTGATAACATTTATGGTATTTTCCCTAGAGCAATCCCAAGCTGAGATCTAACAACTTATGCATGAGTGAAACTGTTTATGGGAGAAGTTCAAGCTCATTGAGATCATAACCCAAACCATGTTCACCAAACGACCCCATGAAACCCCACCATCGCACACCTTACTCTTAGGGCGTATGCTAGTGTAATAAATGTATATGTAACAAGACCCTAGCATTATGATTATGTGCATTATTTATTTATAGAATAATGAATATACTTTCATTTTATTATTATTACTTTGTAAATTATTTTTAAGCACTAAAAATATTTTTGGTTAATATTCAAATTCAATTAAGAAATCTATTTTGATGAATTAATGGATTTATAAATTATATAATATTTTAATAAAATATTTTTTTTAAATTACTTTTATTAAATAAAAATGATCGTATAATATTTATGAAGTCAAATATAATTTTTATTAAGGTTTGAAAACTGTTTTTTTGTCAAAACCTATCAATTTTCAATAAATATTGGTTTTTATTTTAAAAGTAAAAAATAATATATTTATAAAATTATCTAGACAAAAATAATATTATTTTTGGAATCAAGGCTTTGAAATTATAAAATGATGAATTTTTCATAATTTTTTGAGATAGTCAAATTTTTCGGTAAAAATTAAATACCATATAAATATATAATGTGTTTTATGACATTATAATGATCTAATAATGATGTAAAAAAATAAAATAAAAGGTATCATCGGACAAATATATTTTTTTTCATTTTAAATAATGTAATTTTAGATTTGTTTTATTTATTTTATAAAGCCTTAATGAATCCTCCAAGACATATAAAATATTTTAAAATTTTAAAATCATTTCCTTGAAAGTGTGACTCGCCTCCACATAATAAAGGTAAATATTTTAATATATTAGGACATTTTCATAATAAAATAATTTTTTCCACTCCCCTTGTATAGAAACCATGGGAAAAAATGATTGTTTGCTTTGTGGTTTTGAATATTTTAGTGTGTAGTGTCCAAAACTTAAATAATAAATAATTCCCCCTCCTTTCCTATATAAACCCACCCAAGAACCCATTTATATTCACTAAAACTCCTTTAATCTCTTCCTCACTCTGATCCCCACTCCGTATAGTCCTCCCAAGGTTCCCCCAAGCTACCAAGATGCCTCTCTCAATCCTTTGGGATCACACATCCAAGTAAGGGATCCTCACTTTCCTTTCTTTGTCATTTTTATCTAAGTTTCCTTATATTGTTACTTCCTTTTATTTTGAATTATAAATATTGGGGTATGACTTATTACCACCCCCATTCTTCTCTTACTATGTTTAAATTATTATATACCCCTTTCTCTCTCATTAATCCCTCCCATGTACACTCGTTACCATGCCGAAATTCTGTATGGTATATATCTCTTTTCATTTTCATCCATGTATTTATTTTATATTATGCATCTAAATTCCATTTCATATATTAGTATATTATGTTTCATGATCCCACTACTATTCATATCATGTATAAATTATGAGATACCTTTTCCTCTCTCATCAACCCAATTTATGAACTTCCATATGACGTTGTTATACTGCCGAATTTGCATCGTGATTTCCCATGCTGAAGTCATTGTGTAGTGAATACTCCACTCATTCCTATATCAAGGGTATTCACCTTTATGAACATATACTTATTTAATGGTACTTATATATATGTATTCTACCTTCCTTGATCATTTAATAAATGATTATGTTGAATGAATCCATGTTATATGATCTATGTGGCACACTTAAGCATGAGATTGAAATGATTATGAAGGGTGTGCCCTGATAGTGCTCAAATTCATTGGGTAATGTTTAGTATCATGATATGTCATGTTGGGATAGGGTTTTACCTGATTCATTTTAGGAAATTTTTTCACCATGTTGGGACATCGGTTTACCTGATTCCTTTATGTTAATGATGCAGTGTTTTAATTTGTTTCCACATTTCCATGTTATGATAATCATGATATATCATGCCTTTATGTTCATGTTTCTCTTGTGCTCCATTGATATTAATATTTCCTAACATGTATTTTATTATTCATGTTATAACTTTTTTACTCCATTACAGGGATTTTTAGCTCTCCCTTTTCTTATGTATGTCCTCATATTATCCCATGCAATGCTAAGTATGAAGGAATGTTGGGGTCATGTAAAAGAAGTTTTCAATAAATATATTGAATTTTATATCTTAAGTTGTCATGTAATGTTCCTAAGCCCCAAATACACTAGACCTCCTGATATTCTGGGTTGTATTAAGTGAAATTTTATGTAATAAATCATGTATAAATATGAAATAAATACCAGGGTTTTTGTATTTGGTATTAGAGGATAGATTTAGTTATTTTTGGGATTATGATTAGAAAACTCTAGTGAAAGAATTATGGATAATACTAATTATATGAAAAGAATACCTAAATTTTGGTGAGTATAGAGTAAGTGTTTTATCAAGAAAATACATCCCTATCTAGATATGAACAAGTAGAGGTTTCTCTGGCACAGATGTATCTAGGGGTAAAACTTGAAAACACCCATTTGAGCTAGACTTGAATAGGAACAAGTGCATGATAACAGGCATTGCTGCACTCTTGGTTCGACACTCTTGGGGGATATTCTTTGGTAAATTCATAAGATTAGTATGAACAATTATTAAGGGAAAAAAATCCCATAATAATATATGTTAGGAAGTAATGAGGCAGATTTACCCTCATCTATTTTAGTGTGGGAAAAGAAAATTTTGAGGGAGAAATTTCTTAAGGGGGGAAGGTTGTAACGACCCAAAAATTTATGAATAAAATTATATTTATTTTAATGACTTATGAATATAGAAAACACATGTTCTTCTTTTGTTTTATTATATCCAATTGGATTTAAATTACTGTTAAGTATCTTTACCATTGATAACATAGTCGTTGAACAGTGATCATATGAATAGTATAAATATTGGGTTTTAACAAATCCTTTTGACACAGAAAAAGGAGGTGATTGCATAAAATAGTAAGAGCCTAGCATATGAAGCCAATTTATTGGATCTTCTGGGGGAGATATCATTTCTTCAATTTTCCCTGGACCAAGCCCAAGCCAATATCCAACCACTTAGGCATGATTGAAACTGTTTATGGGAGAAGTTCAAGATCATTGAGATCACGACCCAAACCATGTTCACCGAATGGCCCCATGAAATCCCCACAATAACACTCCTTACTCATAGGGTGTACTTTGGTGTAATAAAGGTATATGTAACAAGACACTATCATTATGGTTATGTGAATTATTTTTTATAGAATAATTAATATACTTTCATTATATTATTTTTACTTTGTAAATGATTTTTAAAGCATAAATAATACTTTGGAATAATATTCAAATTCAATTAAGAAATATATTTTAATGAATTAATGGATTTTTGAATTAAATATTATTTTAATAAAATGTTATTTTAAAATTAATTTTATTAAATATAAATGATCAAGTAGTTTTTATGAAGTCAAATGTGATTTTTATTAAGGTTTGAAAATAATTTTTTATCAAAACTCATCAATTGTCAATAAATATAAGGATTTATTTTAAAAGTAAAAATTAATATATTAATGAAATTATTTAGATAAAATGAATATTATCTTTGGAATCAGGATGTCAAAATTATCCAATGATGAATTTTTCATAATTTTCTGAGACAATCAATTTTTTGGGTAAAAATTAAATACCATATAAATATATAATGTGTTTTATGACATCATAATGATACAATAGTGATGTAATAAAGTACAATAAAAGGTATCTTCAGAAAAATATATGTTTTTCATAAAAAATAATGTAATTTTAGGTTTATTTTATTTATTTGATAATGCCTTAGTGAATCCTCCAATACATATAAAATATTTTGTGATTTTAAAATCATTTCCTTGAGAGTGTGACAGACCTCCAAATAAGTAAGAGAAATATTTTAATATCTTCAGACCTTTACCTAATAAAATAATTTTTTCCAATCCCCTTTTCAAGAAACCATGGGCAAGAACCATGGGTTGGTTTGTGGTTTTGAATATTTTAGTGTGTAGTGTCCAAAACCTAAATAATAAAGAATCCCTTCTCCTTTTCTATATAAACTCACACAAGCACCCATTCCTCTTCACTCAAACTCCTTGAAGCTCATAATCACTCTTATATCCACTCCATATAGTCCTCAAAATGTTACCACAAGCTCCCAATAATCCTATCCCAATCCTTTGAGATCACACATCCAAATAAGGGATCTGACTTTCCTTCCTTTCTCATATTTATCCAAGTTTCCTTATATTGTTACTTCCTTTTATTTTCAATTAAAAATTTAGGTGTATGATTTTTCACCTCCACCATACTTACCTTATTATTTTTAAATTATTAGATACCCATTTATCTCTCATTAATCCCTCACATGTACACCCGTTACCATGCCGAAATTCCGTAAGGGATTTCTCTCTTCTCATTTTCATCCAAGCATTTCTTTTATATTATGCATCTAAATTCCATTTCATATGTTGGGATATTATGTTCCATTATACCATTACTATTAATATCATGTATAAATGATAAGGTATCCCTTCCACTCTCATCAACCCAATTTATGAACTTCCATATGACTTTGTTATGCTGCCGAATTTGCACTGCGATTTTCCATGCCAAAGTATTTGTATAGTGAATACAATACCAATTCCTCTATCAAGGGTTTTCACCTATATAAACATATACTTATTAAATTTTACTTACATGTATGTATTCAGAATTCCTTGATCATGTAATAAATGATTATTTTGAATGAATCCATATTATATGATCTATATGACACACTTAAGTATGAGATTGAAATGATTATAAAGGGTGTGCCCTGATAGTGATCCAATTAATTGGGTAATGTTTATTATAATAATAAGTTATGTTGGGATATGGTTTTACCTGATTAATTTTAGGATATTTTTCCACCATGTTTGGATAGAGGTTTACCTAATTCCTTTATATTAATGATGCTGTGTTTTAAGTTGTTTCCACATTTACATGTTATGATAATCCTACTATATCTTGACTTTATGTTCATGTTTCTCTTGTGATTAATTAATATTACTATTTTATAACATGTATTTTATTCTTCATGTTATTCCTTGTTTACTCCCTTACTGGTTTTTATAGCTGATCCTTTTCTTATGTATGTCCTCAGGTTATCCCATGCAATGCTAAGTATAAAGGAATTTTGCGGTCATATAAAATAATTTTTCAATAAAGATGTTGTATTTTATGTCTTAAGTTGTCATGTAATGTTCCTAAGTCCCAAATACACTAGACCTATCGATCTTATTAGTTGTATTAAGTGAAATTTTATGTAATAAAGTATGTATAAATATGAAATAAAGACCAGGGTTGTTATATAGAATCTCAACTAGTTGTTCTTTATGAGAAAGATCTTACTCCAATGGTAAAACTTATGAGTTTAGTACATGTGAAGGATTATGTATACACTTTCTTATGAGAAATACATGGAACACATCTTGAACTTGATATATATTCGGTGGAATCACCAATCGATAAAATACCTTCCTGATATAATAAAAAAATTGAAAATGACTGATATACCTAGGACTTATCTTGAACTTATTTCCAAATATTATCACTATATTATGTGGATATATTCATATAAATAACTTTTCACCCACTTCAAACTCTAGTAATTTCTGTTAATTTTCAGAAAAAATTATTGTAGACTATCAGATGATGTTATGTTCTATTGAATGGATCTAATATTCTATTCCATTTCCTTGACTATATCAGGTCATAAGAGCTTCCATTTTCCAACTTCATTCCATAATGGTAGAGTTATGAACTTCTTACCTTATACTGATTTATAAGGATCCATCTAAATGGATTGAAAACTATTTTTGTAAGAAAATTATACCAATGGAAGGTGTTGATCTCAAACTCCTTTGAAATCCATATATCAAGATCTCAACATGTCTTCTAGAGTTTGAATGGTTCTATCATACTAAAAATATGACTAATAATGATAAGAAGAACTAAAACTTAACACTTTATCTATAATATTATGAATAATTTTCTAGAACATAAAGGGAAATCTCATATCCCGATCTGATATAATGGAAAGTGTTACTCCATGTAATCTTACCACTTCATTAATATATATTATGGAATATTGATCAAGAGAAAACTATTATTTGATAGTAATGAACTATGTTTAATTTATAAGGATATCAACTAAAAACCATATAACATTATTCCATTTATATGTTCTGGGTAGTCTGATGAAAAAATCCATGGTGATTTTTTCCAATTTCCACACTGGTATGGTTAATAGTTGTGGCATCCCCTTAGACTTATGTTTCTCATCATTAACTTGTTGAAATATAAAACACTAAGAAACATACTTTAAAATATCACTTTTTATGCCATACCACCATAAATACTCTTTTAGATGCTAATACATCATTTTGCTTCTAAGATAAATAGTGAATGATAAACTTTGATCCTCATCCAATAAATCCTTTAAATCTGGTTTAGGAGTAACACAAACAAGGTTCTTTAACCATATTATTCCATCAAATTTAGACTTTAACTTAGTTAAATTTATCACATTCATTTTTATCTCTATATATTCTTTATGCACCTCCTTAATATTCACTTATATAATGGTTGAAAATTTATTTAAGAAAGATAATACTTATCCTATTCTATTATGATTTCCATATCCATCCTTTTAAAATATAGAAATATTGATTCTTTTTTATCCTCATCATAGATATGCTATCATCGTCATTTCAACTCAAATAATCTTTAAAAATATTTTCCTTACTAAGGTGGTAATGTATTAAGAATTCATAATCATTAGTCAACTCCAACCATCTTCTTTGGTGTATATTCATATCCTTCGGTGTGAATATATATGTTAAAATTGTGTAATCAATATATATATCACACTTTCTCTGTAAAGATAATACCTCCGTATCTTTAAATCAAATTTTACTATAGGGAACTCCAAATCATGATTTGGTTAATTTTTCTCATGAAACATCAGCTAACGTGATGCATAAGTTATAACCATGTCATTTTACATGAGAACTCATCCCAATCTCTTCTTAGATTCATCTCTATAGATTATATTCCCTTCTACACTATAGGGTAATGTAAGCACAGGGGTACTTGATAAACATCCCTTTATTTACATAGTTTTTTGTTCACATTCATTCAACCAAAAGAACTTGGCACCCTTTCACGTTAACTAGCTGAGTGGATTGAAAATTCTAGTGTAATTCTCACAAAGTGCCGATAATATATAAGAAAATCAAGAAACATTTGGCTCTCAACCACTATTGTTGGTCTAGGATAACTTTAAATAACATTCAACTTTGGTGGATCCACATATATACCATGTCTTGATATTATATTACCTATGAATGAAACATTATGAAGACAAAATTTACACTTGGTAAATTTTTTATAAGGATTCTCCTTTCTCAGGATCTTTAGTACAATCCTCAAGCTATATTCATATTCTTCCTTTATCTTTGAGTATACAAGAATATCATCTGTAAAGACTACCAAAAACTAATCATGATAGTATATAAAGATTATATTAATTAAATCAATAAAGATAATAGGATAATTAGTTTTACCAAAATTCATCATTATAAATTCATAGTGTCCATACCATGTATAGAATGTTTTCTTGGGTATATCCTCCACCTTGATGCTCAATTAATGATATCCAGAACTAAGATCAATCTTGAAAAATTATTGATCTCTATGTAGTTTATCAAATAAATCATCAATATAGGGAATATGATAATTGTATTTTATTGTAATCTTGTTATGTTCTTGATAATCAATAGAATATTGCATTGATCCATCTTTCTTCTTAATAAAAATAATTGGTTCACCCAAGATGATGTACTAGGGAATATGAATTCCTTATCAATATTATCCTATAGTTTCTTCTTCAACTCTTGTAACTCAATTGGTTCCATTCTATAAGGTTTCATTTAAATAGGTATAACATCGGGTATGAGTTCTATTGAAATCTCAAATTCACAATTTAGTGGAAGAATTGGAAATTTTCAATAAATACAGCAAAAATCTTATATAAAATAGGTGTATACTTAATATTGAGTTTCTATCTAACTATCTAAGATAGGTAACCCTAATTTATAGTAATTAAGACCCACATGATGGATGTAATTTCTATTGGAATTTTATATTTATCCTTGAATCGATAGATGACCATAGGTTCATTTGGAATATTAAATGTGACTTCCCTTCCTTGGAAATTCATATGAGATTCATATAGAGAAAGATAATCAATTCTATGAATCACATAAAAATCAACTAAAGGAAGGATGAAAATATTTATAGGATCCACTTTCCCACAAACTTCAACTAGAGAAGAATTATAAACATAATATGAAATAATTATTCCATAAGTTGATTTCATATCTAACTCAATATATAATTATTGAGGTGATAAGGTGATACCATAAGAAAATTATTTAGAAATTAAAGAGTGGGTGGATCCAAAATCAAATAAGATGTTTTATATTATAGAGTGTATGGTATGGATACCTTTCACCAATTCATTATTTTACTCTAGAACTCCAATAGTGATCACATGATATTTCCCTTTTCATCTAGCCTTAAGAGTTTTCTATCATCGTTTTTCATCATTAACCCTTGTATTTGGCAAATAATTAGAATATTTACCATTTTTTATACACATGAAACATTGAAGTACGAGGGGTGTATTTAGTGTTTCCATTACTCTATTTGTATAATTAGTTAACTTATTCCCATCACTTCAGTAGTTAATTACCCGATGACCTTCTTTCCCACACATAATACATTTAATAGTCCCCTAAATAAAATTTATTCCATGATTATTCCCACACATTAATTATAGAGGAAATATCATCTTATTTTCTCAATGGATTTTATATTTTCCTTTGAATTATATCTTTCTATTCTTATTGAACCCTTGATATTGATGTATAAATCCACCATCCATTTCCAGCTTGATGGAACATTAGACGATTTATTCATATCTAATAAATCCTCTTATGGATAATTCCCTCAAAAGACATGGTTTTAAGACACTGAAAAAATCGATCTACCTTACTCTCAGGTTGGATGATAATATCATAGGTATACCTAAAAAGTCTTGTAAAATTATACTCATAGGTTCATATAGATTCATCATCCTTTTTCATTAAATCAAGTAATTCCATAACTATTTTTTATGAAGAATATAAGGAAAGTACTTATTAAAAAAAGTTAATGATATCATCCCATTCCATGGAGTCAACTTCATCCCATTTCCTTGTATTCATGATATGATTCCACATTTTATCAGATTCGCCTTTCAAATGATAGATATCCAAAATTAATTTCCCATGTTCTAAAAATTGGAAAACTTAAACTAAAATTTTAGTTGCACTAATCCATTCCATAGCAATTAGTGGATCATTAGATCCACAGAAAAAAGGCGGACGCTGCCTCATGAAGGACTCAAAAAAATGTTGTTACCAACTTTTCTCATTTGGATGTCTAGCATGATTCAAATCTAGATAATTTTTTGTGATAATAGAAAAAAATATTTTTCATTCCTACCCTGATAACATTTGTTCTCTTAGGAGTAAAATTATTGTATTTTACATCACATTCAGCCTTTACGTGGTTCCTTCGGGCTCCATCCATTATCTAAAAACAAAAAGTATAGTGTGAGAAACAATAATCATAGTGGGAAATCAAAATAATAAATGGAAATGGAATATAAAATTTAATTCTATAACATCTTAGGATTAATATTAGGTTATTCATGAGAGTTACAAAAACATTGAGGATTATAAACTATACTTAGAAGGGATATTACAAATGTTTTATCATCCTAGGTTCCAAAGTATAAATAAACCTTACTCTGATACCAACTATAATAGACCATACTTTTAATATAGATATATATATCACCTTTTTGATAAATATTCATTATATAACATAACAAATCCACACCAAAGAACTATAGTTCTAGTGTCTATGGAAGCCTAGAATCATAAACAACTGGTTTATAAAATATCTACATCATTTCCCTCTTATTTCATTAATAACTATAACCATTTTTGAAAGATCAAAAATAATACCTTTCATTATATACTAGAGAAAATAAATATAAAAAAGGGTTTTCTCATATGCTCAAAAGTGTAAAAAAGGGATATAAAAATGATATTATAAGCATAATATGATCATAAGGGTATAAAAATATGAACATAAGATTTGAAAATTATACCCTCAATATCAGAGATCATAATCTTGTGTTATTGAATAAATCATGGTAGTTCAAAAGACATGAATCATAATAATATCATAGAATATGATCCATCAAAACATAACATTGGAATGAGACATGGAATTTATGGAATACACAAAAGAATAGAAAATCATTTCTTTATTAGATAAGGCTCACTACCAAGACCATCATATAAGAAAAAGTATTGTACTAAACTAGATTCACTCCCCATTCCATCCATGTCTTACTGAACACGGTTCACTTCCCATTCCATCCTTGTCTTACTAAAATGGGTTTACTTGTTGTTCCAACCCTATCTTACTGAATAAGTTTCACTTCTCATTACAACCCTGTCTTACTGAACTAGGTTCACTTCATGTTCCAATAATCCCTATCTTAATAGATATAAATATTTATACAATTAATTTTAGGGATATATAGGTCCCACAAATCACAAAATTAAAATAATAAATATGTGTGCAATAAGAATATAAATCAATCATCATATTAGAACCCATGAAAATAAATGGGTTTCATAAACATTTCATCGTTGTGTAACCCATGTAAAAGTAACAAAATTCATAAAAAAACATTACATAATTAACTTAAACCATCTAGAGAAATAATAAATATTGAATCCTTGGATAATATCCCAGTAAAAAAAAATTAACATTAAATAATGTTGACTGATATGGAAAATGATTTTGAAAGATCACTTGAAATAATTATTGGGGAAAATATCCTTTCCATTTTGAAAACATTTTTTTAATAGCCCCAAAATTAAAAAGGAAAAAAATTCCTGAAAAGAACATTGTAAGATTATAAAGGAAGCTTCAATATATTAAGGTGTCATAAAAGATATAAAATATGCTCATTCATTATAAGTTAAAAAATGTTCCTTCTATATTGTTTTTGGATAAGTCACAATGTACCTTGTTTGGAAAATGTTAAAAATTTCCTTTCAAATCATTTAGTATAAATTCACACATGGGTAAAAATGATTTAAAACAATTTTAGGAGGAAAAAAATTGATTTTTTTTTATCAAACACAGATATTGAATAGAAATATTCCCTAGTGGAGACATAAATGTAAATAATCCTGAATAATGAAGACATTATGAAATAAACCCTTAACTAATGTATTACCTTTCTTATGTCACATTCCAACCTCCTATACAATAAATATATATTTAATATATTTTTATTCCATAACATTAATTCCATCATACCATTTATTATTTATTTATAACATCTTATCACCCGCTTATTAATAATTTGTTATGAAATCATTGTTTGGGTGATAACTACTTCGTTTTCCAAGCGTGGTTAAGTTCGGAAATCTTGTTCCTTATAATTTTCTCATTGTTATCATAATTTATAAAATTTTAATCACTGTAAAAACATAATAAATAATAATTATATAAATATTTATAATTATTCATATAAAGTATCAATAGACAAATGAATTACAATGTTCATGGAAATGGTAGACCAAATGCATGCCTAAATGTTGTATTAATTTTTCATTTTATGGAATGAATGAAAGGTAAATAATAATTAAAATTTATAGAATAATTATTAAATTATATATATCATTTATATTTATTAAACCCATCATAATACCATTCCATAAAAGATGGTGATTAAAAATGAATTGCATCACTATATGGAGACGGTAAACCATGCATGAGAGATATTTTCACTTATTGATTGATGGGAAAGAGTGTGTATTATGATGTTTTAGTAATCATAATAAAATTTAATCATATTGAATATTATTATGTTTTTATTTTATAATAAACTCCATATATTTATAGGAGTTAAGGAACAGTATAAAAATAATGTGATTGGTTAGAGCGATTGCCTATTCTTCAAAATGTCCCAGTTGGATATTCTATAAAGGACTTTAGCGTTGGTATTTTTGGAATATTGACACTTATAGAAGGTGAATACGGAAGTTAATAAGATAAATTTTTTAAGGGTTGTTTGATCTAGAAGGATCAATGTGAATTAAAAGAGTGAGATAGGATGTTTCCTTTTATAATTGAGGTGAGGGGAACTTTTATAATGTCTCAAAAGATAAAATTATAAAAAAAATATTTTTCTATAAAAATACAACCAAATGGCCATGGATTAAAAGATAATATAAGATATGGTTTTAATATAATAATTAAATATATTTTACTAATGTTTTTGTATTATTTAAACCCTTGTCATTTTGATTAACCCTTAGATAACCAATTTTAATTTTATCTATGGTGAAAATATTTTAATATTAAAAGGTTTTAATTTTTACTTATATGGAATAAATTAGTCCACAAATGTTTAATTTATGAAATTTAATATGATATAATAATCAATTTGTATTTTCTAATTATTTCTATAAATTTTAAATTATTTAACAAAATAATAATCCCGTAAAATATCATTATTGTAGATTTTGATACTATTCATTATTGTGACTTACAAATATCATAAAAACATGTAAAATTAAAAGAAAATATTTTATTATATCCATAAATTTTACATTTCATATAGATAATTCGGGTATCACCTTAAATATCTCAAATTATTTTATTTTTAATAGTTTTAATATCATTTATTTGATTTTTCTGTTAATTGAATAATTACTACATCAGCGTTGTGTAAGACTTCAGGGTAATTATTTAATTTCAAAAAATTAAAAATAAATTAACATGATGAATTTAAATATTTTATATTTAAAAAATATATTTATAGTCAATAATATATTCTATTTAATAAAATATTAAAAAAATTATAATTATTAAAAATAAGAGTGTGAGATTTTGTCACTTTGATTTTCATAATATCTAAGAAATTTTATGGGATAAGTGTCCATTAAATAACTAAAATTAAATCTTTAGGTGTTAATGGTCGAATTAAAATCAAAAAAATAAAAAATTGGAAGGAAACTTATGTTCTTATCACATTTTGTTAATCCATATTAACATATTTTACCCTTTAATAAGATAATAATTTTTACAGTATTTACTTTTAATATTGACCATAAATAAAAGAGATATATTTAATAAATTCAAACCCACTAATTCAAAATATGGAATCCATTTTTCAAAATCAAAACAATGAAGTTGAAGAATTTAATTTAAAATAAATCTGGTATAATTCAAAGAAAACAATTTTTTAATTCCCTTTTAAAATTGAAAATTTTTATACTAAATTCAAGTATAAATCACACTTCAAAAACCATAATTGGATTATGTAAAATCAAAATTAACTAATCAAAATTTAAAAATAACCCAAAACATAGTTTTAACTTGAAAAAACATTAAAATAAAATATAGTTTTCAATAAAAATTAGTATTTTTTTACTATTACTTGAAAAATAAATGTTTTTTGAAAATTATAAAAAAACAATTTAAGATAATTTTGAAATTATGAATTCAAAATTAAAATTATTTTTTAAAATACATTTTCTTGAACTTACATAAATTATTATTCACTCATAAAAAGGGGAAAAACTCATTTTTGAAGAAAACATATTATTGAAGAATAAATTAACTTTATAAAAAATTGTGTGACATATCCTAAGAACATACGAATACATTTATATTGAGTTAAACCTTTAAATTTGTTTCATAAATTATTAATTCATATTCATTCATTCTAATTTAATGTGTATGTTATAATTGTCATATAATATAATGTTACACAACTCATTTAAACTCCCAATTGTGTTTAATATAAGTTGTCAAAGAAATAAAATCATTTAGAGAGAAATATAAATTTTGGAGGGTTACACCTCCCTTGATCCTCTCATGAAAAATATAATGAAATTATAATAAATCTTAGTGAAATATAGTAAAACTACTCTTCACCTAAACATGTATACTATTTTACACCTTCACTATGGATAACTCTCACCACGTATCACATACATGAGATAATTTAATATAATAATGAAACATTAGCGATACCCCACATCAGTTTCCCCATTGGTTTTTTACTTTTATCAAATGTTTCACATCTTGAGCTATCTCTCTCAAAATATGTCATCCTAAAGACGCCTATTTAGGGTATCACAATATGAACCCCTTTCACCACATCTTCACATCATCCCATATCACATCTTCTTATAGTAACCGAGTTGTTTTTAAGATCCACTATATCTTGTATGATGTGTATCGTACATCAAGTATTATACCTCAAGCCATCATAGTCGATACACCGAGTAAGGTACCTCAATCCATCACAGCATATACATGTCATGTGTATGACAATCCTTGGGATACTATATTTGCAGATGCATATTAGTAAAATAACCACAATACATTACAACCCTCTACACATGTATATGGGAAAACTAACCGATGTGTATACCAGCACATGTAGCTTCTAAGAGAAAATAGAGGGTTCAGAGGGTGTAGTCAACCATCCACCTACCCACCAAGACATTGGGTAAAATAGCCTCCCATAGTCCAATTTCTGTCAGTCATCATAAGCTACATGGGTGGGAAAAATATGAAATCTCATAATATACAGGATATAATATATCTCACCACCATCCTATGCGAATAACCTTATCTTAAACTCAACTCAGACTAAAATAACATAGAATCCCTACTACCAATACTAAAACTATATATCCTATAAGGACACAAACATTAAAAGATCTACATTAAAATACTTCTTTCCATTTTGTCAATTTAATTTTATGTTAATTAATTCATTAACCATTTGTTAATGAATAATGTTTTTTAAAATTAAATTACATAATTTAATGATGTGGAATCCTTTCCCTCTAGGAATAATCAAACCTAGTCTATGGTTTTTGAAGACCAACATATTTTCATCGTTTTCATTCCTATATAACTAACCCATCAGTTTAATAATTATTTATTAATAATAATTATAATTTCATAATTTTCATGTATTATAGGAAAACATCATATTATACTATACAAGGTATGAAACTAATCATATCAATCTGCCTCAAGAAGTGAAAAATATAAATTATAGTAAAACAAAAAACTCATCCTTCCATCCTTTCAGTAGGTTCACTTGAAGTAATAATTCTCTTTAACACATCGATAAGTAATCCCTTATTCAACTTATTCCATAATCTCTAGTTCAATCACTAAAATCACTCTTTCATATCCTGATGTATATCACTGTCAATGATGTCAATTGATGCAACTTCATTCGGGCCTCCCCAACCACATTCATACCCTAATGTATCTCGCCTCCATAAGTGTCAACTACTTCCACATTATTCGGGCCTCCACAACCACATGCATATCCCGATGTATCTTATATTTACAGGCGTCAACTACTACCACATCATCCAGGCCTACTCACCACACATAACATCAGTCACTCATAGGCTCATCCATCTGAGGCTCAAATAAAAATAGAAGTCTCACATCTAGATAACATAAAAAAAGTGGAGGGAAAAAACATAGTAAAAATGGAAATCAAGGCTCTATAATAAGGCATCCATCCTTCACACATAAAATATTTCTCCCGACTCAAAGCAGAAGCCACTAAAAAACATGTCACCTCAAACAATTTAGCTCTGAATTATTTCGTGTCATGAAGAACCCTATGAACTAGCCTCACACAAGAAATGAATCACAGGTTCGTGACATAAAACAATTACACATCTTGAATTCTCTCTGCTCCCATCATTTAGCATCCAAAAACCTCCAATTATTCTTTAGGCCTCCTCCAATCACCACGGGTTTCAGAAATATGAAAATTGTCAGATTATATGGATCTAGGACCTTAGAAAAAAGATAATATGGAAATATGTGTAAGAAATAAACAGTATATGGAAACAAAATTTGAAAAAATAATATAAAGATATAGAATAATAAGATGAACTAGATGAAAATGCAGTTGCCAAATCTATAGTAGGAGAAAGGGGACATATAGTATGAAAAATTTAGATAAGGGGATGATAAAGATACCAATGGTTTTCATATACTGATATTAAATTATAATAGGTTAATATTCAATATATTTTATAAATACACACTCAATGAATGGAAAATTTTAGTGTATTTAGAGACTGGATACATAATATTCTTATTTTAATGATGATCCTCAACTTATCTAATATAGATCTTCCCACCTAGTACCCTTCTTAGACATACGTTATATAAAACATTTAATAATAAAATTTAGACAGAAATATAGGAATGGGAGATCTCAGATGCTCAGTAAGGGTAAACATGGGAGATATCAATCATATAGGATAATATGGCCCTAGAGGTATGATAACATATACAAGATCATATTATTAATGTATAATATTCATATACAAAAATGGATTATATCATAATCTATAAAATCAATTTTTTTACTAAAGTATAAACAAAAAAGTTGATAATGTAATAATAATTATTTAATAGTCTTAGAAAATGAGTGTTTCATCATAAGCATAAGTAATAGTAATCTTCTGAACATAGATAAACCCAATAATATTCACACATAATAATTTTATTATATAAATAATGATATCATATTCTTTAATTAAAATGTTAAAAAGTTATTCTAAATCATTTCCATACTTATTACATTGATCATAGCTAGAAGAAATCAAACTCACACATCAATATATGAACAAATATATTTCTAATAATGTAAATTATTTCCATTATCATCTCATAAGATATCAACATCACTTTAACCAATTAATTAGTGGGATATAACTTAGCCAAATATCATAAAAATTATAATTCAAATATATAAATTTCATAGTATCACCAATAATTAATCATATAACCATAGCATAATCAATGGAAATTAAAATTGTTTCATAAATATCTCATAAAGATAATCATATACCATCCATATAATGAATAAAGATTATATAAGTGTATAATATCCTCAGTAATCATAATTAACATCAATTGATGTTATCATAGATGATAAATATGATTAAAAAATCTCTAGAATAAATCTTGTGGAAAATAAACTTTTCATTTTTAAATCACATCAATAAAAAATAAAAATTCCCAAGATATTATGGATTTTTTCCCTTTGAATATAAACATTGAATATTTTAAAATTATTATAAATTCATTAAGAGTTCATGATGATGTGAAATTATTTTTCATGCTATGAACATTAAAACAAATATTCCTTTCACAATTTTTTAAAATGTCAAAATATTCATCATTTTAGAAAATAAAATAAAGATAGTTTGTAAATAATTTTTAAAAAAGTAAAACGTGGGTGAAAATTAAATGAAAAAAATTTGAGGAATTATCAAATCATTTATAAAAACCTTTTTTTGAAATCATTGATTTGGAAGGAAATGGTTTTTTCAACCAAATAGTGAAATAATGTCAGTTTTCCATAAAATCATTCTTTTGGTCTCGTGAGTTTATAATGAGAGGAAAATGAATGAAAAAAATGTAATATAAATAAATTATGATATTATAATAAAATCAAATATATTAAGTATATAATGATGATATATTTTTTCTCAATTTAAATTAAATTATAAATAATCCTAATAAACAAAGAGTTTGTAACAAAAAACCCTTACCTCAAGTCTCGTCCTTCATTGTATATATTTGAAAGAAATATATAATAAATATATATGTATTATAAATGTATTAAATATCTATACTCATATATATCATACCATATATGATTTACTTATAAAATAATATCACCTTTTTATCAATAATTCATTAACATCACTATTTCTGGTGATAATCACTTTGATTTTTAGGCATGTTTCAGTTTGGTTGTCTTATTATTTATACATTGATCATGGTTACATTATCTTAATAATGTTATACAAGGTATTAATATCATATTTTTTCATTATAAAAATTTTATAATCATCAATAAATGTTATAGATATAAAAATTAATTATTTTGTTCAAAGAGATAGTAGTCCATACGTAAACATAAATGTTGTTTTCATATTTAGATGGATGTAATGAAAGAAATTTGAGAATTAATTTTTTTTTAAAACCAATTATAATATCACAAATATAATATATATATATATATATATTAAATTAATTTTTATAACCATCCATGTAAAGGGTAATGAAAAACAAATTACACCACTATGTGGAGATGGTAAGTTGTAGGTACAGACACACGATGTTTTCTCTTTATGTAAGATTGAAATAAGGTTTAAAATGAACATTACATCATTATAATAATATTTTTTTATATTTATGTTAATTAATTTATTATTTTATAATGAATAACATGGATATAGAGGATGTTTAAGAATAAATAAATTGAATTAGGTCAGGTAAGATGATTATGTCTCTTTCGGTTGGTGTCAATTAGATCCCTTCTTAATGGCCCTTAGAATGGTATTTCAAAAAGACAATAACCTTTTCATTATGTATATGAAAATAAAAAATTATAATTTTGGAGGGTTTTTTATATAGATAACGCTCAAATTAGTTTAAATAAAAGAGAGAATCAATGAAAATTTATAAGGGATGTAATTGACACACATGGAATTACAAAATAAGATTAAAATATAATTAAGTAATTCTAATGTAAAATTATTAAAAATGCATATAGATTCAAATAAAAATAGTATATGTTTTGGTATTATTTTAAACCTTAACATTTTCATTAACCCCATCATTTATTAATTTTAACCCTAACCATGTTAACGACATTATCAATACTAAAGGGTTATAATTTTTCTTATAAGGTGAAAAATAGATCATAAACATAAAAGGGACACAATTTTAAACTAAATATTATCAACCTTTTCCTATTTCATGATTATTTAATTATTTAATAAAATATTATTTTCATAAAATTACATTAACGTAATTCTTTACACCATTCATTTAATTTGAAATTAAATTCAATACGATGTAAATGTTATTTGAATATATGAATTTCAGGAAACTATAATATGTTATATTAATGTATTAAATTCATGGAAGAAAATAATCCACTCAAAATGTATTTCTTTTAATATTTTTAAAATAATTTATTTTAATATTCAACTAGTTTAATAAATATTGTGGCGTGGTTTTGTAAATATATAGGTTAATTATTAAAGGAATAAAAATAAGAAATAAGTTAAAATGATAAGAAAAAATAATTTATGTTTCAAATAAATATTTAAAATAAAATATATCCTATCTTTATCATTATATAAGAATTTTAGAAATATTATGTTCAAGAGAGTGACATTTAGTATTTATTTATTTATTTAATTAATATAAAAGTCATAATAAATGAAATATAGAACAAAGTGACCATATATTTTAAAAATATGTGGAAATGGAAGAAATTATCTCATACAATATAACAATTTCATGCTTAAGAGACATTTCAATGCCTTATCACAATTTTTTATCTATATTGTTATTGTTTTACACTTACATAGGTGACACAATTTTAATATGGTTACTATTCATATTGATAAAAAATAATTGGGAGTTGTTTAAAAATTTTAATCCTCATGGTTTCAAATATGGAATCATTAAAACAATATTTAGTTTCTATAAGTGTAAGAAATTAATTTTAAAATAATGTTTCAAAAAAAATGAAACCTATTTTTTTAAAAAAATACATTTTTATGAACAAAACTATATATATTCTTATCTCGTGTATACAAAAAAATATTAGATAAGGGTGAAAACATTTAATTTAGTATATAAAATATAAATTTAATTAAAATAATTCTCCAATAGATAATAATATAATTTATTGTGATAAAAACAAGTTTCACGCAAAAAATAAATTCCAAAAAAACATCACTTTTTCTTTCAAATGATTTTAAATTTAATTTCTATTTAATTTATAGATACTAAATTCAAATTAAACATGTGTAAACCATAAATTTATCAGGATTTAGTTATTACTATTAATACCCTCTAATAAAATTCTTATTCCATAACTATATACTTCATGAGGGTTTACTTGGACTTTGGGTAACGTGTATCAGAAGCTATTGAAGAAATTAAATTTATTTAGAGAGATATTTGTCATAAAATCTCAAGGTGTTTCATTCTACCTCCATTAAAATGAATTCCAATACCAAACATCAATCACTAAAACTAAAAAAATTGAGGATATATTTATCTCATCACTTCTTTAGGTTTCTATATAGCTTCCTCTAAATTATGGGTTTTCTAGAAAACTTTGAAAATGTGAGTGGTCTTGTTTCCTATAAATTTCTCTCTATCATCTATAATCTCCATTGGTTGTTCCTAATAAGAGATATAATTCTCCATTGGTATAACCTCACTGTTTATTACAAGTTAAGGGATATGTATTTACTTCCTCTGGAAAGATACATGGAGAACATTGTGAATGTGTAAGATATTTAGTGGAAGCATCAAATGATAAGCTACAACCCTAATAAGATTAATAATTTCATTGTTGAAAATATATCTCGGAAAAAAATTACATTTTGTAAAAAACATATAACCTTATTCCAAGAATATATTCTTAGGAATACTTTATAACACACTTTAAACAACATATATTTTCAATGATTATCAATTTGACTTTTCTGTCAACTATTAGCTTCTATAGTGTGATACTGAATAGATCTATATTTTTTTCTATCTCCACAGCAATACTATATCCCAATATCATTATTTATCAAACCTAATCCCATTATTTCATATTTCTTCCATTACTACCATATAAGGCTTCATGAGGACCAATCTGAATGCTCCAGTAAAAGAAATAGTTGTAAGAAAACATGACTAAAGGAAGGTGTTTGTCACATACACCATTGAACTATAGAGAATAAGATCTCAACATGTCCTCATGGGTTTGAATGGTTCCTTCAAAATATCCATCATTATTATGAATATTACAAGTACTAAAACACATATCAAAATATAAAGTTTTCTAGAGACTTATCCAAATCATCAAGGTTAACCTCAGGTCCCGGTTAGATAAAATAGAATGTTATACTCCATAAATAATTACCAATTCCTTAAGGTATATTATCAAAATATAAGAAATGGAGAAATAAAATTTTATGTAAATTAATTTTTCCAAATTCATAACGAGATCAAATATATCCAAACTAGAATTATTTAATTTAGGTGTTCTAGGGAGTTCAGTGAAAAAGTCCATGGTTATGTTTTTGTATTTCGATATAGGTTTGGGTAATGATTGTACAATAAACTTAGTATTTTGTCACTCATCCTTAAATTTATGGCATATTGGTCGACAAGATACATACTCTTCAATATTTCTCTTTATATTTTCCCATCATAAATACACTTTCAGAGATCTATATGTCTTTGAAACTCTGTGATTAATTGAGAATGATATACTATGAGCTTAATCCAAGATATACTTATTCAATTTTAGTATGGATTTAATAATTAAATGGTTCTCAAACTTATCATTCCATCATAATAAAGGTTTAACATATAAATTTTTTTACCTTGTTTTGCAGCTCTACATCATCGTTTCGTACTTCATTAATAATCACATTGATATATGGTTTTACATTCATTTGGGAAAGAAAATATTTATCCTCTACCTTTAATATTTCTAGATACATTCATTGTAAATATAAATTTATTGATTATTTTTTATACTTATCTTATAAAATTTATCTTAATCCTTTTGAATCAAAGTATCTTCAACCTTGTTCACATTCCCAATATAGTTATTTATTGAGCGACCATAATATTTAATCAAATCCAACCATAATCTATGGATCATATTATACTATTTTTGAGAGAATATATACTTTAATTATTTTTATTGGAATATGTATCACACATTTCTCTTCATAAATAATTCCTTTATATCATTCATGAATAAATTACCAAAGATAACTCCAAATTATGACATGGATAAATTTTCTCATGACATTCAATTTTCATGAGGCATAATATATAATGATATAATTATATATGTGGACACATACTAATCAATTATTCAATGAATTTATATAGTTTGAAAACCCTTATCCACATATGGTTAGTGTAGCAACAAGTTTAAGGTCTTTCCTTTTCTTAAGTATCTTGAAATTTTATTCACATTTATCTATAAAAAGGAAGTTGAATCCCTTTCGTGTTAACTTAGTTAGTGCGTTGGTTAGCTATGAGAAATAATTCACAAATAATACTTAATAATCTTACAAATATAGATATCTATGGATCTCATTCATAGTGGTTTCTCTAGGCCATTTCCTAATAACTTTAATCATTAAAGGATCCATTGAAATATACTCACTTGAGATTATATGATACAATAATGTATCTTTATAAAGATAAAATTCACACAAATTAAATTGGACATAAAAAATATATTTCCTCTTGGTATTCAGTAAAAATTTCAAATGATCTAAATTATTTTACTTTCTCACTGAATATATACTAATATTATGTATAAATATAGCCACAGACTGATCAAGGTAATCTACAAATACATTATTCATTCAATCCATTAAGATAAAAGTTGAATTAGTATCTTTAAATGGAATCACTATAAATTCATAATCCACATATATTCTATAAAAGGGTGTATTGGGTGTATCCTCATTATTAACCCTTGGTTGATGATATCAATAATGAAGGTTAGTTATAGAAAAATATTGAGCTCCATGAAATGTATCAAACTAATCATTGATGTCGGGTAGAAAGTATTATTTCCTTCTAATTATAATATTATGTTCCTAATAATTAATGCAAATACCAATTGACCCATTTCTCTTCTAAACAAAAAAACACGTTCACCCCTTAGTGATGCACTGGGATGTATAAATACCTTGTAATTATTCTCTTTAAGTTCCATCATAAATTCTTATACCTCAATTGGGACACTCTATAAAGAGTCTTAGAAATAGGTGTAGCACCATATATGAGTTATATTGAAAAATTAACTTCAAAATTCAGAGTAATTCTAGATAACTCTTCTATAAAGACAATAATAAACTAATATACAATAGGAATATTCTCATTGATGAGTTTTTACACAACTATATAAGATAAAACCCTTCATTCATTGGAATGAAGACCCATAATATAGAATCAATATCCAGTAGAATTTTTTATTCATCCTCAAATTGATAAATGGTCATAGGTTTTTTTAGAATATTAAATTTTACTTCCCTTCCATCACAATTTATATAGGCTCTATATAGAGAGAGAGTCAATAAAATTCAAAATAAATAAAATTTAACTAGAGGGATAATCATCAAATTTGAGGGATTCACTTTCCCAAAAACAACTATCGAAAAGGTGTTACAAAATCTTTATGTGATCATCATACCATTGAGAGTTTTTCTAATAACTCAACATCTAATCATTGATCTATTGAAATAGTATACTTATAAAATTCTATAAATATAAAATATTTTGTAGATCTATAATCAAATAAAAAATTGACAGTTCTAGAGTGGATGATGATTGTGTCACTCAAAAAATCATTGTCTTGACCTTTATCAGTTGTGATAGAAATGGAATCTAATTTATCCTAATTTATCATATATTTTAGGCCCACGAACCTCATTTTACCTTAGATTATTGAAATGATTTTCAAAATTCCTAGTATCCTAGTATCTGAAGCATTGAACTTCATTGTTTGAATCCTTATTATCCTATGCTGAATTTTATATCCATTTTATCCCCCATCAACAATCACTATCTCGATTGATATTATTCATATTAATAATCAATTTCGCAATTCATTTTAGATAATTTCATTAATGTTACCCCCCACATTTTTTTCTTGTATGTTTTTTTAATTTATTCCCTCGTTAAAATTTGAAATTCTAGTTTCCATGAAGCTATATTTTTTCTTGTAATGTCTCTAAAATTAGAAAAATAATAGGATTTCACACTCTCTATTTCTACCTTTAGATCACATTGAACTATTTAATCATAGTTAGAAATTCCTCTTGTACCAAACTTCTTTAAAAGATTGGGTTTCATGATACTAAAGAATTGATTAATTTTTCCCAAATGGTATATTTTAAATCTAGAAGCATACCTTGGTAGTATTGTAATTTTATCATCATAGTTACTAATGGATTAATCACCCAAATGTTTCAGATCATAAAAAATTCATTCCATCTTAGTGATAAGAGTTAGAGGAATGTATTTATTGATAATGTCTCTCTTAAAGTCCTCCAATTTCATGGTATTTATTACTACAATTTAATCATGTTCTTGATAAGATTATGATGTTTCCCATATTCACCTTACAATATTTAGATTTATAAGACAACATTATCATGGTCTAAGCATTAAATAATGGAAAATAACTTTTCTATCACATTAATTAATTTCTCAATAAGTAGTGGCTTAAAAAACCAACAAAAGGCATGTGAAAGTTGTTGCATAAAATAATCAATGTAATTGTATTATTTCCTTTATGTATTTAGAATATCATCATGATCCATATTTCCATTAATATCATGAGAGAGTTTAGTGATCATAGTCACAAGATATTGTATCCCATCTCCCGTGCCATTTGGTTTCTCTTGAGGATGGTCGTTGCATCCCCAATGCAAATCATTATTTGCATGAATTATTTTGGTACCAAACATTGACTAAAACCAAAAAAACCTTTTGTAATAATCAAGGTATAATAATCAGAGTGAAAATATATATATTCATGATAATATACTCTAGGTTTTTCCCAAATTAAGGCACCTTATTATCAATCAATGACAATATAGGTTTATCCTAGGTCATTCTTACTATCATATATTTAAATCCTTCATGATTCTTTAAGTAGAAAATGTGAATTAACCAAATAATATTTCAGGAGTGTCAAACAAGGTACAAAGTAATGTCATGATCAATATAAACTAGAATTATAGACCATATATACTCAGACAAATATTTTCTGGGGTTATTACCCATAGATGAATCTATAAAAAACCAATTCAACTTTGAGTATCCAAACATGGATTTTTTGTTAGGAAAATACAATTATATATTCCTTACCAAAACATTATGATGTTATCCTATATATATAAATATACCCAAATTATTAACAAAAGTCATATAATCATAATCTACAATGATTGAATAATCCTTTCCTCTAATACTAAATATAGAGACCCATTCTATTCATATGTAAATATTACATTATAATAGATGAATATTCAATATATTTTTCAAAAACACAATCGATGACCATAAAGATTTAGTGTCTTTGGAGACTAAATTCAAAATATTCTAATTTCATGAATGATATTCTGAATATTCCATAAATATATTCAAACATAGTACTATTCTTAGATAAACCCTACTTAAAATATTTCTTCCAAACCTGGTGAAGTAAAAAAGAAGAAACGTTGAGTTTAGATGCTCAGTCATGGCGAACATGGGAGATATCAATCGTTATAAGATATGATAATAATAGGGGTATGAAAACATATTAAAGTAAATGTTGTCAACATAATATATTCATTATTAATAAAGGAATCTATGATAAGTTATAAAATCAATTTATTTCCAATAGTATAAATAATAAGGTTGTTAAAATAGTAATAATAATTTAAGTATAACAACATATTTATGTTTCATTATAATCATAAGTAATCATAATCTTGAGAATATAGATAAACCCAATAATGTTAACATGTTATCGTGTGATAATATATTGAAAAATATCATAAACACACATTAAAATGAGAATAAAGTTGTTCTCAATCACATGCATGCTTATTCATGTGTGCAAAGCTAAAAGAAATCATACTCAATCATTAATATGTGAACAAAGTTATTCAAAATCATGTATAATATTATCATTACCATATCATGATATATCAATATCACATTATCGAATTCATTGGAGATATATAACATACCCTACCATTATAAAATCACAATTCAGTCATATAAATGTCACAATATTATAAAACATTAATCATATCACTGTAGAATAACCCATGAAAAATAAAAGGGGTTTGAAAATTTATCATCAATATAATAACAGAAAATAGATATAAGTAACGAATAGGGAATAATTGGAACATATCCCTAGTAAATCATAATTAACAAAAAATGATATTATTAAATATTTAAATTTTCTTTAAAATATCCCTAGAATAATTCTTATAGAAAATACACTTTTTCATTTTGAAATCCTTTCATTTAAATTTAAAAAATTTCAAAATATTATTGATTTTTTTCTTTTAAATGAAACATGGAAACAACTAATGGTTGCTTCAATACATTAAGTGATCATTATGGTGGGAAATTATATTTATGTCATGTGTGTTAAAACAAAGTTTCAATCCACAATTATGAAAAAATTCAAAATTTACCTTATTTAAAAAAAATTATAAAGTTAAAAATAGGTAAAAAATACTTTAAAAAATCAATGGAAATAATGAAAAAAATATTCAAAACTTTCTGGAAAATATTTATATTAAAGATTTTTTTTACCAAAGATAGAAATAAATTTGGTTTTACATAAAAACATTCATTCACACTCTTGTGTTAGTATGTAGAGGAAAATGAAAGGAAAACATTTAATCTCTATAAATAACCATAGGGGAATTATATTAAAATTATTTATCATATAAGGATCATATAATTTTCCACAATAGAAATTCAGTCATAAAAAATCTTGATAAACAATGAGATTATAACGTAAAACCCTTACCCCAAGTCTCACACTTCTTCATATGATTTCGAAACTGTTATATTATAAATAATGATTTATTATAAATTTATTCAATAACCATAATAATATATATCATACCATATATAATTATATAATAACATATTATTACTTATTTATTAATAATTTTTTAAATTCACTCTTATGGGTGATAATTGCTACGTTATTTGTACAGGTTTCGGTTCAGTAGTCTCAATAATTATTCTTTGATCATGGTACCATAATTTTCATAATTTTAACAATTATATTAATTTTAATATGTATTCATTTTGTATATTTTTTAATAATACATAAATGATAGAGATATAAATATGAATTAAAATGTTCATGGAGAGGGTAGTTTATATGTATGTGTGAATGTTGTTTTCACTTTTTAACAGATGTAATGATAGAAAGGAAAATAATAATTCTATTTTATAAAATCAGAATAATTTCCTAAATATCATATATATTTATTCATTTATTCATTATAACTATCCGTGTAAATTAGTGATAAAAATTTAATTACACCACAACATGGTGAGGGTAAGCCATATGTATGTATTTCCAATGTTTTATCTTTCAGTAGGATATAAATAAGGTGTATAATGGTCATTAAATCATTATAATAACGATTTAATATTTTTAATATGATGAAATAATTAATTTATAATAGATACAACGGATTTATAGGAGGTATAATAAGAAATAAATTGAATGGTGTTTGGAAAGACGATTACATCTATTCAGTTGACCTCATTTCAATAATTTCTTATGGGAACATGGAATGTATATTAAATAAGACAAAAAGATCCAAATCATGTATGGATAATTTTGGAAGATATTTTTTCAAGGATTCATCATGATTTAAGGATCAAAGGGGTTTAATGAAATGAGATAAAGGGTGTCCTTATATAATGGAGGGAATAGACACACATGGAATAACTAAAAGGTTAAAATTTAATTAATAATTATCAAGAAAAATACTTCCAAGTTTAAAGGGAATTGAATAAAAATATAATAATGTCTAAATATAAACAAAAAGTTAAATTTATATAGGGTTTTTTTAATTTAAAACATTATCATATAGATTAACCCCTTGGTTAACCAATTTTAACAATAACAAACGTAACAACTTTTTCAATATTAATCGGCTATTATTTTACATATAAGTTGAAAATTTTCTCATAAATGGTCATGGTATGAAATTTTAGACCATATCATATCCATATTTTCTTATTAAATGGTTTTTATGATTTTAAAAAAAAATTAATAGTATATTATTTTTATAAAATATAATTAATGTTATTTTTGACACTATTCATTTAATTTAAATTTAAAGGAAACATGATATAAATTTATTTAGTAATTAAACCTTTAAAAAACTATAATATGTAATAATGACCTATATAATTAATGTAAGACAATAATTTTCCAAAATTATATTACTTTTAATATATTTAAATTCATATATTTTATTTTTCTTAATGAAATAAATAAATATCGTGTAGGTGTTGTATTAGAATTTAGTTTAATTATTCAATTAAAAAAATTCAAGATAAAATAACAGGATAAAAAATAAATTTCTCTAATAAATAAACATTTAGATATAATAATATCTTCTTTTTACCCTTCCATAAATTTTTTAGTGATATTAAAAGTGAAGAGACTGACATTTTGTATTTATGATTATATTTAATTATTATAAAGGTCACAATGTAACAAATATGGAAGTAAGTGTCCTAATATTAGAGACATGGATGGAAATCAAAAAAATCCCATGATCAAATATGATAAAATAATGTTTTAGATAAATTATAAAGCCTTATAAAAATGTTTTAAACCTATGTTACACATTTTAACATTACTGAGGTCACAAAATTTTAATATGGTTACAATTCATGTTGAAAAAAATATAATGAACCTTTATAAAATTTGATCATCTATATTCCAAACATGGATCAATTTTTCATGATTCTATTTATATAAGGGGAAAATTCATTTTGAAATAAGCCTGAAAAACTTGGAAAAACCCATTTTAAAAAAATATTTTTTAAACATAAAAATAAATTTATTCTTGTCCCATTCCTATAAAAAACCATTAGATGAATTTTGAATTTTTTTAAATATATTATATATAAAATTAATTAAAATCATTCACTAATGGTGTTTAATTTCATTTATTAAAATAAAAACACACTATGGGAAAAAATCATAGACACATCACTCTTTATTTATTTTTTTATTTTCTTGTATAATAAATTGATAACCAATGAATTCATTTTAAGCATGTGTAAAAAATAAATTTTGCACAAGTTAGTTAGTCATATTCACAGTCACTAATCTAATGGCCAGGCAGTAACTGTATACTTCCTTTTAGTTCATTTAGACTTGGGATTGTGTGTATCAAATACTATGAAATAAATTTAATTTATTTATAGAGAAATATAGCATAAAATCTTGAGGTGTTGTAGAAGTTTAAAGGGAATTATAAGTATAAAAAAATTATATATACACTATTCAATAACATAAGAAAAAAAAAACATATTCAAAATTAGAGGTAGAGGAAAACACGATAAACATAAAAAATTAAAGAAAAAGTGAAACTCAAAATATAGATATCCCAAATCTCAATTCAAAGCACCAAAAAGATATGAAGATAAAATTTGAAATCTAAAAATATTGATTAAATGTAAATGTGGGGGAAATAATAAAAGCGAATATTAATCTAAATCCAATTTATATAAATAATTAGGTGCTAGAAGGTAGTATAGAGGTTGAAAATTGAGGAAAAAACAAAAGATAATAAAATAGGTAAAATTTAAAAGGGAAACAAAAAATAATTCATAAGTAATAATACATTATCAAAAGTAGAAGGATAATTCTATTTAAAAACTCAAAAAAATAGAAGAAATTTTTTATTTAAAGGTAACTGGAGATCTATAATTAAAGATCACATCATTAAACCATAATTATAATGGATAAGGATAAGGATTAAGTCAAAAAAAAAATTGTAATATAGTTCCAAAAGTGGAAATAGAGGGTAATGCATAATCAAAAATCCAGAAGTTTCTAGAAGAAGATAAAAACACATCTTGTAAGTAGAATTTAAAATGTATTTGATAGATATGAAATAAAATAACAGACTAATGATAAATGAAAAATGGATAACTAGAGTTAGAAGATAACATAGAAGAGAGAATACATAAGCAGAATCAGAAGTAGTAGTAAATGAATTATCATGATGACTTGATAGTAAAAGGGAAAAAAGTAAAAGAAAAATTATAAGAAGAATCTACAAAATTAAAATGTAAATATGAAAATAAAAATAGAAAATTCATTTAAATAAATAATAATAAAAATGTAGATGTATAAGAAAAGAATATAAATAAAAAATAAAAAATTATTGTTAGAAGAAGGAGAATGAAGTGAAAATAAAAAACACAAGTGATAATTAATGAAAAAGAAAATGTTAAATGTATAAGATGGAATAATCATATGAAAAACATAAAAAATATGAATAACTAGAAGTAATAGTTGAACTAATTAGGAGAGGAGCATATTAATATAATAATTCATAAAAAATAGAAATTGAAGTAATATGTGAAATAAATAATAAAACCAAAAACATAAATAATAACATAAAATCAATAATAAACATAATAAAAATCAAAATAATTAGAATCAAAATAAAAAATAAATATACTCTAAGTCAAAATATATAATTTCTAGTAGATGTATAAGAGAATAAATATATGAAATTAAATATTTTGAACAAAAAACATAAGAAGGATTGAAAAAAATAAGGAAAAATAAAAACAAAAGAAAAAGAAAAAAACAAAAAAAAATCTGAAGAAGAATATGTAGGAATCAAAAAATAGTAGTTGAATCTAAAGTATGTAAGAAGCATCAAAGATTAGTTTAATATGATTTATATATATAATCCAAAAACATGAGTCATAAAATAATCGAAAGTTGATGTTGGGGAAGTAGTAATGGTATATGTGGAACCAAATATATAATTTGAATTCAAAAGTAGAAACATAATCCACAAACCTAAGTATATTAGAAGGCATAAACTAAAGAAAAAAAAGTAAAAATAGATTTCATATTAAATACATAGAAATAGATTCAATTGAGAAAGATTCAAAACCTAGAAAATGATCTCAGGTTATCATGAAATCATTGGATAAAAATTATTGAATAAATTTTAACATGTCAGAATATAAATCCTGTCAATTTGATATGGTGTGAGATAACAATCAGAGTACGTTTATTAGGTTTTGACTCTTTAATGCATGTTTTGATGATTTATGTCCAATAAAATTTTTTTATAGGTCATTATAACTACACTTCATGTTATATTTACTAGAGATCTAATTATAAATTTCAAAAATTAATCAACTATCAGTGTTATATTATTTCATCACAGTTTCTGGTTATTTAATTTGTATTGAAACATTGGAAAATATATTTGGTCATTTTAATCAATAAAATGCTCTTTTTCTTGTTTTAGGAAAATTGCTTGTTTAATTTTTTTTGGTTAAGTTCCAACATCTCAAAAATAAACTTACAATCATTTTCCAATAATTTAACTAAAATTTGAGGTCTATTTCATTGTTTTCATCCATTGAAACTTTTTTTACTATGAAATAAATAAAAATTAATTTTTGTTAATTTTGAGAAATCCACAAGTTGGATTGATGTATGGTCAATTTTTACATATAAATAATTAAAAAAATGATGTTTTAATTTGATTTAATGACAATTATTGGTCATTTTCTAAGTTATGTACCTCAGAAGTTAATTTTTAATGGCTTTTAAATCTAACAAAATATAAATTTTTTTCATTATAAACACACCACATGTCAGACTGACATTCCATCGATTCATATATTTGATACATTTTCATTGAAATCTTAACTATTTTTCTCAATGTTAACCACATTTAATAATAATGTGGATTTCATGAAACACATTCAATCATACAAAGAAATTCGGGTTTTTGATTTACATGTGGTTAGTTTATACAGATTATAAATAACTATAATATCATTTTCCTATGTTTTCACCTATTTGATCTCATTTGGTCATTTTTTACCCAAATTTTCCAAGTGTTTTTCAATATAGGAATAATAACATTAGAAAACCAGGATATGTGAATTTTATGTTGATGAAATGGTACTATTGTTAACACATTAAATTATTTTTTGAGTGAAACTTAGTCCAAAATCCATTGTTGTGCTCTTTATCCATAACAATAGTTATATATAGCCCATGACACATAATGGTAATGAGGGCCCATGGATCAAACACACATTGTGTGGTGCATGACGCATGGTGGTATCAAATTACAGTACATGTAAGATTGATAAGAACATAGAAATAGTAAAAAACTACATATTGATAAAATATATATATATTAAAAATTATGATAATGATTCATTTTCAATGCATAAAAAATAAAAAAACAATAATTTCACTCAAAAAGTTCTAAAATAAGAATACAAAATAAAAATTAAATAAAAATATATATAAAACTAGAATAAATAAAAAAGAACAAAAATCAATCTATTAAAATGAAATACGAATATTAATAAAAATAAAATAAGATATGAGAAGAAGAAAATCAAATATATAATAAAAAAAGAAAAAATAGCTTCAAGGTATTAAAGAAATAGGTTTAAATGAAACATAGTAATTGAAAACCCCAACTTAAAACAATTTTGTGTATGGTTTTGGATTGGTCTGTTACTCTTGTTCATGGTATGAATGTAGAGGTCAAGGTGGGTGGGTGTATCGCTAGAAGTAGATCAGGTGATGCCTACTTGGGATGAGTTAGCTTGTCTAGGTTGTTGTCACACCCCAGCCATGGTTTTTATTTGTTTTTATTTATTTATTGATGTTGGATATTTTGGTTGAGGTTCGGGGTGAGTGTCTAATAAAATTATTTGTGTTTTTTTGTTTCAGTTTTCTTCTAGCTCTATTCATGGTTATTGTGAATGTTATTGGGAAAAATTTCATAGTAGAGATTTTGTGACACCCACGGTGTCTCTATATAGTGTTTAAATCATTCAAGGTTCATTGGGTGGGATTCCTTAGTGTTTGGGGTTTCATTTGAGAGTTTTTGGCCAATTTTTCAGGTTACACGGTTTGAGCACAGTTTTCTCAAACCATGTAACTTAAACCTGCAAAGTTACATAATTTTTCCAGTATCATTCACACGGTTTTCAAAACCGTGCAGAAAAATGGTGCAGCCCATTATGGGATAAATATATTTTAATTTAACATTCCGATTTAAGTTATTCCACCTCCTATTTTAAGCCCTACCTTTTGGGTATTGACAATAGGGTGCCTCCCCTTTGTTCTCCTATGCTTCTGGCCACTTTTGGGTGATTTATCACCAAAGGTTAGTGATTATTCATGATTTATTCATCAAATACTTCCCATTCCTCTTATCCTCTCTTCCCTCTCTCTATTTCTGGGTTTAATTTGGGGTTTCCTCCCATGGACAAACCCTAATAGATATGGTTTGTGTTTGGTTCATTTTCCTTTGTATTTAGGGTGTGTGAACGGTCTGTGGGGCTTAAATCTCTCCTCTCCAAAGTTGTCATTATGTTCGCACACCATCGAGGTAAGTGTTTCCATTAATTTCAATTATAATTCATTCCATTGATAATTGTGTATTTTTAAATAATATAAAATTGTGTTTTTCATAATTTTGGTATATTTTTTAGGATTCTTATGGTGTTTTTATGTTGGAAAAAATTAGTGGAAGTGGGTTTAAAAGTGGTTTTTTCAAATGTGTCAAATAATTATGCACATAATGTGTTTTTTAAAATGTTAATTAAGATTTAATGTGAATTTGAGAACTTGAAGTGTCCTTCAACCTTGTTATTGATTTGATAACTTGGGTGAAATTATAAATTGGGCTGTATGAGTTTATTGGATTCCTTTTTATGGTATAGTGATTTTTGGTAAAATGACTTAGAAACACTTTCCCTGATTTTATAATGATTATTTGATGTTGGAATTTTGTGACTTATTATATTAGTTTAAATGAAATTTGTTTCTCTTTAAAATGGGATTTGGATGATTTATTGGACTCTATAAGTGTTTCATTGGGTGTTGGTACATCCATGGGTGCACAAGGTGCACACATGGATTTGTATTCAAATAATGAATACAATATAAGCAATGTTTCTCTTAAACCTTGGTTTCTCAAATGGTACCTTAATTTCAAAAATGTGTGTTGTGCATTATGTGGTTTTGAATGCATCCTTTAAAACTTTGTCCATTTCTAAATTGACACATGTTTTGATAAACATTTGTATGAAGGCTCATTGGGAACATTTTCTGAGTTTTCATGCTTTACTCAGTGTTTGGAAAGGGTTTTGTAAATATATTTGGTTCTGGAAATATAAAAGGATCATTTGGAATTGTGAACATGAAAATGATGTATAATTTAGAAAATTAATTATAGCTTGAAAGTGTAAATTCCCAGTTGGAATTTTTAAATGTTTTTGGAAAATGTTTTATATTACCATGTGCTGTGATGGTCTGGTTGGCACCTTCAGTGATGAGATACATATACGTATATATAGGGCACCTCTATAGGAGGGATTTACCTTTATTGGTGATCGTATATTGGTATTCACATTAGGGGTAGGGAAGTGTGGTGGTGGTAGGTAATATGAGTCACGTGTGCGAGGGTGTAAGGACCCGACCCCAGTTGTCCGGAGCCGGTGCCTTATTTGATTAAATTGGAATACAAACAAGGAATAAGCATCCTGAAGGACCGAGTATTTTAGTATTATTGGAAAAAAATACATAAATAATTTTAACATTATAACATGAAGGGAAATACAATACTAATTTATTCCACTAGAAACATCATGTCTGTTAGGTTATACATGCAAGTCACTCATAAATTAATTCTTCATGTCCCGAGAAAATGAAACATAAGAAAGGGGTGACCTCAAATGCTCAGTAAGATTAAGAAATACAGCGGAAGATAATATAAACATTAGACATGGTGAATAATTGAAAACAATTGCCTTTAATAATAAATTTGAACACATTATGGTAGGAAAATGAGCTGAGTAAATAATGTCATAATAAAACATAATAATGGGTATTATACTAATCAAATAACCAAATGAAATACCACCAGATAAATCTCATAATGATGGAATGCATAATGCCAAACATTCTGAAACATTTTTTCAAGGCCTCAGCCAAGATGTCTAATTATTAATCCCTTGGCCAAAATCCATATATCACATTGGGAATGGTCTCGACAAATTCCACGTCTATTTGTATCATGATACCTACCGATGCATCGATGGGCTATATCGGGCCCCACCCATCACATAAAAAGTCCAATGTATTCCTCATATGAGCAGGGATCAACATAAACAAAATATACATTCATATTGAAACTATCATATGAAATGTAACTAACTTTCCCCAATCATTAAACATAAAACACTAACCATTCCGAGTAATATGGTGAATGGTTTTAAGATAGATAATCCACAATAGAGTTAGTCATAAAACAATAAATAAAATATGGTAGATGACTTCATAAATGATTAAACCCAACAATACCATGGAATCAATAAGTGTATTGAATTAGACGAAAACACTTTTATAAAATCATTAATCATTTCTTAAGATAATTACTCTTTTATTTTGAAAAGAAGAGTTATTTTGGAAAAATCATTGTATAAAACCAAAAGTGAAGTAAGATATTATTTTCATAATAAAATGAATGATTCTATAAATATAAAGGTTTCCAAAAACAAATTATAGATTACCTTTGAAAATAGGTAAGAATTTGATAAATTCCCTTGAATCGGGCTTGTATTTTGGAAACAATTTTAAATTTCCATTTAAAACATGTTAATATTCATAAAATAAGGAAGGGTTATGGTTTTTAAACATATATATGGTACTCACACATAATATATGAGGAGTAAATAACAATTCATATGAATTCCATTGAGGTAATTAGACAATGAAAGTATCCCGAATGAAAATGGAAGTTTGGGTGGAAAACCCTTACCTTAACTCCAAACATGTTCCTCTATTGAACTTAAGCTCCTGGAATATAAAATTATACATATTTTAGAACCTATTAAAAATTTATTTAGTTTATCATAATTATTTTTAGTTCATTTATATCATTATTCATATGTTATTGTATTGAATTTTGGTGTTTCAGGGTGTTTGTTTTCTTTATTTTCATAATCGGTTCACTTGTTTTTAAGTATGTAAAATGGATTTAGATCTACAGAATTAAAATTATATATTATTTATGAACATACAGAATTTATAATGGTCATTTCTTTCATTTTTTTACATGAAATGAGGATGAGTCATTAGATGACAACCACTTCGATTATTTGGCGGTATTTGGATTATTATGAACTAGTTTTGTCATATAACTTAATAATATGTACATATTCTGGTTCCTGAATATTAATTAGGTCATAATACATATATTATAGTATGGTTCAACCATAAATATGGTTTCATGACTAGTAATGAAGAAGAATTTTAAGAACGAAACTTTGTCGTCCACGAAGGCTATAAATTAAAGCCTCATAGACGTTGATTTCGTTTATAAAAATAAAATGGAGGGAGTAAGAATATTCATGATGGTTTTTCTATTCACATGATATAATTCCATTATATAGATGATACTGGAGTTATCATGATCATTTGGATATAATAGGGGATGAGAGGATATAAAAAGTACATAAATTGAAATAAAACCAAATTAAAAAGAAGGGTGCTTTACCTCTTAAAATAACCTCCTTGAGAAACTCCTTAAGGGAAGGGGTTTTGGTCTTTTGGAAAGACTAAGAGATTTCTAGTCATGGGGAGTGACTAGGTAAGGGTAATTGGGTAGAAATTTTCGGAGCTTCAAGTCTTAGATAAGTGAAGAGAAGAGGTAGTGGGGGGGGGGGGGGTTTATAGTGGAGGAGAGGGGTAAATTTTGAATATTTAATTTCATTATTTTATTATTTCCATCAAGACAACCAATAGGATTGTTTCATGTGACCCATAATAGTAATAATATCATGTGAGTTCTAATAAAGTGGCCTTACATCACTTATGATGTCATAAATAGTTTATTTAACTGATAAATTGAATATACGGTATTTTACCGTATTTCACTATTCATCAAAAGTTCAAGAATTTCAGAAAAGTCCCAAAACATCACCCATACCATTTCTCAACATGTAGAATTCAAAAGTGAAATCCATTTTTCAAAAATAATTTTCTAAATATTGTTAATTTAATTTTTAAATAAAGTCATATTTAATTCGAGAAATAACAATTTTAAAGGTATAATTAGTTTTATGTGACATTGAAAAATTAATTAAGATCCCATTATCTTATTACATTAAGAAAATAGAATAATATCATTTATTTACTATTCATAAGGGTCATATTACTATTCATATTACTATTCATAAGGGTATGTTACTATTCACCAAAAATCATGTTTGTTCTATCAAACTCCAAATGACTTACTAATCACAACACTAGATGACCATTTTTCGATATTCAAAACATATAAGAGGAAAAGTTGTGTTTAATGGATAGATTATAAAATTTCATTCTATATTTATTTTCGAAACCTTAGGGTGTTACATTCTCCCCTCCTTACAAAAATTTCGTCCTCGAAATTCACAAAATATTACCTAAAAATATTTGGGTATGTCTTTAACATAAGTTCCTCAGGCTCCCATGTTGCTTCCTCCATATTATGGTTCCTCCAAAGAACCATTACCAGACGAGTCGTCCAATTTCTCAATAATTGTTCTCTAGTATCAAGAATATTAATAGGATCTTCACAATAAGATAGATCGGGCTCAAGTTCTACTTCTTCATAAGTGAGTACATGTGTTGGGTTTGGAATGTACTTTCTTAACATTGACACATGGAACACATTTTAAACCTTGGAGAGACTTGGAGAAATTTAAAAACAGTAAGCTACAGCCCCAATTCGGTTCAGAATTTCAAAAGGTCTGATGTACCTGGGACTTAATTTTCCCTTCTTACCGAATCTTATAATACCCTTCCATAAAGATACCTTTAATAAAACATGTTCACCTTCTTGAAATTCCAAATCCTTCCTTCAGTTGTCGGCATATCTCTTTTGCCTACTTTGAGCTGTTTTGATATGGTTTTGGATAATATTCACCTTTTCTATTGTTTCTTCAACAAGTTCTGGGCCCACGAGCTTTCTTTCACCAACATCATCCCAGCAAGTTAGTGTACGAAATCTCTTCCCATATAATAATTCATAGGGTTCCATCTGAATACTTGAATGGAAGCTATTGTTGTAGGAAAACTCCACGAGAGGTAAATTATGATCACACATGCCTTGAAAATAAAGTGAACAAGACCTCAAAATATCTTCCAATGTTTGAATAGTTCGTTCTGATTGTCCATCAGTTTGTGGGTGGTAGGAAATGATCAAACAAAGATCAGTATCTTGGGCCTTTTGAAGACTCTTCCAGAATCGTGATGTAAAACGGGGATCATGGTCGGAAACAATTGATGAGGGTACACCATGAAGTCTTACAACTTCATTAATATATATTCTTACTAAACTTTCAAGTGGTAAATCTTCCCTTATAGCAAGAAAATGTGTTGATTTTGTAAGACAGTCAATAATGACCCATATTTCATCATTCTTTCTTGGATTCTTTGGTATCCCCATGAAAAATTCCATCGTAATATCATCCTATTTCCACATATGTATAGGAAGGGGTTGCATGACTCCACCAGGATGTTGTCTTACTGCCTTCACCTTTTGACAAACTAAACATCTCGACACGTAATCAACAATCTCCCTCTTCATGTTTTCCCTCCAAAAATGTTCTTTTAGATCTCTGAACATCTTTGTGCTACCAGGGTGTATAGAGAAATTAGAGCTATGAGAATCATCCAATAGTTCCCTCTTAAGATCAGGAATATCGGGAACACAAAGCCTCTTTCTGAATTTCAAAATGTCCCCTTCATATGAGAATTAAGTCAATCTCCCATCATTTATATCTTTAATTTTCTTTTGAAACTCCTCATCATAATCCTGAGAACATTTTATCTTTTCCAATAAAAAAGGTTTTGAAACCATTTGAAAAAATAGTGACGTGTTACCTTCATTGACAATTCCCATATCCATGTTTACTAGATCCATGAACAGAGGATCCCATTGAACTCTCATCTTGTTCAGAATGTCGTGGTCTTTTCTACTCAAAGCGTATGCCACCTTATTTACCTTCCCAGGGAGGTAGTGTATTGTGAAACCGTAGTCTTTGAGTAACTCAAGCCATATTCTTTTTCTCATATTGAGTTATTTCTGTGAGAATATATATTTCAAACTTTTATGATCTGTATATATCTCACATTTCAAGCCATAGATGTAATGTCTCCAAATATTCAGAGCAAATATTACCACTAATAACTCAATATCATGAGTTGGATAGTTTTGTTCAAAATTTTTAGCTACCTAGACGCATAGGCAAGCACTCGATCAATCTTCATAAGGACACAACCAAGTCCTTTCTTTGATGTGTCACTATATATAACAAACCCATCATTCCTCGATGGTAGGGTTTGGATCAGATCATTCACTAACCTCCTCTTTAATTATTCAAAACACTCTTCACATTCCTTGGTCCATACAAAATTAACCCCTTTTCATGTGAGCTTGGTCATTGGGTTGGCTAAACGAGCGAAGTTCTGAACGAAACACCGATAATAACCTGCTAAACCAATAAAACTACGTACGTCGGTTATGTTAGTTGGAGTAGGCCATTCTTGCACAGCCTTTGTCTTCATAGGATCTATAGATATTCCATCCTTAGAGACAATGTGGCCCAGAAAGGAAACTGATTGGATCCAGAATTCACACTTGTTGAACTTCCCATATAATTCAGTTCTTCTCAGAGTCTTCAGAATGGTGCGAAAGTGATTTTCATGATCTTCATAGCTCTTAGATTATACCAGGATATCATCAATAAACACCACTACAAAGTCATCAAGATACTCCTTGAAGAATCTGTTCATGAGATCCATGAAAATAGATGGTTCATTGGTTAGTCCAAAAGGCATTACTATAAAATCATAATGCTTGTACCTAGTACGAAATGTTGTTTTTGGAATGTCTTCCTTTCTCACAAGAAACTGATGATATCCAGATCTAAGATAAATCTTCAAAAAATATTAGGCTCCATGAATTTGATCAAATAAATCATCAATTCGTGGAAGGGGATACTTATTCTTTATTGTAATATCATTGATTTTCCTATAATCAATGCACAACCTCATAGACCCATCTTTCTTCTTAACGAAAAGAACAGGGGATCCCCATGGAGAAACACTAGGGATAATAAATCCTTTATCACTCAATTACTATAGTTGTTTCTTTAGCTCCACTAACTCCATAGTGGCCATTCTATAGGGGGTCTTTGATATGGTCCTTAAACCAAGAATTAATTCAATGTAAAACTCAATTTCCCACTCTGGAGGATGTCTGGGTAAATCCTCTGGAAAGACATAAATATATTCTTACACAACAGGTACATCTTTTATTTGAACATTCTTTTCCTCACCCATAGTTATTTCATTCTCTTCCTCCCTGATAAGTGAATTTAGTTGAGCTAGTGTGGGTGGATCTAGATAAGAATCAGGTGGTGACTTTTATGCTCTAAAGATAAGGTACTCCTTATCATCGTCGAAAATTGTAACCTCCTTCTTCTTACAATATATTTTTGAATCATGGTTCAAAATCCAATACATAACAAGGATTATATTAAATTCAATCATGGGTATAACAATGTGATTAGCAGATAAAGAACATTTATATGCCCTAATGGGAATAGATTCACAAAACTTTTTTGCAATGATACTTCCCTTAGGAGTTTTGACTGACAACTCCCTTGTTAAATAAAATTGGAAATATCTATTTTTCTTAGAAAACCGAGAAGATATGAAATAATGAGATGATAAAGAATCAAATAAAGCACTGGATAAGTTTGATGAAACGATCAAAGTACCTGCCACCACGTCATTAGGAACTTCAACCTCTGCAGTTGTGATTGCATAAGCTTGTCCCTGCTCCCTTGTTCTTCTCTGTTGTATATTTCCTTGATGCTTTGGGAAATCATTAGTATAGTGTCCCATCTCCTGACAATTATATCATTTAACATCAAAGTATTCTTTCTTCCCCATGTAATCACCATAAAGATGGCCTTTCTGACCACATTTGTAGTATACTCCTTTTCATTTTAAGCATGCACCTGGGTGTTTCTTTCCACAATTGTCACATGGTGGAAATTCAACTCTTCCCTTCTTCCCTATTTCCTTATTTCCTTTACCGGGGTTTTCAGCAGCCCTATTCTTTTCTTGTTTTCCCTTAAAGTTATAATACTTAGAGAATTCTTTTCTGTCTTGATAGCACATCAAACTATATCCTCATATGATGAAAAACTTTGGGAGACCAGTGCCCGCTGGAGGAATGGCTTTAGGCCATCAAAGAATCAATCAATTTTGCTCCTTGGATTTCGTATGTAGTCCACAACATGTCTTGCTAAACTAGTGAAGTTAGTTTCATGCTTTGCAACATTATCATCTTCTTTCTATCTCAGATTCAAGAATTGCCTCTCCATATCTGCTCTTTATTCATGAGGAAAGTATTTCTCTAGGAATATTTCCTTAAATTCCCTTCATCCCACCTCCTCTATTTCTTCCTCCTCCTTTTTGTTTTGTAATAATGACCACCACTGATCTTGATCTCCCGATAGACGATAGACTGCCATGATGACCTTCTCTCTTTCATTACATCCCAAGGTGATAAATATCTTCTCAAGGGAACATATCCACTGCTCTGCTACAAAAGGGTTTGTAGTCCCGTTAAATGATGGAGGTTGTTTTCGCATAAAGCGATCCAACATAGCTCCTCCACGTGGTGGATCTAGATGCTCCATTCGGGTATGTTTATTATTCATAACCTAATTAAGTTTTCCCAGTATAGTTATGAGTTGCTCATCACCAGATCCAACATCATTATCTTGCATCAGAGGGAAATCCCTACATGGGGCACGTGCATTCGTGCGGTTTCCATTCCTTCCACTAGGATCCATTTATAAATAATTTCATACACTAGATTAGAGTATGAATCATAATTTATAATCTCAATGCAGAAAAATACTAATCATAAATTGACATTATATGCATAACTAATATCTTAATCATAAACATGTTATCTTTGAGGACAAATTTACATTTAAATCCTTCATAATGGCTTGTAAAGAAAATGTGAATTATCGTAAGCATATCCCTTGGGAGTTTCATAACCAAGAGTGCAGCAAGGCCCATTTTTGTGCACCATTTCCTATTTGAGTCTAGCTCAAATCGGTGTTTTCGGGTTTTACCCCTATATACATTTGTGCTAGAGCTACCTCTACCTTCTTGTATCTAGACAGGGATTTATTGATTGAAAGATCCACATAGTCTATTCCTTACCAAAATACTAGGACGTTCATTTATTTTTATCCTCAAAGACTAACTTAGGGAATGTAGCACCCCTGGTTTGAGGTATGTGGCCATTGTTAATTCATTTTTATGTATTTAAAGTGCATGGAATGAGTTGGGATGAGGTTGGGAGAGTTTGGAATTGTTTCGGATGAGTTTGGAGGCTTTTAAAGGGGTGTACAGTTTGAGCACGGTTAGTGTAAACCATGCGTATACTCCAGGAAACCGTGCAGGGGGAGATAGTAGGCTCTACATGGCCTACGCACAGTTTTCCAAACCATGCGAGGAAACCGTGCGGACTCTGGCTCTTGAGGAAGTGGCATGCGTACTGTTAGCACACGATTTGCCAAACCGTGCGGGCTAACCGTGCGACCACTTAAAGTTAGGGTTTTAAAACCTGGGCTCACTCGGGATTGACTCATTTCACTCCTCTATTCCTCCCACTCGAGCCTCACTCGTGATTTTGGGTTGTCAAGGGTTAATGGTTCTCTCACACATGGTTTGGAAGGATTTTGAAGAGGATTCAAGGTGGTTTTAAGGTGATTGCTCCAGGTAAGTATCCTCTTGTTTATCTTGTGTTTTCCTTTAGTTTCCCTTCCCTCTCTTTCTTGGTTTTCTAGATCTAAACTTGTTGTGTGTAGATCTAGGGTTGGGGTTTCCTTGGATGATGATTTTAAGGCTTCTGAATGGTAGGGTAAGGTATCTAGAGAGGTTTCAGTGGTGCGTTCACCAGATTGGAGGTGTGGTTGGTTGTGAGTCAAGTTCACCGGAACCCTAAAGGTATGTGGCTTCTCTCTCGACTCCACTTGGATAGAAATAGTTGTTACATGTTACAATTAGTTTTTCGTGATTGAAATTAATTGTATATTGATGTGTGAAATTTGTTGGAAATCCATTTTGGGGTTTTCGAAAAAAAATGTGTTTTATGATGAAATACTATTGTTGTGAATTTTAAAATGGGTATTTTAAAATGGAATGCTATGGTTGAGTTGTGAAATTATAGATGGAAAGTTTTCTTTAATAAAAAGGGTGGTTTTATTGAAATGGGGTTTTGGCATGGAAAATGGTTTTCAATAAATGGGTGATTTATTGAAGTGGATTTATATGCAATGGAAATTGGTTGATTGCATGATGTTGTATGCTTGGTTTTGATTTCTTGAAATGTAGTGTGGAAGTGGGAGGGAAGTACCACTATAATGAAGAGGGATGGATAGTGGACGGAAGGGCCACCATCAAAGGATAAGTGAACAGAAAGAGCCACTAGTTGTGAATGGGTGAACGGGTTGGACGGAAGCGCCACCGTTTGTTTTTTTTGGTTGTTTTTGTGCATTGATTTGAAAGATGGAATTGTTGTGATAATGTGTGAATGATGGAATGTCTTGTGGGATGTTCGGTTGGCTTTCCCTTGGTTTCTTGGTTTGGGTGTTATGGCTTTGTAAAGACATGGTTGTCTTATGAAAATGGTTGCATTGGTGATTTAATTTATATAAACTATTTTATATAATTTTCTAACGGTTTCATCCTAGTGGCGTGTGTAGGGAAGCCATTTGGGGAAATCCTACTGAGTTTTAGTACTCACCCCCTGCTTTGGTACATTGGTGTCTTTGTAGATTTTGTGTACCGTGACGTGGGCAAAGGTAAGGAATCAACCTCCTTTAGTGGTGCATTGTGATGCCTTGGTGGAACTTGGAGCTTGGATCTTGGTGTGGAGCTGTGGTGGTGTCGTGGATTGTGGTGTTCTTGTTGGGTCTTCTGCATTATACTCTGATGTTGTATTGGGTTGTGTTGGCATGTGAGATTATGGATTATCTGGTTGTCTTTGGTAATGTATGAGTTTGGTTTTGTTGACATGCATCTTTTATTTGTGGTTGTTTGGTTGGTTTTGTCTCAAGGGAAAATCATTCCCCAATTATTCTTAGTGCCCTCCGAATTTATTACCAGCCTTTAGAGCCTCAGGAACATCACCTATGGCCAAGTAACCCTCACCTCCTCCTCAAGCCAATGAGGTAGGGGTGGGGTGTTACAAGTGGTATCAGTTTGTTTGGTCCTTTGGAGTTGATTCACATATTTGGTGTTGACATTCGTTGTGGTATACTCCTTGAGTCAGGATGGTAGCAAGGTGTGGGATTGTTGAAACTTGGAATGTATAGCATAAAAGGACGTAGCTAACCCTTTTATGCTGAAATTCAAGTTACGAGGGAGTTGGGTACATAAGTGTTTTGGAGAGACTTATAAGCATTGGATATCTCATTGTTGTGGGTGTAGCCAATGAGATGAGAATGACATGCTTGGTAGAAATGACTTCCCTGTAGGATTCATATTTCATTGAGGTATAATGATTTATGATGTCATGCAAAATTTTAATGTGAATAGATAGGTATTTTGAAAATGGTTTGGTTTTCAAAATGGTGAAACATGGCACATGTGGAAAAATGTGAACTGGTGGAAAGCCTTATTGTGATAGTTTTGTGTAATGTGATTTGAAATGGGATTTCGTGATGTCTACGGAAGGGAGACTTATGGTTATTTGTTTTTTATTTATAGAAATGGCACCGGGTAGGCGTCGTAGAGACCAACCAGAAGAGCCTGCTGAGAATGTGGTTGCACCAGAGCCTCAGGTGAACCAGCAGCTAGTGAAATGTACAGTGAAAGCTTTAAAAGCTGTGGGAAGTGGAAATAGAGGGGATGAACCAAGGCATGTGGATCATGCAGTTTAGTTTCAAAAGAAGAATCCACCCATCTTCAAGGGTGATTCAGAGCCAGAGAGGTTAGAAGAATGGTTGAATAGAAAAAAAAAGATCTTCGAGTTCTTGGGAACACCGGTAGAGTTAAAAGTGAAGTTGACCACGTATATGTTGGAAGATCTTCCCCTTCAGTGGTGGTAGTTGGTAGTCCAAGCTGGGACGGACCAGGGTATGACGTGGTAAGGCTTTGAGTAATTATTTAACAAACTATTCTACCAACATACATTTAGAATTCTGCGTATGACTGATTTCTTCCGTTTGAAGCAAGAGTTGAGGTCGGTGACGGAGTATGCAACTAAGTTTATGAAATTAGTGCTGTTTTCACTCGAGGTGGCGGGTAGCACGTCGTTGAAGGCAATGATCTTTGAAGCGGGGTTGAGAAAAGAAATCTGTTCAAAGATAGAGGTGCTGTGTATAGATGATTACACAGAGATGGTGAATAGAGCCTCGGTGGCTGAGTAGGACCTATTAGGAACTCTAGGTGGGGGAAGCATGGTGGTACCCATGGGGAATAGTGGGAACTATAACGTTGGGTTCAAGAAAGGGAGGGACACTTATTCTCAGGGCGGGAACATGACATATAATCTGATGGCAGGATCGGTAAATCTTCCTCCGAATCCCCAGAGCAAGCTGGGATGTTTTCAGTGTGGTTCTACAGGCCACATCTAGCATGATTTTACGGAAAAACCTCGAGCATGCCATAATTTTAAGCAGATGGGGAATCTGCAACGTTATTGTCAGAATGCTCCATGGTCGGGTGCATGTGACACTCCTCAGGGATCGCAGACGTCGTATGCTCTGATGGGATGGGCGCAGCAGTATACCCCTCGGCAGTAGAGTAATGTGGGTCATGGTGATTTTCGGAATACCACGACGCCTCAGCAAAAAAATAAAGAGAAGAGCGTGGCAAGAAAACATGTGTTCGGAGATGAACAGTTTGTGGTGGATGATCAGTCGGGACCATCCACGGTGCGAGGTACTATTCTTTTAAATTCTACCTTGATGCAAGTTTTTTTTGATACGGGTGCTTCACACTCTTTTATTGTTGCATGTGTGGTTGATTTTCTAGGTTTAAGGGTATAAATGATGCCCTCCATTTTGAAACTTCAAAATCCTCTGGGTTGAAGAGAGTGTCGAGCCTTCTTGTGTAGAGAATGTTGTATAATTGTGGTCAAGGTTGAGATAGTGTGGAATTTCTCAATGCTTGAGATGGATGGGTATGATGTAATCCTGGGAATGGATTGGCTAGTGTATTTTAAGGCCCACATCGATTGTAATGCACAGACAGTGGCTTTTACGACACACGATGGGATTATATATCTCATTAGAGGAGAGAGGAATGAAAGGCAGGGTGCAATGGGTTTGTAGGAACCAGCAGTTGGTACTTTATCATATTAGTTGGCGGTGTTGTCGTTGGAATCGGTACATGGTGTTGAGTAGAGTGTTCTTCCAGCAGTGGTGGATCGGTTCATGGATGTTTTTCCTGAAGAATTCTCTAGGTTACCTCCCATAATAGAAGTGGAGTTTACAGTTGATCACCTTCTGGGGACCAGTCCTATCTCACTTCCGTATTATCAGATGGCACCAGCTGAATTGCGTGAATTGAAAGTCCAGTTGGAAGAGCTAGAAAGCAAAGGGTTTATTTGGACTAGCACATCTTCGTGGGCGGCGCTGGTGTTATTTATGAAAAAGGCGGATGGAACTTTGAGGTTCTATGTTGATTATCGTAGACTTAACCAAGTTATGATAAAGAACAGATATCCACTTACAAAAATTGATGATTTGTTCGACCAGTTTAGGGGAGCCCAGTGGTTCTCCAAGATCTACCTCTAGTCGGTATATCATCAATTTCGGGTGAGTAAGGACGATATTCCTAAAACAGCTTTCAGAAGTAGATATGGCCATTATGAATATGTGGTTATGCCCTTTGGTCTAACGAATGCACCAGTAGTGTTCATGGCATTGATGAATCAGATATTTCAAAGATATCTGGATTCATTTGTGGTGGTTTCTGTAGATGATATTCTGGTGTATTCAAAGACAAGGGTGGAGCAAGATCAGCACTTGGCGATAGTGTTGTGGGTCTTTAGGGATCATTGGTTGTATGCCAAATTTTCAAAGTGTGACTTTTGGATACAGGAAGTTCATTTTCTTAGCCATGTGATTTCTGAAATGGGTGTTTCAGTAGATCCAGAAAAGATTGAGGTTGTTCTCTCGTGGAAACTGCCAAAGAATGTGTTTGAGATACGAATTTTCCTTGGTCGAGCTAGGTATTATCGGGGTTTTGTTCTTGATTTTTCACATTTGGCTTCGCCGATGACAGCTTTGACAAGGAATAATGCTCCATTCCAGTGGAATGAACAGTGTCAGCAGTGTTTTGAAGAGCTAAAGGGACGTCTTACATCAGCACCAATCTTGGTTTTTCCAGAACCAGGAAAAGGGTACGTGGTGTATTGCGATGCATCGGGATCAGGGTTGGGGTGCGTTCTCATGCAAGGGAATCATGTGGTTGCGTATGGATCATGGAAGTTTTGAGTGCATGAGAATAACTACCCAACTCATGATTTAGAGTTTGCAGGAGTGGTCCATGCTTTGAAAGTGTGGCATCATTATCTCTTCAGTGAGAAGTTCATGGTATATACAGATCATAAGAGCTTGAAGCATATTTTCTCACAAAGGGATTTGAACTTGAGGCAAAGGAGATGGATGGAATATCTCCAAATGTTTGATTTTGACTTAATGTGTACACCAGGTAAAGGAAATTTGGTAGCGGATGCATTAAGTAGAAAATCATATGCTCAGGTGGCGAAACAGGCATCAGACCAGTGGTAGTTGATGTCGGTTATAGCTGACATGCGGTTGGAATGTGAGGACCAGGGTGATAGAGTGGTCTTTTTTCCGGTTTTGTTTATTCCTGACTTGGTTGGCCTGGTCATAGAGGCACAAATATATGATTCTGAGTGTGTGACCATGGGGTCAAGACTCAATGGTTGGGAGACCATTGAGGGTTGGAAACTGAATGGAGATTCAGTTTTGTGTTTTCGGAATCGGATGGTTGTACCGGTTGCTTGTCAGGAGGATCTTCTCAGGGCGTATCATCATTCCGGTGGGTTGTCCATCCTAGAATTCAAAAAATTTATAAAGCGTTGAAACCACAGTTGTGGTGGGCTGGTATGAAAAGAAGTGTGGCTGAGTTTGTTTCGAAATTCTTGACTTGTCAGTAGGTCACGGCAGAGCATCAGAGGACAGCAGGAATGTTGCAATCTTTACCAATCCCAGTTTGGAAGTGGGAGCATATAGCGATGGATTTTGTTACAGGTCTCCCAAGAACGGTCAGAAAGCACGATGCCATTTGGGTGATAGTGGATCGGCTAACGAAGTCAGACCATTTCATTCCAATTCGTGAATCTCATACGGTGGAGGATCTATCCAAAATCTATATCCGGGAGGTGGTAAAGAGGCATGGTGTTCCTGTTTTGATCGTATCAGATAGAGATCCGAGGTTTATATCTCGTTTCTGGAAATCCTTGCAGCAATCCCTTGGGACGCAGTTGACTATGAGTACGGCGTGTCACCCTCAGACGGATGGTCAATCCGAGAGGACGATACAAACTCTGGAGGATATGTTGTGGGCTTGTGTTATGGATATTGGTGGCTCGTGGGAGGAGCAATTTTCGTTGGTTGAGTTCTCGTATAACAATATTTATTAGGCATCCATACAGATGGATCCATTTGAAGCATTGTATGGGCGGCCGTGTCGTTCTCCACTATGTTGGGTGGAAACAGGAGAGTCCTCGATGGTTGGACCGAGCCTTGTCCAGGAGACTACGGAGAAGATCAAGTTGATCATGAAGATAATGGAGATGGCTTAAAGTCATCAGAAATCATATGTGGATCATCGTCGAAGGCCGTTTTCGTTCGAGGTGAGTGATCATGTGTTCTTGAGGATCTCTCCTAGGTTGGAAGATCGTCGGTTTGGGAAGCAGGGAAAGTTATCTCCGAGATATATTGGGACTTTTGAGATTCTTGAGTGGGTTTGTGAGGTGTCTTATCGTTTGGCTTTTGCACCACGGTTCAGTGCGGTGTACAATGTGTTTCATGTGTCGCAGTTGAAAAAGTATCAGCAGGATAGTGACCATGTGATTCGAAGGGATCATGTTGAGCTAGAAATGGATGCTTTGTTGGTGCACATGCCAGTGCAGCTTATGGATAGGCAAGAGAAAGTCTTGCATGGTAAGAGCATCGGTTTAGTTCGGGTTTTATGGAAACATGGTCAGATTCAAGAGGATACTTGAGAGTGGGAGAAATAGATGGTCGAGAAGTGGCCCAAGCTCTTTCGGCAAAGGGCGGGTTCACTACTTTCTGAGGATGGAAATTCCATTGGTGGGGAGAATGTAGCACCCCCAGTTTGAGGTATGTGGCCTTTTTTATGCATTTTTATGTATTTAAAGTGCATGGAATGAGCTGGGAAGAGGTTGGGGGAGTTTGGAATGGTTTTGGATGAGTTTTTAGGATTTTAAAGGGGTGCACGGTTTGAGAACGGTTAGTGTAAACCGTGCATATGCTCCAGGAAACCGTTCAAGGGGAGACAGTAGGCTCCGCACGGCCTGCACACAGTTTTCCAAACCATGTGAGGAAACTGTGCAGAATCTGGCTCTTGAGGCAGTGGCATGCGCACGGTTAGCGCACGGTTTTCCAAACCGTGCGGGCTAACCGTGCGACCACTTAATGTTAGGGTTTTAAAACCCGGGCTCACTCGGGATTTCCTCATTTCACTCCTCTCTTCCTCCCACTCGAGCCTCACTTGGTATTTTGGGTTCTCAAGGGTTAAGGGTGCTCTCCCACTTGGTTTGGAAGGATTTTGAAGAGGATTCATGGTGTTTTTCAGGCGATTGCTCTGGATAAGTCTCTCCTCTTGTTTCTCTTGTGTCTTCCTCTAGTTTACCTTCCCTCTCTTTCTTGGTTTTCTAGATCTGCACTTGTTGTATGTATATCTAGGGTTGGGGTTGACTTGGATGATTATTTTAAGGCTTTTGAATGGTAGGGTAAGGTATCTAGAGAGGTTTCGGTGGTGCGTTCACCAGATTGGAGGTGCAGTTGGTTGTGAGTCAAGTTCACCAAAACCCTAAAGGTAGGTGGCTTCTCTCTAGACTCCACTTGGTTAGAACTAGTGGTTACATGTTACAATTAGTTTGTCGTGATTGAAATTAATTGTATGTTGATGTGTGAAATTGGTTGGAAATCCATTTGGGGGTTTTTGAAAAAAAGGGGTTTTATGATGAAATGATATTGTTCTGAATTTTAAAATAGGTATTTTAAAATGGAATGATATGGTTGAGTTTTGAAATTATAGATGCAAAGTGGTCTTCAATAAAAAGGGTGGTTTTATTCAAATGGGGTTTTTGCATGGAAAATGGTTTTCAATAAATGGGTGATTTATTGAAGTTGATTTATATGCAATGGAAATTAGTTGATTGCATGATGGTGTATGCATGGTTTTGATTGCTTGAAATGTTGTGTGGAAGTGGTCGGGAAGTACAACTATAATGAAGATGGATGGATAGTGGAAGGAAGGACCACCATCAAAGGATAAGTGGACGGGAAGAGACACTAGTTGGGAATTGGTGAACGGGTTGGATGGAAGCACCAGCATTTGGTTGTTTTGGTTGTTTTTGTGCATTTCTTTGCAAGATGGAATTGTTGTGCTAATGTGTGAATGATGGAATGGTTTTTGGAATGTTAATTTGGCTTTCCCATGGTTTCTTGGTTTGGGTGTTGTGGCTTTGTAAAGGCATGGTTGGCTTATGAAAATGGTTGCATTGGTGATTTACTTTATATAAACTATTTTATATAAATGTGCTAACAGTTTCATCCTAGTGGTGTGTGTAGGGAAGTCATTTGGGGAAATCCTACTGAATTTTATTACTCACCCCCTGCTTTGACATGTTGGTGTCTTTGCAGATGTTTTGTACCGTGATGTGGGTAAAGGTAAGGCATCAACCTCCTTTAGTGGTGCGTTGTGATGTCTTGGTGGAACTTGGAGCTTGGAGCTTGGTGTGGAGCTGTGGTGGTGTCATGGCTTGTGGTGTTCTTGTTGGGTCTTCCGCATTGTAATCTGATGTTGTATTGGGTTGTGATGGCATGTGAGATTATGGATTATCTGGTTGTCTTTGGTAATGTATGAGTTTGGTTTTTTTGCATGAATCTTTTAGTTTTGGTTGTTTGTTTGGTTTTGTCTCAAGGGAAAATCGTTCCCCAATTGGTCTCAGAGACCTCGGCATTTATTTCCAGCCTTTAGTGCCTTGGGAACGTCGTTTAAGACCAAGTAACCCTCACCGCCTCCTCAAGCCAACGAGGTAGGGGAAGGGTGTTACAATACCACTATAATGAAGAGGGATGGATAGTGGAAAGAAGGGCCACCATCAAAGGATAGGTGTGCGGGAAGAGCCACTAGTTGTGAATGGGTGAATGGGTTGGACGGAAGCGCCACTGTTTGGTTGTTTTGGTTTTTTTGTGCATTTCATTGCAAGATGGAATTGTTGTGCTAATGTGTGAATGATGGAATGGCTTGTGGCATGTTCATTTGGCCTTCCCTTGGTTGCTTGGTTTGGGTGTTATGGATTTTTAAAGGCGTGGTTGGCTTATGAAAATGGTTGCATTGGTGATTTACATTATATAAACTGTTTTATATAAATGTGATAACGGTTTCATCCTAGTGACGTGTGTAGGGAAGTCATTTGGGAAATTCCTACTGAGTTTTAGTACACACCCCCTGATTTGGCAAGTTGGTGTCTTTTCAGATGTTGTGTACCGTGACATGGGAAAAGGTAAGGCATCAACCTCCTTTAGTGGAGCGTTGTGATGTCTTGGTGGAACTTGGAGCATGGAGCTTGGTGTGGAGCTGTGGTGGTGTCGTGTCTTGTGGTGTTCTTGTTGGGTCTTCCGCATTGTACTCTGATGTTGTATTGGGTTGTTTTGTCATGTGAGATTATGGATTATCTGGTTGTATTTGGTAATGTATGAGTTTGGTTTTGTTGACATGTATCTTTTAGTTGTGGTTGTTTGGTTGGTTTTGTCTCAAGGGAAAATCATTCCCTAATTGTTCTCAGAGACCTCGACATTTATTGCCATCCTTTAGCACCTTGGGAACGTCGCATAAGGCCAAGTAACCCTCACCTACTCTTCAAGCCAATGAGGTAGGGGTGGGGTGTTATAGGGAATCTTCCCTAATCTACACTTCCCAAATCTAGTTTCCAAGTTTTCTACTAAACTTCCTCTGATACCAAATGTAAGGACCCAACCCCAATTGTCCGGAGTCGGTGCCTTATTTGATTACATTGGCATAAAAACAAGGAATAAGCATCCCTAAGGACCGAGTAGTTTAGTATTATTGGAAACAAGATACATAAATAAGTTTAACATTACAACATGAAGGGAAATACAACACTAATTTATTCCACTAGAAACATCATGTCTCTTAGGTTATGCTTGCAAGTCACTCATAAATTACTTCTTCATATCATGAGAAAATGAAACATAATAAAGGGGTGAGCTAAAATGATCAGTAAGAGTAAGCAATACAACGGAAGATAATATAAACATTAGAAATGGTGAATAATTGAAACCACTTGCCTTTAATAATAAATTTGAACACATTATGGCAAGAAAATGAGATAAGTAAATAATGTTATAATACAATATAATCATGGGTATTCTACTAATCAAATAACCACATGAAATACGAACAACTAAATCTCATAATGATGGAATGCATAATGTCGGACATTCTGAAACATTTTTTCAAGGCCTCGGCCAAGAGGTCTAATGATTAAGGCCTCGGCCAAAATCCATATATCACATTGGGAATGGCCTCGGCCAATTCCACGTCTATTTGTATCATGAGACCTACCGATGCATCGAGGGGATATAGTGGGCCCCACCTATCACATAATAAGTACAATGCATTCCTCATATGAGTGGGGATCAACATAAACAAAATTTACATTCATATTTAAACTATCATATGAAATGTAACTAACTTTCCTCAATCATTAAACATAAAACACTAACCATTCCGAGTAATATGGTGAATGGTTTTAGGATAGATAATCCACAATAGAGTTAGTCATAAAACATTAAATAAAATATGTTAGATTAATTCATAAATTATTAAACCCAATAATACCATGCAATCAACAAGAGTGTTGAATTGGACGAAAACACTTTTATAAAATCTTTAAGCATTTCTTGAGATAAATACTCTTTTATTTTGAAAAGAAGAGTTCTTTTGGAAAAATATTTGTATAAAACCAGAAGTTAAGTAAGATATTATTTTCATAATAAAATTAGTGATTATATAAATATACAGGTCTCCAAAAATATATTATAGATTTCCCTTGAAAATGGGTAAGAATTTGAGAAATTCCCTTGAATCGGGCTTGTATTTTGGAAACAATTTTGAAAGTTCCTTTTAAAAAGTGTAATTATCCATAAAATAAGGAAGGGTTATGGTTGGTAAACATATGTATGATACTAAAAAATAATATATGAGTAGTATATAACAATTAATAAGAATTACATTGAGGTAATTAGACAATGATAGTATCCCGAATGAAAATGGAAGTTCGGGTGGAAAACTCTTACCTTAACTCCAAACGTGTTCCGCTCTTGAAATTAAGCTCCTAGAATATGAAATTATACTTATTAATAAATAATTTCAGAACCTATTAGACATGTATTTAGTTTATCATAATTCTTTTTAGTTCATTTATATCATTATTGATAAGTTATTGTATTGAATTTTGTTGTTCCAGGGTGTTCGTTTTCTTTATTTTCATAATCGGTTCACTTGTTTTTAGGTAAGTGGAATGGATTTAGATCTACAGAATTTAAATTATATAATATTTATGAACATAAATAATTGATAATGGCCATGTATTTCATTTTTTTACATGGAATGAGTATGAATCATTAGATGACAACCACTTAAATTATTTGGCGGTATTTGGATTATTATGAACTAATTTTGTCATTTAACTTAATTATATGTACATATTCTGGTTCCTGAATATTATTTAGGTCATAATACATATATTATATCATGTTTCAACCATAAATATGGTTTCATGACCAGTAATGAAGAAGTAGTTTAAGAACGAATCTTCATCGTCCACGAAGGCTATAAATTAGAGCCTCATGGATGTTGATTTCGTTTATAAAAATAAAAGGGAGGGAGTAAGATAATTCATGATTGTTTTTGAATTCACATGATATAATTCCAGTATATAGATGATACTTTAGTTATCATTATCATTTGGACAGAGGAGGTGAGGAGAGGATAGAAAAGGCAGATAAATTGAAATAAAACAAAATTAAAAAGAAGGGTGCTTTACCTCTTGAAATAACATCCTTGAGAAACTCCTTAAGGGAAGGGGTTTTGATCTTTTGGAAAGACAAAGAGCTTCCTGGTAGTGGGAAGTGACTAGGGAAGGGTAATTGGGCAGAACTTTGAGGAGATTCAAGGCTTAGAGATGTGAAGAGAAGAGGTAGTGGGGGGGGGGTTATAGTGGAGGAGAGGGGAAAATTTTGAATATTTAATTTCATTATTTTATTATTTCCATTAAGACAACCAATAGTATTGTTTCATGTGACCCATAATAGTAATAAGATAATTTTAGTTCGAATCAAGTGGCCTTAAATCACTTATGATGTCATAAATAGTGTATTTAACTGATAAATGGAATATACAGTATTTTACCGTATTTCACTATTCATCAAAAATTCAAGAATTTCAGAAAAGTCCCAAAAATTCACCCCTACCATTTTTTTATGTGTAGAATTAAAAAGTGTACTCCATTTTTCAAAAATAATTTTCTAAATATTATTAATTAAATTTTTAAATAAAGTCATAATTAATTCAAAAAATAACAATTTTAATGGTATAATTAGTTTTATGTGACATTAAAAAATTAATTAAGATCCCATTATCTTATTACATTAAAAAAATAAAATAATATCATTTATTTAATATTCATAAGGGTCATATTACTATTCATATTAATATTCATAAGGGTATGTTACTATTCACCAAAAATCATGTTTGTTCTATCAGACTCCAAATGACTTACTAATCACAACTCTAGATTACCATTTTTCGATATTCAAAACATAGAAGAGGAAAAGTTTTGATTAATGGATAACTTATAAAATTGAATTCTATATCTATTTTCGAATCCTTGGGGTGTTACAGAGATCCTCCCACTTACACAGTATATTACCACTATGGGTTCTTGGAAATCTTTTAGAGGATCGAGTGATATTGCATGCCAGCCTCGATTAGACGGGTTGGTACCCCCTAGATTTTTTGAGAGACCAGCTGGGATGTGCCACTAGGTTGGTCAGTTGAGGGAGGATGGTTGGTTATAGACTTAGGGTCTTCACCATACACCAGAAGTTGGTTCTGAATCAAGTACACCCAGGAATCGCTCTAGTTATGTTTAGGAAGTGACCATGGTTTTCTATCTGTATTTTCTTGTTTACTTTTATATTACACCTATTTTACTCTTTATACTACTTATTTATTTTCATCATGACTCAGTATTGTGTTGTTTGGATTTTAGTTTGGTTTTGGTATTCTAAAATGATAAATTGTTTTGACTAATGGAAATGTTCCATGTGTTGTTTTGAAAAAGGAAAGGTTGTGTTGTCTATTTTAAATAAGAAAAACATAATTTCATATATGTATTTAAAACTAGAATTAATGGATTTTTTTGAGAAAGGAAACATATGGATTTTGTGGTGGTTACCTACTGAGTTATTAATCTCACACCCTACTTGTACCATTCGGTGTCGGTAGACCCAAACTGTTTTGCAGGTTCAGGTTTTCTAGTTCGAGTACTCATCATTGGAGAAGGTTTTCCATGTGGTTGGTCGATTATTGAATGGTGGTGACCAAGAGGTAACATGGAGATTGTGTTAGTGGAAATTTATTTTGGTTTTGTATTTAGTTTTTGATTTTTCTAGTTGTATCTTGTATCTAGATCTGTTTGAATATTTTATTGAGACTCAGTTGTTGATTATTGTTGTGTGCTCAGTTTTTTTAGTTTATTTATTTTATCTTGGTTATTCTTTGGGATTAAATCATTCCCACATGGATTTCATTTTATGCTCTTTACTAGTTGTCAGCCCGTGGGGATTGAGAATGCCCTTCAGGCCATGCTGCAGATCAGGTCAAATGTTGATTCGGATGACATATCGGCCTGGTTCGTAACAAAATGGTATCAGAGGTGTCTGTTAGTTAGGGATTATGATTTTCAAGGATCATGAGGTAGGTCATGGATTGGTTCCTGATCACCACCACTCATGATGAGACTTGAGTTACTAGGGGTAGTCTAGGAATTGAGTCTTTGTATTTTATTGGTTTGTTTTGGATTGAGGAATGACAATGGAGGCGAGTTGGTATCACATCGTTGTCCCACATGGAGTAGTGACCCATGTAGAACCTGATTGCATGTTTCAAGTTCCTCTTAGTGTTATTTCTTACTTGGTGCATATCCCACTACTATGTTGTCAAGTAAGTCATAGAGACTAGTTCCTCATTCTAGTGGTATGGCTTGAGTCCCATTTTTTGTTGTTTTGGTTGGTGTGAGTAATCATTTAAAATGAAACTGGTTTATGAAAATGAAAAAAAAATGATTTCTTTCAGGTGTTTCTGAAATTGGTAAAATGGGTTTTAAAGGAAAATGTTTTGGACTGGAAATTAGGTGAACTCTTGGATTTTGATAATGAAATGAAATGTGTGGGTCATGGTATTGCTTATGAAGGTTCTCATATGTGTGGGTATGTATGTAAAGTTCATGATGGAGCGTGTGTATGAAAACAGATAGACACATATGTGACGGTTCATTGGATTCCATGGGTGGGTGATTAAAATAAAAGGTTTGGACTTGTTTTTTCAAAATTATTTTTAAAGATGAAACTGATTTCATAAATTGGTTTTTAATTCTATAGTTTGGGTTTCATTTGGTGAAAAATGGATTTTTATTTTGAAAATGGCCTTGAAAGAAGGCAGTTTTGTAAATTAAAATGGAAATGGAATTTTTGACAAGAGGATTTTTAGTTTTTTTTTGTTTGTGTTTAGTTTGTAAGCCTGTTATTTTTTGCTTTAGGTTTTCCTTTTTGATTGCGACTTGGATTGATGTTGGTTTTGAATTGGTGTTATTTGTGTTGTTCAGAAAATGACACCTAGAAAGGTTCCCAGAGTATCTAAGGAGACATGAATAGTTTCTGGTTCTTCTTGAGTGTTTCCTATCTATTATAGTGATTGAGGTCCATTAGATTTAGTGGAGTGGCTTGAGAAAGTATAGTGTGTATTCAGATTGTTGGGAAATCCTAAATTTGTTAGAGTTAGTGTTGTTCTAGGGTTGTTTGAGGGTCCGTATTTGGATTAATGGGAGTTTTTTTCCCCGCCATTGATGCAAGTTGGGATGACGTGGGAGGATATTAATTTTGTCTTCATCTGATGGTTTATACCTGGAGAGGTGAAGGTGAAGAAAAGGGAAGATCTCATGTGTATTCAACAAGGCCAGCGGACAGTATAGGCCTATTTTGACCACTTCAAGGAGCTGGTTTCCTTTTCTCCAGAGGTGGCATCATAGGATTTAATGAAGGCTTCTATTTTTATTGGGGTCTTTATATAGATATTAAGGAACTGGTCCTATCTTCTAAGGACCTCTGTTTCAAGAATTGGTAGACAAAGCATTCCTTGATGAGTTGATTTTTTGATCACATGAAGTCATCTTCTCTTATCCCATTGAAGAAGAAGGATATATGACCAGCGGATTATATTGCCTGATTGTAAGGCGGTAGGTGCTTCATCCATCATAACCCCAACCACAAGTCTCAGGGTGAAGCTCGTACATAGTTAGGAGTTGTCAGGGTGTGTGGGGCATTGGCCCAGTTTTTGTTTCCCATGCTGGGATGGGAACATTTAAAGTTTCATTATTCCCATTTTTCCTACTATTTTAAGTTCATCATTTCATTTTAAAAGTCTGATGAACCTTTCCTTTCATAATCTCAATGGTTATGTTCATCTAAATGTGGATTTTTGAACCATTAGTTTTCCTTAAGGGGTGTTTGTCCCTTAGATGGGTGGTGTTGGTTTCAGTTTTATTAGTGGTTGTTTGGAAGTTATCATATTTTATAGATTTAATCGATGGTGTTTCCATTCCATTGTTTAGTTCAGGTTTATTTTCATGTTTTTACTCTCCCATTATGTTGGGATTCTTTTATCGGTGTGGGAGGTTATTAGTTTCGTCTGTGTTGTTGGTTTCCCTTATATGGAAGGATTTTGTCTCTTATAGGGGATTCCCTTGTCCCAGAGTCCCAGTATATCGGGTTGCCTTGTAGTGGTATTTCTATTTAATTCTTGGTGGTGTGGATTTATTGTGTAGGGAAATTGGGTTATCCCATATTGGTAGCTTCCTAGTTCCCATTTGTGATGAAGGTATTATTTTGTTAATATGGAGAGGTTGAGTTTGTTCTCGGGGTCTCAGTATACTAGGCCACTCCGCAGTAGGTTTCCTGTTTAAGTTCTAGGGGTGTTTTTTGGGTATTAAAGTTTCTATGATAGTTGATTTATTGTGGTGGGGAGAACCCTCACATGTTCTCCCCTTGTTCTAATGTTTTAGTTTTTTCTTGACCGATCGGGTGTGACTTGTGGATTGAAGAGCCAACCCGAGGTTGTCAATATTTATTAGACATGGATGTGGGTTTTGGTTAAATTTTGGCAGGGTGAATTTCTAGGGGAAGAAAGTTTTTGTGGTGGGGATAATTTTCACACCGCAACCATAGTTTTCATTTGGTTTTATCTATTTTGCGTTGTTGGATCTTCTGGTTGAGGTTCAAGTTGAGTGTCCAACAAAAGTCTTTGTGTTTTTGTGGTTTTAGTTTTATGGTTCGAGTGATAATCATTGGAGTAGGTTATCCATGTGGTTGGTCAGTTAGTGGAAGATGGTTTCAATTAGGTAACATGGATATTGTGTCAGTGGTAGTTTATTTTGTTTTTGTATTTAGTTTCTGGTTTGTGTTACTGTATCTTGTATCTAGATCTGTTTGAATATTTTTATTCAGACTCAGTTGTTGGTTATTTTTTAGTACTCAGTTTTTTTAGTTTATTTATTTGATCCTAGTTATTCTTTGGGATGAAATAATTCCCACATGGATTTAATTTGATACCTAACACTAGTTTTCAGCCTATGGTGATTGAGAATTCCCTTCAGGCCATACCACAAACTGGGTCGGGTGTCCAGTCAGATGACATCCCAGCCTGGCTTGTGAGAGTTGTGGAACTCGATGATTTTAGTATTGGATATTATGGTAAAATTAGTATAGTTGGGTCACCACAATAAAGTGAAAAAATTAGGGTAACCTGATGTGTAAGATTAAGGAGGTAATTTTCATACGAGTGATGAAAAAAAGGATGTCATTATGGCATATGACAAATGATGACATGCCATAGATTAATACTACAAACACCATCTCAAATTCACCATGGTGATTCCTTTGCACGGTTCAATAGTTTCTAGTGATAGCCATGATACACACCATTGATAAACATGTCCACAACAATTAGGTTTAATAACTTCCAACTACTACAATCAGCTTTAGTAGTGGAATGTCTTCTTGAATGACTCCTCCTGATAGACCAAGATGTTAAATTTTTACCTAGGAAGTTGTAAGTTTTAAATGTACATTTCATATCCATCCTACAACCTATGAAATATATATCTAAATAACTCTTATGAATAATCTATAATCTAAAATAATATGAAAATTACATTTTAGAATATAAGATTTTGAAATGAAATAATTTTACATTGCATAGAGAGGATCCACTTATTTAACAAATCCCCCCAAAATTACTCTCAACCGGTTGTTGAATAAATTTTTCTAGGTGTCCTAGCCAGTAAAAATTATCAAAAATTCCTTCATCGGTGTGGGTCCCATCAGGATCAGCAGTCCCACCATCCCACCCCATAATAGCCTGAATTGAGTTTACCCTATCACTCGAACATATGTTCACTAGGAATGCATCTGCAACCCCCACAAATGGACTCACTAGCTATTGAAAAGTCTACATAAAAACACACTTCAAGTTAACTTAACTAAAATATAATTTTTATTTTTGATTCATCAAAATATGGAACAAAAAGATGTCATTTTGGATAAATAATAGTAATTGTCCTCCAATAGCGTTGGAGGTTTTCCCACCATCATCAGAAAAATGAAGAATATATCATTTCTTCATAGATGACAGGGGGCAGTGTAATGACTTTTTAGTCCATCATCATTAAAAAAATAACATTAATTTAAATTAAGATGAATTAAATTTAGTTTTAATTAAAAAAATAATTAAACATTATGTAATGATTTAAAATAAAATATAAAAATTTATGAGCAAGATCGTAATTAATATTTTTAGTAATAATATCTTAAATGACTCATCTATGGTCACTATAGTTCTCTTGGAACCACCTTCTTATGTAAGGGTAACATAATGGTCCCAAACTAAATATTTACAAATTTCACTCCATAGAGAAATTAATGATCTATGAAATAGTCTAAATATGATATCTTATTTTCAGGTTATTTTTATTTTTATTAAAAATATAATAAATATTATAATTTTAATAATTAAAATAAATAATTTTATTATTCTTAATAATATTTAACTAAATGATAAATTAAAATCACCAAAAAATATACTTCTATTAGGGTGGTCATTTATATATCATGAATTTAATGCTCACAAAAAGAAAATATATATTAAAAAATGAAAAATAATGAAATAGATAACATAAGTCATAAAAACAAAAAATTTATATAGAGACAAACTTAGTACAAAATGTAGGAGATATGGAAAATGATAAGGTTAAGAAGGAAGAAAGTAAAAAAATTAATTAATAATATGAAATACAAATTGAAAAGTCATATACATATGTAGTAGCATAAGATAGACTATATGTAAATGTTTTTTCCAAATTTCAAATAGGAGAAAGAGAAGAAGTAGTAAGAAAAGTATGAAAGATGATGTTGAAGTCTAAGGGGAAGTTTATTTAGTTACAAAAACATTATAAATAGATGAAACATGAAAATAAGAATAATGGAAAGCATATAAATATACAAAAGGATATTGTGAACTAGATTAAAATGCAGTTGTGAAAGCGAGAGTAGGAGAAAGAGTAGAATTGGTGAGAAATGTTTGAATAATGAGGAAGTGAAAGGGGAAGTCAAATTAGACATAAATTCAATATAAAAATATGAGGAAATAATATATGAAAAAATATATACAAAATAATATAAAAATGTAGTGGTAGAGGAAAAAATAACACTAAAAATGGTGAAGAAAAACTAAAACTCAAATCCTAGATATCATAAATTAAAATTCAATGCCCTAAATAGATATGAATTAAAAAAATTTAAATCCAAAAAATGATTATTATTATGAATGTGGTGGAAAATTAGAAGTGAAATATGAAACAAGATCCAAAATTTATAAACAAGGAGGTGGTTCTTGAAGGTAGTAAAGAGATTGAAAAAACATGAAAAAAAGTAAAAAAAATAGAATGGTAGAATCTAAAATAAAAAAGGATAAATAACTATATAATTAATAACAGATAATCAAAAGTAAAAAAATATTTTTAATTATAAAGAAAACATAAATTAAAATAAGTATTTGATGTAAAAGTAGAACATGAATAAAATTTCACATGAACAAACCATAATCCAAAATCTAAAGGAGAAGTAATAAGTCAATCCTAAATGTGAATGTTTCTTCCAAAGTGGAAATAGAAGATGGAGATTAATATTAAATCCAAATGTTTTTATAAGAATCCTAAAAAGTGGGATTTTATTATAATAAAAAATTCATTAGTTAGATATAAAAAATGAAATGATTTGTGAAAAGGGGAGAAAATATATGTATATGAACTAGGAGAGGTTGAATCCATTAATTAGATGAATACTGGAAGAAAAAAAGGAAAAACCATAGTTATATGTTAATATATAACTGAAAAGATAGTGTAGATAATAAAAATTATATATCAGAGTAAATAAAAAATCTAAAAAACTTAAAATTACAAGAAAAAACAAAAAACTATTAAATGAAACACAAAAAGAAACCAATAGAAAAATAAAAGTAAAATTTGAAAATTAATTTGAAGAAAAAATAAATATAAAATAGAAGTAAATGTAGTGTATAGAATTATATATCCGAAATTGATAAGAATAATGACATACAAAAGGTCAAAAGAAGTTAAGGATATAAAATGTATGGAAAAAATGACTAAGGTAGAAGTTGTAAGGAATAATTAGAAAAAATAAAAATATGTGTAACTAGAAGTAAAAGCTAAACCATTGAGAATAGCTGAAATCCAGTAGAATAATTCATAGAAAATATAAATATTAGTTATTAGAGGATGAAAAGTTAGAAGAATAAAAACATAAGTAATATCATAAATTCATGTATAAACAAAATCAAAATCAAAATAAGTAAAATCATACTTCAAAATAAATAAGTGCAAGTCATAATCTTGAAATGGAATAAAATAAATAATTGGGAGAATAATGATATGAAACAAAATAATGGGAATAAAAACATATGAATAAATCAACATAAAATTAGAAATAAAGGAAAAAGGAAATATAAATAAATAAATAAATACAATATTGAAAAGAATAAAATGTAATAATCCAAAAGTGTTTGTTGATTATAAAGTATGATAAAATCAAGAAGTGGATATTGAATCTGATGTGGAAGGAAAATATAGAAACTATAGTGATAAATGAATAGAATTTAAATTTTTGGGAATATGTAATGGTAAATGTTGAAGATAATATAGAATTTGAATCCATAAGCAGAAACATAAGCTATAATTATTAGCATATTAGGAGAATCCATATACCGAATAAAAATAAATAAAATTAGTTGTTTATTTTGGGGTCTCATAAGCATTGAAACTTATTTTCATTAATTTCACATAAGGTGATTTTGATTAGTGGTGATCATTATGACTGTCTTTCCAATGGTAACACCATATGTTTCAAGTGTTATTGGTTGTTCTTATCTATGAGAATGTATATTGGTCTCTTGACATGATATTATTATCAATTTGTACCATTTGACCAGATAATAAGATGTCAAATAAAAAACCTATAATTTAGGTTAGGGAAAGGTATCGTGGATTGGGTGTGTCATTGGGGGTATGAAATTAGATGAATGATCAAAACATAATTTGATCACTTCCAAAAGGAAGAGATATATTAAGGCTAATCGATCAGGTTGTACATGACTTAATTAAATCTATGGACATAGTGATCGAAATTTGGATCATCTATAATGTTCAATGGATAAATATAGCAATAAAGGATTATGACACATAGTGTGAATCACACTTAATGAGTTATCATGTGTTAAATAAATTATATTAGAGAAAATGTGTTCATAAGAGTTTGTTGTGGATATAATAATATTTATCTCCATATGGGTCATTATTTTTATTTAGATACCAATCTTGGTCAAATTTAATGACTCACTTCTCTAAAGATAAATTCTTAGAGTGTCACACATTATGTGTAACAACATGTTCCACTTATTTTGGTGAATAAATTTTTGGGCGTATTGGGCCTCATATATGGGGGCCGACAAACATCCAAGTGTGAATGATCATAAGAAAAAATAATTCAATTATATAATTAAATTTTATAATAATAATAACTATATATATTTCTCTAGGTATCCATTAGTTATTTAAGTATAAATGTGAATACATTAAAAATATAACATTTTGAAAAAAAATATAACATATTCGTCATTTATTAAAATAATTAGAGAAAATAAGATCCACGAAAATGGTTCCTGGTTTATCACATGACATAATAATAATTTATAATGATGGTGGTAAAATATTTATGTCACATATAACAGATTAAAAAACTTCATTAGTGTTGTTATGGGTAGGTTTTTTTGTCTTAACTTTTTGAAGTCCATGAATGTAATTTTTTTAATGTAAACCCTTGATATAAACAATATTTATTAGAAAAAAATGGATTTAGAGAGGAATGTTTGAATATTATTACTTCCCAATATCACTATAACATTTTATAGAGAGTTTCTTAGAGAATAACAAGATTGTATTGATCCAGAATCTTTATATCAGGTATGCATTCTTCACAAAATCGAAGGGATAATGTAAAGAACTTCAATTTCTTGTGTTAGTAACCCATGAATTAGAGAATGAAAACATAGGATCTTGTTTCCATTTGTGATTGTTATATATTACACCTATATTTGTTTCTTTAATATAGAAAACACTAATGGTGATCATACCATATTAGATTTTTCTAATGAAAAATGTACCATTTATGGATTTGTTCAATTTTATTCTTTATGGTTATATTTAATTGCACACGGTGTATGGAAATTTCAGAAAAGTGGTATATTTAAGTTATTGTTTTGAAAATTAATATAAAATAAAAAAATTTAAATACCTAATTTTCATAATTTTATAAATATGTGATTTTCATCACTATTGGTGCTGTTTCCCATGGTTGTGAAAGAGCTTCATGATGTCTTTCTAAATAGGTTGTAGCAGTACCCCCTTGATAAGAGATTTTTTTTGGATAAATTTATATATAGTTTTCCCTCTAATATATATTTCCCCATATATCATATTTCTTTTAGATTTATGGTAACTAAAAGTACATATTGATAACCTTATGCAGTTAAGTTTTATTCAACCAACTGTGTCACATTATTTTTCTCTTGTTTGATTTCTGAAGAAGGTAGATGGAATTTTGCCTCTATATATCAATTATCATCAGTTGAACCAGGTTACAATGAGGAAATACTATCCTCTCTTATATATTGAAAAATTATTTTAATAGCGGAAGTGTGATAGTCGGTTCATGAAGATCGATTTAAGGTATGGTTATCATAAAATATGGGTAAAGGAAGAGGTATCCAGAAGATGTTTTTTGAGATTTATTTATGGTAATTATGAGCTATTTTTATTTCATTCAGTGTAAAAAATTTGAAAAAAATTTCATGGGACTAATTAACTAAATGATATATGGTTTTAATGATCAATTCGTAGTGGTGTTTTTCAATGAAATCCTTTTGTTTTTAGAGTATAAGGATGAGCATGCAGGACACCTATGGCTATTTTTTAAGTTCTTTGATGTCATGGGATTTTTGGGAAGAATGAAACATGTACATTATATTCTTTTGAGATTCATATATAAGGATATTTTGTTTCTTATCGTGGTGTAGATGTGGATCTTTTATTGATAGAGGTATTTTTTCATGGGTATCCCCCATGAATATAGAGGAGGTGTGATGTTTCCATGAACTTGTAGGATATTACAGGAGGTCTATACCTAGATACTCTTAGATTACTACTCGTATAATAGATTTGAATAGAAAATATCTTTCTTTCATATGGGAAGACCGGACTTAAATTTCTTTTGAGTATCTGAATGAGAAGCTGGTCAGTGCTCTTATTGTTTATTTACTAATAGAAGGTGTTGTGTTCAAGGTTTATTATGACACTTCACATATTTGATTGGGTTGTGTTATAATTAATTAGAGAGTTTTTATCTCCAATGGGTATTGGTAGTTCTAGCCTTATGAATATAACTATTCTACCCATAATCTTGAGTTTTTTATGGTTGTGTTTACTCTAAAGTTTTTTTTTCATTACATCATTGGTTAACACTTTCTATTATTAACACATCTCTAATGAAAAAGGTATATCGTATCCCATCATGATCTGAATTTTTATCAGAAATTATAGATATAATTATATAATAATATGTATTTTATTTTTCTTATAATGTGAATAAAGGGAATAGTGTGGCTTTTGATTTAAGTAGAAAGTCATGCAGTGATGTAATGCATGAGTCAGGTTATACATGACGGGTAATAGAGGATCTCACTATGATACACATTTTAATGTGAGAAGTTGATGAAAGAGAGTTTCTATATTTAATAATGATTCTTGTCACTATCCTAAGGCCTGTTGGAGGGTGAATTCAGTGGTTTTTCCCATATTCACAATGGGCCTAAGAGTGGTACAAGTGGAGGGGGTCATTTAATGTCCATCCCCTATCATGATCCTCTTATCTTAATAAATCCTGATCTATTAATGAAATATAATTCTTGTTGGACATCCTTATATAGTGACCCAGGCTTAATATAAATAGTTTTAACATCAAATTAGATTAATATTCAGCACATTACAAAAGTATATTCCCTAGCATCATAATAGTTTAGTGTCATTGGAAACTAGAAAAAAAATCTCACTTGGTGAAATATGTTCAATATTTCCCAAAAAGATATTCCCCTTTAGTAAATCTACTTAAAACCTTTCTTTATAACCTGGGGTAAGTAAACATAACAATGGGGTGAGATTAAATTCTTAGCAAGGATAAAAAAATGAGATAAAAAAGAATAACATGAGCATAAGAGTATAATAACATGAGAATAACATTTGAAGATCATACCCTGTATATCAAAGATAATATACATGAGTCATGGAATAAATATTAGAAGACATGAATCATAAGTTAATCGGGAACATAAGCTATGGACGCATAACATAGGAATAATACATGGTATTTTGGAATACATATAAAATAATTTCCATAGTAGTAAAGGATTACTGCCAAGACCATATTAGTGGAAAAATTCTGTTACTAAACCAGGTTCACTCCCTGTTATAGCCCTGTAAAACTGAACTGGGTTCACATCTGGTTTCAGCCCTGTATTACTGAACTGAGTTCACTCTTTGTTCTAGTAATGTATTAATAAACTGAGCTCTCTGTTCTTTCCATCCATGTATTACTGAACCGAGTTCACTCCTCATTCAATACATGTGTTATGGAACCTAGTTCACGCCTCATTTCAACCAAGAATTATTGAACCAGGTTCACTTCCCCTTCTATCACTGTATTAATGAACGGAGTTCACTCCTTATTCCAGTAATGTATTACTCAATGAGGTACACTTCTCATTCCAACCCTATATCATTGAAGTAGGTTTGTTCCACATTCCAACCCTGTCATATTGAAGCAAGTTTACTTCTTATTCCAGCCCTGTCATACTCATAAGGGATAAATCATTACCCAATGAATTACATTGAGATATAGGTCACACTCATCTCATAATGAATCATACATGCATGTTCCATAAGATAAAAAAAAATTCATCATGTCATGAACCATAAAAATAGATTCATTTCATAAACATTATATCATTCACCTAAAATGAAATGGGTATCATTAAAATTTCTTCACAACATAACCTATATAAAAGAGATAGGTTTCATAATCGTTTCATAAATGAATAACTCATGGAAAGAAGTGGGTTTCAAAATCATATAACTTATAGAAGAGAGATGGGTGTCATAAATATCATTCCATTAAAACATAAACCATTTGATAAAGAAAATGAATAGTATACTTAGATCATATACCTATAAAACCATAAACTATAAAAAAAATTGTGTCATCTTAAATAGAGATAGATTTGGAAAGATCACATAGAACATTTTTTAGGAAAATTTCATTTAATTAAAAATACTTTTCAAAAAACCATTTCAAAAATAATTTTCTTATAAATAAAGCTTTAAAATTTCTTTTAAAAATTTTATTGAGGAAAATATAATTTACACATTTAAAAATTATTTTTAAAATATAAATAATTTTGAAAACATTTTTATTTTAAAATAGAATTGAAAATGTATAAAGGAAGGATTGAAATATTTTTGAAAAACCTTTTTTATAAAATTTATTTGAAAAATTATAAATAAATATTTAAAACATTGAAATAATTTTCTATGAAAATAACCTTTTTAAAATATATAAAATAATCTTTCAAAATCAGTTAAAAACATTTAAAACATAAGGAATTTTTGAAAAAAAATATTTTAAAACAACATTAAAATAAATAAAAATCATAATATTAGGAAGATATTTTATTTAAAAATAACTCTATAAAATTACTATGTAAACTTCAGGGAAATGATATTAAAGAAGGTGGGTAAGTCCGTACTTGCCGAAAATTCCTTTTATAATTTAAAAATATTTGAAAAGTGACATGATCAAAAAATGACAATAAGATTCCTTTTAAAACCATTTTTCAAAAAAGGTAAATCATAGGTAAAAATGTAATTTAAACAAAATTTGACAATATTAAAACATTTTTGAATACATTTTTAGAAAAAATAGTTGTTTAAAAACATATATTTTTGATAAAAAGGGGAAATAAAGTCATATTTTTATAAAAACATTTTCTTAATTATATTAAGTACTAAATATTGGAAAATGGTAATAATACATGAATATATCAAGGATAACCAGAGTAGAATAAATTTCATGAGTGATATTGATAGATTGATGATAGTATTTCATTAATGGAAGCATAATCATAAACAATCCTGATAAATTATGATATTATATAAATAAAATGTAGCCACTTTGGTAAGTTTGAATCATAATAACCATGAAATACTAAAATTAAATGAAGCTAAAAATATCATTAAAATAATTATGTTCATGATATAAAATTTCAAAGAGAAATATATACACCTCATAGAAAATATAGGTGCATAACATGGAATGTATCTCAAAGAAAACAAATTGAGACAAACTTAATTTACCGATTTGGTAACTTTTGAACCATAAAACTCATGAAAGAAATGTTATAAAATAGATGTTTAAATATCCATAAATTTAAGTATAATAATAATTGAATACATACATGGTCATTATATACACCACACAAATGAAATAAGTGGTGAACATGTAACAAGTCTTACATAAATAAAAGTGAGATTAGAAAACCCTTACCTTAAGCCTTGAATTTCTTCATACACATTGAAACCTCATATATAATAAATATAATTTTATTATAAATCTACCACAGAACCATATTCCTATATATCATACTATATAATATTCATTTATAACTTTATGTTACCTATATATTAACAATTCCATGTTATTGTAAATTTTCGGGTAATAACCTCTTTTTTTATCGTACCTGTTTTGACTTGTTATTCTTGATCCTCTTACATAGATCATGATTTAATTATTTAAAGAATGTAAAACAAGATTTATATATCATATATATTAATTATATAAATATTTTTAACAATATATATATGTGTGTGTGTGTGTGTGTGTGTGTGATAGAAATATAGACTGGAATACACTGTTCATGGATACGGTAGTTCGTACGTACACATGAACAATGTTTCCATTTTTTCATTATATTAATATAAAGAAAATAAATTAAATATATTTATATATATTTATATATACTAATTATAGTTTAATTATTATTTCATATATCATATAATTTCACTAAACCCATCCTTAATTCATTCCATGTAAAGTGTGAGCGAATCACATTACTTTGAGGAGGTAGTAGTCCACACATCTATAAATGAAGTTATCGTATTTAAAAAAAATTAAATAATGAAGGTATGTGTTATATAATAATTACAGAAGAATAAATACATAATAAATATCATATATTTCAAATAAAAACATAGTTTCTATCATAATTCCAAACCATGGGAGGTGGTAAATAAAAAATGAAGAAAATCGTTTTGTGAGGCGGTAGTTCATCGTATACAAGAACAGTAAGTTCGTTACACATTTGATGGAAGTGTGTGTAGGTGTAGGTATAACCCATATAATAACAAAATATAATTATATTTATTATATGGATGTTATTATATAATCATGGAATAAGAACAATTAACTAGTTTGAGAATGAAATAAATTGAAAGTTATCTTTAAAGAATGTAACCTCATTTTTGGGTAACTCAATTTGGTTTATACCAAAAGACTTCCTTGGTTGGATTTATTACCAAATTGATGATTATAATATGAGAGGAGGAATTTTTGGATATTATTTTGGGATATTTTTGGTGATACAAAGGTATTTAGATGTGTGAATAAGTATGAGGGGTGAGTCCCTTTTTATAGTGGATGAGTGGAATTCTTTTAAATTTTTGAAAAGGGAATTACACCCATGTTTTTACCATGTAAAGGTACTAAAATAATTAAAAATATATAAAATGGAGTATAAGGTCTAAATATAGAAATACATTGGATTTTGGAGAAGTTTATAGGTCATTTTGGTCCTTAGGTTTAATGTTTAGTCCCTTGTTGAGAATAATTTTACATTAATCGTTCAAATTAATTTTAATTACATTCACTAATATTTTTTGTCAAAAACTAAGTTTAACTTATTATAAATTATAAATTATTCTTATTCCAAATATGGAATACATTTTTCCAAATTCCAAACACAAAATTAGCATAAATAAATTTAAATTTAATCCAGCAGCCGGGATGAGAATACGGGGTTTTAAAGTAAAAACTTTCAAAAGATTACTAAGTTTTTGTATACAATTTCAAAGTTAAATTGATTACAATGACATAAATTGTATTAATTTTTATATAATTGGTCTAATTAAAAATTTAAACCAATAAAAAATATAATTTATTCTTATAAATAAATTATGTGAAAAAGTAGTTTTGAATTGAAACTCAGTGTTCTTCATTATTCATCCATAAAATGAAACTTCTCAGAAAAATACCAAAAATTCACCCAAATTAAATTTAGATATCCCACTTTAAAAAATGTTTTTTATTTTTTAAAAAAATATTAAATATTCAAAAATTATATTTAAAATGGGTTCTCTATTAAAAGGCTGTAAAATTACCTTTTCAAAAAATACATCTTTTTATTCCGAAAATTGGATTTTATTTCTTATATTATGCCTATAAAATATATTGTATGAGTGTAAAAAAAATTATCGAATATATAAAATATTAAAATCATTCATCACTAGTGTTTTTTTAATTTATTGATAACAAATGGTGTTTGTACATAAAAATAGTTTTCTTAGAAAAAGGAATTTCTTTATTTTAAAATAGTTCTTACTTTCACTTCTATTAATTGATAACAAAAGAATTATTTTTATATACATGTGAAAATAATATTTTTACAATTTAGTTAATATTATTTGTAACTTCTATTCCAATGTCTAGGTTTTAGCTACAAAAATATTTTAATAATGATATTAATTGTATATTGTAGTTCGGTAAAACTTGGTCTTGTGTGTAATGCAGGTTGTTGAAGAGACTCAGTATTCTGTATAATACAAGCCTAGTTTTTCATGTACCATAAGATAATATAATGTTTCATTTGGAACAATATTAACTTGGTGATGCGCATAAAACAATCCAAACTTCATATATATATATATATATTCATTTTTACGTGAAGTGAAAACTATAAGAAAAATTAAATTAATTCGAAAAATAGTTCAAAAATTTTGGGGGTGTTATATTCTACCCCCTTTAAAATAAATTTCTCCATTGAAATTCATATGGGTTATCAAAGGTTTAATAATTGGGAGTTCCTTTCACAAAAACCTGCATCGTAAAAATGAATACTAAAACTTACTTTTAAAAAGAAAAGATGGAAACATAATGGTTACTCAGAGTAACACATAACTAGGTTTCCACATAAAATAACATAGGTGTAAAGTGAAAACATGGACATGTATGATCAATATAAATATCAAGTTATGATAGAAAGGGATAGAGAACATGGTTAGTAGAAAGATAACAATCAAAAATCCATAACCCAAAGAGTCTTAAAAAGGTTATTGATATCATTAAAAATGATAATATCTTGACAATATTTTATTGTATGACCCTTTTTCCTAAGGTCAGATAATTTTAATGAGAATATATACATTCTTTATTTCAACACAATATCACCCTTTGTTGTGCCTTGATCAATTTACACTTTGTATCTTATTATAAGAAATAAAGGTGAGTTTTTTATTCCTAGAGGTTAGAAAATATTGAGATCCATAAATAGAATAATAATTCATTACATTAGTATTTTGTTAGCATCACAAAAAAATGGTTAGAATAGGTTATCCAACATTAATAAATCCTAAATTTGTGATATAATACTTTAATATCACAAACTTCATCTAAAGTTTATCTTAAGAAATTCTATAAATGGTTAACCTTGTAACCGTTACAGAATATGAAAATCCAAATCTTTACAAATACAGTCACTAAATAATCTTAAAATTGATCCCCTGTATATCATAAATTATCTCTTGGTTGTTATATTCCAAACATGTGAATACCCTCATCATATATTTTCTTGAAACATGGTAATAAATTGAATTACCATTAATAATTTATGAAAATATGCATTCCTATATATTCCAAAGATTACAAGATATATTTCTTCAATCCAATAAGTTTTAAAACTTCATCCATGATATTATAGACCACTTTTTCAACAAATATTTTATCATTTATTAGGTCATAAACACTATCCAATTCACTTTATCCATATCATCAACTCTTTATCAATATAAAATATCATTTTATCATCCTCATGAACATGTTAAGGGTTACCTTCTCTTAATGTAACATTTCTATTAAATAAATTTTATAGGCCATCAGTATCAGTTAACACATTCTTTATTATACTTAAAGAAAAACTTCTAAGAACAATCCTTATATACTTCAGGATTTATAATCTAAAACATATACACTTCAATCATCTAACATTGTTTTTAAACTAATACTCAGGATTTATCAAATTATTCCTCAACACATATTTCCTATAATATTAAATATGAATCATGTATTAAGGGTACTATACCTCAATTAAATAATTATTCTTATGTTTAATTTAAAAAATACTGGAAGAACATCCCCTACCTTTCAAATGTCGTTTGTGGTCTCCGAATCTTTAGTAGTATATCCAACACTCATACCACCTTCTTGATTATATTCATTAGATTTTCATATTGGAAATTTATTTATATAATGTTCATACATTCCATATATAAAATATTCAATTTTATCCAACTTCATTTTAGTTCCTTATATTTACTTAGACTAGAAATCATAGTGTGAGCAACAGTTATCATAATATATAACCACATAATCAGGAAAAATTACTTATGGGATGCCTAAATCATGAAGCTTGTTTTTAAATCTATGACACCTTAGTATTATCATTATATAAATCCCTATACATATAATTATAAATATCCCTAGGAATATCACTAAAGATTTCCTTCAAAATATCTTCAATGTTTCCCACAAAGATCTTCCCCTTTAGCACTTCTACTTAAAACCATTATTTATAAACTCGAGAAAGGAAACATATGAAAGGGTTGAGCTCAGATGCTCAGTAAGGGTATAAAAAGATACATAATCATAACATGGTCATAAGGGTGCGAGAATATGAGGATAAAATTTTAAGATCATACCCTGTATATCAAAGATCATATACATGAGTCACGATATAAATATTGGCAGTTCATAAGACATGAATCAAATGGAAATCAGGAGCATAATACATGGAATAATAATATAGGAATAAGACATGTTATTATGGTATAAATATAAAACTATTTTCATAGTAGTTAAGAATTACTAACAAGACCATATTAATGGACAAAGTTATTTACTTATTGGGTTCACTCCCCATTCCAACCATGTATTACTGAACAGATTTCACTTCCCGTTCCATCCCTATATTACTAAACTGAGTTCACTCATTGTTCTATACATGTATTACTGAACTGAGTTCACTCCTCATTCCATCCAGGTCTTACTGAACCGAGTTCCCTCCTCATTCCAACCATGTACTACTAAATCAAGTTCACTTCTAATTCCATCCATGTATTACTGAACTAGGATCACTTCTCATTCCATCCATGTATTAATGAATCGAGTTCAATACTTGTCCCAGATATGTATTACTGAACTGGGTTCTCATTACATTCTAGCTCTATATTAATGATGAGAGTTTATTCCTCATTCCAACACATTCATACTGAATTGATTTCAGTCCTCATTCCATCCCTATCATACTCATGATAGATAAATCATTACCCAATGCATTCAAGGGATATATAGGTCCCAACCATATCATAATGAATCATACATTCATGTGTCGCAAAATAACAAAAAATTAATCATATCATGACCCATAAAAGGATATGATTTTCATAAAAATCACATAATAACCCATGAAATGAAATGGGTATCATTAAAATTTCCTCACATCATAACCTATAGAAAATAGATAGGTTTGACAATCATTTCATAAAATAATAACCCGTGGAAAGAAGTAGGTTTCCAAAGAATGTAACCCATGGAAGAGAGGCAGGTATCATACACATTATTTGATTAAAACATAATACATTAATAAAATAATATGAATGGTATTATTGTATCATATCCCCAGTAAATAATAAACTATAACAAACTATTTCATCTTAGGTGGAGAAGGATTGAAAAATAGAATGGAACATTTCTTAAGGAAAATAGAATTCCTTTCAAAATCCTTTTCATAAAACAATTTCAAAAATAATTTGCACATAAATAAATATTTACAATTTATTTTAAAACATTTCTTGAGGAAAAAATCTTTTCTACTTCGAAAATTGATTTTTAAAACATAAAGAATTTTGAGAAAAAAATTCTTTTGAAATAGATTTTAAAACATATAAAGGAAGGCTTGAAATCATCTTGAAATATCATTTCTAGAAAATGTATTTTAAAACTTATAATAAAATATTTAAATCATTTAAATCATTTTCTTTCAAAATGGTCTTTTGAAAACATACAAATTAATCTTTTAAAATCATTTAAAACACTTTTCAAACGTATAAATTTTTGGAAAACTTTTTGTTTGAAAAGAAAATTAAAATAAAAAAATTTCCATAATATTAAGAAATAATTTCTTTAAAAATATCCTTGTAAACTTAAAAATAAAAATTCAAGGAAATGATTGTCATGACGATCGGTAAGTATATACATGCTAAACATTCCTTTTTCACCTTAAATTTTTTATAAAAGTGTCTTGATCGAAAAATGACAAGAATATTCCTTTTAAAAATATTTTTTAAATATTTAATAAATGGGTAAAATTTTCCTTTAAACATCATAGGATAATATTGAAACCGTTTTTAAAACATATTTATAAAGCACAGTTTTTATAGAACGCATATTTTTGATGGTAAGTGGAAACAAAGTCAGATTTTCATAAAAAAAAACGTAATTTCTTAATTTTAATATAGTGGGAAAATGGTACCAATAAATGAAGATATCATTGATAACCATAGGAGAAGAAAATTTATGATTTTTCTTGAGATATTTATTATAATATTTCCTCAATGGAAGTATAATCATAAAAAATCCCAAAAAATGATGACATGTTAGCAATAAATTGTTTCCCCTTTGGTAACATTGAATCATAATCCCCATGAAAGAATAAAATTACATGAATATTAAAATATAATTAAAATAAGGATATTAATTATATAATACATCAAATAGAAATATATACAACTCATTGAAAAATATAGGTTCATGACATGTCTTGTCTCTCAAAGAAGGAAAATTTAGACATAATTACTTTACTGATTTAGTAACTTTTGAACCATAAACCCCATGAAAGAAAGATAATAAAATCGATATTTAAATACCCATAAATTTAATTAAAATAAGCATAGAATATGTTAATGTCTATTATATTCACCACACAAAATAAACTAGTGGTGAATAAGGCACAAGTATCAGAGAAATAAAAGTGAGATGAGAAGACCCTTACCTTAAGTCTTGAATTTCTTCATTAACATTCAACCCTATTGTATAATAAATATAAGTTTATTATAAATATAATACATAAAAATATTATTATATATCATAGAATATAATATTCACTTATGAATTTATATTACCCATTTATTAAAAATTCCATGTTAATGTAACGCTTTGGGTAATAACCGCTTTGTTTATCATACATGTTTTGACTTGTTAATTTTGATCCTATTACATAGATCATGATTTAATTATTTAAAGAATGTAAAACATGATCTATATATCATATATATTTGTTATAAAAATATTTTTAATAATTTATAAAATATTTAAATATGAAATGGATTACACCATTCATGGAGACGGTAGATCGTACGTACGCATGAACGATATTTCTATTTTCGTAGTATTGAAAGAAATAATGTAAATGAAATATGTTTGTATGTGTGTGTGTGTTATCATTATAGTAGAATTATTATGTTATATATATCATATAATTTCACTAAAATCATCCTTAATACATTCCATTTAAGTGTGAGTGAATCAGATTACTTTGAGGAGGTGGTAGTCCACACGTCCACAAACGAAGTTATCGTATTTAGAAAAAATGGAAATTATGAAGGTATGTGTTATATAATAATTGTAGAAGAATAAATTCATCATAAATATCATATATATCATATGAAACACATTTTTCCTCATAATTCTCAACCATGAGAGGTAGTAAAGGAAACAAATGAACAACATTGTTTCCTCAGGTTGTAGTTCACCGTACATAGGAATTAAAAGTTTATTACCCATTTAATGTAAGTCTGTATAGATATTGTTGAACAAAATAATATAACAACATCTAATTATATCTAGTATACTTTTTTTATTATATAATCATGTAATACGAACAATTTTAATGGTTTTATAAAGAGATAAAATGAAAGAGATTGTTAAGGAATTTTACCTCGTTTTTTAGTAACTCATTTTGGTTTATACCAAAAGTCTTACTTGGTTGGATTTATTCCCAAATGGAGACTTATTTTATGAGTTTAGGGATGTTTTGATATTATTGTTTTATAGGTTGGGTGAAACAATTGGCATTTTAGGTGTGAATAATTGGTAGGGGTGAGTTCCTTTTTCGTAGTGGAGGAGGAGTGTCATTCTTGTAATGTTTTGATAAGGGAAATCCATCCACATTTATCCAATTAAATTTCGATCAAATAATGAAAAAATTATATAAAAAGGAGTATTGGTTTGATATATTTCTAGGTAATGTATTTTTTAAAAGTTTCTAGGTCATTTTGGCCCATAGGTTTAAGGTTTTGTCCCGTGTTAAGCTTAATTTTACCTTAATCGCTGTAATTAATTTAATTCCATTCACTAATATTTTTGGTCAAAAACTAATTTGAACTTATTAGAAATTAGAAATTATTATTATTCAAAATATTTAATTCATTTTTAAAAATTCCAAACACAAAATTGGTAGAAATTAAATTATATTTATTCCCACAGATGGGATGACAATGCGGGTTTTTAAAGTACAAATGTTCAAAAAAATTCTATGTTTTTATATCCAATTTCAAATTTAAATTGGTAAAATTAACTAAATTTTATTAATTATTATATAATTTATATAATTAAACATTAAAAACAATGAAAAATATAATTTAATCATTTAAATAAATTAGATGAAAACATGGTTTTGAATTAAAATTTAGTGTTCTTCATTATTCATCAAAAAAATGAAACTTCTCCGAAAAATACAAAAAAAATCACCCAAAATAAATTTTGATATTATAGTTTCAAGAAAAATATTTTTTTCAGATAAAAATAATAAAAGTTTCAAAAATTCAACTTAAAATGGTTTCTCCATTAAAAGGCCGTAAAATTACCTTTTTGAAAAATACATATTTTTATTCATAAAATTGGATTTATTCTTATCTTATACCTATAAAATATATATAATGAGTTTAAAAATATTTATATATATCTATTATGTATTAAAAACATTCATCAATAGTGTTTTTTTAATTTATTAACATAAAATGGTGTTTGTATACAGAAAAGTAGTTTTCTTTGATAATGAATTTGTTTACTTTCAAATAGTTCTTACTTTACCTTATTTTAATTGATAACCAAAGGATTAATTATATATACATGTGTAAATAACATTTTAAAGATTTAGTTAATATTATTCGTAACTTCCATCACAAAATCTAGGTGGTAGCTATAATAGTATTTTAATAATCATATTAATAGTATATTGAAGTTTCGTAAAACTCGATCTTGCGTGTAATGCAAGCTATCAAAGAGACTCAGTATTGTTTGTAATACAATCCAAAAATATTTTTTCATGTACCTAAAGATAATATAAGTGTTTCATGTGGTGCATGATTAAATTTATGTTTCATATAACACAATACATACTTGGTTCTTTTATGTATAAAAAACTATATAAAGTATTGCGTGAAGTGAAAAATATCAAAAAGATTAAATTAATTTGAAAAAAAATCACAAAATCTTGGGGTGTTACACATTCTATATAAATTATAATTTTCAATGTGTTATTAACTCTCCTTTTTTCTCAAGAACGTCCATTTCGGTTTTTATAAACATCAAATCTCTATGTATATTGATCAACGACATAAATCAATTCAAACTGTATCTAAGATTTGAAATCATTCCATGTGTAACACATGATTTATTATTGATAATTTCATCCACATAGATAAATTCAAACGTCCATTTATCATGACATATCATCTATATTTAAATTACAAATAAATAATTTATTTTTCCTCTTATTTATAAACAACAATTTGTTCATCCCTTCACCACATTTTGAACAAGCCCAACTCTTGCATCGACTTCCTAGATGATGGATTCATCATCTCCACATCCTTATCAATTCAACCATATTGAATTTTGAAAATGTTTATATCTTCAAATTCCATGGAATGAATTTATATAGTCTATGACATAATCAATAACTAGTTGAAACTTCATCCACCATGATTACCACCATGAAAAGTATTCCCATTTTTAACTTCTTCTAGAAAGTTTGATAGTCACCATGACATCATCCACAGTATGGACTACTCCTAGCTCCCTATTTTTCTCATCCATCTTTGAACAGTAAAAAAACTACAATAATTTCTATTTTCATCCTCCCTATTTACTACATGGATTTTCTAATACACCATGGAATTCACTACGACACAGAGATACTCAACATCTCGTTCTTCCATTTATATGTGAGGACCGTGCACATAGCTCCCCCTCAATATGGATAATAAACTAATGTATATTAAACTAATTTATTTCCAAGACTAAAACCACCACAATAGCATAGTGCATTTCACAAGTCCCATTTTAGGTCTATTGATCCCACAATGATAGAAAACCTCTTCATTAGATGATCTAAAACTCAATTTTCCTTCTCACCATGACCATAACTATGAAAAAATTACCAGCCTATGGAAAAAAATATCTATCCAAATCTATATATAGACCATGTGTATGGAAACGGAAAATAAAAAAATAGATTTATCATTATTCTACAGTGTATTCATATTCTCATTTTATCATTGTATGATCTTCCTTCACTAAATATCTTCTAGACTTCCTAAAATTATTCCTTGTAAGATAATTATTCTACAATTATCTTTATATTCCATAATAAACTACATTTCCTTATCTAACATCATTCTAATCTAATGTCATAAGCCATCAATGTTGTTATATTTACACATTGAATCCATTTTCTTATCATTTTATGAAATTACACTAATAAATTACATTTTCCAAATACTTTATACAGTCACAATAATGACTCAAATACATCCTATACTGATCTATGAATTCATTCCATTCTTATCTTAATAAACCAATGTCGTATGTGTCAATCATTATCCCTACATGGTTGAAAACATCTCCCTTTTTAAACACAAAACCTTTGGGATGCCACTTTGCTCCTCGTTTGAATTTTTTTCTAATTAAAACCATAATTATCTTCATATATCTCTATAAAGCCTCTTAAAAATCACCCTTCAACTAAAAAAGACAATATTAATTGAAACTAAATTCAACGCACATCCTTCAGTAGTAACACTCAGTCATTCCTCATCGAGATGCATACTCTCTAGGTTACTTTTTACCATATATGAAGCTTATACGATTCAAAATAGATCTCATAAAAATTAATTTTAAACCCACGCACTCAGCCATGAAAAAAAATTAAAAAAATACAACATTAAACTATTTATCGAAAATCAAAATGTCTCAAAATGTATTCATTAAAAAAATATTAATTTACAATAAAAATTTATTTATTTTTTAAATCACCAAAATGAAATGAAAATAAATATTAATTAATTAATTAATAAAAAAAATTCCATTTAAAAATTATCATTTTCAATTTTTAAATCATCGTCATATATGAAAACCGTCAAATTTAAAAACCCATTTTTGTATCAAGATTTACATTTTTCATCAAACCATTATTTCTTCACAAATAATGAAATTGAAATAAATATTCAACCATAATCAATAAACAAGAATAAATATATTAACCAATCTCATTGAAGGTATCGAAGCTATATACATAATCCTCTCCTATAAGAATTTCCTAATTTTCAATGTCCAAAATCTTTCAATAGGATGATACTCTAAAATCTTCATCATGATGAGTAATGAATCATAATAAAATTTCATAAATCCATAGATCTAACATTGTAATGTTCATATTTAAGAGATAAAACCATATATTTCATGGGAGAGAAATTAAAAATATATAAATTACTAGATTTTAGATGTAAAATATTCAATATTAACTAATGATCCCTCAAAGAGATGGAGAGGGAACTATAGAATAACTCTATAAGACCAGAGAAGAATAAATAAAGTTTTAATAGTGTAATAGGTTGATTAAGGGGAGTTTTGGGTGGTTTATAAAGAAATTGTGCGACTTAACATTAAATGAACAATATGGTTTTCTGTTCTTTTAATAGTATAACAGAACGTGCATTTTAGTTTCAATCAAACATCATAATAAAAGTGTGATAAGCATAGTTTATGAGGTTGTGAAAAACTTACTACCTTTAAAACTACTATACAATATCAGAATATATGAGATCTAAAACCATATAGGTGACCGTACATTTCCTAAAATCTCAAAAATGATGATGCATGATCTAGTTTCACTGTTTATGGGATTGTGCAAATGTCCATGAATCCATTGTAAAAACATCTCCCAACTACTATATAGAAGCTACATTCCAATGAAAATTTATCTTTATGATGAAAACCTCATTTTGGATCCATTAGTGCAATCAAAAAACACTTTGATATCATATAAACCCTATATTTAACAAATTATTTTCCAGATAATCATTATACTCCCTTAAATATCATGGTTACATACATTTACACCAAAAACATAAAACTAAAATACATCCAAAAGTTTGGGTGTTATAGGTATTATCATCCTTTAAGTATATTTTCTAATACTTTAGAGGATTTTAGAAGTTTATATAGTCTAGTTGCTAGTCCAACCAAATATTAGGCATTCTTTCTAAGTGTTTATATTGGTGGTTAATGTTAGATCCTTGATCATCTATAGTTTTAAGATATATCTTTTCCATTTTTTATATTTTGGGGTTCTAGGATCTCAATGAATTTTTTCTTTTATGGTAGTTTTTCATTATTTGATCAAATTACCCATGCGATATAATTTTATACTTGTAACTTTATGTTATATGAAAATATACTGAAGGTGATTAAAATAATGGTTAAAAGAGTTGAAAATGATTAGATTTATAATTTTTTGTTCTTTAATAAAAGGTTATTAGAGAAGTGGGAGGTTCATAAATTGAGTTTTCTTTTGTCAATATCATATTATTGGATTGCAAAGGCTCATGTTGTCAGTTTATGATTTCAACTCTGAAGGCATGTGTTGGTTCTGGTATCATGCATTATGAATTGGTTTTTCATGAACTTATCTGTTATTTTAAATATTCATATATTCTTTAAACACTAAATATGTATAATTAATGATCAATATGATTCCACAATATTTACATCAAGGAGTATATATAAAACATTCATTCTCTTAGAGACTATGAAAAATACTTTGAAATTGAGAGATGTGAAAACTAAATTTTCTCATGCAGTTAATTACATGCTTATTTTACACCTACCACACTCAATATTTGTGTTGTGGTGTATAATATATTATTATATTATAAGGGTGTAATTATTTGTTATGTCTAGTCCACCCATTAAATATTCATAATTAAATTCCCAGTCCTAACCCGACCCATTTATTAAATTGGTTATTGTGTTGATAATCATGTCACCTATTAATTATATATTTAACTAATTATTAAATATATATATATATATATTTAAATAAAATTTATATAATTAAATTACATAAAATGGATCTCTCCAGTATAACGATCCATCATTCGTGAGTGCTCGCTAGTACCTCCTTGAATATAATCCCATCAAATCAAATCATGAACTTCTCATCACCCAATATCGAAGAAAGAACCCTAAGACCTTATTATTCACACATTGAAGTTAGATTTCATTATCATTTGTTTGGTTCAGAAAATAACCCCAGAGTTGATAAACCCAAATAAGATGCTTGAAAATTTTGACTACAAACATTAAAAATCATATAAATTTAAAAATAATATTCTCATAGGGTTTGCTGGATTTTGATTTTAATATTTTTTTCTAACCAAATCACATTATTATATTATTTATGTCTTGAAACCCCTAAATAAATCCAAACTATGTTATATTTTCTAAATATAAGAGATCATTAATCTGGAAAATAAAATTGAATAAAAAATAATTGAATCATATTCCCTTAAGAATGTAAATTTACTGTCACACAATCTCATGAAATAGATGTCCAAAAGAAAAAATTGGAGGAAATTTCATCCCTAAACAAGGAATATTTAACATTTCCCTAATTCAAATTTTTTATAAGTCTTCCTTTAAATAGAAAACATCATAATTTCCATTACACAATCATATAACATTCTACATTTCTCTTCCATGTATACAAGTAGATCCACAGTTGTCTATCCAAAATAGTACGAAATTTTGGGGATATATAAAAAATATATATATAACTTAAAAAATATAACATGAATCTCAAAAATCATGGATAACCAACCAATCAACAATGAATACATTTAATATTTAAACTAGTACTTGATAAAAAATCCAGGAAACTAAATATCCATCTTCACGGTTATAGATTTTATGAAATATTGTAAAATAAATAGGGGAAAATTATTATATTCAATCATTAATTGTACCAATGAGGAATAAGAAACTATAAATAAAAAAATCTACAACTTCTTTATATTTTTAAAAAAATGTGAGATGGGAATTTCATCACTCACCATACTCAATATTTTATAATTTTTTAACCAATATGTCATGAATAAATAAATTTAACAAAATATTAGAAATCATATGGTGAGATAATTCCCCTTCATAAATATTAAACAAACAATAAGGACGGACGTATTATACCAATGTAATTTTCTATGAAAAATAGTACTTTTTCTACTCCTTCAAAGAGAAAATAAATCATAATCTTAGTTTCCTTATGTATTTCCCAATGCTAGTTTCATACAAATAATCATCACGGAAAAATTTATAAATGACATCATAACAATTAATAAAGTATATAAATAGGGAAACCATTGAGTTTATAACTCATATATAGAAACCAAAACTTTTTCATGAGAGTGAATTTAAAGGTACTTACCTGATTGTGCATGAGGATTTGGAGGCCCAAGGCATGATGACATGAGTGAGATTCTATTAACTAAAAGAAGAAATGAAAGACTATGTTTCAATATTAAAGGCACAATTCATCTTTTCTAGCATGGATTGAAAAAATGAGCCTACTCTCACCCTTTTCTAATCCATAATATGATGTATTAATCCCATGTATGATAGTTTCATTAATTTGAAATTCAAATAATCATGAATAATCCACATCATCCTTGGGAACAACAAAGTTAAATCCACTGGGATATGGAATCATTGTAAAGGAAAAAAAATTTGGGTTAGTGTGTTAAGCATCCTTAAAGTCAAAATCTATGGGAAATTTTTTCAAGAAGTCTTAAATCAACTTTTTTTTTACATCAGAGGGACACGTAGGTTTAGATTTTATGACATTTTTATATTATATTATATCAATATTTAATTAGAAATAATAAATATAATGGTACATGTATAACATTAAAAATTGTATTTGTGAAACTCTACATGTATATTCTCTATATTGTGAGGTTTTTCTATCTCTCCCTTTATCTTGTGTATTATCCTTTCCAATTGTAAAATTACATTATTAATCCAAGATAAAAAAATTCTTTGATTTATGGATTGATACAAGTTTATCATTGTATAAATTTTTTAACTCATGTGTTGTTTAGTGAGTTGTTCAAAGTAATAGGTCACACTCATATAATAGAATTGGATTACTAATTCAATCCAAGAAGTCTCAAAACCTACCATTAATCCTCAATACTAAGCCATGATGATCTATTTTACCCATGAATATCACATTAGTTGGTTTCATAATTCCATTTTAGATGTTATACATTAATCCATTTATGTAATTATATCTATCCATTATTCTTATTTTCTTTTCTTATCATGAACCCTATCAAAAAAATATTACATTGAAAACGTCCATAATTTTCCCTTTCTATGCAATATTTGATTATATACTATTTTATAAGAATATCTACTTGTAGATGATTTTTATAAATGGAAAATAATGTGTGGGAAAAACCTAGAATTAAATTTTCCTCCATTCATATTATGATTTACAGTACTTTCATATTCATTGTCAAAAAGATTAGAAAAAGAAATTTGATTTTATGTAAAACATTTTTAACACATACAATTTCTCCTATAATCATAATTAATTCTATATTTATTATAAATTATAAATATATTATTTTTATTTGGGTCATATTAAAATTGAACATAAATATTTTGTAATTGAAGGGAAAATCCATTGTGCCCTGAGAACCACCACCCAATACAAGGATCTCCTATGAGTTCAAACCTGAAAATTTATAAATTTATTTCCATAAAAAAATTATTTCTCTATGTAATACTACATTGATGATTATTAAATATGATTACTAATTTAAAAGATGTTTTAATTTTTCATGAAAAAATCATTGTTCATTATAATGTTAATTATTAAAATAAATAAATAACCACTAATTAAATAAAATAACCACAATCACCCAAAACCACTGATCTCAAAGGGTAATCATTTATATATTAGGATTCCAGTACAAAAAAGAACTAAATCATGAAGTAAAAAATAAAATCAAAAAAATAAAATAAAGATAAAACTTATGCCATAAAAACTTAAATGGACATTGATATAGATTTAGTAGAAAATATAGTAGATGTGTAAAATTATATGAATTAGATGGAAAATAGTAGACAAAATAAATAATAGTTAGAAATAAAAACAGATAAATATTTTATATATTTATGTGAATATGATTAATTGTATGTAAATAAATTTGCTAAATCTAGAGTAAGAGCAAGATTAAAATTAGAAAGAAGTGTTTAAAAAGAAGTGGAAGTGGAAATGGATGTTTAAATAGAGATAGAAATGTTGAGGACATATTAAGAAAAAAAATAATATAAAATAAAATCCACAAATATAATAAAAAGTATATGTATAAAAAAACAACACTAGAAAATGTTGAAGAAAAATTTAAACTCAAAACATAGATATCATAAATCAAAATTAAAAAAACTAAATAAGAAGCTGAGATGTGAAATATAAAAGTGATTATTGAATGTGAATGTGGGGGAAAAGTGGAGGAAAAATATAAAATGGATTCCAAAATCTAAAAACAAAAATGATGTGATAAAGAGCTATTAGTTATTTTAAAAATATAATAATAAACTAAAAACAAATGAAAAAATATTATGATTTTGAAATAAATTCATAAGTCATAATAAAATATAAAAATTAAAAGAATAATTTGAATTATTGAAAAAAAAGTAGAATAATTAATTCATAAATATGTAAAAGTATAACTATATTTAATTTTTTAATAAAAAATCCATAATCCAGAAGTATAAGGATAAATATTCTAAAAAAATGTGTGAATGTAGATCCAAAATTTGAAATAAATGGTTAAATAGAATCCAAAATCCAAAATCCAAAAAGAGATGCTCAAAAGTGGATTATAGTAGAAGAAAATATGTATTAAAAGGTTATAATATATATATATATATATATATAAGTGAAAATAGAAGTTAAAAAATAGGGAAATGTTAAATACATTTGGAAGAGGAATGGTATATGGAAAATGAATAACTGAAGTTAGAAGTAGAAGCTTAATATAGAGGAGATAAGATAAAATATAGTATCAAAATCATAGATAGAACTTAATGAAAAATAATAAGACTAAAAATAACATGAATAAACTAGAATAAAATATATAATAAAAAAGAGAAAAAAATCCAAAAATTAAATTACATTAAATTCATAAAAAGAATTTGATGAAAAAATTAAAACAAAACATGATGAAAAATCAATTTCTATAAGTAAAAATCTATAATAGTGACATAAAAAAGAAATAATTCATAAGAAAAAGTATAGTAATGAAATTAATTAAAAATAAAAAGTTAATGGAATAATATATAAGCATCATATGAAAAAACATTAAACAGATTCATAACTAGAAGTGAAAGATAAACCAATGAGAAGAGGTGAAATCTAGGAGAAGAATTTATAAGAACTAGAAATATATGTAATAATAGAAACAATATTTTGTAGAAAAAAACATATGTAATATCATAAACTCAACTATAAATAAAAAAAATTAAAATAATTAAAATGAAAATTATAATTATAGATGAAAAATGTTGAAATATATTAATGGAATTATATAAAAAAGTGAGAAAATAAATGGTTGAAGTAAAATATATATAATTAAAAACATAAGAAGAATCGGAAATAAAAGAAAAAATAAAGGCAAAGGAAAAAATGAAAAAATAAAAAAATCAGACTCTGTTAGAAGAAATGTTAAAATTAAAAAGTTGTAGTTAAATATAAAGGAGGAAAGAAGTCATAAGTAGAAGTTGAATCTAAAATAGAAGATATAAAATAGAGTTATAAAATATGTAATGGTCAATATTGGGGAAAAAGTGATGGTAGATGCATATGAAAATATTGATGTTGAATCCGTAAGCGTAAATGTAATCCATAAACATGATTATATTAGTAGAAGTCATAATTAAATGAATAATAATCAAAATTAGAAGTCATAATTAGTACCTAAAAATACAAGTAATTTAAAAAGGGTCAAATCCTAGTGTATGATTTTATATTATCATGAAATAAATTGATAGTGATTGTTGAATCATTTTTGAGATGTATGACAAGTCGATCCATCACTTTGATGGGTGGTGAGCTCATAATATGAGATTTTATGTCAGCTCTTGACACATTGATTCATGTTTTTAATGTATTTTATATTTAATAATATTGTTTTTTTTCATTCTAACTAAACTGCATGTTGTATTGGCATAGGGTATAAAGATGCATATCAAAAATTATTCAATTGTTGATGTTATGTGATTTAATGAAAATTGTAATATGTTTAATTTTTTTGATACTTGTATGTGTGTTTACTAACATTTAAATTAATAAAATACACATTTTTTAGTACCCCAATATTTTACAATATTTTCCTTTAATAATAAATTCAATTTTGTTGATAGCTTGGAACACATGCAACACCAGGTTTAAACAAAACTTTATTTAGTCATGCTTTACAAAATTAATTAAATTCTAACACATTTATATAATTTATATGGTAAATTTGATGTTATATATAAAATTAAATATTTTTACATTCATCCATTATATTTGAAAGAAAAAAGATAAAAACAAACCAAATTTTACACATAAAAACATATATTTTCATAAAGGTAATTTTACTGCCTTTTAATGGTACACCTAATTTAAATATAAATTTTGAAACTATTATAAATTAAATATGAAAAAATAAACATCATTTTTAAAATTTTAATGTAAATTTTTACTTTTGGGTGAATTTTTTATTTTTCTGAGAAGTTTCATTTTTTGATGAATAGTGAAAAAATACTGAATTTTAATTGAAAACTGACTTCTCATCTAATTAATTTATAAAGATAAAAGATATTTTTAATTAGTTTTAAAGATTAATTAGATCTATTATTCATAAAATAATACAATTTAGGCAATTTTAATCAATTTCAAATTGAAATTGGATATAAAAACAATTCAAAATTTTGAACATTTTTCACTTTAAAAACATGTTTTGTCATCCCGTCTGTAGGATTAATTTTAAATTAATTTCTAACACTTATGTGATTTTTATTTTGAAAATTTTATTCCATATTTTTAATCATAATAATTTATAATTTCTAATAAGGTCACCAAAGTTTTTGACCAAAAATATTTTTGAAAGTAATTAAAATTAATTACAGTGATTAAGAGAAAAACTAAATTAACAAGGGACTAAACCTTATACATAAGAGAGAAAATGACCTTGAAACATGTCCAAAACCTATTTTATGGCCATATTTATACCATATTCTTCCTTATAACTTATTTGGTTTATTATTTGAATGAAATCATGTAAGTGCTTCCTCTCAATAGTGCTTACCTTTATATATTTACAAGAATGTCACTCCACTATAAAAAGGCACTCACCCCCTCACTTATTCACACCTCTACATACATTTTTATACTTAAAACTATTCCCAAATGTCTCCTCAAAATACGTACCCTAATCCTATAATCCTCACTTTGTTAAAAACCCAACCAAGGAATTGTTTTGGTATAACCCAAAATGAGTTACCCAAATAAGAGGTAACGTTCTTCAACAATCTCTTTTGTTTCATTTCTTTCTCCTCCCCTTAAATTATTATTATATAATAAACTTATTATAATAAAAATACTGAGATTTTATTATTATTATAATATTTCTACCTACACTTTTACACACATCCATCAAATAGGATACACAATCATCGTTTGTGTGTGGCGGACTACCACCTCGCGAACCGATGTCATTCATTATTTCATTACCAACTTTCAAGGTTAGAAATAATGATGGATTTATATTTAATATATAATATATATAATATTTATAATGTATTTATTCTTATGAACTTTTTATATAACACATACCTTCATGCTTTCCTTTTTCTAGGAATATGATAACATCATTTGTGAACATGTGGACTACCGCCTCCTCAAAGCAATGTGATTCATTCACACTTTACATGGAATGTATTAAGGATGGTTTTAATAAAAATATGTCAAATATATGATATAAATATGATAATTTAATGATAATATACATATATACATATATCAATTACTTTTTAAGTATGATAATGAAATAAAAGTTGCATATATGCATACGTATGACCTACCATCTCCATGAACAATACCTTTCATTTCCTATCTAAAAATTTTATGGATTATTATAAATAAATAAATAATGAATATATATTATATTTAAATCATGTTTTACATCCTTTATATTAGGAAATCATTATCTACATAATAATAAAAAGATAACAAGTCAAAACATACTCGAAAAACATGACAATTAACACTCGAAACGATGAAAATAATGAAAGATTATTAAATATTGGGTAAAAATATATTATAATAAGATCATATATGATATTATAAATATTATTATAGTTATTTAATAAATTAATAACATGATTAAAACCATTATACATGATTTTAAATGGCGTTCAACCAATAAGGAGCGTAAGGTAGGGGATTTTCATCTCATATTTTACATCTGTCAGATAAATGTAATATTCTCCACTTACTTCTTTCACGTGGTGTATCTACTAAATCTTTTAATATATTATATCATTAGTCCTTTTATCTTCATTATATACATATTTTTTACATTGAATAATCTAATCCAAATGGTTTTGACTTGAAAATTACAACGTGGTAAAAGTTATCTTTGCAATCTCAATTTCTTTTGTGATTTCTAACTTTATAATGAAAGAATCTCTTCCTTATAACCATTTTACATTGGAAATAAAATTTATTTTATATATACATACTCTTATTTGATGGGTATAATTATTTCCTAAACCATATACCATTTTTATATATGGTGTGTACTTGACAGTTATTTTATTAACAGGGGAAATATTGTTAAATATATATCTTTTACTCAATAAAGATATTTGATAAGGAACATTGATCATGAATTAAATCAATTATTAGATATATAAGTAATTATCTTTAAATTTATGACAGAGGTGGGGCCTGGTTATATGTAGCCCCTCGATTCATTGGTAGTCTCATATGATGAATCATTTGTCCAATCAGATGTGTTTTACCCGATGTGTTAACAACAGTATTGTGAAAGGTCTTGATGGTAAAGGTACCATATAACATGGAAACACGGTGCCTAATAATAAATAATTTCCTTAATTCAAACTCATTTATTATTTATAAATGAGATTTTTTTCTTAAACATTATCTATTGATGTAGTTTATTTTAATTTTAATGATTAAATGTCAAGTGATTCAATTACATTCCTTTCCATATTTATTTTTCATTATCTAGTAATATAAATGGCATGTGAGATCAGTTACTTACATTTACATATTTATTATTCTCATTGATTCATTAATTCTTTTTTTTACTTACCCTTAATGATCATTTTATCTCACCCTTATTTTTTTTCTTTTCTTCTAGATATGAAGAATAAATCTTTGAATAAGCTTTCACAGATGTTGTTCATTTAATTTTATTATTTGTCATGCATTATTTTCTATCCCCAATGTAAACTGGGTTTCATGAATGTAATTTGGATTTCAAAAAACTACTAAACTTTTCCTTCCTTTTGGATTTGATTCCATGTAATCATGCCAATGTAATAAATTAAAGAATTGGCTCTAGGATTCAAGGATCGAGGGCGTTAAAGTTTGTATAAAATAAAGTTTAGTAGAAACCTTGGAAAATAGATTTTGGAAAACATATATTGGGGAACATAACCATGTGGTATAATTTGAGGATATGTATAGAAAAATGTCCTTGAATTTTCGTATAGTATAGATTATGTGGGTATTCCTAAAAATAAATCCATTTCTCGATACTACAAGTGGACATGATTCTGGCACATATGTACCTGGGGGTAAAAACCTTGAAAAGGTGTGTCAGAATTGACTCAATCGTAACCCAGTACACTACAACTATCCTTATAGTGCACCTAGTTTGACACTCCTAGGGGATACACTTAGGATAATGTACATTTTTTTACAAACCATTATGAAGGATTTAAAATTAAAGGTGTCCCCAAAGAAACCGAAGTTTATGATTCTACGATTTACTATGCGTAGATTTTTAATATCAATCATCACTCCATATTTTAAATTATACATGATGATTTAAAATTCATAATTTTATGATCTAATACAATATATGTGTAACACCCTAAAAATCTAAAGTATGATCATTGTATGTAATAGCATGTAAAACACATAACACCAAGCATGTAAGGGAATATAATATCCAAAGAAATAACCATATACTTACTATTTTAAATAAATTAAATCTATGATATAACTTACAATTCATTAAATACTGAGTTATCTTGTATTACACACAAAAAAGACTTTCTTTTATAGCTTGCGTTACACACAAGACTGAGTTTTACTGAACAATAATATATTATTAAAAATATTATTATTTAATATAATATGAAATAACCTAATTGTTAAGTAGGTGGTCATGAATAGGATTAACTAAATTATTAACATAAATGGCTGAATTCATTTGTCACAAATTAATTAGAAATGAATATATAAGAAAAAATTTAATATAGGGGGAATAATTTATAAAAAAAACTGCATTTATGCTCACAAAGGAATTTTATCCTAATAAATTAAATTTATCACTATTGGTGATTTATATTAATTAAATATATATTTTATATATTATATCAAATATTTATTACATTCATCGAATATATTCTATAGGCATAAGATTGGAACAAACCCAATATTAAAGATAAAAACCATTATTTTTTTAAAATCGGTTTTACCGACTTTTAAAGGAGAATATATTTTAAATCAGATTTTTGAAACATTTATTGATTTTATATATAAAAATAGACTTAATTTTTATTTCATAACATAAAAATTATCTTAGGGTAAAAAAAATTATTTTTCTGTGAAGCTTTATTTTTTGATGAAGAGTGAAAAATACTGAATTTTAATTAAAAACAGTTTTTTCATCTAATATATTTATAAAATTATATTATATTTTTTATTTGTTTTAAAGATTAATTGGATAAATTTTATATCATTTAATCTAATTTAGGTCATTGAGATAAATTTCACTTTTAAATTTTATATAAAAACTTATCAAACTTTTGAACATTTTTAAATTAAAATCTCGCTTTGTCGTCCCGTCTAAGGGATTAAATTTAAATTATTTTCTTTCACTTGTGTGATTAGAATATTTAAAAATGGATTAAATTTTTTTAATAATAATAATTTAATCTTAGTTTTTTTTTTCAAAAATATCAGTGAATGTGATTAAAATTAATTACCACAATTAAGAGAAAAAATAGTTGAACAAGGGACTAAACCATAAACTTAAGGACCAAAACGATACATAAACTTGTAAAAAATAAAATGGATGGACATATTTAGAAAATATATTTCTTGGGATCGAATTTGTACCATTATTGGATCCACTTTCATTGGAAAAAACATGGGTGGAATTCCCATTCCAAAAAATTTACAAGAATGTCACTCCTCCTCCACTATAAAAAGGCGCTCACCCCTCCCACTTTCTCACACCTCTAAATCCCTTTGTATTTCCCAAAATATATTCAAATAATATCTAAAAATACCTCATTTAATCTTATAATCCTCTCTTTGGGTATAAATACATCCATGTAATCCCATCGGTGCAAACCAAAAGGAGTTACCCAAAGAAGAGGAAGCATCCTTCCTTAAGATCTTTTGTTTTATTTTCATTATCCACCCCCTGAAATATTATTATTCCATGATTAAAAAACCTCATTAACCTAAATATACTGATATGTGGTTATATTAAGGTTTATACCTACACTTAAACACACTTACATCAAATGGGTAACAAACTTATTGTTAGTGTACGACGAACAACCGCCACGTAAAATGATGATTGTTCATTTTTTCCTTTACTACCTTTCATGGTGGTAATTATGATGGAAACTCTATTTATATATTATATATATAATATTTATATTGAATTTACGCTTGATTATTTATTATATAACACATACCTTTATACTTTCCATTTTGTGTGAAAATGATAACATCGTTTGTTGAAGTGTGGACTACCACCTCCTCAAAGTGTTGTGATACGTTCACATATTACATGAAATGCATTAAGGATGGTTTTAATTAAACATATATGAAATAAATGAAATTTGTTTGATATTCATTACATAATTACCATTATTTAAATATAATATATCATTTTCTTAACTACCCTTTTAACAAACTAAAAATTGATAACGTCAGTCGTGGACGTGTGGACTACTGCCTCCTAGACACGATGTGATTCCTTTTACATCACAAGAATTATATATATAGGTATATATGATTAAATAACATTGTATTTGTGATATAATTATCATTTTGTAAAGATATAATGTTACTTACCTTCTTTCCATAATGATCATTAAAAATGGGAATATTACTCATGTGTATGTACAACCCACCGTCTCCATGATTGTAACATTGGTTTATTTTTCATAACCATATTGTTGAGTCAATAAGGTTCTCTTATGAATTTTCCTTTCCTTATGGTTTTATGTTTTGAAAATCACAAACACTTTTTCTTACGTTCTGAATTTTCTTATGTTCCGAATTTTTCATTCTGTTATACTTACAGATTTCTCATTCCGTTATACTTACAGAATTGTCATTCTATTATACTTACAGATTTCTCATTTCGTTATACTTACAGAATTGAAATTCTATTATACTTACAGATTTTTCATTACATTTACTTACAATTTTTTCATTATGATATATTTTTCATTACATTCTACTGAAATATTTAACAGTATGGTGTACTTAAGGTTCCGACGTATTATTTTTACTTAAGCTTATGTGATACCATTTTTTCATGATACCAATTCCGGTACAAATGTGATGTTGTTTTCCATGATACCGAATCTGGTACAAAATTCATACCAATTTCATGATACTGATTCTGGTACAAATGTCATACTGATTCCATGATACTGAATCCAGTACAAAAGTCATATCGATTTCATGATACCAATTCTAGTAAAAATTTCATACCGATTTCATGATACCGACTCTGGTACAAATGCCACAATACCGGTACCCAAAAACTGTGATACCATTTTTCTCAATATGATAGTTACATTTTCTTAAGAATCTGTTTTCTTGATATTGTTAGAGTTGTTTAATTGTATACTTCCAATATTATCGGATTCTAAGTTTTCTTATACTTAACATTTATCTTTAACTTAACATCGTTTCTTATACATGAAATGATGTCGTACAATCTGTTAAAAACTAACCGCTGTCTGTTTGACACGTATCCAGGTCCCTCCGAAATTTAAGGAAAATATGACCGTTGGAGTGGATACGACCGTTGATAAGTTTTTCCTATAAATAAGAGTTAATTTGAATGAGAAAAGTACTGAGACAACTTTTATGATGAACAGTGAATAGAAAAGAGATCAAAGATTGTGAAGTGAATTCTAGAGAGAGAGTCTCTTACAACTCTTAGTGATTCGTGCGGATGTCATGAACAACTTGTGCAGGCGTGAACAACTTGTTCAGACATGCTTTGTGCAAACTCCGATCGTGATGATCATGGGCTTTCGGGTTTGGAAGACAGAGGTTCTGATTTCCTTCTAAATCAAGGGCTTGTAGAGAGATCATGACAGATACTGATCTTCAGATTGAGGGATTACTTGGGTTCGGGTAAGACATTCTTTCTTGAAAGTATAAATCAAGGAACCTTTATCCAAGGTTTTTGGATACCCTTCTTTTTGGGTTAAAAGAATCTTATTGTTACTTGTTTTCTATTTCAAGTTGTTTTTATTCCGCTTCTATTTTAATTTTGTTAATGTTAAAAAGTATAAATTTCTAATACTTTCTAATTCTGTTACTCTGATTATATTAAAGATTCTATACGCTTTAAGGTAGAATATTTCCTTTAATAAAATCTTTCTTAAGTTTTTATCTTAAGGTTGTAAGTTTAAGAAAAGGTTTCTTTAAGAGGGTTTGTGAATTTTTTTTGTTTAACTTTGTTAAACTATCATTTATTAATGTTCAATGTTAACCTTAAAAACAGATTTCCTTAAGGTTAAGAAACTTTCATTAAGAAATTTCATTACCAACTTTAAAGGTTCCAAAGGAATTTTTAAAGTATACAATTCACCCCGCCTCTTGTATTTGAGCATCTCATTTTACATATTTGATCCTACACATATTTCAAGATTGATTTTAAAAGTATGATTTATGTATAAATATCAAAACTAATTCATGAATATTATTCTATATTTGTTTATATAATGACCCCTATGACCATTTTTTACCTACCAACGTCATTTTTGTAACATAAACCTAATATGGTCAAAACACCCGATGTGAACTTAATTGTTTAAGTAATTAAATGAAACATTGTAATAAGTGAATTAAAAGTAGTAATAAACATAAAAAATGAACTAAATAAAGTAAATAATTAACATAATTTTATTATTCATGAATATAAAGGCACGTTTGACAAGTCAGACTCAAGGTAAGGGATTTCGTATCAATTTACATTCCAATGAGATTAATTTTTTGTTATGAACCAATTCACTTTTATATGCGACATATACATTCCTTTGACATGTTATATCATGAATATACATATTATCATGATATTATAAATTTCATTTAATATTATCCCTTTATAGGGATTATGATTCAAATGTTTCAAAGTGGTGTGGGACACTTTGGAGTATTTAAAGATTATTTTACTCAAGAATATTTTAATGATATTTCAAAGGTATTTACATTCATCAATGTCAAAAAATCATGTTGTTGCTTATCCTATATCGTGGAAATATTGACAAATTTATATTCTTTATTCAATAATGGATATTTGGTAAGGAATATTATGTATTTTGATTATTCGATATGAGGAATTCCTTGGAATTACAATGGTGGGTGAGACCCGAACTTTATATAGCCCCTAGATGCATCGATAGGTTCTCATGAGATGAATATGTTGGTAAAATTAAATGGGTTTCTACCTGTAGTTTTAAGATATCTTGTGAAAGGTCTTGATGGAATACTTTTTCATGTGCCACAAACATGATGTCCAATAATTAAGCATTTATTTCATCGATATCTCAGTTATTATTGTCATTATCTAGGAAATTTTCATATGATAAAATCTATGGATGAATTTAATTCTCGTTTTATTGATTAGGGGTCCTGTATTTTAGTTTCTTACCTTTCCATATTGATTATTGTTTATCCAATTATTTGAATGGAAATTATTGTCAATTATTTACCTTTCCATTTTGATTTACTATCATTGATTCATTATTCATTCCACTTTACTTACCCTTACTATGCATTTGAGATCACCCTTATTTTGTTTCCTTTCCCCATGTTATGAAGAAGAAATATTTTAATAAGATTTCAAGGATGATGAGATTTTATTTTTTTATGCTTTATTTATTTTAACAATGTAATATGGGTATCATGTATGTAATCTTGTTTTACAAAAAATCCAAATTATTTGGTCCCTTAGGATTTGAAGCTTGTGTTTATTCCAATGTAATAAAATAATGCACCAGCTCCGAGATTCTGGGGTCGAGAAATTACTATTGGTATCAGAGCAGGTTTATCCGAAACCTTGGAAACTATATTTAGAAAACATAGATTAGGGAACATAACCCTAATATAGACTTCGAGAATAAGTATAGAAAAACATCCTATAATTTTGGTTAGGTAGAGATTTTGTGTGTCTTCATAGAAATACATCCTTGTCTGGATAATATAATAGGATGTGGTTCTATCACAGATGTACCTAGGGGTAACGACTCTGATAAGGTGAATTGGGCCTAACTCGATCGTAACATGGTACATGGAAATGGGTCTTACTATGCACTTGGTTTGACACTCCCAGGGGATACAGTTAAGATAATCCATGTTTTCTTTACAAATAATTATAAAGGATTTGAAAGTAAAGATATCCCAAAAAGAAACTATGTTTGTGATTATGAGATTAGTTATGCATAGATTTTTCAATTTATGTTAAGTGTTACACCATATTTAGAATTATACAAAGTTCATAGTTTTATGAGCTAATCCAGTATATTCCATTGTTTAGAAATGGTTCCTAAAAGGACGAATGGTATCAATACTAATGAAAAATATAGATTTTTCCCTTCAAATTAAAATCAATATTACTGGTATTGGAACTGAGGATGTTATGGATATATTAGGGAAGATTAATCATATTATGACACATTACCTTGCCCAAATGGAACAAATTGTTCCACAACGATAATCTCCTATGTTGGAATGATTTATGAGATGGAGGCCCCCATCATTTATTGGGACTACAGATCCAATGAAAGCTGAGAAATAGATTAAATATTTGGAGAAGATATTTATGGAATTGGTATGTGCTAAAAAGGAAAAGGTTGCACTTATTGTATATTATCTCAATGTCTATATGGATTAATGGTGGAAATTGATCCAAAATACTAGGGAGGAATAAGAAGTATAACTCATGGAATGGATAAATTTTAAAGACACTTTCTTTGACAAATATTTCCCTCATGGGAAACAAACTGAGAAGAATAGAAAGTTTTTATCTTAATGAAAAAAGAAGAAGAAATTGTTGCAGATTATGAAGAAACCTTACAAGGTTATTCGGGTATGATATAGACTATATACACAACATATAGTTCAAGATAGACCACTTATTTGAAGGTCTTAATCCAAATCTTTGAAGGGCACCAGTTTCTCAGTCTTTTTATTCATATGATGAAATAGTTTTATGTGATATCATGAAAGAGAAATAATTCTACAAGTCTTATGGATTCAATGGGAATAAAGATAATAAGATAAAGGAGGAGAAAATTACACATAAAGGGAAAAAGTGAAAGAAATATTTTCCTACATGTGATAATTGTGGAAAGAATCCCCCCCCCCCCCCGAATGGCCTGAAGGCATTCATTAATATTGATTTTTTATAACCCCCTTTTTAAGGGATGAGCGGGGACCCTTAAAAGGTTCGTAGTCTTAGTGATTACATGGTCGATAGGCTTAAGAGAAATTACATGACCATAAGGTCTTAGGGAATTCAACAAGACTATATGTAGAGACCCGAAACCTGACGTACATGTACATTACATTACTTTTGCGGAATACTTAGTACATTACAAAAACACACACACAAGGACCGTAATAGTTTAGTGTCTTTGGAAACTCGGAATATAATCTTCAAATCCTGGTGAAATATCTTCAACATATCCCATAAAGATCTTCCTTTTTTTTATACCTAAAACCTTTTTTTATATCCTAGGGAAAAAAACACAAAAGGGTGAGCTCAAATGCTCAGTAAGGGTAAACAAAAGAAATATCAATCACATCTGAACCTGCAAAAGAGATCATAATTTCATAACATGGGGTAAATCATGGCAGTAAAATGTAATCACAATAATCATAACTTAAAACATGAAACTTTGTGGCATTCACACATAATCATAGAGAATCATTTCTTGTTAGTCAAGACTCATTTCCAAGACTATCTTAGTGGACAAAGTCCCTTTCAGAACCGAATCACCCTCGTTTCAGTCCTGTTTCACTGAACCGGTATAACCTACCGTTCCAGCCATGTCTATCTCATGAGATATAAAAACATTACCCAATTCATTGGAGGGAGATATAGGTCCCACCTATCTCATAATGATACCATTCTTATGTGTGCCACAAAATCATAAATCATACATCATTGCATAACCCATGTAGTAAAAATGGGATTCTTAAACAACATGACATCATAAAACAATTCATATAAGATAAAGGAATTCATAAAAATATTTCCATCACAACATAATCAAATCCATGTAATAATAGGGATAGAAACATGACCCTATATTATCTTAGATGGAAATTTTTTTTGATAAAACACTTGAACTCCATTCTTGAGGAAAATATCCTTTCTGCTTCAAAAACTCTTTTCCTTTCTTAACATGTCATACAATTCTAAACTAAAATAAGTTGATTAAAAATAAACTTGAAAACTTGTAAAGGAAGCTTCTTCGAAATAATGTTTTAAAAATTCATTCATGCCGTATAAGTTAAAAAAACATTCTTCGTACTTTTGTCGGAAAAGTCAAAAAGTACCTCGTGCGAAAAACGACAAAAGATTCCTTTCATATTCTTTACTAAAAACTCACCGAAGGGTAAAATTCGATTTAAACAATTGTAGGTGGATGGAAATAATATTACATATTTAGGAAACATGGATGTGGATGATAAAATACACCCCATTAATTACTAAAGTATAAACAATCTCGGATAAAAATGAGATTGTGATATTTCCCTTACCGTAGGTCCAATATGCTTCGTAAGTGTCCACACCTCCTGTATAATGATTTAAATAATGTTATTGACTTATTCCAGAATCATACTCATTGTTATGATATCATATATGGTTCACTTATGACTTTATATTACCCGTTATTTTGTAAATTCCATGTTAAAGAAGCGTTTTCGGTAAAATTGTTTCATTTATCGTAGGTGTTTGGACTTGTTGTTCTTGACATTATTATTACTTATATCATGATTTACTTACTTCCAGAATATAAAACATGATTTATATATCATATATATTCAGTATATATATATATAATATAGATAAATGAAATGAAACACACCGTTCATGGAGACGGTAGTCCGTACGTACGCATGAACGCTGTTTTCCTTTCCTTATTGTCTTGAATGGAAGTAAGTAGATGAAATATATATATATATACATGTATAAATAAATCCAGTAGATTTAACATGTCATATATTTCATTATTATTCATTATATATACTTTATAATCATTCATGAATGGTTAATGTGGAGAATGAATCTCATCGCGTCGTGGAGACGGTATTCCGTACGTACGCACGAGCGATGATATCGTTCTCATGATCGTGGGACTGTATTGGAGTGTATGTATACTATTTCAGAATCAATATCAATTTAAAATAATAATATATAGTTATTATTTACACCATTATACCCATCCAAGTAAGGTGGTGGTGGAAAATAGATTTCACCACGGCGTGGAGACGGTATTCCGTACGTACGCACGCGCGGTGATTTCTTTTTCTGAAGGATGGATAGATGGTGAAATAGGGTTGTTTCATACTTATAATAACATATCAGTATATGAGTGATACTGATGTTATTACTTCATAATGAAACAACCTAAGAAGAAGAAGTGGAAGAAGAAATAAAGATGAAAGAATCGGTAATGGGCTTTACCTCTTCTTTGAAGTGCTTCTTTGAGACCTCCTTTTAGGGAACTAAAATGGGTCTTTGAAGAAGACCAGAACCTCTAGGATGTCTCTAGGGAAGTGGAGAGGAGAAAGTGGCAGGGGTGGCCGAGATTGAAGGCTCAATGTGGTGTGAGGAAGAGGGGGAGGAGGTGCCCTTTTATAAGGGAGGAGAGGGGCACCTTAGGAATATCTCAAAATATTATTTTATATTAAAGTCAAAATCGGTTTATAATGGTTACAAAGGGTATTATTTCGAAGGTAAAGTGGGTATGGGTCAAAATCCTATCAACCAATAGGATTTAGAAAAGTTTAGGTTATTATTTTTAACCTTATCAATTAGATTTAACTCTAAGTTAAATAATTTAACTTTTACCGTGTCTTTTTTTTTTCTTACAGTATATGGTTAATAAACTTACTATAACATGCTAAAAGAACCCCAAGTTGTTTATTATTAATATATATATCCTTATCTAATTCATTTTTCCGAGCCTTAGATTTTTAGGAATAAAATAACAATTAATAATATAATATTTGATTTAAAAACTATTTTGTGTCAATTTTGACACTATTTGATATATGATTTATGTGAAAGTCATAACAGAATTATATGTTCAAACCAAGTTGATTAAATCAACACTAATATATCATATTAACCTAGAAAATTAGTGTAATTCATAAAAAGTCTCAAATTATATTTATTTGGGTATTTATAACATCAATTATGTCAATATTTCATTAATAAGATAATTATTGCAGCATCGTTGTGTCATAAATAAATTAAATTATTTAATGTCTAAAAATTAAAAATAAAATACTATTATGTAGTAAATCTTGTTATCTTTCTAATGAATATTTATAGTCGAATTTATCTTATGTATAACCCCATATTAAAAATGTTTTAGTAAATAAACGTTGATTTTAACTCTTTTAACCCTTCTTTAAATAAATTAATAATAAATGTCCTAATCTAATACAAGTGGGCCTAAATGGTCATATTTTATTCCTATGTTTGTTTTTGGTCGAATTAAACTTATCCAATAGAATTAGTACATGTTTTAGGGTAATAATAATATCATCTTTACCATTAATTAGCCTATTTACTTTTAACCGTGGTAAAAAAAGTAAAAAGTTACTATTCACCAAAAATTATTTTCATCTCATTGAACCACATTTTAGTCCTTGATATTAACCGTGTCTCTCGGATTTTTAAAATTCCACTCACAGAAGCTGTAAAATTATGTTTTATGAACAATTCAGTTTTTTTAACTACCACTTAGTGGTTTCACTATTCATCAAAAAATGAAAGTTTTCAGAAAAATACCAAAAATTATGCCTAAGATATATTTGATATTATGAACTCAAAAATGATGTATATTTTACCAAATTCAAAACATATCAGTTGCATTAACTAATTTAAAAATTAATTCTCGTCGTCAAAACAAATAGTGTGTTTTTAAGAGATAATAACTATCAAAAGATTGACACTATTTTATAACTGGTTTAAATGTGAAATTACATCCAATGACCAACATTGTATTAAATTGTAAAAATATATTCTAAATATACTTTAAAACCACTCAAATTAATAATTTATCCCTATTAATTATTTTGATTGAAAAAGATGTTTTTAATTAAAATTTAGTAATTTTCACTATTCATCAAAATATGAAAGTTATCCAAAAATCACCAAAATTTCACCCTAAGCTAATTTCGATATTACGAATCAAAAATGAATTCCATTTTGAAAAATAAAATTTACAAAATTACAAAAAGTGGTTATTACTATTCATAACGGCTAGTTTTAATAATATTTTAATAGCATATCGTTGTTTAGCGAAACTTAGTGTTGCGTACAACACACGCTATCGTGGAAGGTCGCGATTGCCTGTAATTCAAGCCAGGTCAGAGATGTGTGTTGTGAAAGCTCTTTTTGGTGTAGCGTATAACACAAGACATTAATGAAATTAAAAAGAATATTTTTCATAAAATCTCGGGGTGTTACATTCTACCCCCCTTAAAATGAATTTCGCCCTCGAAATTCGTCGGGGTTATAAATGGTTTACTACTCTAAAGTTTCTTTAATAGAAACCCACATCGTAAAAAGGAATACCAAAACCAATCTTTAAAAACAAAAGTATGAAATGTAACGGTTACCCAAATAAACTAATCACTGGGTTTCCACATAGGTTAAAATATGGATATGGAAGAGAAATCTAACCATCATGTTCCGATGGAGAGTGGTAGAGAACATGGCTATAGAAAAGCCAGCAATCACAAAGCTATAAATTTGTGATGATCTAAGGTACAATCTGATTCATCAGATATAAGAGCACTAGGACAACATTTTTGGTTTTCAAGATCATTTCCCTAAAGTTGATGAAATTGGAATTAGAAGAAATACTTTCGTGATTTCGGTATAGTCTCACCGTTGGTCGTTCTTTGGACAATTTCCACTTCATTAAAGAAATGAAGTTGAATTTTTCATTCGTGATGTGTTAGCAGATCATGTAATAGAATGATGGGTCATTCCATCTGTCTCAAACAAAAGGTTTGAAAAGTTATAAGTTCATCTTATGTATAGATTAATCGTATATGGTTCCAAAAATGAACTTATACTTTATATATCATACCGCTTAATAAAATAAAACTAGTTTCTACTAAACAGGGACTTCTTGTAGGCCAGTGGTAGGCGATAAAAGCCAGTCACATTTCGGTTGTGGGTTCGATTCCCACAGCCTTGTCCGAAGCGATGGGCTGCCGCCCGTCCTGCAGGTTGTCCTTTTTATAAAACTATACTACTATAACATCCCATCAATAATATCAAAAAAAAAGTTCTATCCTTAAACAATACTAACTTATGTCCAACATAATCCATTCCAATCTTTAGGCTTATCCATAATACTGCAGTCCACTCTCAGAGATTTAATACCATCGTTGATCCCCATATATCATAAGATATGTCTTGTTGGTCACATTCTAAACATTCAAAGACCTTAATCATGTATTCTCTTGAATACCCATTGAACCTTAGTGAAAACATGAATGCAGTTAAACGTTAACACTTTCCACATACCAAAAGCCTCAAAATTCTTTATAATCAAACCATGATATCACTTAGTCCTTATATAAATCATGAGCTCATGAATACTGTTAAACATTTCATTTTCTCATTTTCCCTTCATTATGCGCATATCGTCTTATTTCCAAAAATATCTCAATCACTTTGAATACCACATTAGTCCAATACAATAATATTCCAATACTCCATGATACAACATTATTTTGGAATCAAATTACATAAACACTTAATCATTCCACCACATCGTTGTCATATTCAACATCACCAATAGTGATCGCATGTGACTTCCCTTTATCTTTTTCCTTAAGCGGTTGCTCATGTCGATCATCACTAACCCTTGGATTAGGGCATTTATTAGCATAATGCCCCATTTCCTTGCACTTGAAGCATTGAAGTGTTGGTGGTGCGTTCTCTGCAGTGTTTGCTTTATTCACATCATTAGAAACCCTTTTTCCATTACTTCGACACTCAGCTGCTCGATGACCTTCTTTTCCACACTTAAAACATTTTCTAGTCCCTTTAAGACAATCTCCACCATGCTTCTTTTCACACTTTGTACATAAGGAAACATTCATCTTATTTTCACCATTATTCTGAGATTTCTCCTTGAACTCCATCTTTCGTTTCTTGTCAAAACCATGATATGGATATGTAATACCAACTTCCATTTCTACCTTGATAGCACAACACACAATTTCTTCATAGCTACTGAAGTCTCTTATAGCTAATGCCTTTCGAAGACTTGGTTTTAAGCCACTGAAAAATCGATCAACTTTACTTTCAGGTTGGATGATAATGCCAGATGCATTCCTTGCAAGTCTTTTAAAATTCGCTTCGTATATACCAATAGATTCATCATCCTTCTGCTTCAGCTCAAGAAACTCCTTTTCTATCTTTGTTCGAAGAATACGAGGGAAGTTCTTACTGAAAAACAAGTTCTTGAAATCGTCCCATTCCATGGACTCAATTTCATCTCTTGGCCTCGTATGCTTGATAAGATTCCACCATTGATCAGCTTCACCTTCCAAATGATATACTGCTAAGATGACTTTATCATGTTTAGAACATTGAAGAACTGAAAATATCTTTTCAGTGGTACTGATCCATTGTTCAACAACAAGTGGATCAGAAGACCCATTGAAAGAATGTGGACGTTGCCTCATGAAGGACTCAATAGAATATTGTTCCCTTCTCTGTTAATTTGGAAGTCCAGAATGATTCATAGCTTGTGTAAGTATAGCAATAAGATTTTTCCCTCCATCTCCCATAACATTTGTTTGTTCAGGAGGGCAATCATTGCATTGTCCATTGCATTGATCAACATGGTTCCTTCGGGTTCCAGCCATCGTCTAAAACCCAAAAAGAATAGCGTGAGAGGAAAAAATCATGCTAGGGAAAACAACATAATAAAGGGGGAGTACCTTAAATATCTAACATCTTAGGTTTAATTCTATGATCGTTAGCGTAATTCTAGTACTATAACCTATAAGTATACTTAACCTTAGAGACATACCTAGACATACCTTAGAAATATCTCTAGGGATCTCACTGAAGTTCTCGCATCCTAGTTTCCAACGGTTGACTAATCCTTTCCTCTGATACCAACTGCAGAGACCCGAAGCCTAACGTACATGTACATTACATTACTTTTGCGGAATACTTAGTACATTACAAAAACACACACACAAGGACCGTAATAGTTTAGTGTCTTTGGAAACTCAGAATATAATCTTCTAATCCTGGTGAAAGTTCTTCAACATCTCCCATAAAGATCTTCCTTTTTTATACCTAAAACCTTTCTTTATATCCTGGGGAAAAGAAAACATAAAAGGGTGAGCTCAAATGCTCAGTAAGGGTAAACAAAAGAAATATCAATCACATCTTAACCTGCAAAAGAGATCACAATTTCATAACATGGGGTAAATCATGGCAGTGAAATGTAATCACAATAATCATAACATAAAACATGAAACTTTGTGTCATTCACACATAATCATAGAGAATCATTTCTTGTTACTCAACACTCATTTCCAAGACTATCTTAGTGGACAAAGTCCCTTTCTGAACTGAATCACCCTCGTTTTAGTCCTGTGTCACTAAACCGTTATAACCTACCGTTCCAACCATGTCTATCTCATGAGATATAAAATCTTTACCTAATGCATTGGAGGGAGATATAGGTCCCACCCATCTCATAATGATACCATTATTATGTGTGCCACAAAATCATAAATCATACATCATTGCATAACCCATGTAGTAAAAATGGGATTCTTAAACAACATGACATCATAAAACAATTCATATAAGATAAAGGAATTCATAAAAATATTTCCATCACAACATAATAAAATCCATGTAATAATAGGGATAGAAATAGGACCCTATATTATCTTAGATGGAAAATAATTTTGATAAAACACTTGAACTCCATTCTTGAGGAAAATATCCTTTCTGCTTCAAAAAGACTTTTCCTTTCTTAACATGTCGTACAATTCTAAACTAAAATAAGTTGATTAAAAATAAACTTGAAAACTTGTAAATTAAGCTTCTTGGAAATAATGTTTTAAAAATTCATTCATGCCGTATAAGTTAAAAAAACATTCTTCGTACTTTTGTCGGAAAAGTCAAAAAGTACCTCGTACGAAAAATGACAAAAGATTCCTTTCATATTCTTTACTAAAAACTCACCGAAGGGTAAAATTGGATTTAAAAAATTGTAGGTGGATGGAAATAATATTACATATTCAGGAAACATGGATGTGGATGATAAAATACACCCCAGTAAATACTAAAGTATAAACAATCTCGGATAAAACTGAGATTGTGATATTTCCATTACCTTAGGTCCGATATGCTTCGTAAGTCTCCGAACCTCCTGTATAATGATTTAAATAATGTTATTGACTTATTCCAGAATCATACTCATTGTTATGATATCATATATGGTTCACTTATGACTTTATATTACCCGTTCGTTTGTAAATTCTATGTTAAAGAAGTGTTTTCGGTAAAATTGTTTCATTTATCATAGGTGTTTGGACTTGTTGTTCTTGACATTATTATTACTTATATCATGATTTACTTACTTCCAGAATATAAAACATGATTTATATATCATATATATTCAGTATATATATATAATATATAGATAAATGAAATGAAACACACCATTCATGGAGACGGTAGTCCGTACGTACGCATGAACGTTATTTTCCTTTCCTTATTGCCTTGAATGGAAGTAAGTAGATGAAATATATATATAAATATATAAATAAATCCAGTAGATTTAACATTTCATATGTTTCATTATTATTCATTATATATACTTTATAATCATTCATGAATGGTTAATGTGGAGAATGAATCTCATCGCGTCGTGGAGACGGTATTCCGTACGTACGCACGAGCGATGATATCGTTCTCATGATCGTGGGACTGTATTGGAGTGTATGTATACTATTTCAGAATCAATATCACTTTAAAATAATAATATATAGTTATTATTTACACCATTATACCCATCCAAGTAAGGTGGTGGTGGAAAATAGATTTCACCACGGCGTGGAGACGGTATTCCGTACGTACGCACGCGCGGTGATTTCTTTTCCCGAAGGATGGATAGATGGTGAAATAATGTTGTTTCATACTTATAATAACATATCAGTATATGAGTGATACTGAAATTATTACTTCATAATGAAACAACCTAAGAAGAAGAAGTGGAAGAAGAAATAAAGATGAAAGAATCGGTAATGGGCTTCACCTCTTCTTTGAAGTGCTTCTTTGAGACCTCCTTTTAGGGCACTAAAATGGGTCTTTGAAGAAGAACAGAACCTCTAAGATGTCTCCAGGGAAGTGGAGAGGAGAAAGTGGCAGGGGTTGGCCGATCTTGAAGGCTCAATGTGGTGTGAGGAAGAGGGGGAGGAGGTGCCCTTTTATAAGGGAGGAGAGAGGCACCTTAGGAGTATCTCAAAATATTATTTTATATTAAAGTCAAAATCGGTTTATAATGGTTCCAAAGGGTATTATTTCGAAGGTAAAGTGGGGATGGGTCGAAATCATATCAACCAATAGGATTTAGACAAGTTTAGGTTATTATTTTAACCTTATCAATTAGATTTAATTCTAAGTTAAATAATTTAACTTTTACTGCGTCTTTTGGTTTTCCTACACTATATGGTTAATACACTTACTATAACATGCCAAACGAACCCCAAGTTGTTTATTATTAATATATATATCCTTATATAAGTCATTTGGCCGAACCTTAGATTTTTAGGAATAAAATAACAATTAATAATATAATATTTTATTTAAAAACTATTTTGTGTAAATTTTGACACTATTTGATATATGATTTATGTGAAAGTCATAACAGAATTATATGTTCGAACCAAGTTGATTAAATAAACACTAATATATCATAGTAACCTATAAAATTAGTGTAATTCATAAAAAGTCTCATTTTTAACACTAATATTTTTTTTATGTTAATAGATTAACCTACACTTACACACACTACAATCAAATCGGTAACGAACTTACCGTTCGTGTACAGTGAACTATCGCCTCGTGAAACGATGATTATTCATTTTTCTTTTACCATCTTTCATGGATGGGAATTATGATAGACACTATGTTTATACATGATATATATAATATTTATAATGTCTTTATTCTTATCTAATTCTTATATAACACATACTTTTATGGTTTCCATTCTTTGGGAATACGATAACATCGTTTATAGAGGTGTGGACTACTGCCTCCTCAAAGCGATGTGATACGTTCACACATTACATGGAATTTATTAAGGATAGTTCTAATTTAAATCATATGACATAAATGACATATATATGATATTCATGATATAATTACCTTTCTGGAAATATAATATATCATTTTCTTTATTACCCTTCTCACATACTAAAAGTGATAACGTCAGTCACGGTCGTGTGGACTACCGCCTCCTCGACACAATGTGATTACATTTACATCACAAGAATTATATATATAAGTATACATTATTAAATAACATTTTATTAATGATATAGAGATCATTATTTTAATATATAATTTTACTTTATTTTAATAAAGATCATTGAAAAACAGGAACGCTACTCATGCGTATGTACGGTCTACTGTCTCAGTGATTGTAACGTTGGTTCATTTTTCATAACCATATTTCATGATTTGTTTTAAAAGTATAATTTATTTATAAATATGATAATTATTTCATGAATATTATTCTGTTTATTTTTATATAATGACCCCTTTGACCATTGTTGACCTACCAAAGTCATTTTTGACACATAAACCGAATATGGTCGAAAACACATGACGTAAATTTAATTGTTTAAGTAGTTGTATAAAACATTGTAATAAGTGAAGTAAAAGTAATAATAAACATGAAATGTTATGAATCAAGTAAATAATTAATGTATGTTCATTGTTCAGGAAGATAAATACACACTTGAAAAGTCAGACTCAAGGTAAGGGACTTCGTCTCAATTTACATTCCATTGAGACTTATTTGTTGTTATGTACAAATTCACTTGTATATGGTGTATATACTACCCTTTGACATGTTATATCATTAATAACCTTATTTTCATGACATTATATGTTTAATATAATCTTCTTCCTTCATGAAGATTATGATTCAAATGTTTCAAAGTGGTATGAGACACATTGGAGTATTTAAAGATTATTTTCCTCGAGAATGTTTTAATGATATTTCAATGGTGTTTCCATTCATCAATGTTAAAAAACCTTGTTGTTACATATCCTCCACTGGGGAAATACTGATAATTCTGTATTCTTTATTCAATAACGGATATTTTATAAGGCATATTATTTATTTAAATTATTTGATATGAAGAATTCTTTGTAATGGAAATGACGGGTGGGACCCAGACTTTATATAGACCCTTGATGCATCGATAGGTTCTCATGAGATGAATAAGTTGGCCACATTAAATTGGTTTTTACCCGTAGTTTTAAACCATCTTTTGAAATTTCTTGATTATATATGTTTTCATGTTCTTAGGACATGACGTCTAATAATTAGGCATTCCCTTCATAGATATTTCAGTTATTATCCATTATATTTTCATATGATAAATTCTATGGATGCATTTCATTCTTAGTTTATTGATTATATAAAATGTATAAGGCCTTGGCCTTAAACCTTACTTAATATTGAATTAAATGAATAATTCACATTGAATAACTTTTCAGGTTTAGAGTTTTAGAGAATTAGGACATAACTATTACATCTCAAAAGATTACAAAGTAGACATTTCTACTAAGTATCCATAAAATAAAAACTCTTAAAAAGAAACATGTCTAGTTCCATGTTTTATATAGCATGACTTTCCCTTGATCCCATCCTTGACCCTATTCCACATTAAGTCCTGTGAAAAACATTTCAAAAAAAACTTGGGGTGAGCATAAAAAGCTCAGTAAGGGATACATAAAGAATGAAAACTGTTAGTTTTTCAAAACAACAAGTAAACCAGGTATACTTTATCAAAGTAATAATTTTCACCTTTATGAAGTAGTAAAAACTCTTAACTGAATAAAATATCATTACTTACCCTTTTTGGAACCAAAATATTACCATAAAACCCTTATAAAGAACACATAACATATAAAGGTAACTTGGGACATAAACATACTTAAATGGAATAACCATACGGTCGACTTCCACACATATCACTTAATGGAATAGCCATACGACCAACTTCCATACCCAATGCATTGGAGGTTATAACGTAACCACCTGTCCTGGTATTCACGACACCACCCATCATATGGTTTATCACGTAACCACTCGTCAAATGTCCAAGTACCATTATAAAATCATAAGACATAAAACAAATATAATGGAAATAAAACATTTCCACAATTTGATCACAATATATCACTTAAATATATTGACATAAAAAATCCATTATAGAAACCATTTTCAATACCAAAATATATAAAAGTGTATATGGTATTTATTTCATTTTAAAAAACATCACGGCTTGTTGAGGAATCCAAAGACCAAATAATACTCGCGGCGGCGGAAAGGGTCATTGCCACCGCATACGTTAAAAGAAACATTCCTTTTTGTCGTTTAGTAAAAATCTTCATAGAAAAAGATTCCTTTTGTATAAAATTAAATGTCAATTGGGTTTATACACCGTATAAAATATAGTTGTGTATAAAACGAAATATGCCTCAATGAAAGGAGATTGAGACGAAGTCCCTTACCTCGGGTCCGACTTGACTCGATCGTTCTTTAACATCCTGAATAATAAACTTGAGTTAATTTCTACTTGTTTAAGTACATTTTTCAAGTTCATTATTCCTTTTATATTACATATTACCATGTTATAAACATTATTTAATCATTTCAGTTAACAATGTTTGTTTTGTCGATATTTGGTTCTTAAGTCGAAAGTCGACTTCTTACAATTACATGTTGTTCCTGTGGTCAAAGGTTCATTATATCCAGAATGATATTCATGATTTGGATATCATATATATCATATATATCCAGAATATACATGTAATTATAATATTACATAATCATTTATAGGTAAGAAATGAAATGCACTGTTCATGGAGACGGTAAGCCGTACGTACGCATGAATGCTACTTTCATTTCTATGTCATATTAATGGAATTAAAACTAAATGAGAGATATGTATATTTTAATTCCAGAAATATATTAATCATTTAGATGTAACATACATCATATATATCCATTATATATATGTACTTATAATAGTACATTACATTTGGGAATAAGAAATGAAATGCACCGTTCATGGAGACGGTAAGCCGTACGTACGCATGAATGCTACTTTCATTTCTATCTCATAATTTAATGGAAATAAATAATAATTAATAAGGGTATATTATAATTACAGTATAACATCATATATAATAACTTTAAATCCATCCTTTATACGTCCCACATATGGCATTAACGAATCAAATCACTTTGAGGGGGTGGTAGTCCGCACTTCCTAAAATGAAGATATCGCGTATACCCATAATGGAAGCCATAAAGGTATATAATAAATGAAAAATACAGAAGCTTAAGGAAAACATAAACATATTATATATCGTATATAAATATAGTGACATCTTAATGGCCACCATTGGAGGTGTTAGAAGAATATTGAACAATCATCGTTTCGTGAGGCAGAAATTTGCCATCCACAGAAATAGTATGTTCTTTAACCATTAGATGTAGGTGTGTGTAAGTGTAGCTAGAATTATTCTTATAAAAACATCATAGTATATTTAAGATTCTGGAGTTTTTATAAAATGAATGAATAAAAAGAGTTTAGGGGGTTGGATAAGAAAAATAAAACAAAAGAACACAAGAGAAGACATTACCTTAAAATCGGATAACTCTCTTAGATTTGAGCTCAAAGGCTTCCTTGAGAAGAATTATGCCCAACTTGAGGCTTATATGAGTAATAGAGGGATGTGGAGAGACAAAAAGATCATATATTGGCCGAACCAAAGGCTTGAGAGGTGTGGGTAAGGAGGTAGAGGTGGGGGCCTTTTATAAGAGGCGAGGAGGGGCACTCTTGGAAAGTCAAGAAAAGATACATTATTATAAAATTATTTTCGGATACAAAGGGTCCCACAATTATATATTTAGAGGATAAGGTGATAAGAGTTCTAAATACACCCATTCAATAGGTTTTTTACATGTTTAGGTCTTAGATTTTATATTATCTTTTCATTTTATTTAAATCGTTAAATAATGAGGTAATCGGTCCATCATCATGGTGTCATAAATAATTTAATTTGTTCATTGTATAAAAATTATAAAAAAATATCATTATGTAGAAAATCGTTTTATCTTTCTAATGATTATTTATAGTAAAAAATCGGACTTTTATAACCCCATTTAAGAATTGTTTTAGTAAAACAACTCATGTTTGTGACATTTTTATTTTAACATTAAATAAAAAGTTATTAATGTCATTTTCCTACCAAAGTGGCTCCATGGGGTCCCCAAGTTGACCCATGGGTTGTCTTGGTCAGAAATGACACATCCAATAAGGGTAGGACATGTGTCTAGGTCATTTCATATTATTAAAACAATATTTTTGCCTTAAACTACACTAATTACCTCTAATCGCGATTAAAAACTTAAAAGTTACTATTCACCAAAAAATTATTTTAATCCCATTAAACCACATTTTACTTCCTAATGACAACCATTTATTTCTGATTTTTGAAATTCAAAACACAGAGGTGGTAAAATTTCATTTAAATGAAAAATAAGTTTTCTTAAGTACCACTTAGTGGTTTCACTATTCATCAAAAATTGATGTTTTTCAGAAAAACACCAAAAATTCACCCGAAGCTATATTTGATATTCCAAATTCAAAAATTATGTCTATTTTAAAAAATTCAAAACATATAAGTTTCATTAATTAATTTAATAATTAATTCCCACTGTCAAAACAAATAGCGTGTTTTTATGAAACAAAAAGTATCAAAAGATTGACACTAGTTTAAGTCCAATTTCAAAGTGAAATTAATTCCAACGACCAATATTGGATTAAATGGTAAAAATATATTCTAATTTAACTTTAAAACCAATTCAAAATATAATCTAATCATAAAAATAAATTAGATTAAAAAGAGGTATTGAATTAAAATACAACATTTTCACTATTCATTAAAAAATGAACTTTATCAGAAAAATACCAAAAAATTACACAAAGTAAATTTTGATGTCCCGATTCTAAAGAAGAGTTTTATTTTGTCCAATAAAAAGTATAAGAATGACCAAAACTATATTTAAAGAAGGTTCGCCATGAAAAGGCGATAAGTCGACCTTTAGTGAAAATTAGAGTATATATGCCTAAAATTGAATTCTTTTCATATTTTAAGCCTTTATCCATTATTGAATAAATCTAAAAACATTTAAAAAACATATATAATCATATTTTAGTTATTTCTATTCATTCCTGCCAATACAACGGCTACGTGTTAACTACAATTTAAAATAATATTATTTTATTACTAGTGTGCAACGTAAGATTCCAAAGAAACTCTTTGTTGCTTATTGGGTATGCTATCGAACATAACAGACCCTTTAAAGTAAAATTAATATTTAATTCACAGATATTAATAAATATGAAAATGTTTTATTCTTTATTTACCTGGGATGTTACAAAATGTGTTTCAGTTTCTTACATTTCCATATTGATTATACCTTACTAAATTATTATAATGGCATGTGTTATCATTTATTTACCTTTTGATGTTGATTTAATCTCATTGATTCATTATTGGTTCCTATTTTCTTGTCTTTACTAATAATTTGAGGTCACCCTTATTTTTTTTCATTCCCCAGGTTACAATGAAGAAATCTTTGAATAATATTTCAAGGATGCTGAGATTTTATTTTTGTTATGCTTTATTTATTTTCTCAATATAATATAGGTATCATGTTTGAAATAATGTTTTCCAAAACTGTTAAACTTTTTGGTCCATTGGGATTTGAAGCCTGAATGTATTGCAATGTAATAAAATAATGCACTGGATCTATGCTTCTAGGGTCGAGGTGTTACAATATGCTATTGTTTAGAAATGGTGTATGAAAGGATGAATGATATCAATACTCGTGGAAAATGTAGAGATTACCCTACTGTGGAAACCAATACAGCTGGTATTGGAACGGATAAAATTTTAGCTATTTTAAATAACCTTAATCAGATTATGAAAAATAACATTTCCTAAATGGTGCAACCTATTCCACAGAGAGAATCTCTTGTGATGGATTACTTTACGTGATAGAAGCCACAATTGTTTAGTGGGACTACTAATCTAATTGTAGCTCAGTAATTGATCAAGTCTCTTAAAATGATATTTTTGTCCATGGGATGCAACAAAAAGAAAAAGGTTATCATTTCGGTGTATTGTCTCAATGGTGGCGTTGATCAATGGTGGTCTCCGATTCAAAATACTAGGGAGGAAGAAAAAGTAAAACTCATGGAATGAAGAACTTTTAAGGAAGCATTTTTTGATAAATACTCCCTTCATGATCAAAAAATTGAGATGAAGAGAAAGTTTCTTATCTTAAAGAAAAAATAATAAAGGTTTTCATATTATGAAGCTACCTATGTACATGGTTAGCCAGGTATTCTACAAATTATATATGCAACACAAAGTGCAAGATTGATCACTTTTTTGGGATTAAGAAAAGTCTATGAAGGGAAATAGCCTCCCAAAAATCATCATCATGTGATGAAATAGTTTTATTTGCCATCAAAATGGAGAATTAATTCTCTATATCATACAATTACAATGGAATCTAATGGAATAAAAGTTCTAATGAGAACCAAAAAAAGGAATGCATCGAACAAGAAGATGAAGATGAAAAAAATTTTATCATGTGAGAACTGTGGAATGAGTAACCCAGAAAAATTTCTTAAGACACTAAAAAATAATTAACTTTTTTCCAACAAGAATATATATGTTAGTAAAAGTGCATTTTCTATTGGTAAAACATTTTATCAAAAAAATATCGTCATGGAACTACATTTTTGGTAAAAACATTTACGTTAAATGTTATTGCGACAAGTAAAATAGTTCGATTGAAATTATAATAATACCTACAGATAATATATATGTTGGTTAAAATTCTTAACAAATACATATAACATATTTATCTGTTGATAATATTATTATCAACAAGTATAAACAATACCAAAAATTAATATTTATTGGTAAATTATATTTTAAATAAAATATCATGTGTTTGTATTTAAATATTTGTTATATAATAATTATAAAACCAGCTTCTATGAAACACCAACAAACCAATGCTTTATTTGAAAATAAATGTTTAAATATAATTTATAAACATGTTCAAACTCCAAGAAAGGACATAAAGCTCCAAAAAAACATGTTACAAACATTTCAAAAAATAATCAAACTCCAAGATACTTTACATGAAACTCCACCAAAATTCATCCATAATATGTCCCTCAAAAATCAGTTTTCCTTGTCATGGTTCACACTGGTGGTGAGGTCCACACATGAAGTTCATCCACACAGTCATGACATGGTCACAAAGGCAACAATCACCTATAATAAGCTCACATTGGTAGCATGAAGTAGGTCATCCCTAATTTTAGGCGTAAATGGAAAGAAGCAATTGATCATCTTTACTCAGGTAAGTAGGTCTCTTTTCATTCACTTGGGAATGGAAGCAGTTCATCCACAATCTAATAATGACACCAAGAAGATGTGTATAAAATCATATTATCGTCTATGTAATAGTAGAGTCATAGACATATGCTAATAGAATAATCATATTGGAATGTGTAATAACATACATGTATGCGTGTAATACCAACAATCACTAATCATATATCTTGGTAGAGTATTGCGGCATGTATGTGACTCTCTCCTACAAATATATATGATTTAATGCAAGTATGATCAGTCTACTAATCTCTATGTGTGACTACTACTATTATATAGGCGTTTTTGTCTGTAATACCAGACGAGTCATAAATCAGTCTGTGCGACTCAGGCCATGCACACCTGAATGCTGGTAGTCTTCATCACCTAGGACACTGCGCCGATGTTCACAAACCCAACACAGAACCTGCACAAGCACACCAATAGTGAAGTCTTTATATATATATATTATAAATTAAATATGAAACACATTCCTTTATAAATATAAAGGTATTCAAGTAAAGACCAAAATTACCTCAAGATCCAAAATCTTTATAGAACTGAAAAATGCAGGAGACGCCTAAACTACCAATGCTTCACTTGCTGGGCTGCTAAAATGAGAAGCATCCTTCTACAATTTTAAGAGTTATCCAAACACTTCTAACAACATAGGATGTGAATGCTCTATAAAACATGCTCTAATAACATGTCACTCCACACATTAATTATATTTTAATCTGGAATGGATATATTAAGGGGGAAGTCGCTGACATTCAAAAGGATAAAAATACTAAACTTTAGAAGGTGTATTCTACAGAACATTCTCTAATATGAAAAAATTTAATCTGTTCCAGAATCAAAACCCAAAACATCAAAGAAAATCGTAATAGAAAGGAGTTTTCCATGGTTCATTTTAACAACCTATTCATGTTCATTTTAGCTATGCAGAAAGAGTTTTCCACATTTTATTTTGACTCAATCAAAGCACAAAATTTTAACGTGTTGAAGGTGTTTTCCACCATTCATTTTAACAATCTCTTCCTGAATGAAAACCCAAAGCATCAAAATGTGACCACATGTAAAAGGACCCAACCCTAAATGAGAAGTGTAGGAAAAATCCAAAATCACTCAAGGCAGGTCCTACCAAAGAGCAGTAAATAAAAAATGGTTTGAAATGATAGAACAAAATAGCAGCATTCATAAATGGAATAAAGGGTGGTTGATTCAAGACCCAATTTTATGTTATTCAAATTCCACCTCCATCCCAGATAGCCTCCTGTAAAACCCCAGAAAAGTTCTCTAGCTTATACCTCTCATTCAGGGACTTCGGATAAAAAAACATAGAGTTAAATCAAAAAAACATATTCAGATTTCACAACATGCAAATTCAAGAAAAAAAATAGACTAAGTAATATCACCCTTTCTTTACCTTCATTAATTTAGACCCGTCAAGCCAATACGTTTTGCAAAATCAATAGAGAATAACTAAAATTCAATGTCACAACCTGAGTTATCATGCAGAGCAAAGTATTCTATGGCAGTAAGACCATCATTAATCAAAGGTCGGAGTTGTGGCTCCCTCATGGAGACCAAAATTTCAGCTGTAAGAGCTTGGTAGAGACCATTAATTAGATGCTACTTTTCAAGAAATATATCGGCCATTATCGAGAACATCCTTTTGTCTTTTGATAAAGGCAGAGGTGAAATTTTGTCTTTCAACAAAGGTAGGACATGCACAACAGGGAAATAAACATTCAAAGACAGCCTTTAATATTTCAAGAATGTAGACTTGGCATTAGGTTTGAAATAATAACATTCAAAAGGTACCCATGATATTAGATGTTGCTAGTCAGTGGGCCTAACAGTATCAATAACCCACCTTCCAGCAATCATCACCAAGAACATGACACCAAAGCTGTACACATCTGATTTGGTGGTCAATAGTCCAGGCCATGAATACTCAGGAGCACAATATCTATAGGTCCCCATCACCGTTGTAGAAACATGGGTCTTAACCCTAGTTGGACCAAGCTTTCAAAGACTACAATCAGAGAGCTTTGGTATGAATTACTCATACAGAAATGTGTTCAATGCATTGAAATCATGGTATATTACTTGTGAGTAAATCAGTTCTAGTAGAATTTGAAGATGAGTACTATGAAACATGGGTGATTGAAGAATTATACACTGATATGGAAAACATAGCCTGTACAGTCCATGTTGTACAGGCATGTGCATAATTGTAAGGAATTGAACATAATTTTACAGACCATGTGTTCAATGCATTAGTACTTGAACACATGACCTATACATAATTGAACACATGTCCATGAGTAATGTGCCGTGATGTACATACCTTTACAGACCATGTGACAGGACATGATGTACAAGCCTGTACATGCCATTTCTATGTGACAAGCCATGTGTCATAGGTAATATACCATGATATATAGGCCTGTACAGGCCTTGTGCTCAATTTCTGAAGAATTTGACACATGGATTGTACATCACCATGGACGATTTCAGCACAAGCAAGCCTGTAAAATTCATAGTGCTCCCTGCATTACAATATCAACATTGTAGAAACATGGGTCTTATCAGTTGAATGAAATAAAGAATACATGGAGAGTGAAAAATCAAAATAACAAGAAGCAAATATAATAATGCTACCATATTGAATAAAAATTTGAAAGGATTATCAAAAAATAGATAATCTAGTGTGCATAGAATCAATAAAGAAGGAAGATACCAAGGGATGGGGTAAGTTATCTCACTGATCCATAAATTACCATGAACAAACCGTATACATTACATAGGTTGTAATTGAATGAATATTGAATATAAATTACATATTGAAACTATATATTAGACATAATATGGAATCCAATTAAAAATTAGACATGATACATTACATTAAAAAGGAAGAATGAATGCATATTATACAAAAGTAGGTGGATTGAAAATAATGAGGATGCGGGATAAGATGATTCAATTTAGAAGATTATATCTGTTCACTTGATCAAAAGTGGTTGGAAGTGATTATTTGTAGATACAACAATAGAAAAATCATAAAATGCACAACTCAAAATTACCATAAAAACAATGAAGTCAATCACATGTTCCCGGTTTAACAGATGAGAAGTCTGACATTACTTCCAAATTCAACACAACTTCCAATAAGCACTCTATTAACATGATGATGAAAATTCCATAACATAACATTTATCAGCAACAAATAGAAATTCATGTGATGGATTTAAAAAACATGGGAACTAAAACTAATGGTTAACAGTTAACAAATAAAATATTAACTTCATATTAACAAAGAAACAAACTTACAAAAAATCTATAAAATAATTAATTTTAAATAAAAAATAAACTATAATTCATGAACATTAAACACAACTAATTTATACGCGTAAAAATATAATTGTGATTTTCAAAGTATAAACGAAATTCAATATATATATATCAACTTTTGACCATAGTTTTCATCTAATTAAATCTTTTACCACAATCCATGCATTGTAAAAACTCTTAGAATTATAGACTCTCAATATCAAATTCAATGGTATAGTAGTTGATTAATACAATAAAATTAATATAATGAATTTACACACCACTGGGAATGCAAATCATTCAATAATCAATAAATACACAACATTGAGGCATTCCACACATCGAGTCAACAAATAAAATTTAACCAAACACAAAATGACCAAACATTATTCCCAAAAGGAATAATCAATCCCCTTCTAATTAGATGATTGGGGGTGAATTCATATGTAAATCATTCAATCTACACCAATTTAAGGTTTAAAATTTGTATGTGGATTTAGATTTTACTACAATCCATGGAATAGCGATATTTTAGTTCATTTAAAATGACACTTGTACCTAGAATGATGCTTTAAAGGGAGTTTGGTCAATATGTATTTTTTTTAAAAACTCATTTATCATCATGGCCCCCCTAACCTTGTTAAAAATCAAATGAAAAGTGTAGCAAGTAACTTTCAAGTGTAGAGAGTAAAGTTCTTTCAATGTGACCAGTTGTATTATAGATAACTAGATTAAATTCACTCCTTGTTAACTACTTTTAGGAAGGGTTTCATCATTTTTATGATGACTGAGATGGTACTCTAATCTATGAAAGAAACAATGTTCAATAGAGGAACTCACTTAGCATTGACAACCTAAAATTGGGAAACAGTGGTAAAAAATTCACTTTTTCCCTTGCCTCCAACGAGTTCTTCACAACCTAATTCATTTACAATTTACTTGAAATTAGTATTTTACATTGTTTGATCAATATTTTCAGTGTAGTGGGAGAAGATGATCTTAGAAATAAATATTTCCTACCAAATATGATGACATGAACGAAATATGGAGAAGGAATAAAATTGGTGAACCGAAGGGGTGGCTGATGAAGGGAAATGTACCTGGTAGCAAATGGCGCGCTATAGCACAAGTGGTGACATAACAAGGGGTGATGAACCAAGGGGAGATGAACCAAGGGGCGATGATCGGTGACCTGAGAAAGTAGAGGACACAAATTTGGGGTGCAGGGTTAATTTTTTTAACAGTCGAAGCCGACGAGAATCGTTTCGTGGGTTCTTCGATAAAAAAAATGGGGGAATGACGATGAGGGACCAAAATTCACCCCTAATACCCAAGAAGGATCGGACGCAGTTCTATGAACAGTAAAAAATCACTGTTCAAAGAACTAAGAATGGTCCATCTTTGGTATTAGGGGGACTTTTGGTCCCCCATTGTCATTCCCCCTAAAACAATTTTGGGGCGCGAGGTCGAATTTGAGGGCACACGGTTATGTAATATTTATTTGATATTTATTGAATTAAATTCATCTCTTTAATAATTATTAAAAAGTAAATATTATGAAAAATGAAAAATTACACAAATGATTATAACAAATCTATTTATTGGTTAAAAAAAATGTTGATGTAAGCATGGTAAAGTAACATATACAATTGTAAGTAAAATATTTTTTAGTATTAAACAGTTAATATCGACATATGCATTTATTGGTAAAAACAAGTGTTGGTACTTATAATTAATATCAATGAAACATTATATATGTCGGAATTACTTGTTTTTACCAATATATGTTTTATCTATGAAGAATTTTTTGTTGGCGTAATTCATTTTTTTGCAATGAGGGAATGAGATTTTGTTATAAATACGGAGAAATGAGTCATTATGTTAATGAGTGAAGGGGGAAGAAGGGAAACAATGTTATTCAGTGTTACAACTTCATAAAAATGGGGCACTATGAAAGTAAATTCTCTGATAATCAAGAGAATCTACCATAATAGTGGACAAGGGGAGATGACCAAGCTTTTGTGATCACTAAAGTTGAGATGGAAGTACCCAATGATGTGGTGGAAAGTACATTAATCCTATCTTAAAATTTAGATAATGCTTTATTTGATTTTGGATCATTACACTATTTTATATATACCCAGTTTTCTAAGAAAATTATACGTTTCACTTTTGATTTAATAAGATAGTTTTCAGTCAAAACTCCTAAGAGAAGTCTCATTGCAATAAAGATATCTCAGGTAGTCTCCATTATGACACATAAACATGCTTTATTTTCTGACCTTATTATCATACATACGGATGACTTTCATATAATCATTGGTATGAACTGACTCTCAAAATATGATTCAAAAATTTATAGTAAGAGGAAGGAAATTATGATTTGTGTGGAAGATGTAGAATTCATTATTTTTAGAGAATAAACTTCCTCATTCAGTTATTATCTAAATTTATCCTCAATAGCTCAGTTGAATGAAATTCTTAGGTAAGAAGAGAAAACAACATCTAGTGATGAAGAAGGTAATATCCAAATTGAGGATATACCTATTTTTTAGGAATACATTAATACATTTCTTGAGGAATTACCTAGACACCCCCTAGATCACAAAGTTGAATTTTCCATTGATTTAATCCCTCATTCATGGCCAATATCAAATAATCGCTATAGAATGACCATTGTGGAATTAGTGGAGTTGAAGAAATAAATATAGGATTTGGGTAATTAGGAATTTATTCTCCACAATGTTTTATCATGGTGAGACCATATCATCTTCGTTAAGAAGAAAGAAAGATCTATGAGGTTGTGCAATGATTATAGGGAAATCAATGCTATTAAAATAGAGAACAAGTATCCTCTATATTGTATTGATGACTTGTTTGATCAACTTTATAGAGCCCAATATTTTTTAAAGATTGATCATCATTATGGGTATCAATAATTTCTAGTAAAGAACTAATACATTCCAAAGATATCATTTTAGATGAGGTATGGACATTAAGAGTTTACAGTAATTCCATTTGGACTGACTAATGAACACTCTATTTTTATGGACCTAATGAACAATGTATTCTGGGAATATCTTGCTATTTTTGTGGTATTTATTGATGATATTCTAGTGTATTCTAAAACCTGTGAGGTCCATGGGAATCACTTTTTGATCATTATTAAGACTCATAGAAGGGAAGAGTTATATGATAAATTTAGTAAGTGTGATTTCTGGCTTTAAGAAGTTTCTTTTCATGGATATATTGTCTCTAAGGATGTAATATCAATTGATCCTAAAAAATAAAAAGGCAGTAAGAGAACGCCCTACACCAACAAACATAACAGAGGTATGTAGTTTCATTGGTTTAGCAAGTTACTACTGGGGATTCATTCAGAATTTTTCAAGATTGGCTAACTCGTTAACCAATATTACACATAAAGGGGTTAGGTATTTTTAGAAAATAGAATGTGAATAATGTTTTGATGAACTAAATAGGTGACTGGTTAATGCCCCTATTTTGACCCATCCATCTGGAAGTGATGAGTTTTTTATATATAGTGATGCATCGAGGAAGGGACTTGGTTGTATCCTAATACAAAATGATAAAGATATTGCATATGAATCAATGAAATTTAAGACTCTTGAACAGAACTATCCAACCCATGATCTTGAGTTAGTGGTTGTAATATTCTCTTAGAAAATATAGATATATTTTCTATATAGTGAATGTTGTGAGATATACACAGATTTTAAGAGCCAAAATACATCTTCTCATAAAAATAACTCAATACAAGACAAATGAGATGGATCGAGCTACTCAAGAATTATGATTACTTAATACACTACTAACTAGGTAATGAGAATAAGGTAGACATTGCATTGAGTATGAAGGATCATGGATTTCTAATCCAAATGAGGATTGATAAGGATTCTATGTTCACGGATCTAGTAAATATGGATATGAGAATTTCTATAGAAGGGGATACATCAATTATCATTCAAATGATTGAAAACCCATATTTACTAGAGAAGATAATGAATTATCAATATTACGATGAGAAATTTCATAAGAAAATTAAAGTTTTTAATGATGGAAAATTAACATACTTTGTTTGTAAAGATAGTTTTCAAAAATTTGGAAAAAGACTATATATTCCATCTGTACCAGAGCTAAAAATGGAATTTTTGGATGATGCTCATAGCTCAAATTTCTCTATACACCCCGGTAGCACAAGAATGTATAGGGAATTGAAGGAATATTTTTTGTGGGATAACATGAAGCGAGAAATTTCTTATTATGTGTCAATATTTTAGGTTTGTTAACAAGTGAAAGTTTTAAGACAACATCCTATAGAAGTCATGCAACCTCTTCCTATTCCTGTATGGAAATGAGATGACATTACTATGGACTTTTTCCAGGGACTACCAATGACTCCTAGAAAGAATAATATAATATGAGTTATTGTTGATCGCCTAACCAGATTTGAAGATTTCATTTATATAACATAAGACTTACTTCCTGTGTGCCTTATAATGATATATATTAATGAAATTGTAAGACATCATGGTATTCCTCTATCATTTGTTTATCATCGAGATCCACACTCTACATAAAAATTTTGGAAGAGTCTTCAGAAGGCTCTCGACACTGAGCTTTATTTGAGCACTACCTACCATCCTCTAATAGATGGACTGTTTGAAAGAAAAATTCAAATAATGGAAGACATGTTGAGGTCATTCTCATAAAACTATCAAGGTATGTGGTATAAATACCTACCTTTGGTAGAATTTTCCTATAATAATATCTTCCATTTGAGTATTCAAATAGCATCCTATGAAGCATAATATGGAAAGAGGTGTTGTACTCCAACAATTTGGGATGAATCTGGTCAAAGAAAACTCATATGCATATAACATGTTGGAGATATGATAACAAAGGTAAAGTCTATTCATGATCAAATTAATGAAGCTCAAAGTAGGAAAAAGAGTTATTCTGATAGTCAGATAAATGATTTAGAGTTCCAAGCGAGAGATCTTATTTTCTTGAAAGAATATCCATGGAAGGGTGTCATACAATTTAGTAAGAAAGGGAAATTAAGTCCCAAGTACATCAGACCCTATGAAATTCTTGAAATAGTTGAATTTGTTTCTTATCATTTGTAAATTCTTCCAAACCTCTCAAAAGTACTCAATGTGTTTCATGTATCTCTTATAAAGAAGTACACGCCTGATCCAACACATGTTCTTGCCGATGATGAAATAGAGATAGAACCCAAAATTTCATACTATGAAGAACCCATATAGATTATTGATACCAAAGAGTAAGTATTTAGGTATTATATGACTCTTCTAGTAAAGGTACACTGTATAAATTACAAAATGGATGAAGAAACATGGGAATCAGAGGATGTTATGAAGGAGAACAACCCACATATTTCTAATAAGAAAAAACCGTAAAATTTTAAGTAAGAATTTTTTTTAGGAGGGATGAATTCATCACCCCAAGACTTTAAAATATTCTCCTTTTAGAATAAATTTAAACTTTTTTGATAGATTTCAATGCTCGTAACACTGGGTTTAAAAAAAACTTTATAGTCATGTTTTGCATAGTTAATTAAATTATAACACTTTTAGAGAATTTATATGTTATTTGTATATGTTATATATACAGTAAAATATTTTTACATTCATCCAATATATTTTATGGGCAAAAGATAAGAAAAATCTCAATTTTACACATAAAAACCTATATTTTTATAAATGCGGTTTTACCGCCTTTTAATAACGCACCTATTTTAAATCTAAATTTCACGCTTTTATATATTTAATATGAAAAAATAAACATAATTTTTGAATGAGTAATGTAAAAATTTACTTTGGTTGATTTTTTTTATTTTTTTGAGATGTTTCATTTTTTGATGAATAGTTAAAAAGTACTAAATTTTAATTAAAATATGACTTTTATTATAATAAATTTATAATGGTACACTATATTTTGATTTGGATTTAAGGGTTAATTAGATCAATTATACATAAAATTATCCAATTTAGACCATTTCAGTTAATTTAAAATTGAAATTGGATATAAAAACATTTCAAACTTTTGAACATTTTTCACTTTAAAAACCTGTTTTTCCATCCCATCTACGTGATTAATTTTAAATTAATTTCTAAATATTATTTGATTTTAATTTGTAAAAATGGATTAAATATTTTGAATCATAATAATTTATAATTTCTAATATTTTCAACTTATTTTTTAACAAAAAAATATTAGTGAATGTATTTAAAATTAATTACATCGATTAAGAGAAAAATAAGCTTAACAAGGGAGTAAACTTTAATCTCAAGGAACAAAATGACCTATAAATTTTTTCAAAACCTATTGGATTGAAATATTTATACCATATACTCTATTATATATAATTTGGTTCATTATTGGATACAAATTATGTAATTTATATTTCCAAGAGTGTTTACCATTTTATATTTACAAGAATGTCACTCCTCTGCTATAAAAAGGAACTAACCCCCCTCACTTATTCACACCTATCAAGAAAGTTGGATAATAAAAAATATTCTCAAATAGATCCCCAAAATACATGAAATGATCATAGAATCCTCACATTCGGCATAAATCCAACCAAGGAAGACTTTTGGTATAAACCAAAAGAGTTACCCGAATAAGAGGTAATGTTCTTCAACAATCTCAGTTGTTTCATATTTTCTTCAAAACCTTAAATTATTCTTATATAATAACTTCAGTATCATAAATATACTGATATTTTATTATTATAAGATTCCAAACTACATTTTCACACACATCCATAAAATGGGATACACAATCATTGTTTGTGTGTACGGAAAACTAACGCCTCATGAACCGATGTCGTTCGTTCTTACATTACCACATTTCTAGGCTCAAAATAATGATGGATTTATAGTTTATATATTATATATGTAATATTTACAATTTATTTATGCTTCTTGAATTTTTATATAACACCTAACTTCATTCTTTACATTTCTGTGGGAACACGATAACATCATTTGTGGACGTGTGGACTACCGCATCTTCAAAGCGATGCGATTCCTCAACACCTTACATGGAATATATTAAGGATGGTATTAATAAAAATATGTGAAATATATGACATACATATGATACTGGAATGATAATATACATACATATATATATCACTTACTTTTTTAAATATGATAAGGAAATGAAAGTAGTGATCATGCATACGTACTGCTTATCATCTCCATGAATGATACATTTCATTTCCTATCTCCAAATTTTGAGATTATTTAAAATAAATATATAATAAATATATATGATATTTATATTATCATTTACAACCTGGATATGATGAAATTGTGATCTATTTAACAATAACAGTGATAACAATTCAAAACATACTTGAAAAACATAACAATCAACACATGAATGAATAAAAATAATGAATGATTATTGAAAAATGGGTAATAAGATATTATATTAAGATCGTATATGACGTTATAAATATTATTATGGTATGATTTAAGTTAACAACATGCTTAAACCCATTATATATGAGTTTAATGGGTGCTCCACCAAAAGTGAGCGTAAGGTATGAGGTTTTTATCTCACATTTTACATTTATGAGATAAATATCATATTCACCACTTACTTATTTTGTGTGGTGTATCTACTACCACTTTTGATATACTATATCTATAATTCATTTATCTTCGTGGTATTTAAATTTTTAACTTGAATTTTCTTATCCAAAGGGTTTTGAATTGAAATTTTCCAAGTGGTAAAAGTTATCTTTGCAATCTCATTTTCTTTTGTGATAGTAAAATTTATCTTAAAACAATCAATTAATTTTGAAAATTTTCGATTAAAAATCACATTTATTTTAGATATCCATACTAATATTTTATGTTTATAATTATTTCCTAAATAGTATAAAATTTTTACATACGATGTTTACTTGATAGGTATTTGATTAACTAGGGAAATATTCGTAAATACATATCTTTTATGCAATATAGATATTTGATAAGGAAAATTGTTCACAAATTTAATTGATTATTCAATATATGAAGAATTATTTGGATATGTATGACATGGGTGGGGCCCATACATAGATTTCCCCTTGATTCATCAGTAGTCTTATGAGATGAATCATTTGTCCAATTGGATGAGTTTTTACCTGATATGTTATAAACCGTTTTGTGAAAGGTCTTGACGGTAAAGGTACCATGTGAATAAGAAACATGAAATCAAATAATTAATAATTTCCTTCATTAAAATTTAGTTATTATTTATTGACGTGTTTTTTCTTTTACATTATCTATAGATGTGGTCTATTTTTAGTTTTTTGACTAAATGTCTTGTGTTTTAGTTACTTACCTTTCTATATTGATTTTTCTTTATCCAGTAATATAAATGGCATGTGTGATCAGTTATTTACCTTGAAAAGATAATTATTCTCATAGATTAATTACTAATTCTATTTTACTTACCCTTACTATGCATTTGATCTCACCCATATTTTATTTCTTTTCTCTATGATATGAAGAAGAAATCTTTGAATGAGATTTTATAGATGTTGTTCATTTCATTTTATTACGTATCATGTTTTATATTCTATCCCTAATGTAAAATGGGTTTCATGTATGTAATCTAGTTTTCCAGAACTGTTAAACCTTTTGATCCTTTGGGATTTGATTCCAAGTAATCATGCTAATATAATAATATAATGCATTGACTTTGGGATTTAGTGTACGGGGTGTTATGAATTTGTTAATTTTGGGAAAACATAATGTTAAATTGACATAAATTATCTTCCAACATGAAAAAAATTAAACTAGTATTGTTTTACTATGATTTAATTATAATATAATGTATTTTGTTTGGTTTTATACCTTTTTAACACATGTTTTTTTAATTTAAATTAATAAAAACATAGTTTTGATCTTTTTTAATAAAAAAATAAGTTGGATTTACCATAATTCTATTCTCAATGATAGTGTTCATATTATTTTAACAAAAATTTGAGGGTTTTTTATATGTTTAAACAATTTGGCATAAATTTCTTGACTACTAAAGCAAAAAAAAAATCAATTTTGGACATTTTGAAAAAAACAAGTCAGATTGATGAGTAGTATATTAAAAGATTTAAAATGTTTTTAAAAAATTTATTTTACTATAATTTAATGAAAAACTATGGTCATTAGTTAGGTTATGGCACTTTGATGTAAGTTATTAATGAATTTTAAATCTAAAAAAATTATTTTCTAGTCATTCCTACTATACAGAACAATATATTTACATGAAATATATCCATACACATCACAAATTAATATATCTTTTATTCCAATGCTTTAATATATATATATATATATATGAAATTTTTTGTTAGTTTTTAATTACTTTTGAATCTAATAAAACTATTTTTCTATTCATTCTGATAACATCATACATCATATTGACATTCAGTATATCCAATCAAGTTAAAAATTAATCAAAAATAGTTTTCTTGTGCTTTCACAGTAACTTATGGTCCCTTTATATGTTTTTAATTTTTGGATATTTTTTTTTAACTTTAAATTAATAAAAACACTTGAAACCATTCAATAAAAACTTTATATCGCATTGACGTTTAGTCAACTTCTAAATGATAGAAGCTAAATAACAGTTTATTTCTGACAATTTCATGATAATACGAGCTCTTTTATTAGGCTTCGAACCTTTATTTTATTTCTATGGATTTAGATGTCTTTAATAACATTCTTCAAAGTGTAAAGGCCTAGAAACTAACATCAGATTATTGTAAAATATTATAAAAATAACCACCATTTAACTTATGACATATAGAAGTGGATATCATGCCATTTTGACATACTATGTGGTCAGAATGATAGAAAAAAAATTATTAAAAAAATTGAAAATCGGTCATATGATCAAAACGTAACAAAGAAAATAAAATTATCATGAAATCATAGAAAACAACCAATGTTTAATTTTGACATGTAGGAGTAAACCACAAGTCAATCCTAGATACAATATTCTCAAAATGAAAAAAATTTCATTTTTTATTGATTTAAAAGTGAAAAAAACATGCATCAATGGTTTAAAACCAGAAAAACAAAAACAAATTTTCATTAAATAGTAGGTTAAATACAACTGATCAACTAGAGACATATATGAAAAGACCCCACGTTAATCCATTATGCGGTGAGGTCATACCGACTGAAAAGTATTTTTATAAGAGTTAATAGTTTTCAAAAACTTTGGTCAAATGGTCAAAATTATGAAAATGTCCTCAGATTGAAGTGATATCATAAGAAAACTACCTTCATTTAATTTGTGATATATATGATAAGATAGTTCATTTTTCTGACATTTAGTTTTTAAGGAATGAACAAATGTATGTTCTTATTGATTTAACATCAAAGGGTAAAAACCTACCAAATAAGCATAGATTTCCTTGAAATAAAATGATAATTACTTTGCTTTAATATTTGTTATGAATAAATTGGTTTCATGTCAATTAATAGTGTGTGTTGGTTGTAATAACAAAAAATTAAAATTTACAATATTTAAATGGATTTAAAAAAATCATTGAAGTGTTAGAACCTATAAAAAAAACTTGTGTTTCATGAAATTTCATGGAAAAAACCTTTATTTAATGTTTGTTTTTTGGTAATAGAGCACACATCAATTCAACATGTGGTTTTCTCTTAGAGAAAAAGTGTTTGTTTTAGGGATTTAAAATATTGAAATGTTCCTCAAAGGATCAAATCCATGAAATAGCCTCAAATTATCATAGAGTTAAAAATTTATCATCAATTAAACATGTGGTGAGATCCAAATAACTAAAATTGCATTTTCAATGATTTTAAATTTTATTAAAAAACACGCATCAAAGGTTCAAAACCTTGTGAATGACCATAGATTGTCCAAATATCATAGCAAAATAACCATCATATAATTTTGTGATATGCAGGAATAGACCACACAATATTCTATTGTATTATCTTGTAAAAACGATCGAATAAGAATTTTTGTAGTAAAAAGAAATTAAAAATAGGTTATACGGACAAAACCTAACAAAAAAACTCATATTTTCATGATAAAAAATAACCAATATTTAATTTTTTATATAAAAATAGATTGTATATTAATAAAACTCATAGTTTTATTATAATAACCAAAAGTTCAAATTTATTAATTTAAAATTCAAAAAACACGATTCAAAATAAAATCATTGAAAAGAATATCATATTCTAAATAAATCATTGGACAATGATCTTGATTAATTAGTGACATGTATGAATAGAGTTCACTTCAATGGCTTGTGGTTAGAATAATTGAAAAAATTATTTTATTAGATTTAATGATCTTGAAAAATGTGCATAAAAAGGTCAGAACCAAGAAAATAACATTACGTTATCATGGAACCATTGGAAAATGACCATCATCAAATTTGGGATATGTATAAATAGATCACACATCAATTTGACTCAAATTTCATTTTCTGATAGGTAAGAATATACTGCACATCAATTCTACTCACGATTAGCTCGTAATGACCAAAAGTGAGTTTCTATTGATTTTAAAGTAAAAACCACATGTTAAAGATGTAAAATATAGAGAAAAAACATATTATATATAAATCATAAGAAAATACTAATTTCATAATTTTTGACAAATATGAATACACTGTGTTACAACCAAATATTGGTTTGTTGGATTTGTTGAAAATATTTTGTAAAATTTGTACTTATTATGAATATATTATGAATATAAAATCAATTTTATGTGGTTTATTACATGGAATCATTAAAGAAGGCATTGATTTATTAAGTATGTTGCATTAATCAATTTTTAAAAAAGAAGTAATCTGTTTTTTAACAAATAAAAAATAATATATTGGATAATAATAATTGGAAAATGGATGGCGATCATGTTAATGAGATTTTTGAAGTTGTGACTGATATTTAGCTATGATAAAATATATTTTAAGTAGGGTGTATGAACCAGACCTAGATATATTCATCAAGCTAAAGAAACTAACCCACATTATGATGTTTTTTCTTACAATATGTCTGAGACCCCCACAATGATTGTCTAAATCTATAAACACTTTTTAAAGAAAATATGGATTTTTTGATTAATATGGTCGATTTTCAATATTGATTGAAGATTATAGTATCATGAGTTGATTTATTATCGTCCAGTTGCATGATGAATAATTTTGAATAGATCATATGTCAGTCCATGGTGATTATGGAAATATAGTAATGACCACACTACACATGTGAATACTACACCATTATTGAAGAAATACTATCTAACTGTTTGTCGGAGTGGACACTCAAGAGGGGGGTGAATTGAGTTCCAATAAAAATTTCTGTTAAAAATATTTCTCTTAAATCCCCCTATTTAAAAACAACGTTAAACTGTAGTGAATTTATACAGAGTGTAACTGTTTAATTAGTTTGTCAAAGATTGATTAGGTCTCAGTTAATTTAATCTGAAGATTAAATTGACTTTTGAAACTAACTTACTGGTTTACAATAAGTATAAAGACTTGCTAATTTAACTATCAAAGTAACTTTAAAACAGATTATATTTCAAAGTAGGTAGCTGCGGAATATGAAATATATATAGTATACTTATGACTTAAACTAAAATGCACAGCATATGTAACCAAGAGCTTCAGTATAAAGCTGAGACTTAGTCCTCTCAAACAATTTATATAAATTGATCCACACACTAGACCGGGGTAAAAAACAGTACAATATTGTCCAGGTCCAAAGACCTCTACCACAATTCTATGTGGGAAACCAAACAACAGCTCACAGCTGTCCAGGTCTTACTCGACCTCTACCACTATCCACAGTGGGATACAAGGGAGTTAATAGAGTTTGAATGAGGATTTAAGAATCCTCCAGCTTAGCTTAGGAGACAGTGTGTGTGTAAAATAAACAGGGTACACACACTGCTCGAAATGTAAATTAAAGAATCACTAAATTAAGTATGAATGAGTTTAGAAAAGCTTTAGTGATTGGAAGTGCTGCTATGGACTCATTTGATTTGTCAGAAAAGCTTCTGAGTCCTCCTCTGTTTTTTTTTGAAAAATAGAGTGTCGTTTTCTTCCTTGGTTCCAGGTTCAACTTCTCAGCCTGAGTGCATAAAGTGTTTGTTGTAGTTCTTCACTCAAGATACAGCTTGTGTTCTCTTCTAGAGAAGAATTTCTTCATGTATGTCCAGTGTTCTTGGAGTATGGATGTAGCCTTGTGTGAATGCACCACGTTTGAATGTTGTTTATCCTTTTTCTTTTTCACCCTTTGTGTACCTTCTTAGTTCCTTGATTCTCTCTATATCATTTGATCTCTGTGTTCCCACACACTCCTTTTCAGCTAGGTCTTTATCTTCCCTTTTGTAGCTTTCAGCTCCGGTAAAAAGGAATGATTAACTTTTGCAGGGGTATTAGGTACGGTTCCCTGACATGGCAAAAAAAATCATTAAATAAAATTAACTTCCTTAAAAACATCAAATGTAACCATTAGCTTAATAAATAAATAGTATTGAGAGTATAGAGTTTGACTGGTTTTTCAATCATTAGTAGCCTTCTGTTGGTAGATGTGTACGATGTACTTTGTGTAGAAGTGACCTTCCATCGGTAGTTCTTTGAACTTGTATCGGTAGCTCTTGATATCGGTAGCTCTTACTCTTTGTATCAGTAGCTCTTGATATCGGTAACTCTTACTTTGTGTATCGGTAGCTCTATCCATATCGGTAGCTCCTTCTATCGGTAGACTTACTCTATCAGTATCTCGGTAGACTTGTTCTATCGGTAGCTATCTATCGGTAGCTCTGCTTTGTATCCGTCGCTCTTGATCTATCGGTATCTCTTGCTTAGTTCCAGTGATTATGTGTATCGGTGGACTTATGCACATCAGTAGCTCCATTCGGTACTATCAGAAAACTTGTTATATTGATAACTCTGTATCGATATCTTGTTCTATGATTACCGGTGGACTTTTACATATCGGTAGCTCTGCGTATCAGTGACCTTAGCTTATCGGTGACTCTGTCTATCGTTAGACTAAGTCTATCGGTACCGGTAGCTCTGTATCAGTAGCTATACGCAGATCAGTGACTAACACTTATTTGTTTTATGCAAAACATATCCGATTGGATTAGAATTACTTCAAAACTTATATAAACAAAGATAAACATTGATTAACATATTTCAAGGATTATTTTAATATTATTATCATCTTGATAATAGAATATCATAGATTGAGCGAATTAGAATATAGATAAACATTAATTGGGATTATCAAAGTATGTAAAGGCATAATTGGGATTATCAAAACAGGTGAGGTCGACAATCTCCCCCTTTTTGATAATCACAACTTATGATATTATAGTTTTAAAATAATGAGTAGTTGTATCAGAGGATATATCATTAAATGCAATTATCTCAGAGAAAACTGTATGTTATAGAACATAATGTATTAGAGGTAGAATTAAATGCAATGATATCCGAGGGGGCAGACAATGGTATCTCTTCCTTAGATAATATTGCTCCTCCTTTAAGAATATTTCTCCCTCTTTGATACTTTGAGAATATTTCTCCCTCTTTGATACTTTGATAATATTTCTCCCTCTTTGATAGAATATATTTCCCCCTTTGTGATAATCAAAAAGTGGGAAACAATAAAGAGAGGAGGAACAAAATGAGAAATAAAAGAAATCCAATTGTAATATATGTTGCAACAGGGTACATAGAAGGAAAACAAAATACAAGGGATTCCTATAAAAAATATTATCCATCTATTCAATCCACATCCTCAATGTGATATTTTCCCTTGGGATCAAAAGAGGATTCAGACTGTGTGGATGGTGGTGAAGGATTTGGAATTCCAGAAATGATCAAAGGAGGCTGAGCCACAAAAACTGTGTTGGGCCTATACTGATGAGTTCTTTGAGTGATCATAGGTGTAAGGCTTCAAATGGCTTGGACTGGAGTCATCTGAATAGGAGAAGCAGTAGAGGCAGAGGCAGGTAAGGCAGGAGGTACAATCACTGGCCTAGCATCGACATGAAGGAAAGGAAACAAAATATTTTTGAAATCCATAATTATTCCTCCTCATATCTCCATAGCAGATATGAAATCATCCTTGTTCTCCATGAATTTTTCCAAGGCTGGAGTTAATTCCCTTAGTTTGCTGACATGATCTCTGAAGGCTTGATTGACAGGAGGTAACTTCAGGTTTTCCAATAGAAGTTTGAAGTGATTGTTGAGTTGATTCTTGGTGTAAACCTTTTGGAAATAGGAGTCCACCTTGTCTTTCACTTCTTTCTGAGTGACAGATGATTCTCTCATATAGTCTTGGACTATCTTCATTATATCTCTAGCTGAATCTATAGTAGAAAGCACAACTTTTCTCATGTCCGATGAGTCCATAGAGCCATTGGTTGAAGCTAAACCAAGTTCCTCCTTCATCACAGCTTGAATCTGATCCATATCCACTGAAGTTCTAGAAGAAAAAAAACCAATAGAGAAGGATACAGTTTCCTTGAAGTTTTTGGTCAACCCACTAATAAGATTTTGGACTTGGGAATCTTGGGTTTTAACATGATCTTTCATAGAGGTTTTAAAACCTTCAAACACTGAAACCATCTGGCTCACAACAAATTTGACATAGGCTAAGTCCTTGTCTTCTTGGGATTTTGAACTCATGTAAGATTCTAAAGAGATAACCGATTTCTTTAGAGCTTCAACATCTGCTTCTAGTCTAGAAACTTGAGTCTAGCAATCTGTAACTTCTTCCACTATTTCTTCCATAAAGGTTGATAAATTTCAACCGGGAGAGAGTTCAAAAGATTTTTCTAGGTTACCCATCTCTTCAACAAATAACTGCTTCAACTCAGCAACAGAATCACTAAATGACTCTTTCATCTCATCCTTTAAGGATTCAAGATCAGCTCTGGTGATCATATTAGCAGGAGCAATCACAACAGGTGCTCTTTCAGATGTTATGCTAGCCACTGAGTCATTCATAATATATTGAATTGATGACACAAGTGAAGCTTCCATCTTCCTTATCTCTTCCACAAAACTGTCCTTAAGATTTTTCTTCAAAATATCCAGGTCATACATTCTGACCACATCTTCAGGTAGCAACTCATTCCCAACATCATAAATGATCTTTGGTCTATTAAGGGATGCCTCATTATCAGAATTAGGATAGTCTAATCCACAAACCACAAAACCTGGGTCTTCTGCCCAGTCCTCAATATCAACAGCTACTGACACACTTCCAATCATGGTTTGATTCTCCCCCTCAATGGGTGTATTCTCATGTACAACAAAAACATTCTCAGTAGGTCTTTCTTTCTCAGGAGAATCTTTTACTATCAATTCTTTCTCTACAACAGCTGGAGGGTACTCTGGATTAGGTACAACTTCTTCCATTTCTCCTACTACATCCTTAACAGGCACAACTGAGCTTCCAATCAATGGACTTAGACTTAAGCAGACAGAATCAGAAGCTTCAGATCCATTCTCCTTTTCTTCTTTATGCTCAGGGGCTGGCTGGTCTTCCTCATCAGTAGGTGTCAATTCTTCTACTAAGGCTTCCTTTTTAGAAGATACAATTTCAGCAGCTGGACTTGGAGGCAAGTCCAGATCTCTTCCTTCATCCATAGAAGTCTCTTCTTCTTCAGTCTCATCACTGTACTCAGGTTCTTCTTCATCAAGTCCTAGACCTGGATCCCTCACATCCTCAGGTCATGAAGGATGATTCACAGGATTTAATTTATCATATACCTTCTGGTCATCATTAACCCACTCTCCTCTCCATGGGTTCCAATTTATCTTCATGTATTTGCAAACTGTGGTTGTGATACAAAAGTTATTCCTTACTACAACTATCTCATCTTCAGACTCAGCTACCCCTTTCACTTTGATCATCACTGAGATCAACTTGGCAAAGAATTGTGCATTAGTCTTTGATTTTGGCCTTGTCATGTCTTCCATTTGGATCATTAGCAATCTTCACAGATTCACTTTTACACAATGTCTTAGGAGATGCATGAGATAGATATCCTGATATCTTAAATTCAAAAAGTCTTCTCTCCTTGGTATTAAGACATGCTGAACAAATTTGAATAGCAATCTCTTCTCTCCATCTATTTCAGTAGCCACTACTTATCTTTGATTTCCATCACCAGTGAGCTCCTCCAAGGAAGTCTCATAATTGAATATATCACTTGTAGGTGGCATAGCTTTCGATACATATCTAGATACACCTTCATGCAGAACCTTCAAGCATTCATCCCACTCAACAGATTAAAAATACATCTCCTTTCCATTCACAAAAGAAGTCACTCGGTTCTCATTTTTAGACTTCTCAAAGCTTACAAACTCATAAAATTGTTTCACTAGCTTCGGATAGTAGGGACCATTGTTATTCAAAAAGTAATCTACCCACTTTCGATCTTCCAGTACTTCGAGTACTAACGATTTTATAGGTAGCAACCATTCCACGCACAACTCTTTTTCAATCACAATAACTCTATTCTGCAAATGAGGATTCACTGGTCACCTACACGACCTAGTTTTACCAAAACTACCACTTAATTCTGGCTTGGACTTCTGCTTCTTTGCTTTCGGCTCATCAGTGTCATCTCTGATGGTAGGATGTTTGGTTTTTTCCATCACTGGTTCACAGGATTTAGGGTTCTCGAGAGATTCGAGTGTTAAGGATTGAGGGTAAAGGGTGTGAGGCTCGGTGGATTGAGAAGTAGCTACGACTTAGTTTTTATCATTTAGAAATCATAAAATAAATAAATAAAATGAAATAAAGTAAAAATGATTCAGATTCTAGTGGCAAACAGAAGTTTAAAACATCGCACTCATCGGTAGGGTTTATCAGTGTGGTTCATATCGGTGTGGTCCATCAGTGAGGTTACATCGGTGAGGTTACATCAGTGAGGTTACATTGGTGAGGTTACATCAGTGAGGTTACATCGATGAGGTTACATCGGTGAGATATTCACATCGGTGAGGTTATATCAGTGAGGTTACATCGGCGAGGTTATGTAACAGCCCGAGATTTTATGAAAAATATTATTTTTAATTTTATTAATGTCTTGTGTTGTACGCTATAACAAAAGGAGCTTGCACAACACACATCCTTGACTTGCCTTGCATTACACGCAATCGCAACCTTCCTCGATAGCGTGTGTAGTACGCAATACTGAGTTTCACGAAACAACGATATGCTATTAAAATATTATTAAAACTAGCCGTTATGAATAGTAATAATCACTTTTTGAAATTTTATAAATTTTATTTTTCAAAATGGACTTCATTTTTGGACTCAGAATATCGAAATTAGCCTAGGGTGAAATTTTGGTATTTTTCTGAAAACTTTCAATTTTTGATGAATAGTGAAACCACTAAGTGGTAGGTTAAAAACTGAATTTTTCATAAAACTTAATTTTACCGCTTCTGTGAATGGAATTTCGAAAATCCGAGAGACACGGTTAATATCAAGGACTAAAATGTGGTTCAATGAGATGAAAATAATTTTTTGTGAATAGTAACTTTTTACTTTTTTTACCACGGTTAATAGTAAATTGGGTAACTAAGGGTAAATATGATATTAATATTACCCTAACACATGTTCTAATTCTATTGGACAAGTGTAATTCGACCAAAAACAAACTTAGGAATAAAATATGACCATTTAGGCCCACTTGGATTAGATTAGGACATTTATTATTAATTTATTTAAAGAAGGGTTAAAATAGTTAAAATCAAAGTTTAATAAGTAAATCATTTATAATATGGGGTTATACATAAGATAAATTCGATTGTAAATATTAATTAGAAAGATAAAAAGATTTCCTACATGATGGTATTTTATTTGTAATTTTTAGACATCAAATAATTTAATTTATTTATGACACAAAGATGATGCAGTAATTATCTTATTAATGAAATATTGACATAATTGATAATATAAATACCAAATTAAATGTAATTTAAGACTTTTTATGAGTTCCACTAATTTTCTAGGTTACTATGATATATTAATGTTGATTTAATCAACTTGGTTCGAACATATAATTCTGTTATTACTTTCACAAAAATCATATATCAAATAGTGTCAAAATTGACACAAAATAGTTTTTAAATCAAATATTATATTATTAATTGTTATTTTATTCCTAAAAATCTAAGGTTCGTCCAAATGACTTAGATAAGAACATATATATTAATAATAAACAATTTGGGGTTCGTTTGGCATGTTATAGTAAGTTTATTAACCATATAGTGAAAGAAAACAAAAAGACATGGTAAAAGTTAAATTATTTAACTTAGAGTTAAATCTAATTGATAAGGTTAAAATAATACCCTAAACTTGTCTAAATCTTATTGGTTGATAGGATTTCGACCCATCCCCACCTTATCTTCGAAATAAGACCCTTTGGAGCCATTATAAACCGATTTTGACTTTAATATAAAATAATATTTTGAGATATTCCTAAGGTGCCCCTCTCCTCCCTTATAAAAGGACACCTCCTCCCCCTCCTCCTCACACCAATTTGAGCACTCAAGCTCGGCCAACCCCTACCAAAATCTCTTATCCACTTCCCTAGAAACATACTAGAGGTTCTGGTCTTCCTCAAAGACCAATTTTAGTGCCCTAAGAGGAGGTCTCAAAGAGGCGCTTCAAAGAAGAGGTAATTACCGTTACCAATTCTTTCATCTTTATTTCTTCTTCCACTTCTTCTTCTTAGGTTGTTTCATTATGAAGTAATAACATCAGTATCACTCATATAATGATATGTTATTATAAGTATGAAACAACCCTATTTCACCATCTATCCATCCTACGGAAAAAGAAATTACCGCGCGTGCGTACGTACGGAATACCGTCTCCACGACGTGATGAGATTCATTCTTAATGATTAACCATTCATGAATGATTATAAAGTATATATAATAAGTACTAATGAAATATATGACATAATAATGATACTTGATTTATGTATATATATATATGTATGTCATCTACTTACTTCCATTCAAGACAATAAAGAAAGAAAAACAACGTTCATGCGTACGTACGGACTACCGTCTCCATGAACGGTGTTTTTCATTTCATTTATCTATCTATTATATATATATATATATACTGAATATATATGATATATAAATCATATTTTATATTATGGATGTAAGTAAATCATGACATAAGTAATAATAATGTCAAGAACAAAAAGTCAAAACACCTACAATAAATGAAACGATTTTACCCAAAACGCTTCTTTAACATGGAATTTACAAAAGAACGGGTAATATAATGTCATAAGTGAACCATATATGATATCATAACAATGAATATGATTCTGTAATAAGTCAATGACATTATTTAAATCATTATACAGGAGGTTCGGACACATACGAAGCAAATTGGACCTAAGGTAAGGGAAATATCACAATCTCATTTTTATCCGAGATTGTTTATTCGTAAGTATTTAATGGGGTGTATTTTATCATCCACATCCATGTTACCTCAATATGTAATATTGTTTCCATACATTTGAAATAGTTTAAATCCAATTTTACCCTTCTATGAGTTTTTAGTAAAGAATATAAAAGGAATCTTTTGTCGTTTTCCGTACGAGGTACTTCTTGACTTTTCCGACAAAAGTACGAAGAATGTTTTTTTTAACTTATACGGCATGAATGGATTTTTAAAACATTATTTCCAAGAAGCTTCCTTTCCAAGTTTTCAAGATTATTTTTAATCAACTTCTTTTATTTTAAAGTTGTATGACATATTATGAAAGGAAAAAATGTTTTTTTGAAGAAGAAAGGATATTTTCCTCAAGAATGGAGTTCAATTGTTTTATCAAAATTATTTTCCATATAAGATAATAAAGGGTTCTATTTTTATCCCTATTATTACATTGATTTGATCATGTTGTGATAAAATTATTTTTATGAATTCCTTTATCTTATATAAATTGATTTATGATGTCATGATGTTTCAAGAATCCCATTTTTGTTACATGTGTTATGCGATGATGTATGTTTTATGATTATGTGGAACACATAAGAAAGGATTCATTATAAGATGGTTGGGACCTATATCTCCCTCCAATGCATTGGGTAAAGATTTTATATCTCATGAGATAGACATGGCTGGAACGGAAGGTTATTTCGGTTCAGTGATACAGGACTGAAACGAGGAGTGAACTCGGTTCAGAAAGGGACTTTGTCCACTAAGATAGTCTTGGCAATGAGTCATGACTAACAAGAAATGATTTTCCATGATTATGTGTGCATGCCACAAAGTTTCAAGTTTTATGATATGATTATGGGGATCACATTTTCACTTCTATGATTTGTTCCATGTTAAGATATTATGCTCTCTTTTGCAGGTTAAGATTTCCAAAAAGTTATGTTCTTATGAATATGATGTGATTGATTTTTCTTTTGTATACCCTTACTGAGCCTTTGAGCTCACCCTTTTATGTTTTCTTTTCCCCAGGATATAAAGAAAGGTTTTACGTAAAAAAAAGGGAAGATCTTTATGGGAGATATTGAAGATCTTTCACCACGATTAGAAGACTACGTTCCGAGTTTCCAAAGACACTAAACTATTACGATCCTTGTGTGTGTGTTTTTGTTATGTACTAAGTATTCCGCAAAAGTAATGTAATATCCATGTACGTCAGGCTTCGGGTCTCTACAGTTGGTATCAGAGGAAAGGTTTAGTCAACCTTTGGAAACTAGGATGCGAGAACTTTAGTGAGATCCCTAGAGATATTTATAAGGTATGTCTAGGGATGTCCCTAAGGATAAGTATACGTATAGGATACAGTACTAGAACTATGGTAACGATCATAGAATTTAACCTAAGATGTTAGATATCAAGGATACTCCACCTTTATTATGTTGTTTTCCCTAGCATGATTTTTGCCTCTCACACTATTCTTTTTTTGGGGGTTTAGAAAATGGCTGGAAACAAGATGATTCACGATAATGGAGGATATGATGGACAATGGAATGATATTCTTCATGAGAAACCAAATGAAATGGGATTTGGAAGTCCAAAGATCATTATTATGCCGAATCAGCAATCTCATAATATGATCAATAAAGTAAAATTTGGTAAGTTTCCTGACTCGACTAATAAGAGAAAGATGGAGTTTCATGATGATCATAGAGGAATGAAAGTTCAATTTCCCCTATGTAAATCATGTGGGAAGAGGCATCAAGGAGAATGTTTCAAGGGAACTGGAAGATGCTTTGGGTGTGGAAAAGAAGGACACAAAGCAAGTAAGTGCAAAGGAAAAGGGTCGGTTAACACCATGGATGAGGATAATGGTATTGCTACGACATCAAAAATGGTTAAGTGTTTTAAATGTGGAATGTATGGCTATTATGCAAACAAATGCCCTAAGGGAAAGACTCATGAAGAGAATAAGTATGGTTATATGGGTAGTATTTATGTGGATGATGATGAAGAGACTACAAATGATATGTGAGATGAAAGAATTTTTGAAGCTCGGTCAATGGTTTAAGAATGTAGTGGAATGATTACATGTTTATCATGTGTAATGTTGTATAAGAAATCTCATGGTACTATGGAATAAAGAGACGTCTAAGGATTGTTACACTGTTGTCTTTCCTTGAGTTATGAAAGTGTATGATTAATGGTACCACTATCCATGAAAGTTTATTCAGATATTTTTAGAATTTAGATGATATGCGCACAATGAAGGAATAATAAGATAATGGGGTGTTTGATTATATTCATGAGCTCATGATTGATATAAGGACTAAGTGATATCATGGTTTGAGTATATAGAATTTTGAGGATTTTGGTATGTGGAAAGTGTTAACGTTTAACTGCATTCATGTTTTCAATAAGGTTCAATGGGTATTCAAGGGAATACATGATTAAGGCCTTTGAATGATTAGAATGTGACCAACGAGATATATCTTATGATATATGGGGATCAACGATGGTATTAAATCTCTGGAAATCATTTTCACTATGTTATGAGAGTGGACTGCAGTATTATGGATAAGCCTAAAGATTGGAATGGATTATGTTGGACACAAGTTAGTATTGTTTAAGGATAGATGTTTTCTCGATATTATTTATGGGATGTTATAGTAATATAGTTTTAGAAAAAGGACAACCTGCAGGACGGGCGACAGCCCATCGCGTCGGACAAGGCTGTGGGAATCGAATCCACAACCGAAGTGCGACTGGCCTTTATCGCCTACCACTGGCCTACAGGAAGTCCCTATTTAGTAGAAACTAGTTTTATTATATTAAGCAGTATGATATATGAAGTATAAGTCCATTTTAGAAACCATATATGATTAATCTCACTATAGATCGACTTATGTATATAATATTTGCTAACCTTCTGTTTGAGACAGATGGAATGACCCGTCATTCTATCACATGATCTGCTAACACTTCACGAATAACAAATTCAACTTCATTTATTTAAGAGATGAAGTGGAAATTGTTCAAGGCATGAACAAAAGTGAGATTGTACCAAAATAAAGAAAGTATTTATTCTAATTCAATTTTCAACTTTAGGGAAATGATATTGAAAACCAAAAATGTTGTCCTAGTGATCTTATACCTGATGAATCAGATGGTACCTTAGATCGTCACAAATTTATGGATTTGTGATTACTGGATTTTCCATATCCATGTTCTCTACCACTCTCCATCAGAACATGATGGTTAGATTTCTCTTTCATATCCATATTTTCATCTATGTGGAAACCCAGTGATTAGTTTATTTGGGTAACCATTACGTTTCATAATTTTGTTTTTAAATATTGGTTTTGATATTCCTTTTTACGATGTGGGTTTCTATTAAATAAACTTTCAAATAGTAAACCATTTATAACCCCGACAAATTTCGAGGGCGAAATTCATTTTAAGGGGGGTAGAATGTAACAGCCCGAGATTTTATGAAAAATATTCTTTTTAATTTTATTAATGTCTTGTGTTGTACGCTACACCAAAAGGAGCTTGCACAACACGCATCCTTGACTTGCCTTGCATTACACGCAATCACAACCTTCCTCGATAGCGTGTGTAGTACGCAATACTGAGTTTCACGAAACAACGATATGCTATTAAAATATTATTAAAACTAGCCGTTATGAATAGTAATAATCACTTTTTGAAATTTTATAAATTTTATTTTTCAAAATGGACTTCATTTTTGGACTCAGAATATCGAAATTAGCCTAGGGTGAAATTTTGGTATTTTTCTGAAAACTTTCAATTTTTGATGAATAGTGAAACCACTAAGTGGTAGGTTAAAAACTGAATTTTTCATAAAACTTAATTTTACCGCTTCTGTGAATGGAATTTAGAAAATCCGAGAGACACGGTTAATATCAAGGACTAAAATGTGGTTCAATGAGACGAAAATAATTTTTGGTGAATAGTAACTTTTTACTTTTTTTACCACGGTTAATAGTAAATTGGGTAACTAAGGGTAAATATGATATTAATATTACGCTAACACATGTACTAATTATATTGGACAAGTGTAATTCGACCAAAAACAAACTTAGGAATAAAATATGACCATTTAGGCCCACTTGGATTAGATTAGGACATTTATTATTAATTTATTTAAAGAAGGGTTAAAATAGTTAAAATCAAAGTTTAATAAGTAAATCATTTATAATATGGGGTTATACATAAGATAAATTCGATTGTAAATATTCATTAGAAAGCTAAAACAATTTCCTACATGATGGTATTTTATTTGTAATTTTTAGACATCAAATAATTTAATTTATTTATGACACAATGATGATGCAGTAATTATCTTATTAATGAAATATTGACATAATTGATAATATAAATACCAAAATAAATGTAATTTAAGACTTTTTATGAATTACACTAATTTTATAGGTTACTATGATATATTAATGTTGCTTTAATCAACTTGGTTCGAACATATAATTCTGTTATGACTTTCACAAAAATCATATATCAAATAGTGTCAAAATTGACACAAAATAGTTTTTAAATCAAATATTATATTATTAATTGTTATTTTATTCCTAAAAATCTAAGGTTCGGCCAAATGACTTAGATAAGGATATATATATTAATAATAAACAATTTGGGGTTCGTTTGGCATGTTATAGTATGTTTATTAACCATATAGTGAAAGAAAACAAAAAGACATGGTAAAAGTTAAATTATTTAACTTAGAGTTAAATCTAATTGATAAGGTTAAAATAATACCCTAAACTTGTCTAAATCTTATTGGTTGATAGGATTTCGACCTATCCCCACCTTATCTTAGAAATAAGACCCTTTGGAGCCATTATAAACCGATTTTGACTTTAATATAAAATAATATTTTGAGATATTCCTAAGGTGCCCCTCTCCTCCCTTATAAAAGGACACCTCCTCCCCCTCCTCCTCACACCAATTTGAGCACTCAAGCTCGGACAACCCCTGCCAAAATCTCTTCTCAACTTCCCTAGAAACATCCTAGAGGTTCTGGTATTCCTCAAAGACCAATTTTAGTGCCCTAAGAGGAGGTCTCAAAGAGGCGCTTCAAAGAAGAGGTAATTACCGTTACCAATTCTTTCATCTTTATTTCTTCTTCCACTTCTTCTTCTTAGGTTGTTTCCTTATGAAGTAATAACATAAGTATCACTCATATACTGATATGTTATTATAAGTATGAAACAACCCTATTTCACCATCTATCCATCCTACGGAAAAAGAAATCACCGCGCGTGCGTACGTACGGAATACCGTCTCCACGACGCGATGAGATTCATTCTTAATGATTAACCATTCATGAATGATTATAAAGTATATATAATAAGTACTAATGAAATATATGACATAATAATGATACTGGATTTATGTATATATAAATATGTATGTCATCTACTTACTTCCATTCAAGACAATAAAGAAAGAAAAACAACGTTCATGCGTACGTACGGACTACCGTCTCCATGAACAGTGTTTTTCATTTCATTTATCTATCTATTATATATATATATATACTGAATATATATGATATATAAATCATATTTTATATTCTGGATGTAAGTAAATCATGATATAAGTAATAATAATGTCAAGAACAAAAAGTCAAAACACCTACGATAAATGAAACGATTTTACCCAAAACGCTTCTTTAACATGGAATTTACAAAAGAACGGGTAATATAATGTCATAAGTGAACCATATATGATATCATAACAATGAATATGATTCTGTAATAAGTCAATGACATTATTTAAATCATTATACAGGAGGTTCGGACACATACGAAGCAAATCGGACCTAAGGTAAGGGAAATATCACAATCTCATTTTTATCCGAGATTTTTTATTCGTAAGTATTTAATGGGGTGTATTTTATCATCCACATCCATGTTCCCTCAATATGTAATATTGTTTCCATACATTTGAAATAGTTTAAATCCAATTTTACCCATCGATGAGTTTTTAGTAAAGAATATAAAAGGAATCTTTTGTCGTTTTCCGTACGAGGTACTTCTTGACTTTTCCGACAAAAGTACGAAGAATGTTTTTTTTAACTTATACGGCATGAATGGATTTTTAAAACATTATTTCCAAGAAGCTTCCTTTACAAGTTTTCAAGATTATTTTTAATGACCTTCTTTTATTTTAAAGTTGTATGACATATTATGAAAGGAAAAAATGTTTTTTTGAAGAAGAAATGATATTTTCCTCAAGAATGGAGTTCAAGTGTTTTATCATAATTATTTTCCATCTAAGATAATAAAGGGTTCTATTTTTATCCCTATTATTACATTGATTTGATCATGTTGTGATGGAATTATTTTTATGAATTCCTTTATCTTATATAAATTGATTTATGATGTCATGATGTTTCAAGAATCCCATTTTTGTTACATGTGTTATGCGATGATGTATGTTTTATGATTATGTGGCACACATAATAAAGGATTCATTATAAGATGGGTGGGACCTATATCTCCCTCCAATGCATTGGGTAAATATTTTATATCTCATGAGATAGACATGGCTGGAACGGAAGGTTATTTCTGTTCAGTGATACAGGACTGAAACGAGGAGTGAACTCGGTTCAGAAAGGGACTTTGTCCACTAAGATAGTCTTGGCATTGAGTCATGACTAACAAGAAATGATTTTCCATGATTATGTGTGCATGCCACAAAGTTTCAAGTTTTATGATATGATTATGGGGATCTCATTTTCACTTCTATGATTTGTTCCATGTTAAGATATTATGCTCTCTTTTGCAGGTTAAGATTTCCAAAAAGTTATGTTCTTATGAATATGATGTGATTGATTTTTCTTTTGTATACCCTTACTGAGCATTTGAGCTCACCCTATTATGTTTTCTTTTCCCCAGGATATAAAGAAAGGTTTTAGGTAAAAAAAAGGGAAGATCTTTATGGGAGATATTGAAGATCTTTCACCACGATTAGAAGACTATGTTCCGAGTTTCCAAAGACACTAAACTATTACGATCCTTGTGTGTGTGTTTTTGTTATGTACTAAGTATTCCGCAAAAGTAATGTAATGTCCATGTACGTCAGGCTTCGGGTCTCTACAGGTTACATCAGTGAGGTTACATCGGTGAGGTTACATCAGTGAGGTTACATCGGTGAGGTTACATCGGTGAGGTATCTACCGATAAAGGTTGATCATTCCCAACTCATGTCTAATGTAACTTAACCTATCCGAACTCAATGGTTTGGTGAAAATATCAGCTAATTGATGTTCAGTACCAATAAATTCAAGAGTAATATCACCCTTTTAGTAACAATCTTTCAAGAAATGGTTCCTTACATCAATGTGTTTCGTTCTAGAGTGAGACACAGGGTTCTTCGAAATTTTTATTGCACTAGTGTTGTCACAGTTGATAGAAACATGCTTAAAATCATATCCATAGTCCAAAAGAGTGTTTTTCATCCACAGAATTTGGGCACAACAACTACCAACCGCTATATACTCTACTTCAGCAGTGGACAAAGCTACAAAATTCTGCTTCTTACTACACCAAGATACTAGGGATTTTCCCAATAAATGACATGTTACAGATGTGCTTTTTCTATCCAACTTGAAACCAGCAAAGTCAGCATCTGAATAACTCATTTACTCAAAGGATTGTCCTTTTGGGTAAAACAAACCTATGTTTATAGTGTGTTTAAGATACTTAAAAATTCTTTTAACAACAAGTAAATGAGATTCTTTTGGATTAGCTTGAAATCTTGCACACATACATACACTAAACATAATATCTGGTCGACTAGAAATAAGGTAAAGTAAGCTTCCAATCATACCTCTGTAATTGGTTTGATCCACCGGTTTCCCAGTTTCATCTGCATCCAATTTACAGACTGTACTCATAGGAGTATCACTTTCCTTAGTACTCTCCAAAACAAAACTTTTTAAAATATCCTTTGTATATTTACTTTGATTCAAAATAATACCATTTTCATTTTGAAAAACCTTAAATCCAAGAAAATATTTAAGTTCTCCCATTAAAAATCATTTCAAATTCATTTTACATACTCTTTGAAAATTCAGTACATAAAGAGTGTTTAGAATATCCAAAAATAATATCATCAACATAGATTTGTACTATCAAAACATCTTTAGAAATTATTTTAATAAAAAGAGTTGGATCAACAATCCCTTTAGTAAAACATTTCGAAATAAGAAAATTACTAAGTCTATCATACCAAGCTCTTGGAGCTTGTTTTAAACCATATATAGCTTTAGATAGCTTGAAAACTTGATTTGGAAAAATAGGATTAGTAAATCCTGGAGGTTGTTCAACAAAAACATATTCACTTGAAATTCAGATGAGAAACATAGGAAAGTAAGATCATAATGGCTTCTAATCTAGCTAAAGATGCAAAGGTTTCCTCATAGTCTATACCTTCTTCATGACTATATCCTTGTGCAACTAGCCTAGCTTTGTTTCTAACTATATTTCCAGATTCATCAACTTTGTTTCTAAAAACCCATTTAGTGCCTATTGTCAAAGTGTCCTTGGGTCTGTCAACTAATTCCCAGACTTTGTTTCTTTCAAATTGATTTAACTCTTCCTGCATATCCATTACCCAAAATTCATCATTGATTGCATTATCGACATTTTTAGGTTCTAACTATGAAAGAAATGCTTGATGTTCAACCTGGTTTCTTAGAGAATCTCTAGTCTATGTCCCTCTATCAAGATTACTAACAACAACATCCAAAGGATGATTCTTTAGAATCCTAGTTGATCTAGTAAAGATAGGACTAGAAATTTATGGTTCATCTATAGGTTCGGGTTCAACATAAGTAGATTCTGGAGTATGTCCAGAACTGGATATTTTTACAGCAGGTTCTTTAGATTTATCATTAAGGTCCAGAACAGTCAAATCTTCTTCAAGATTTTCAAGAGAGGTTTTAGGCTCATGTGGATCAGTTTCATCAAACTTGATGTGAACAGATTCTTCCACACATTTGGTTCTTTTGTTAAAGACTCTATAGTCTTTTCTAGTTATAGAATAACCAAGAAAAATTCCTTCATCACTCTTAGAAGCAATCTTATCCATATTATCCTTTGTATTGAGAATAAAAACTTTACATCCAAATACTCTAAAGTAACTAAATTTAGGTTTCTATTATTCCATAGTTCATATGGGGTCTTCTTGAGAACAAGTCTAATCAAGACTCTGTTAATTATATAACAAGCTGTATTCACAGCTTTGGCCCAAAAAATAAATAGGCAGGTCATACTCATTAAACATGGTTCTTGCAATTTCTTGAAGGGTTCTATTTCTTCTTTCTACTACACCATTCTGCTGAGGTGTCCTAGGAGCAGAAAAGTTGTGACTATAGTCAATGTGTGAGCAATAAGATTCAAACTCATGATTTTCAAACTCACGACCATGATCACTTCTCAGGGTTTTAATCTTAAGTCCACTCAGGTTTTCTACAGACTTGGAGTATTTAACAAAGTAAGAACAAGCTTCACTTTTGTGAGCTAAGAAATATACCCAAGTATATCTAGAAAAGTCATCTACTAGGACATAGACATAGTTCTTTCCATTTAAACTAGAAAATCTAGATGGTCCAAACAAGTCCATGTGAACCAACTCGAGAGGTTGAGAAGTTGAAACTTCTTTCTTTGATTTAAAAGAAACTTTATTTTTATTTCCCTTTTGACATGGATTACAAACTTTGTCATTTGGGAATTAAAGTTTAGGTAGGTCTCTAAAGAAGTTCTTCCTAGTCAATTTTCTAAGTGAATGGATGTTGCAGTATCCTAATCTTCTGTGCCAAATCCAAGACTCTTTATGAAAATCATTTAAACAAGTAACATTTTTCTTAGCTAAAGAATTCAGATCAACAATATAAACATTTTCATTTCTCAAAGCAGAAAATACTAGAACACTTTTAGAGTTAAAAAAATTACAGGAATCATTTTGAAACATAAAATTAAAGCCATCATCACATAACTGAGAAATACTTAACAGGTTGTATTTAATGCCGTCAACAAATAAAACATTAGAAATCAAAACTGAATCAGTGTTACCAATCTGGCCTAGGTCGATGATTTTGCTTTTAGAATTATCACCAAAGGTGACATGGCCTCCATCAACCTTGATTAATCTTTTAAAGCATGAGTAATATTCAGACATGTGCCTTGAATATCCACTGTTCAAGTACCATACATTTTTGTGAGAACTCTTCAAACATGTTTCCTACAAAACAGATTTAGATGAGAAATGATTTTGGTACCCAGATCTTCTTGGTTCCAGAAAGGTTAGAAATCAAAGATTTAGGTACCCAAATTTGTCTTATGGGTCTCATATAATTTAGAGAATCAATAAATTTTGAAAGATAAACTTTATTTGATCTATAACCATATGAATAACTAGTTGAAGAATATGAATTTCCAGAACTGGAATAAGCAGAATTTTGTCTAGATTTAGGAATAAATTGAGTTTTAGTGAACTGTCTTTTTCCAGGTTGGTATCCCAAACCACTAGTGTATTTTGGTGCAAGTTTATTTCCTAGAATTTGAGTAAGTGTATATTTTCCATTTGATAACTGTTCTAAGTCCTTTCTAAGTTTCTCATTAGACATTTTTTAGTTCATTATTTTCCTTTAAAAGTTGAGCATTATTTTCCTTTTCTATATCAAAGGTAGATTTAACATTGGTAGTGAGAGCATGCTGTTTCTTTAATGACTTATATTTTTTCCTTTAGTTCATTACATGTTTCTTCTAGCATATTAAAATATTAAAACAATTCATCCTTAGACATATTTTCAGAATCAAAATCAGATTCTGCATCATCTCCAGAATAATAGGAATTTAAAACTGGAGTATCTAAGGTTACCTCAGATGTGTTGGTCATGAAACACATGTTGGCACGACTCTTTTCAGAATTAGAAAGTTCAGATTCACTTGTGTTGTCTTCTGAATCACTTGAAGTAGCTTTCATAGCTTTCTTGTACTTCTTGTCCTTATAATCATATTTCTTTTTAAACATTAATTTTGGACAGTCAGCCTTGATGTGACCTTTCCTCTTGCATTCATAGCAGACTATACCATATTCCTTATCAGATTTCTTCCAATCCTTCTTCCAATGACCTCTATTGTCATACTTACCTTTGTAATTATATTTTCTAAAGAATTTCTTCTTCCTATAAAACTTCTTAAATCTTCTGGATATTTGAGCCATTTCAGCATCACTGTCAGAGTCTGAATCTTCACTGGTTGAACTTTCAGTTGGTACATGTATTTGAACTTTGTCTTTTTCCTTGCTCTTTGAAGTAGTAGACTTGAAAGATACTTATTTTCTCTTGGGTTCATCATCTTCTTCTTTGTTCACTTTAAGTTCTTCCTCATACATCATTAATTTACCAATATGCTCTTTTACAGGAAGAGCTCCAATGTCACATGATTCTCTGATTGAAACAGAAGTGCCCCTCCATCGGTCTTGTAGACATCTCAAGATTCTCATGATTTGTTCCATTGCTGGAACAGCCTTTCCAAGTGAGCTCATAGTATTGACAATCTCATTGAACCTAAGATACTTGTCAGAAATAGGTTCATTAGTCTTCATTTTAAAATTATCATATTTAATAGTATAACTATTTAGCCTCATTTCTTTAACATTGGATGTTCCTTCATGAGAAACACCCAAAGTATCCCAAATTTCATAGGTAGTTTTGCAAGCAGATATTCTATTGAATTATTCATATCCTAATGCACAATATAAGGCATTCACCGCTTTACAATTATTATTGTAAGCAGTCTTTGAAGGTTCATCCCAAGTAGTTCTATCAGTTTCTGGAATTTTATATTGTGACTCTATAGTAGTCCAGATATCAAAACCCATACTCTCTAAATAAATTTCCATCTTAAGTTTCCAATGGGCATAGTTTGTACCATTGAAGGAAGGTAGATGGTTAGTAGCATCACCCTCTAGTCTATTGTCCATAACTAGATTTTAGAAAATATTTTTAAAGAGATAAAATTTAGAACTAACAAAAATTTATGATCTTTAAAGATGAAACTAAAATCACAGTTGAAAAATAGAATGTTTTGAAAACTCATAGTAATAAAAACACCCTATGATACCAAATGTTGGTCGGAGTGGAAACTCAAGAGGGGGGTGAATTGAGTTCCAATAAAAATTTATGTTAAAAATATTTCTCTTAAATCCCCCTATTTAAAAACAAAGTTAAACTGTAGTGAATTTATACAGAGTGTAAATGTTTAATTAGTTTCTCAAAGATTGATTAGGTCTCAGTTAATTTAATCTGAAGATTAAATTTACTTTTGAAACTAACTTACTAATTTACAATAAATATAAACACTTGCTAATTTAACTATCAAAGTAATTTTAAAACAGATTATATTTCAAATCAGTTAGCAGCAGAATATGAAATATATATAGTATACTTATGACTTAAACTAAAATGCACATCAGATGTAACCAAGAGGTTCAGTCTCGAGCCGAGAATTAGTCCTCTCAAACAATTTATATAAATTGATCCACACCCTGGATCAGGGTAAACAATAGTACAATATTGTCCAGGTCCAAATACCTCTACCACAGTTCTATGTGCGAAAAAAAACAACGGCTCACAGTTGTCCAGGTCTTACTCAACCTCTACCACTATCCACAGTGGGATACAAGGGAGTTAATACAGTTTCAATGAGGATTTAAGAATCCTCCAGCTTAGCTCAGGAGACAGTGTGTGTGTGTGTATAATAAATAGGGTACACTAAAATGCGCAGCCGATTGTCTCCTATCAACCAGTCAAGGTTTCGGTGCTCTACTAATGTGTATAGTAGCACTCAGGTCAAATCCTCCACGATGGTACTTCGTAATAGTCGATTATTTTTAGTTGATTGTATTTTGATTGGGGGGGTTTGTTTGCAGAGAATAATTGAAATGTTTAATGGATGATGTTTAATTTATAAAGTTGATAAATATTGGGGTGAGTTCATTATTAGGGAGATAATCATGTGATATCCTTGATCTTTGCTTTATATTGCATTAAATTAACACCCACATCACAAGTTGATGTTGATTGGAATTCCCAAGTGTTATGCCTTTAATACAAGCCTTAACTTTACATAGGGTTCTAATCTTGATCATATCTTGTTTATGGTAGTGTATTTATGGTTCCAATAATCCATGGAAACCACACGTTAAACAAAACAAGTCATTAATCCATGACATGCTAAGTCCAACATACACAATGTTAATTCAACGAATACTCATCGAGCAAAACCTCTCAATCACTTAACATACCTAAATTATAACTCACCCCAATGAGATATTTACTCATCCATTTAAATTATTAGTAGTCTAGTTTATTATGTTCAAGGTGATGAATTACAAATAAAAGAAAAATAAAGGGATAAGAAAATAGTTGTGCGCCGAACACACACACGAATGATGATGAGAGTCAAAAACGGAATTTCGATTGAATGAGGAAGCAGAATAAGGGACTGTAATATAAAATGATTAAAAATATTTTAAGACCATTAATATTATACTACATAATGTGGAGAAGAATGAGATTTATTGAAGAAGAAACAAGTACAAAAATTTGATTGAAATGAAAACAATGTTACACGATTACAATTGAAAGCAGACATAAACAAACATGAAAGAGAAGTGGAGGAGATGTATCTCTTGTTAAAAAAAGATCAAAGCATATCCTCCCAGAACCTTTTCAAGGCTCTAGTAATTCCAAACCTCCTCCTTAAGTGATGAAGTTCCAACCCTTTTGAAAGGAGAGGAGGGGATGTATTTATAGCCCAAGGTGGTGGACTGTTTACATTCCAGAAATACCCCTCCACTTGGCTCGCCGATATGGACATTCAGATAGCCGAATCTTGAGAAATATCATTTTTCCAAGTTGTAGATAAAAATTTATTCTGTCTACTGTAAAAATTTGGTGGCCATTGGACTTATGGAGCCAATGTTATAGTGGTTTTAATAAACAATTCTGATCTGTCCATTTCAATACAGACTTTTTCGATGTCCATAATGTGAATGTGTTACTAAATAGTAATATGACCTCAAATAAAAATTATTTCTTCAACAAAGTTTGCCACCAAAATCTCCTATTTCACACTGTAAAATATCAGCTCTAATGGATGTCTACATCAAGAGAAATTGCAATGTTAGTGTGATGTTTCTTAATTCCCGTCCAGAATGGTGGGCAGGACGTCAATGCATCAGTTGGACCCCTTGTATTTGTGATTGGGTTCTGAAATTTTTATCATGGACTCCTTGAAATGTACTCCAAACTTGGGAGGGGAATTGAGGTATTTGGACTTCTTGATTGATCCCAGAAATTCATCCTTCATATATGGTCCAGTTTCATCACAGTTTCCTTAGGCCTTCTTGTGTGGTCCATATGGCCCTCTAAATGGACGAATTTTCCAAAGGTGACTTCTAATGAAATGTTTGAATTGGAATTGGAAATCCCCAAAATGAATAATTATGCAATTTGGATTAGTAGGGTGATCTTTATTGTTAAGACATTAAACAGACTTGAATCTGTATAAATTCAAATAGTGCTCAAAAATTATATTTAATATTTAAGCATTAATATTTCACACAAATTTTGCACATTTTATATAAAATCAGTAAAGGGATTATGTAAAAAGATATGAAAATATTAATAACATCAACTTCCCCACACTTAGACTTGTGAATGTCCTCATGGGAAATAAATATAAAAATAAGACAAACTCATTTTCACTCACCAACAAATATTAAAATTTTGTTTTCCCAAATCAGGGGAGGTTTAGACTATTTCACTCCTCCATATTGAATTCCACCACAAATTTTTATAGAAATATTGTTCCAAAAACAATTCATTTTTTCATGCTCAACTTTAGACATAGAAAATGGTGGCACTCAAAACTTACTCCTCTCAAGATGATAAAATTCATTTATGGAGGTTCACTCTTTCACCACCCAAAAGTGAAAAATCTAAGAGTTTGTAAGAGCTCTCAGCTTCTATTCCCCATCCTAAAGTTCTCAAAAATCAAGAGGTATTTTTAGGTTTTTTTCTGTAGCTATGGGATGGTAGGAATATTGTATTCAAAAGAGTGGAAAGAGGGGTAAAATACCAATATGGGAAAAGAAATGCACAAATTTTATGAAATAAAACTTGGAAGGAAATGGAAACAAATATTTACAAGGGAATTATTGTGTGAATAAAGACACAAAAGAGGGAAAATTGTGATGGTAATGTGAATATGGAATATTTACAAAACACAACAACTTCTCCCAATGACATAAGAATATATATGGAAAGTGTTCTTTTTTTTTTTGTATTTTTTTCAAAAGTTGAACTTGAAACAGATCTCACACTCATCTCCCAACCCATGTTTAATCTCCTCACGATACTAATTTTAATAGTTATAACAAGATCAAAGGTTGAGTAAGAGTGATTTTTGACCCATCCAAGACACAACCCATTCTTATATTCATTTTTTTTGATTTTTTGATTTTTATTTTTATTTTGATTTTTTTGAACACTTTTCAATATCATTTGTACAATACATTCCCAAATCCCACTGAATGACAACCTCCCCCCCTCACTAAAATGGATTCTTTCCCTCAATCATATGATAACACACCGGAAAGTAATGAAATGATACCCAAAAATGAAATACATTCCCCCCCACACATAAATTTCAAAAACTTATGCAATGAAAATCCATGTTGATATTGGGTGGGATAAGGTATTGGGCTTGTAATGTTGATATAAAAGAAAAGGTTTTCATAGGCTTGAAGGGGCTTTAAAAAGGAGTATTAATGTAAGGGTAATGAGAGGCTATTTGGCTATTGTGATTCTCATGCGGTTCAAAACAATGCCTCTATCATATTAATGCACACTGAAGTAGGAAATTTAGCTCGAAGGTCCACAAACTCAAGACTCACAAATGGTGGTGAAAAACACACATTTTGAAAATATGGACATAGGTGGCCTTGGAATGAAAGCAAATGTTGTTCCTCACGGTTTGGGAAAACCATTTTCCAAATCAAAAATAGAGAATTAAAAATTTATTGGTTTTGACAAAAGATTCTTTATCCAATTTTATGATGAAAACACAAATTTTTGGAAATGAAACATATCTATTGACTCCCCAAAATGGTTTGACAAAATTTAAAAATTAAATGGTGAGTAATTATGAGTTTTTGTTTTTGTTTTTTTAGTTTTTTTATGTTTTTTTATTAGTTTTTTATAAAGACACACCCACACAAAAGAGAAAGAGTAAAAGGGAAAAAATATGATGAGGAAAGTGGTAAGAAAAACAAAATGAGAATGAGGGAGGAATAAGAAAAAATAGGTAGAGAGAGGATGAGATAGAGAGATAGTTAAAGGGAAATAAGTGCCCCCTATTTTGGATTTGGCGGGTTTCCATCTCCATCTAGTGGTAGGTTGACTATAGAAGGTGGGGATCCAATGGAAGTTGATGTGGATCCAGGATTGTGCGTCCTCTCATGGTGATAATTTAACTGATGTCCATTAACCATGAATGTCCTTTTGGAAGAGAGGTCTTGGACTTACACCGCACCAAATGGGTAAACATTAGCAATAAAAAAGGACCTTCCCAACGAGAATTTAGCTTACCTGGGTGAATCCGAAATCAAGAATTGAAGAGCATTACTTTTTCACCTTCATGAAATACCTTTCTCAGGATGTGTTTGTCATGGAGTGCCCTGGATTTTTCTTTGTAGAGATTAGAATTCTCATAAGAATCAAGTCGAAGCTCCTCCAGTTCAACCAATTGCAACAATCTTTCTTCACCAGATTTTTCACAATCAAAATTACAGGTTTTCATATCCCAAAAAGGCTTATGTTGGATTTCAACTGGTAGATGACATTATTTACCAAAAACTATCCTAAAAGGAGACATCCCAATGGGTATTTTATAGGCAGTTCGATAATCCCAAAGTGCTTCACCAAGTATTTCAGGCCAGTCTTTTCTGGTGGGTTTTACAATTCTCTCTAGAACTCTTTTCACTTCTCTATTAGAAATTTCAGCCATTCCATTTGTTTGGGGGGGTGATATGTAGTTAAAGTTTTATGTACAAACCCATTCTTTTTCAAAAGTGATTCCAGGGTTCTATTACAAAAATGGGTTCCTAAGTCACTGATCAAGGCACGAGGAATTCCAAATCTATAGAAGATGTGTGTCTTTAGGAACTCACTAACAGTATGTGAATAATCCTTTCTAGTGGGTTTTTCCTTGACCCACCTAGAAACATAATCAACTGCAAGAAGGATGTATGAGAATCCATTGGAAGGGGGAAATGGTCCCATGAAATCGATACCCCCATCGAAGATCTGACAGAAAATTAAAGGCTTTTTGTGCATTTCATTTCTCTTTGAAATTGTGCCAAACTTTTGGCAAGTGGGACATGATTGATAGAACTTAGGTGAGTCCTTGAAGAGTGAAGGCCAGAAGAATCCAGAGTCTAGGACCTTTCGGGAGGTCCTTTGTGTTCCAAAGTGGCCACCTCCAGGAAGTGAGTGACAGAAATCTAAGATAGAAGAATGCTCATTTTCTTCAACACATCTTCTAATTACCATGTCTGCCCCAGTTTTCCAAAGTTTATTTTCTTCCCAAAAATAGTATTTTGAATCACTTTTCAACTTCATTTTTTTTTCTTTTGAAAACGTTTCAGAAAAAACACCATAAACCAAATAATTTACAATTGGGGCATACCATGGTAACTTTGGAGTGAGAGACGAAAGGTTATAAATGGGGAATTTGGGATCAATGATTTCTGAATGAGAATAATTAGAAATTCTACTCATGTGATCAGTAATAGGGTTTTCTTTTCCAGGTCTATCTTTGATTTCATGGTCAAACTCTTGGAGCTTTAGGATCCATCTTATTAGCCTCGGTTTGGAATCACTTTTCTTGATTAAGAACTTAATAGCATAATGGTCTGTGAAGATGATGATTTTGGTGCCTAAGAGATAGGACCGGAATTTATCTAAGGCAAAAACCACTACTATAAGTTCCTTTTCAGTCAGAGTGTAGTGAGATTGAGTTTCATCCAATGTTTTTGAGGCATAATAGATGGAATGAGGGATTTTTTCTCTTCTTTGACCAAGAACTGCCCCAACAGCTCTATCAGAAGCATCACACATTAACTCAAAGGGTAAGGACCAATCTGGGGGTTGGATTATTGGGGAAGATATAAGAGAAGTTTTGAGTTCAATGAAGGCTCTCTTACAAGCATCATCAAAATGGAATATGACATCATTTTGGAGTAGGCGAGTGAGTGGGAGGGAAATCCTAATAAAGTTATGAATGAATCTCCGATAGAAACCGGAATGATGTAGAAATGAACAGATGTCTCGAACAGAAGTGGGTGGAGGAAGTGATTGGATCACTTCAATTTTGGCAGGATCGACTTCAAAACCATTTTTTGAAACTATGTGCCCTAGAACAATCCCATTTTCAAACATGAAGTGACATTTTTCAAAATTTAACACAAGGTTGCACTTGACACACTTTTGGAGGACAAGAGAGAGTGAATTCAAATAAGATTCAAATGACTCACCATAAATGGTGAAGTCATCCATGAATACTTCCATGTAGTGTTCAACGAATTCGGAAAATATACTCATCATACACCTTTGGAATGTTGGAGGAGAATTTCAAAGTCCAAAAGGCATTCTTCTATATGAATATGTTCCAAAGGGGAATGTGAAAGTAGTCTTTTCTTGGTCCTAAGGTGCGATTGGGATTTGGAAGATGCTGGTGTATCCATCAAGAAAGTAATAGTGTGACTTTCCGGCTAATCGTTCTAGCATTTCATCAAGTAATGGAAGAGGGTAGTGATATTTTCTTGTTTCAACATTCAATTTCCTATAGTCGATACACACACGCCATTTGTTTTTCACTCGAGTTGTGACTACTTCTCCATGTTCATTTGTGACAACAGTTATCCCACCCTTCTTAGGTACATCTTGAATTGGACTAACCCATTCACTATCAAAAATTGGGTAGATAATAATAGCTTGAAGAAGCTTGGTGATCTCTTCCCTAACTACCTCAAGTATGAGTGGATTGAGTCTTCTTTGTGGTTGTCTAATTGGTTTGGATGACTCCTCCAGATGGATGTGATGCATGCAAAGGGCAGGGTTGATTCCTGGTATGTCATCTAGGGTCAAACCTAAGGCCTTTTTGTTTTCCTCTAACACTTGAACAAGTTTCGACTCCTCGGTTTCAGTTAGTGTGGCAGAGATAATGACAGGATGTGAGTGATCATGGAAGAGGAATGCATATTTTAGGTGTGAAGGAAGAGGTTTCAGATCAGTCTCATCTTTCACTTTTGGGCTAGACAACTCAGGAATGGAAGAAGGGACTTCAGTTTCTTAAGGTTCATTTTCCTTAATACTGTCCAAGGTGGAGTAGTAGAGATCAGAGTTGATGTGGGATTCAAGAGAGTTTTCAAGTTTCTCTAGATTGATAGAGTCTATGAATGAGAGGTCCACATCAACACCACCATTTATGACTTGGTTAATCCTAGTGAAGATTTCACAAGATCCTATCTCTTCAGAACATGATGAGCATGATGGAATGGGGTTTAATTGACTCTTATAAGTGTCCTCAGAAGCATGGATTGAGAATGCAGAGTGATCCTCAGATGGGTATCGCATGGCTTGGAAAATGTTGAACTTGACCAGTTGGTCACCGAATTCCATGGATAGGATGAATGAATGGACATCAATCTTGGTTCTCGCAGTCATGAGGAATGGTCTTCCTAGAATTAGGGGAGATCAAGAAGAGTTCATCTCACCTTCCATGTCAAGGACATAGAAATCAGCAGGGAAGATAGGATCATTGACGCAGACAACGACATCCTCAATTATTCCCTCAGGAATGGCTGTGCTTCGATTGGCTAACTGAATGACAACACCCATTGGATATAAGGGACCTAGACCAAGGTTGGAGAAGATAGATTTGGGCATGACATTAATTGAGGCTCCTAGGTCTATGAGTGCATCATCAAAATTAGAACATCCAATTTGGCATGGAACCGTAAAGGTCCCTGGATCATTGGACTTTATGGGTATAGACTCTTGGGTTGCAACATTTTCGAAGGTCCTAAGTTGCCTCTTGTGGGTGCAAAATTCCTTGATAAAATTGGCATACTTAGAAATTTGTTTTATGGAATCTAAGAGGGGAATGTTGACTTCAACACGTCTAAACATGTCGAGCATTTCAGGATCAGGTTAGAAGGACTTCTTTGGCTTAGAAATAGCTTGAGGAAAAGGAATTGGGTTCCTAAGTGGATTGGAAGGAGGTGATGGAATGGATTCAGGTTACTTTTCAACTTTATTTTTCTTTTCATTTTCTAGGTCAACATTCAAAGGACGGTTGGGGGACTTATCTTGAGGCATAGAAATTTTCTTTCCCGATCTAAGTGTAATTGCACTTACATTACCCTTGGGGTTGGGTAATGGTTGAGCTGGGAGTTGGGAAGAAATGGATGGTTGCTACTGACTAAGGTGGGGTGCAAGTTGACTGATTTGGGTTTCAATGTTCTTGAGGCTTGAATGGGTGAAGGAGGCAAGATCTTATACTGCACTTTCCCATGGTGGCTTGGAAGAAGAGGCTTGTCTCCGATTGGGATTACCTGGATTTTGGTTCTTGGGAAAGCAATTATATTGGTTTTGTAATTGGGAACGCTCATTAGGATAATGGAATCCAGGAGGAGGACTGTTCCTTTGAGGTAGAGGTATAAAAGGATAAGGTTGTTAGAAGTTACCAACACCTTGACTATATTGAAACTGGTTTGGGTTTTGAGGAGGGAATTGAGGAGGATGGGATATGGGATTACCATACCTATGGTCTTGGTTATAGGAAGAAGAGAAGGGCTCGGAGTGAGGCTGGTTGAAGTTTCTAACAAACTGACCTGACAGTTGAGGGTTGGTGTTCCGCTGAGCATATGCTGCATTGAGCTCCATTGGTCCAGATGAATCGGATTGATCCTCCGGAAGTTATGGACACGTGTCAGTTGGATGAGATGGAGAGTTTCCGATTCCACAGTTTTTGACAGGTCTAGGAAATATTGATTGTGGAGAAGACGAGGTTGGGGATTTGGTAGCCACAGCTAGTTGTCGCACAAGACCTGTAAGTTCACTCATCCACTCGGTCATCTTGTTCAGCTCAATTGATTGATTATCTTGGCCTTGTTTGACTTGACCATGTGCTCGAGTATGGAATTTTTGTGTGTTTGCAGCCATGTTACTTATGAGATCTCTTGTTCCTGCAGGAGTTTTATCAACAAGAGCATCGCCAGTTGCGGCACCAATGAGAGTTCTCTCCATAGCCAATAAACCTTCATAGAAGTATTGGATCAAGAGTTGGTTAGGGATTTGGTGGTGTGGGAAGGTTGAAACAAGATTTTTGAACCTCTCCCAGTACTCATGGAGTGATTCACTTGGGAACTGATGGATACCACTTATTTCTTTTCGGATAGAAGCAGTACGAGAAGCAGGAAAGAATTTCTCTAAGAAGAGTCGCTTCATGTCATTCCATGTGGTTATGGTACCAGGAGGAAGGTAGTAGAGCCATGACTTAGCAGGGTCAGCTAGGGAGAAAGGGAATTCTCTAAGCTTGATTTGTTCTTCATAAACCCCTTGAGGATTCATGGTAGAGCACACTACTTGGAACTCTTTAAGGTGGATATGTGGATCCTCACCGGCTAGCCCGTAGAAATAAGGAAGAATATGAATCAAACCCGATTTGAGTTCGAATCCAACCTTTATGTTTGGATATTGAATACCAAGAGGTTGGTAATTTATACCAGGGGCAGCATGTTCTTTTAGTGTTTGTTCCCTAGGATTGGCTATATCTAATTCAATTGGATGGACATGGACTGGTTCTTGAATTATTTGATTATCTCTTATGTTCCTCCTATGTTGGCGAAGTGTTCACTCAATTTCAGGGTCAAAAAAATCCGAGAGATTGTTTGGAAGGCTACGGGGCATTCAGAGGGATTTTTGAAGAAAGAGGAAGACGGGATTTTCTTTTCGTTTTTTTCAGTGTATTATTTTTAAGAGGAAGACGAGGCTTTCTTTGTGATTTTTTTTATTTTTTTAAAAATTTTATTTTTTGTTTGGTTATTTTGACAATAACCAGAAACTAATGACTACTTAAAGCACCATCCCCGGAAATGAATCCATTTTAAATATGCAACCGATTTTCACCTATCGACCGGTCAGGGTTCCGGTGCTCTGCTAATGTGTATAGCAGCACTCGGGTCGAATCCTCGGCGATGGTACTTCGTAATAGTCAATTGTTTTTAGTTGATTGTATTTTGATTGGGGGGGGGGTTTGTTTGTAGAGCTTAATTGAAATGTTTAATGGATGATTTTTAACTTAAAAAGTTGATAAATATTGTCGTGAGTTCATTATTAGGGAGTTAAGCATGTGATGTCCTTGAGCTTTGCTTTACATTACATTAAATTAACACCCACATCACAAGTTGATGTTGATTGGAATTTCCAAGTGTTAAGCCTTTAATCCAAGCCTAAACATTACTTAGGGTTATAATCTTGATCATATATTGTTTATGGTAGTGTATTTATGGTTCCAATAATCCATGGAAACCACACGTTAAACAAAACAAGTCATTAATCCATGACATGCTAAGTCCAACATACACAATGTTAATTCAACGAATACTCATCGAGCAAAAACTCTCAATCACTTAACATCCCTAAATTATGACTCACCCCAATGATATATTTACTCATACATTTAAATTATTAGTAGTTTGGTCTATTATGTTTAAGGTGATGAATTACAAAGAGAAGAAAAAAAAAGGATACGAAAAGAGTTGTGCGCCGAACACACACATGAACGATGATGAGAGTCAAAAACAGAATTTCGATTGAATGAGGAAGCAGAATAAGGGACTGTAATATAAAATGATTCAAACTATTTTAAGGCCATTAATATTATACTACATAATGTGGAGAATAATGAGAGGTATTGAAGAAGAAACAAGCACTAAAATTTTATTGAAATGAAAACAAAGTTACACAATTACAATTGAAAGCAAACATAAACAAACATGAAAGATAAGTGGAGGATAGGTCTCTCTTGTTGAAACAAGATCTAATAATATCCTCCCAGAACCTTTTCAAGGCTCTAGTAATTCCAAACCTCCTCCTTAAGTGCTGAAGTGCCAACCCTTTTGAAAGGAGAGGAGGGGATGTATTTATAGCCCTAGGTGGTGGAATGTTTACATTCTAGAAATACCCCTCCACTTGGCTCGCCAATATGGACATCCAGACAGCCGAATATTGAGAAATATACTTCTTAAAAGTTGTAGATAAAAATGTCTTCCGTCTACTGTGAACATTTGGCAGTCATTGGACTTATGGAGCCAATGTTATAGCAGTTTAATAAACAATTCTGATCTGTCCATTTCAATACAGACTTTTTCGAAGTCCATAAAGTGAATGGGTTTATGAATAGTAATATGACCTCAAATAAAAATAATTTCTTCAACAAAGTTGGCCAACCAAATCTCCTATTTCACACAGTAAAATATCAGCTCGAATGGATGTCTACATCAGGAGAAATTGCAATGTTAGTGTGATTTTTTTTTAATTCCTGGCCAGAATGGTGGGCAGGAAGTCAATGCATCAGTTGGGCCCCTTGTATTTGTGATTGGGTTCTGAAATTTTTATCATGGACTCCTTGAAATGTCCTACAAACTTTGGAGGATAATTAAGGTATTTGTACTTCTTGATTGAGCCCAGTAATTCAACCTTCATATATGGTCCAGTTTCTTCAAAGTTTCATTGGGCCTTCTTGTGTGGTCCATATAGCCCTCTAAATGGACTAATTTTCCAAAGGTGACTTCTATTGAAATGTTGGAATTGGAATTGGGAATCCTAAAAAAGAAGAATCATGCAATTTGGAGAAGTAGGGTGATCGTTATTATTAAAACATTAAACAAACTTGAATCTGGATAAATTCAAATAGTGCTCAAAAATTATATTCAATATTTAAACATTAATATTTCACACAAATTTTGCACATTTCATATAAAATCAGTAAAGGGAATATGTAAAAAGATATGAAAATATTAATAACACCATACACACACTTCTCAAAATGTCAATTAAAGAATCACTAAAGTAAGTATGAATGAGTTTAGAAAAGATTTAGTGATTAGTAGTGCAGCTATGGACTCGTTTGATTAGTCAGAAAAGCTTCTGAGTCCTCCTCTGGTTTTTGTCTGAAAAATAGAGTATCGTTTTCTTCCTTGGTTCTTGGTTCAGCTTGTCAGCCTGAGTGCATAAAGTGTTTGTTGTAGTTCTTCACTCAAGATGCAGCTTGTGTTCTCTTCTAGAGAATAATTGCTTCGTGTATGTCCAGTGTTCTTGGAGTATGGATGTAGCCTTGTGTGAATGCACCATGTTTGAATGCTGTTGAGCCTTTTTCATTTTCACCCTTAGTGTGCCCTCTTAGTTCCTTGATTCGCTCTGTATCATTCGATCTCTGTGTTCCCACACACTCCTTTTCAGCTAGGTCTTTATCTTCTCTTTTGTAGCTTTCAACTCTGGAAAAAAGGAATGATTACCTTTTTCATGGGTACTAGGTATAGTTCCCTGACATGGAAAAAAATCATTAAATAACATTATCTGCATTAAAAACATCAAATGTAACCGTTAGCTTAATAAATAAACAGTATTGAGAGTATAGAGTGTGACTTGTTGGTCAATCATTTGTAGCCTTCTGTTGGTAGATTTGTACGGTGGACTTTGTGTAGTAGTGACCTTCCATCAGCAGTTCTTTGAACTTGTATCAGTAACTCTTGATATCAGTAGCTCTTACTCTACGTATCGGTGTAGCTCTTGATATCGGTAACTTGTACTCTGTGTATCGGTAGCTCTGTACATATCGGTAGCTCCTTCTATCGGTTGACTTACTCTATCGGTAGCTCGGTAGACTTGTTCTATCGGTAGCTATCTATCGGTAGCTCTGCTTTGTATCGGTCGCTCTTGATCTATCAGTAGCTATTGCTTAGTTAAAATGATTATGTGTATCAGTAGACTTATGCACATCGGTTTCTCCATTCGGTACTATCGGAAAACTTGTTCTATTAATAACTATGTATCGATAGCTTGTTCTATGCTTAACGGTGGACTTGTACATATCGGTAGCTCTGCGTATCGATGACTTTAGCATATCAGTGACTCTGTCTGTCGGTAGACTAGGTCTATTGGTAGACTAAGTACCGGTAGCTCTGTATCAGTAGCTATACGTAGATTAGTGAATAACACTTATCTGTTTTATGCAAAACATATCTGATTGGATTAGAATTACTTTAATACATATATAAACTAAGATAAACATTTATTAACATATTTCAAGAATTATTTTAATAGTATTATCATCTTGATAATATAATATCATAGATTGAGCGAATTAGAATATAGATAAACATTAATTGGGATTATCAAAGTATGTGAAGGAATAATTGGGATTATCAAAACATGTGAGGTCAACACTAACATTTGAGGATCATAAAATAAATCCCCACCACTAATCAATATATTCAATGATGTAAAAACAAAATATTTCAAATCCCTAGAAAAAATTAAAGAGATTCCCCATGCCATAGGTTATTCCCAAAGTTCGAAGGGTAAGACAAGTTAATTTCATTATGTTTCCATTTGAGGTGTGTATATAATAATGAGGGAAACCATTCCATAAGATGAAGTCATCCATTCCATGGAAAATAAACTTGTGTCGTGTAATTCTATAATAGAGATAACCATTAAGTCACATTAAATCATTTATTCTTATTCAAATGTTCATATTTCTAGGAGCATTAAATGATGTGAATTTTATGGGATATAATGGAAATTGTGGTAGATTTACTACATATTTTTGGAAGATTTGAAGCCTGAAATATCATATAAGGATAAGGTAAAATATTTAAATTATTTTTGTGGATGTTTCAATATCATGAGAGTTATATTAAATGACTATATAAAATGGATCTATTAGATAATAAATATTGGATATTTTTGTATTCCATGAAAAGGAATTAATGTACGATAAAATGAGTCTTTAGTAATTTAAAATATGAGTCAGAATTGACACTATATACAATGGGTAGTAATTAATTGAAAGATATATATATATTTATATGAATAAAATATTGGGCGAGTTTGGGGTACTAAATTTCTATATTAAATACTGGAGTTCTTTCATGGGGGTATATTGAATATTGGGATTCTATAAGAAAGGGAATGAGGAGGCTACATATAATTCCACTTTAGGACTCTGTGTATATAAAAGAATTTTGAATAATGTTGTACTCATATAGTTCACATCTGATGGAAGTGAGGATAGGGGGTGGTGCTTTCACATTTTCATATATTACTGTTCTATAGAAGAAGGGGTGTTGCAGTTTGTGGATAAAAACTCTTCCAACCCTCATCCATGAAGGGCTGAGTCCATATGGTTCAAAGATGAAAGGGTGCATCATATTTGATAATTAAGGTGCATACATCTAGTGGTAGTGATGCAAATATAAATTTCTATAAATAATAACATGAAGAGACCATCATATTTATAAACTGACTATGTCCTCTATAGAATCAGTGAGTGGAGTGGAGAAGAGGGAGTGTCCATGAATTGGAAGTGATACCTTCCAAATTATTGTAATGAAATAGTTAGTAGTATTACATCCAGGAACACAAACACGTGGATAGTGTATGTTCCTTGGATTGTCCTATTAATGTATGGTAGGTAAAATCCCAAGGTACCTATATCTTTATTTCATGTGCATGATCTATGTGTTCTGAATTCTTGAAAAAGAACAAGTTGAATAATTGTTCTTGTTATCATGGGAATAAAATCCTAATTCGAAGAAGATAAAACAATGATGAATGAATATTTTAAAACATTAAACACCCATATTAACCCCCTTAGGGTGTCTCATGAACAAACTTGTGGGGTCAAGGCCATGTTATGTTGTTATTAAACCCAAATAGTTTGGTATTATTTTGTGTTTTGAAGATGGTGATAGATATTAATTTAAATATTATGGAACATGTTTTTTGTGGATGTTTCCTTTTATAATTGGAAAGGAATTCATATGAAATAGTAAGATCTTGTTGGAGTACGTAATGATACTATTGTTGATGGATTCATGCCACTTTATAGACTTGGAGTTTCGTATGAAAAATGAATTAAACCTTCTAAAGAATGAAGGTGATTAATATTGTTCTCTCAGAGAAGACTTGGAAGAAGCTAGTAAGAAGATGATAAAAAATGGATAATGTGATGTAATTTAACTATTTATTCGTGAATTTAAATCTTATATAGAAAATAATAAAAATTATGAGAAATCCATGAATATTCTAAAGAAAAAAATGAAGGATAGGTGAATATAATATATTATAAAAGGATTTATCATGTATAGAATTTAGAGAAAAAGATACAAGAAATATTTTTATGGATAATGAAGATTTGGGATGACATTCATACAAAAATAAAGGTATCAAACACAGGTGAAACTATTGTGAAAAAAAATTATCATCTTGAAGAGTAACAATATGATTTGAAGAAAAATATATTATAGATCTGATATAATTGAAGTAAGATAATTCAAATAAATAATGGTGATGAAATATTTTTTTGTGGTATTGAACATTCCATGATTATCTATAAGAAACAAATATATGTTAATGATAATGTAATACATGATCTAAATAGAATTTAGTTAGAACTAAAAAAATCTGGAATGAGCATATTAGAAAATGTAATATATGTTCCATTACATGTCTTATGGATAAGTATTGATGCAGTAAGGAATATAATCATCAAATCATATGATTATTTTCTATAATTAAATGGGATCATGGGTGGATCGTGAGATATATATGTTACTTAAATACACATTTAGGGAGAATAAAGAGAAATATTATTCACCATAAAAATGACCCAACTTGTAGGATAATTATAAGAAAATAAAACATAAGAATATGCCTCAAGTATCTCTAATGAATTCTTTACAATAGCCACTATGGAATGAAAAAAAGGTTTTGATTAATGGAACAAAAAATATGAATCATGTTGTTTCACAAAGTAAAATGTTAAATGTTTTGGAATATGACTCTAAATAAATGAAATAACGAGTGATCCAATCTTCTAGGTTAGTACATACTAGAAAACACACATGGATGGAGAGAAATAAAATACAGATAACGAGGCTTCGAAGAAACTACAAAAATAAAACATTTAAGAATAGAAAATTCCCTAGTAGGCGATTCTCATGAATAAAGTGTATTCCAAAATATAAAAAGAATATGGGATATTTTCATAATCTCAAAAGGATTATTTGTCAAAAAATATTATAGGATGATTTGGAATATTATTGGAAATAAGGTATTGGTCCATAAGGATCAACCAAATTCTACAAAATTATAATAATTGAGGTAACCCCTATCTCCATTGTTCTTTAATTTTATATGTAATGAATGAATTGGTGAATTATGAAGGGGGAGATACAATATATGGGGGATGTACACCATTTATGCATTTGAAGAAAATACATTATGAATATATAAAGTCATTCATAAATTATGATATATCTATAGGCTTCATTGTTGATCTATAATGAGACTGGCCTGCATTGATGGTATTAGTCCATGGAGATGTTATGAATAGTTTAAATTTTTTTAGAAGAGTTTATAGATGTATAATTAGATCCCTTATCCTCTATATAAAAAATGAAATATTTTCATAGATTATTGCTCAGGTTACCAAGAAGGTGTTAAACATGATAACGTAATACTGGGATATGTTTCTTCATGAAATGAGGAATGGATGTAATTTTTGTCAATGAAGAATATATTTATACATAATGAAATATTTACATGCAATATAAATGATATAATTCTATGTATACCAATAAAAATATGAATCGAATGGATGTCAATGAATGATCTGAATATGTTCATTCTTGAAGAGATTTGTGTGTGCTACTTAGATATTGAATATTTAGTATTTTTTAGGCTATATTGAAAATGGAATTCACTAAAATTAGGGGGATATATTGATGGATATTTTTTCTATTAATATACAGTGTAATCTTTCTTAAGGTTTTGGGTAAATTAGACACCTTTTTGAGAAATGAAAGAAAAATCATCTCATGCATAGTGTAAAAAAGTGGTTCAATTCAGATCTGGAATTTATCAAGGTATTTTGATAGAGAAACATTATTTTTTTTTCACATTTACATGATGTAATCTATTATTAAATTATTGAATCTATGATAAATTATTAAAATAATTAAGGGAAAGAGGGTATAAAGGCTAATTAGAAGTGGGGACGATGAATGCAAGGATAAGGCTGGATATACATATAGAAGAAGGTGTCAAAGTCATGCTATAGGTTTCCCAATTATTTTGGGAATGATTTTTGAGGGAATTAATGTTATTTTAGGCCTTATTTAATGTTTTGGTACCTTGTATAAGAGAATTAACAACCAATTAATGGATCTTCATTACCTAATATTTCATGTATAATTGTTTAAACTAACTCATTTTCATCAGTACAATGGTTTTTATGGATATATTTAAGACTTTTATTTAGATAAAAATCATTACATTTTTCATTATCATATAGGAAAAATTCCAAATAAAATGTGGTATTCCACGTAAAATATCAATTTGTTTTTTGTTGTCTATAATGTGCAACATTATTGGGATTTTGAGTGATTGGTATATAGACTATTTAACACCACCTAAGAAAAAAATAAAGTTTACTTTGAATGTTATGAATGATATTGATTCATGTGGAATAACATGTTTGATATATACAAGTGGTGTTCATTTATGTTGGAAGTTATAGGTTCCCCACCAATGTATTTTGAAAAACAATTTACCAACATTTTGGTGAGATGTTGTTTGAGTTCTCAACAGTTGTTGGCCTCTCATTTTTCTTATGTCTTATGAACATTAAGTGGGTAATAATAGAAAAAATTATTATGTTGAAAAATACTCTCATTTTCTACTCCGGGAATAAAATATATAGGATTAGAGGATTTATTAAAAATTCATTACAATTTGATTAACTCATTAAGGGATTAAATGAAAATAAACACATGGAGGTAAAGAGGAATATTGAGGTAATCATTATGGTGGAGTAAGTTTCTCGCAATATATAAATTTTTAAGATATGATAACGTGATGTTTTCTCTTGAATTATATGTTGTATGATTTTGTTCAGATAGGGTAATTCAAGAAGATAAGGAGTGGAACTTTTCATTTTATAGAAAACAGGGGAGGAAGAATTATGTGATACATTTTCAACAAAATAAAAAGGGGGAAATTGTTAAAATAATGGTTTGATTTGTTCAATTTTTTGACAATATTTTGGCAACACGTTCTCTTATTGAAAATATATAATGAAGATAAAATAAAAAGTGTTTGGTGTATTTCATGGATTCGTGAAATAAAACTTTGATTTATAGAAGATATTGCGTGGATAAATTATTTAAATGGAATCAACCAATTTTGTGTTAATGAAAATGATTATGAAAATGCTAATATGATTTGAAATATGATAAGGATAAATTTAATGGGATATTTGAATTTTTTGATAGTATTTTTCAATATTGAAACATATTTAAATTAGGTTTCATGAACCCAGAAAACATATATGGTATAGAAACAAATTCATGTTATAAAGATATGTTTTTCACCATAACCAATTTAAATGTAGTGATTGACCAAATATGGAAAACATGTTTTTAAAATAAATATAGATTCTTTGATTAATAATGACGAGTTTCAATATATAGTGAAGTTTAAAGTCACATTAGTTGAGTTAGGACTATCTAGTTTAATTATGAATACTTTTAATTAGATGAAATGTCAGTGGTTAACCACTTAATAAATCTAGTAATGATAATGATACATATGTGATTACCACCTTGTAGCTGAATAAAGTTAGATTACCAGGTAATGACAACAAGGATAACTCTATGTTGTAATATTATGTTTGACGATGTAGCAATAAAATAATTTGAATCCCTATAAAACATCAAACATATATTCCATGCTCAAGTTTTTTCCTATGTTGAGGTTGTAAATTTAGCTAATTTATATACACTTCCAATCAAGGGTTTTCCATGAAATGGAGGAAAACCATACCCCAGGATGATGTTATCCATGCTGAAAAGAATAAAAATGTTCCATGGAATGTTTTATGCAAGATAACCATTAAATCACATGATATCACTTATTAATATTTGAAATAAAAAATTTTATGGAGATTTAGAGGTTTAAAATTATAAGGGATACCATAATTATTGTCTAATATATAAATTAAAATAATTGGAATTCATTAAGATTGAATAATCAAATAGTGATAGTATAGAATATTTTAAAAATATTCATAGATGTTTTAAGATCGTGAGAGTTAAAGGCCCTATTCAAATTCCATGGAGTTATTAGATACTAAAAAATTCAGATGATTATATATTCCATGAAGAGAAATTAAAGGAGGATAACCTATGTCATTAGTGATTTAGTAAAATAGTAACCATTGAATCCATATAAAATCACAAGTACTACATTCAAATGGATATATATAAGTAGAATAAATAAATATTGTTGGCTGCTGAATATCCATATCAATAAAAGGAAAAATGCATGGGGGTTTATTGAATATCTGGTTTCTATGAGAAATATTGTGAGGAGGATAGAGATATTAAAACTTATATATTTTTTGAATAAAAATGAATGAATAATGTTTTACTCATACAGTTCACATCCCGAAGAAACAAGGAGATAGAGATGCACCTATATGTTTTGATATATCCATATTCTATAGAATAAGGGGTGTTGTAGTTTGTGAATTGATCTAATTAAAACCCTAAATCATGAGGTATTTAGTCCCTCTAGTTCAAATAATCAATAGTAAAAATATTTGACAATTAATGTGCATCCATATGGTGTTAGTGATTTAAATTTCCAAGCTTACAATAAATATCATGAAGATACCCTCACATTTATAAAATATCCTTATCATACACATAGGAAATGACTAGAGTGAAGAATAGGGAGTGAAAATGTATCATAATTGAGCTCATCCAAAGCCAGAAATAAATTAGTGATTTGTATTACATCCAGGAACACCAAAAATATTTTGGTGTGTGTTCTTTGATTTAGCACATTTGGGGGAACCGAGTAAAATATCAGTGTCCCAACATATTTATTTCATGTGCATGACGTGTGTCTTATGAATACATGTAAAATAATATGTTAAATAATAGTTCCTTACAACCTAAGAAAAATATATTAATGTTATGAAGATAAAATAATATGTAAAGAATAGTTTAAAAATGGAAATTCCATGATTCACTACACTCTCAGGGTGTCTCGAGACACAACAAGTAGTTTCTGAGCTAGGATTTTTGATTGTTTAACCCCACTCATTTTTTTTGATTTTTTAAGATGGTGATAGATATATATCCATCTATTAAGGATTGTTTCTTTGGAGGATGTTTCTTTTTATAATGGAATAAAAGGAATTCATATCCAATTTGAATGATCATATTGAAATCCCCTATGATATTCTACTAGGTGGATTCAAATTGATGATTGAACCTAGAGTTTTTTATTAATTGTAAAAAAGGAAGATAAAAATTGATTCCCATGTGAAAAAGGTCTTAATGGAATCTATGGTGGAAGGTATATTCATGATTGAAAATTATCTACAAACATGACCATTAGATTACAAGATATGCATTGAAAAACATCTATGATGAATAAAGAAAATCAAGTTGTTTCATGTTATGTGGATAAATCATTTAATGAAATTCATGTGTATTTAATAAAATAAGAGTTCCATATATCTAAAATCCAACCGAAGAAGATTAAGAACAAGGATATAAAAAAATTCGTTACTTTTATACAAGTTCATAAATACAATTCAATATATATATACGATTCTAAATCTATAAATATGATCCATTTAAATTTGAAGATTCATATTTTAAATCATTTGAGTATGTTAAAAATGAAACAAATTATTCATGTAATAAATCTATAGGCTATTGGTGCAACCAACAAGAGGACATTCATGGTTTCAAAAATGATGTGTAGCTCTTAAAGGCCGAAGGTGAGAAGTATTTTCCTCTCATAGAATACTTGGAGGAAAATAATAAGAAGCAGATGATTAAGGGAGTAAGTGATGTTATTGAAGAACTTATTCAAGAATTGAAATATTACATGTAATATAATAAACAACATGAGGTATCCATGACTGTCCACACAGAACAACATTAAGTGTATGATAATAATGCATACATTGAATAGAATTATCATGTTTCAAATTTAGAGAGGCAGTTAAAAGAAAAAGTGTCATAGAAAATGATTTTTTAGGGGGAGCTTAATACAATAGATAATATGTTAAAAACTAAAAAAACTCTCATGAAATCTTGAAGCAGTATCTTGTAGAACAACAATCAAGTTTCAAAAAAATACTGTATATATCTAATGTAACTGAAGTAAGTATACTCTATGAAATTATGGTGATGAAAAGAAATTTTTGTGGAAGAATTAAAATCACTAAAAGTGTATGTATGTAGGTAAGATAGGTTAATGATAAAGGAAGATCCACCCATACTAGGATTCAAACAGAAAAAAATTATTGTGTGATTCTATTAGACTACATAATAATTTTTATTACAGAAGTCATGTGGATAGGTACAATTATAAAATGTTTAATAAAACTAATCAGATCCTTGTATCTTATAATCACATGGGAGAAGAGGTTGATTAGTTAGTGATATTTCTTACCTAAAGAAAGTTTCACTGAGAATAATGGGAAATAGAGTTTAGCTAAAACTAGACCAAACATACAGAATCATTAAATGAGTAATGAGAAAAAGAATATTCCTCAAATATATATAATGACTTGTTCAAAACTATAATTACTAAATAATAAGAATGTTGTGAAAAAAGGAACTCTAAATATGAAGGATGTTGTTTCAATATAGACCATGTTTAATGTTTTGTTAAATGACTCTAAAGAAAGGAAACAAGAATTGAACCAAAATCAAAAGGTGGTATATACTTAGAAAACATCATGGAAGGATATAATGAAAATATATAGAAATTGAATTGATATCAACTAAAAATATAAAAAATTTAAATAGCAACAATTTCCAAGTAATGTGATTTTCACAAAATAAGTATATTCCAAACTATATAGATAAGATTAGTGATGATCATACACTCAAAGTGAGGATTCATAATGTATTTTTGTTCAAAGAATGATTTGAATGTATATTGGAAGTAAGGGGTTGGTACAAAATGATCAATAAAATTACAAAACATGAGGATATTTGAGGTAAACCATCACTCCTTTGTTCATTATTATTAAATCTAATAAAGTGATACATGTCTAATCATGAGATACAATCCATGAATTATGTGTACCATTTGTGCAATAGAAGAAAATACATTATGAATCTCTAAAGACATGGTGAAATTATGGATATTTTGTTGGTATCATAGCTGATCTATAATAGAACTGGAATGAATTGATGGAAATGATCCTTATAAATGTGATGGAAAACAATATTCCCTTGCAACTAAGTTCATAGAATTTTATTAGGCCCATTTGCATTCATTCTGACAAATAAAATATTTTCTGAGTATGTTTCTGAAGATACCAAGAAGGTTTTCAACATGATGAGGTGATATAGGAATATTTTTTTTCATGCAATGTGGAATTTATGTATTCTATGTTAAGGACCAATATATTTTTACATACTAATATATATCCATATAAGTGGAATGATGAGATTTTGTGTATAAAAAGCTAAATCTGAATCGAATGGATGTTAAAGATTGATCAGAATCATTTCATTCTTGCTGAGAAAATTTTAAGCTACTAACATATTCAAAATTATGTAATTTCAACGCTATATTGGAAATTTATTTCACTGAAAGGAGGGTGTATGGGAATAAATATATTTGGACTACTCATATATGATGGAATCAATGTTAACTTTTTGAAAAAATCATGAACCTTTTCGTGGAATGAATAACTGAATCATCCCATGCATGGTGTGGATGGTGGTTAATGTCAGATATTGAAATTATCATGGTAGTTATATGTAGAATCCTTTTTTCACATTTATATGGTGGGATAAAATATGTAATTTTACAGTTTTTTTTCAAAATAGGCTATGAATTCAAAACCTATAAAACATAGTCAAATTATCATTAAATTAGAAAAATGACTGTTGATTAATTTATGACATAGAAATAGACCATAAATCAATAAAACTTTGGGTTTTCATAGAATAACCAATATTTTATTTTTATTGATTTAAATGTCAAAACAAGAGTTAAAAAGTCAAACCTAGAAAAAAATCATGGATTATAATGAAATTATTAAATGTTTATCATTGATTAATTGGTGACATGTATTAATAGAAGAGACATCAATGTGGTGTGGTCAAAATGAAAGAAAAATTACTTTATTAAATTTAACAATTTTAAAAAAACATTTAATGGAAAAAAACTATCTAATGACCTCAGATTATCATGAAATCATTATAAAATAAGAACCATATAATTTGAGATATATATAAATAGTTTACACATATGTTTGATTTTCAGATTAAATTTAAATAGTTTGTAATAGGCTTCATATCAATTCAACTCATGATAATCATGTAATTTTGAAAATAATGATTTTATTGATTTAAAAGTCAAAAAAATCATTAGAGATTCAATAGAACAAAAAGACCTTAGATAATCATGAAATCATAGGAAAATAATATTTGATTAATGTTTGACATATATAAATACACTACACACCAATATAATGTGTGGTGAAGTTAGAATGAATGAAAAAGGTGTTTTATGATATATAAAAGTCTAAAAAACATGATTCATAGGGTTAAAAACTATGAAACATCCTCGAAATATAATAAAATCAAAAGGAAATGATCCTTGATTAATTTCAACTTATATAGTCAGGATGGATGTCAATATATTGTGTATTATAGTCAGAATGACAACAAAAATGACCCTAGATTATCATGAAATCAAGTAAATATGATCATTAATTTACATGTTACATATATGAATAGACAGTATATTAATTTGTTATGATTTGTGGCCAGAATTTATGAAGAAGAAGTTTTATTACAATTAATATATATTAAAAAGATATGAGAAATATTTAAAATCATGAAAAAAACTTCTGATGAATTTTTGATATATAGGAATAGATAATACACTAGTATAATTTTTGGTTTCTTCAGAATAACCAAAAATTATTTTTTATTCATTTAACATCAAAGTGTGAAAACATCATAAAAGGGCATGAATTTTCCTAAAATCCCAGACAATGTCATTGATTAATTTTTCACATGTATGAATAGATCACATGTGATTATAATGTATGTTGTGGTTGTAATTATAAAAAATTAATTTTAATAATTCTAAAAGTCTTTAAAAACATGTTTTCAAGGGTCAAAACCTAGAAAATGACTATTTATTATCATGAAAATGCATTGTAATAACCTTGATTTAATTCTTGATGTAAAAAAATATACCACATATAAATTCAACACGTGGTTTGTACAGAATGAACAAAAGTGTGTTTTTATGGATTTAAAAGTAAAAAAACATGTGCCAAAGGGTCAAAACTTAGAAAAGGTCCTTTACTAATCACGGAATCATATGATTTTTTTAAAATAATTTTTTACTTTTTGAAATAGACATCTAATCAATACAATAAACATTGATATCATAATAATTAAAAGTGAATTCTAAATGATATTAAAATTATTTAAAAACAATTATGTCAAAAAACCTCATCTTCTTGGTTTTGACCACTTTATGGGTGATATTTCATTTTAATAGAAATTTCAAGGTTAAATAATACAATTAATTGTACTGAGAATTATTAGAATTGGATTAACTCATGGGTTATTATTATAGATAAAAAATTATTTGAGTATCATTTTCCTAGGTTTTCATTGCATTCTAAACTCATTTGATTGTTCATATCAATATATTAAGTTTTTGATTTGACATGTTGTTAATTTTTATATATTAGATATGACTAAAAGATTATTTTCCTTTGTTTTCATGCTACTATGAACTCATTTTCTCAAGTTTGACCTCTATATGAGCGATTTTTCAATTATTAATAAGTGTTAAAAATATAAAATAATTGTTCATTTCATATAAAGTAGTATATAAATCAGATTATTTTATGGTTGATTCATACAGATCACAAATGACTTAGTTATAGTTGTTTAATGATTCCTTCTCAATCAAAAGTTTCATCCCAGGTTTTGACCACTTGACAAAGGATATGTCATTTCAATAAAAATATCTCATTGAAAAAATATTTTATATCATACCAAGAAATTATAGAATTAGTTTGATACATGATTTATTCCTATATAAAAAATAATTTTAGGATGATTTGTCTAAGTATTCATGGAAATAGAAACCTATTTTCTTGATTCTTACCCCTTTTATGTGATACATCTGAATGTGAATGATCATAACAAGGAATTCAGGTGTCATATTTGTAAGTGGTTGGTTAATACTATTTGCAAATGACTCAAAGATAATTTTTGTAACACCTATAATTTTTATGAATTATATTTTTTTAATTAATAAATCTTTCTTGATAACTTGTATTACATGAGACAATGAGTTTATCTTGCATTACACAGAACGCTGAGTTTTCACAGTCATCAATACACCATTAAAATATTAAAATTTAATATTTAAATTATCGCATAGCCATTGGAATGAAATGTATGACTATGACTAATTAAATAATGGAAATTATTACACATTTATATTGGTTATCAAATAATTATAAATTAAAATAAAAACCAATTGAAAATAAAGAATATCTTTTTCCAAGAAAACTATTTTTATGTGCAGGAATGTGTTTTATCTCAATAAATTTAATAAATCAATCTTATTGAATGAATTTAATAAAATATATAAATTATATATCCAATAAAAAGTTTTAACATCCATCTTATGTATTTTCTAGGTTTTTGATGAGAATAAATATAATTTTATGCTTAAAACTCATATTTTTTTTTAAAAAAGAGTTTTTTCCCACTTTGAGTACATATCATAAAATTAATTTTTTTTACCACAATTAGAATATTTATTTGAGAAACGAAAATTATTTTTATTAAAATTATAATTTTGAAATTTACTTTGAGGGAAATTTTGAGAATTATCTGGAAAGATTAATTTTGTTGATGAATAGTGAAAATACTATTTTTTATTAAAAAGCCTCATTTATTTTAATCTCAAGACATTTTAAAGATTTTTTATAATGAAATAAATATATATTAATCTTATTTATATGTCGTTGTGTGTCATTTCCCTCCCTTATAAAAGGGAACCCCTTCTCCCTATTCAATAAACCAATGTTTGAATTCTATCTCTACAAACCCCTACACTATTATCTTCTAAAATTTCCTATCCATGATTTATAGGAGTCGGTATTCTTGAATGACCATTTCAATTGACCTTAATAAAGGATATCAATGTGGCCAATGGAATGAGAGGTAATATTTTTATCTGAACTCGTTAAAATTATTTATTATTATATTACCTATAATTCCATCATATAAATTTTAAAATAATGAATTAAGTATCCTAATTATACAGAATTGTTATTATGATGATTGAACAACCATTATCATCCTTTTAACATCCTATGTAAATAAAAAAACATCATTCATGCATACGTAAGCCTTACCATCTTCAAGTAGTGGTGTAATTTATTTTTCATATCCACATTAATTGGATGGTTATATTTATTAAATTTATTAATTTAAATTTTATTTATGATATTATTATGGTTTTTTATGTTTAATTATTATTTACATTTCTTTCATTACATCCTTAAAATGAAAAAGTAACATTCATATGTATGTAAAACCTACCATCTCTATAAACTGTGAAATTCATTTTTCAGTCTCTAATAATAATAGATTATTCCAAATAATTATATAATAATTATACAATATATTAATACCATTTTAAACATTTTTGATATTATTTAACCATGATTAATGTATAATGATCGAGAGTGATGACTAAAACATACAAGAATAACGACGTAGATATCACCAGGAATAGTGATTTTAATAAAAAATTATTAATAAATGGATGATAAGATGTTATAAGTAAAAAATATATGGTATGATATATAATACAATGGTTCAAGAAGACATGTATAAAAAAATCTATTTTTATTATAAATTATTTTCGATAGAGTATGAAGAATGGTGATACTTGAGGTCAGGGATTTATGTTACGGTCTCTTTTTTTATTAGGGATGTTTATAAAATAATTTAAATTGAGGAAATTATATTATCCTTATCTGATAAATCCCAATAATTTTATTCTCCCCTAGTTATTTCTGTACATTACATGTTTTCTTTCATTTTCCTCTTGTTATGAACTCAAGATACCAGAGGATTTTTTTAAGGAAAAATAACGTTATTTTTCTCTTTATTCAATATTTTTTTTGTACATTTATATGTTTTATAAAAAAAATTCAAGAATGTATTTATAATCCAACCATTATTTTTTAATGTAATTTTTACCCATGTATTAATTCTTAAAAAATAATTTAAAAGTAATATTCATCTTATTTTCTGAAACCATATACTATTTGATTTTTTAAAAAAATTCAAAAGGAATGTTTTTTTTAAAATTTACATGACATGAACAAAATTTCCATCCATCATGACCACTAAATTATTTTATTCTTCCTTTACATGTTAACATAGTTGTTTTAAAATAATTTTTTTTATAATATTTTGGAATTTTTTTTATTTTAGAAATTGATTTCAAATTGAAAAGGTAATTTTCATTAAGAATTATTCCTTGGATATTATAATGAGAATTTTATTCTATGATAATATCCTATGATTTTAATTATGTTTTTTTGGGGACAAGATCCAATTAAATCATCTCCTTTATCTCCCTACATGGTGTATAATTATGATGATGTTATTTGTTCGAAAACTATTTATTTTCTATGGGTTATTCAATGATGATATGATGAATGATTTAGGATCATGTGATATTTATATGAGTGAATTATGATTTTGTGATGGTTGGGTCAATTATATCCATCTAATTAGTAGGGTAAAGTGATATTGATATCTTCTTAGATGATAATGATAAGAGTGGACATGATTTAGAATAGCTTCGTTCACATATTAGTGTGTGAGTATGATTGATTATTGTTATGATCACATGAATAAACCTTGATATGATTACGGATAGCTTTGATAAAATTTTAATGCATGAGTATGATTGATTTCCTACAATACTCAAAATATTTTGAATTAAAATGAATGGGTTTATCTATGTTCATAGGATTATGATTTCATATACTTATGATGAATCATGCATATGTTATAACTCTTTAATGATAATTACATCTTTAAAACCCTTTTTGTTTATACTTTTATAATTTTTTTTTGAAACTTATGATATAATCTCTTATAGGTATGAATATTTTACATTGATAACATGAGCATGAATATATCATACCCCTATGATCATATTATCCTATAATGATTTATATCTCCCATTTTTAACCTTACTCAGCATCTAAGCTCACCCTTTCTTATTTTTTCCTTCCTCTAGGTTATAAAGAATGGTTTTATGTATGTTATGTCTAATCGGAGTACTATATGGGAAGATATTTATGCAATATGTCAAAGATCATCCATGAAATATGTATATTATATGTCTCATATCTGAAAACACTAAACCATTATGGTCCCCAAGGCTTTATTTTTGAAATATATTGAATATTAATCTATTAATATGTAATATCTATGTATCAAAATATTAAGTAGTAATATATGGTATTATAGTAATATCTTTATCAATCATTTAAGATTAGTATTATTGGAGTTTAGTGAAAAACCTTAGGGATAAGTCAAAGTATAGGATAACATCCTAATGTTTTTATAAGGATGATATTATCTCATTTTCCTAAAAAAATTCCTATTGGATACTACAAGTGGACTAGGTATTGGAATATATTCATATAGTGGTAGTAAATCTCAAAAAGGTTTGGTTGAGTATATCTCTACCATCATTCTGGTGCATGGTGAGTGTGCCCTTATAATCCAACTACTTTGAAACTATTGGGGGAAATTATTGAGTAAACACAATTTTTCAATATGAACAATTATGAAGTATTTGAATATATTTTAACCAAGGTTAACCTATGTTTAACATAAATTTTATAAGATTGTGTTATAATTTTGGAAAAATGAGGAGAATATTTTTATAAATATATGACTCTTCACTCTGATTATTTTCCATTTACAGTTATACAATCATTTTTGGTATTAGTCAATGGATAGAACTAGAAGAAATCATGTGTACAATGAATATTATGGTTAATTAAATAACCATCCTCAAGAGAAACCAAATCAAATAGGAGATAAGATATAATACCTAGTAACTGTGATCACTCAACTCTCTTAAGCTATAAAGGGTAACACAGGTTATACTAAGCCAATAAAAGCACAATGGAATGAGAAATATGCCATTGAGTATTTTATATGAAAATATACACCCTCCTTATATGGGTTTTATGACCCAATACTTGAAAATAAATTTACTCATTTTATGGAAATGATATTTTCAATTCTTTAGTTCTGAGACCATGAGAAGTTTTCCTTAGAATTCTATTTCTTGTAAGGTAAAGGTGATAAATGGTGGAATCTTATCAAGAATAGGTGAAAAAAATTAGAAAATAAACTCCATATAATATGAGGGGTTTAAGAGGGTGTTTATCAATAAATAATTTTCTAAAACTATTTTTACTAAGATTTAATGGTAGTTTATAGAGTTGAAACCAATGGATGATGAATCCATTAGTACATATGAAGAAGAAATTACAAGACTTTTAAGGTATCTTTCTATCGTTATAATCGACCTAGTGGAAAAAATGATCAATTCTATATTGTTCTGAAACCATATCTTTAAAAGGAGTTAACCATAAGAGACATTAGTAAATAGGAATAACTAATTAAATTTTCTCTAAAGGTAGAAATTGAGTGTGATAACTCTAATTATTCTCAGGGTTTTAAAGACAAGAAGTGAAAATAGAGCTTTATGGAAACTCGAATGGTAAATTTCATGGGATAAAGAAATTTCAACCTCCTTTTTGGAATAAATGTGTAAAAAAATCATCAAATTATCTGAAAGGAAATTTGGAATGATTTAATTGTGTAATGGTTGTACATCTATCGAATTATTTTTGATAGGGGTTACATGGTTAGTATATAAATTAGGGGAGAAAAAGTATTCAAACAATGAATTTTAATGATTAATATGAAGGGATATTTTTAATTATGATAATAAATCCCCTTGTAGAGACCGAGTTTTTTCCTTATAATACTTTTATATATTTCGATATATATTTCTAGAGCTAGGCTCTGAGACAGTGTGGGATTCCGAGGCCTAATGTTCCTAGAATTAATTTTATAAAAATATTAAATATATTTTATATCTCGTTATGAATATTCTTAAATAAAATGAGATAAATCTTAAATTGTATCTTAGATAAGAAATCTGAGACCATGGTTGGGTCTGGAACACAGTTTTTACCCAAGGCATGACATAAAATGAGTCGTCGCGGGATGTTCAGACCCCTCGCTCATTAGCGGTACGTTCAATGGATTAAATTAATTAATTAATTGAATTATTTAACCTAAACTAAAAAGTTATAAATATATAACCATGTAAAAAAGCCTAGGGTTAGCCTCATAATCCTAGGAATTTTCCAAGATCTCTCTCCTTCCTTTCATTGGTAGATCACGATGAATGATGATGGAACTCTGAATCAGATTAGATAAGGAAACAAAAAATGCATTAACTCCTCTTGGATTGTTGGAAAATGCGTTCTTCATCAACAATCGATCCAAAATCATATTAGGAATAATATTTTGGCATTTTAAACCCATTGATTAAATTATTGAGAGGATCTACTCTCATTCATGGATCTGCCCCACTTGTCGCTTTTTCATGAGCCTATGTACTAAAATTAAATTTTTTAATCATTGATGTTCTAACCCCAGTATCTTTTTCTTGATCGTTGGCCGAGAACGCTTGGACAATGATTTTTAAAACATTATTATTTGTCCTTTCTACGTATTTATCTTTGCATTCTTCACTGGTTAAATCCCCACGGTCTTGGTTTGACTTTTCTGGGAGGTACCGAACTCGATCGCGCCCCTGGATTCATAGCGGATCGATGAAACCATAACATATCAATAATAAAGGCATGGATCTGGGATTGTTATGGGACAAGGATGACCGATTATATGGTTTGAGACTAGATCCTCAAGGGTTGAATCTGTGGGAGTATAAAGAATGGGTATTAAATCCTTCTAGACAAATGGGGAATGATTTTTAGCAAGCAGCATCCCAGAGTCATGATTTCTGGTTGGATCCACAATTTTAGAATGATATTATCATTGGATCTCAAGTGGAAAGGATTGAACTGAGGCATGAAAACTAGATCTGGAAAATCTAAGATTTTTGCTAAAATCCACACTACATGATGTGTTGAATGAAGAAATAATGGTGTGTAGCCCCTCCTATAATGGTGGTTAGGGTATGAGAAATATTAAGGGGGACATGGTGTGTAGTACCCCTAACATGATGTGTACCCCTTCCCTATCTGGACAACCCATGTGACATGCCACATGGATGAGAATATGTGTGGAAGTACATGGCATAGAGAATGTTGTGTACTTAAGTACATGGATATGGGGTCCAGAACACAAACACAACCAAAAGACATGGACTGGGTCCCAATTAACCTGGACATGCTGTGTAGTCCACCTACATGGCATGTAATGTTACATAGATAGGGTTCCGTGTATTGGCCAAGGATATTGCTAGGCTGTGGAGCAGGACCACACATCGTGTGGGTGCCCTCACACACTGTGTACCCCTTGAACTCATTTGAGTAAACATTAATTGTCTATATCTGCTTCATTTGAACTCATATTTTTATCCCGAGAGTAGCCTATCCTAAGTGTTTTTCCACATAGAACATGATGGATCACTTGGTTGTGGATTTAGATATATGATGTGGAATATTCTTGGTATAGTTCTTAAGTGATGCTCGACGATGTCAATGGTTGTGTAAGATCACCAGAGATTCTCGAGTGGAACCCTCCAGATGAGTTGGGCATGGCTCCTCAATGACTTCTAGAGTGGAACCCTCCAGCTGGGCTAGGCATGGATCCTCTAGAGACTCCCAAGTGGAACCCTCTGGCTGGGATAGGTTTGGGTCCTTAATTACGATTAGAGTAGAACCCTCCAACCAGGTTGGGTATGGGTCCTTGACCTTCTGAGTGGAGCCCTCCTGTGATATTGGGGCATGGGACCTTGATGACTTAGAGTGGAACCCTCCAGTTAGGATAGGTATGGTTCCTCGACCAGCATAGTCAAACCCTCCTACTTGGTACGGCATGGGTCCTCCATCGACTATCAAATTGGAATCCTCTAGTTTTACCAAGGCATGGGTCCTCTACCTAGAGATTGTGGCACCTTGACTTTGTGGCACAATAATGAGGCACTGGTTAACATAGCTTTAGACTCATGAGAAATAGGAACACTTTCCCCACTAATAAAAATGTTTGAGATTCAGCCAAAGACCATGAGGGTGAGTCAATGCTTCCCAAATAGGATAGTATCAATGTGTGGAGAACAATTTCCTTATAATTTTGTGTTCAGTGAAAACATGTGGGATGTTAGGAATTATTAATGGACTTTTGAACTGTTGGATACTCTTCTTCCTAGGATGAGATGTGAGATGGATATCCCCTTACCCTCTCATTTGGTATTCTTGGATCGAGTATATATATATATATATATATATTCTTTCTTTTGGATTCACACCTTGGATTTGGATACTTTCCTTCTCAGAGAGGTGAAGACATGCAGGGTATACAATGTGATTTTCTGGTTTATATTCTCATTATTGGATGAATCTTCTCTCCTACTATAGGTGGTGAAGGCTTTATGAGTAGTTTATCTACTCACCGTGTTTATCCCCTTATGATTTGATGAGCTTATTTCACTCTCTTGTTGGGTTGAGCTACAGTCTTTCATTATACCTTTTTATATCTACTATTTTCCTCTTTTATTATATCTCTTAATTCTCACCCTTTAGATTTTAGGGTGTCCTACTGGGTATGTTTATACTCAACCATACATGGGCCTTTCTCACACATGTTGTGTAGTATGTATATTATGGACTAGTCAACTGTGACTATATAGGAGCTTAGGGATACTGAGTTCTTGGACTCTGTATGGTGGTCATAGCAAAGGATTTTGGAGTTGGGATCTCTTTCATCTATTTACGTTTCCAATTGTCTGTCTAGTTGGGACATATTTCTGGTTGGGAATTTATTTTTCCCCTTTACTTGTATGTTTTTACTACTGTATTTTATACTATTTAGAGGCTCAGATATACTTGGTTTACTTTACAGTAGTGTTGCATCTTTTCTTCTTTCCCTCTGCACTTTTACATTGAGTTGGCTATGTGTATGTGCATAATTTTTTAGGAAATGACCTATGTGAGATTATTCTTCCTTCGACACTTATCACCACCCCTTGTCCTATGGAGGCATTCTTGGGGTAGTTGTTTCTCGAGCCACGACTTGGGTTGGTTCATGATATATTGGCATCCGAACAAGTTAATTCCTTGGTACGTTGTTCGGATGTACCCCCTTAAAGAGGATTGGTTGGGTTTAGGGTAACAATGTTGATGTTTCTCTAGTATGTCTCTCAGGATGGGGAATCCAGTGATGGTGTGGCAGCCGTTGTATCCATTCATTAGGATGTTGGATACCTGTTTATTGAATCATCATGGCGAGACATTTTTTGTAGGGATTAATGGTACATGAATGATATAGGACTAATTCTTTCAATTTACTTCTTGAGTCAACTCCTCATTGTTGTTATATATATATATATGATCATATAACTTCAATACTCCTTGATAACTTTTTGGATTCCTCTGAGATGACATCCATCTTGGACACTAGCTCTAGTTTGTGAAAACAACCCCATGAGTGATGAGGCCTTAGTTCATGGTCCATCTTGTGACCCCTTCCTCCACGTGGTTAGGTAGCACTATCTCCCCCTATCAAACAACAGATATTTCCAGTAGAGTAGTATGATGACACACAAAATATTAGCATGCTCTATGAGTTCAAGCATCAGAGGTCACTGAGGTTTTGTGGCGAGCCAGATCGTCAAGCAGCAGAGGATTGGCTAGAGTTAGTGCTTCATGTCTTCAAGATCATCTAGAAAACAACATATCAGGTGGGTACACTGGGATCTAGTCTTCTCCATAATTCATTTGGGTACTAGTGGATCCTTGTTACAAAAATTAATGATGATTTGACACTCTCACAGACCGAATTCCAGTAGTTGTTCTGTGAGGAGTACTACCCCTCCTAATTATGCTCAGTCCAAATCAAGGAGATTCTGGAGCTGCATTAGGGAGTGATGAGAATGTATGAGTATGAAGTGAGGTTTATAGAACTTATATAGAATTATCTTGACGTGATCTATAATTTATACTTACAAGAACATATTTTTGATCATGGAATCTGCCGAGAGATATGAGCTATTATTGTGCCCTTGTACATCCCCACCTATGTTGGGGTGCTGGAGAAAGAACCGGGGATAGAGAGTTTTCTGTTAGAGGGATGCTATATGGATAGAGATGGTAGTGGGATTCATAGAGATGAGTCATCTAGATTAGCTAGCAGACACCAGATTCCAAGATCCTGGTGAAGGATATCCTTCCATGACCAGACTCAGGCATGTGGTCATAGGTAGCACACAGTACTAGGGAATACCAAAGAGGGGTGTTATTGTACTTGTGACAAGAAAGGTCACATGGTGCATGACTACCCAACTAGATGTGCTAAGAGGCACCAACATATACCATATGAACCACCACATCATAGGCAACGCTGTGATCATGGATATCCAAGTCCAGGACAGGGTGGTCCCCAGCGAGGTGGAGTTAGCAGGGGAGTAGGAGTATCTATAGGTGGAAGATGATACTATGAGATCCTTCCACCACCACCACTAGGAATCTAACTTCCGGCTTAGGGAGCTAGTGGTAAGGGCTGTGGAAAGATGTTGGTTATATATTCATATGATCTCGTAGCTCAATAGATGATCATATGTACGATCTATGGGTTCTCTACTCTTGCTTCAGTGTTAGTAGAGATAGGTTCTAGTCATCCCAATATCTCTCTACTCTTAGGGAGAGATCTGAAGCACCAGGTTGAGGTGATAGCATAACAACTTTGTCTTATGGTTCCTATAGGGAACACTTCTTATGTATCATTCATTTTTTAGTAGTGCAAGATATCACTTGGTGGAGAGAGGTTCTTGTGGTAAATTCTGGTCATCATGATGGAACACTATGATGTCATCTTGGGCATGGATTGGCTACCCATAGTCTTAGCCAAAATTTTCTATCACTATAGACTAGTCATATTCCTATGCACTAATGGAATGTGATTCCCCTTTTCTAGAGAGAGATATATTATTGAAGAACAAGTGGATTCTATTAATAAGAGGCTACTGACCATCACCCATTAGTTTTCAAGAGTATCCCATGGTGCCGTAGGATATTTATTTATCTAGGGTTCTTTAGTTGTGGAGGATTTTATGTACGTATTTCTTGAAGGTGTTCAAAGACTACCTTCGAGGTGGGAGATGGAGCTTTTCATCGACTTGCATCTTAGTATTGCATCTATATCTTCTACAACATATCATATGGAACCTACCACGATCAAGGAGCTACAGTTATAGTTGGAGGAAATTTATAAAAACTAGTGTGTCCCATTGGGTTAGTCCAGTGTTGTGTGTGAAAAATGTGGAAGGGATATTTTGTATTTACGTGGATTATCATTTCCTAAACCAAGCCATGATAAAGAACAAGTACCACTTTCCAAGGATTGAAAACCTATTTGACCAATTTTGAGGTTCAAGATGGTTCTCAAAGATTGATCTTAGATCCAAATAGAACTAGTTGAGGGTTCCTGAGGCTAATATTCCAAAGTTTTCTTTCTAATTTCCCTTCAGACACTATGATTTATTAGTGATTCCTTTTGGTGTAATGAATTCCCCCACTATTTTTATAGATTTTATGAAACAGGTCTTCCAGCCTTACTTGAACTAGTTTTTTATTGTCTTCATAGAACACATTCTCATCTACTCTATATCAGAGGAGGTTAATGCATATAACTTGAGGAGTTTTATTGATTTTATTTGAGAGAATCAGTTTATCATAAAGTTCTAGAAGTTCCAGTTATAAAGACATGAGGTTCACATTCTGAGGAATTTCATTTCTAATCATTGTTTATCCATGGATCTGGAAAATATCTATGTAGTTTATTCTTGTTATCCACCCATTAATGTATCAGAGGTGTAGGGATTTCTTGTTTTGGTAGGGTACTACAAGAGGTTTGTTATATAATTATCCATAATCGTAGCCCCTTTGACAACCCTAACATGAAAAGGGAAGTTGTTCATAGACTAAGAAGTGCTAGAGGGTGTTTGAGGAGTCAAGGAAGAGGCTGAAGAGTTCTCCATTTTCATGACTACTAGAGAAATGCATTGAGGTTATAGTGTATTGTGATACCTATGGATCTGGCCTCGATTGCGTGTTGATGCACTGTCAGGTGGTTATTGCATACGGGTCAAGGAAGTTGATACCCCATGAGGGGAACTACGCGACTCACGGACTAGATCTAGAGGTGTCAGTATTCACCTTAAGGATGTGAAGTAGCTATCTTCTAAGATAGTGCTTTGTGGTTTAGTCATACAACTCGAGTCTCAGGCACGCATTCAATCAGAGAGACACAAACCTAAGATAGTGACGCTAGTTGGAGTTCCTACAGGACTTTGACATTGAGATAGTCTATAATCCAAGGAATAGAAATGTTTTATCAAATTACATTAGCAATAATTCCTAGGCTCTCTTAGTGTGGGAAACTTCAGAGTAGTTAGCTTACCTGCATCTGACCTTGGTGGAGCAGGAGGGTACAAATTTTATTCAGTAATGGTGTTTACTCATTCGCTTCTCAATCATGTGAGAGAGTCCCATCTTGGATACATTTCCTACAAGGTATTACGTGATCATATATTAATAGGTGACTCACTATATGGATATTATGAAGGAGGTAATCGCGTCATCTTTTTTCAGGGGTGAATAGTGGTTCCAGTCATGTTGTAGGAGGAGGTTATGAGAAAGTTCTACACTTCTCCCTTTGTTGTACATACCAGTGTGTGGATTATGTAAAAAGATCTTCAATGGTAGTTTTTGTGGTATTGAATGAGATGAATCATAACTGATTTCACCTCAAGGTGCCTCACCTATCTGTAGGTGAATTCTAAGCACTATGTTTCGATAGGCTTGTTGCACCCCATTGAGACCCTGAAGTGGAAGTGAGATGGAATACCCATGGAATTTTTCATGGGGATTCCGTATGCAGTGAAGATCCATGATGTCATATAAGTGATAATTTACCAACTCACGAATTCAGTGCACTTCCTTTATTTCAAGGATGAGAGTTAGGTGGAAGGTTTGGGGAAATTGTATGTATAAAAGATCATTCTCCTTCATGAGGTTCCCTCAACAATTGTCTCCAATATTGATAGGGGGATTACTTCATTATTGTGGAGAGGCCTACAGGAGGAATTCAGGACCCAGAGGAGGTTGTGTATATCCTTTCACCACCATAACTATGGGAAGACCGATCACACTATCCAGGTGTTGAGGATATGTTGATATCTTGCGTGTTGGACTTCAGATGGATATGGGAGGATCTCCTTCCCTTAGTAGAGTTTTCATACAATAGCAACTACTAATCTACCATCAATATGTCACATTTTGAGTCCTTGTATGGGAGACCCTACAAGTCACCCTTATGATGGACAAAGATTGGGGAGACATCTCTTGTGGGCCTGGAGTTGGTGTAGGTGATGATAGAAAAAGTGCAGGTCATCCATGAGCAGATGAGGATGGCCTAAAGAAGAAAAAAAAATCTTACGGTTACCACCATCAGAGGCCCTTGGAGTTTTATTTTGGAGACCACTTCTTATTGTGAGTCTTCCCATAATTGGGATTATAAAGGATTGGATGGGAAGGCAGGCTATCCTCGATGTTCATCGGGTCATTCGAGATTGTGCAATGGGTTGGCGAGGTAGCCTATCACATTTCCCTACCCCCAAAACTGGAGCAGGGGCACAATGTCTTCCACATGTCGCAACTAAGGAGATAAGTTCATGAACCTACGCATGTCATCGACTGGGTCGAGATGGAAACTGAGGGTGGATCCACCTTTGTGAAGCACCTAGTGGAGATCTAGGATCGACAGGAGAAGACTTGGTGTGCCTGAAATTATTTTTTATTAAAATATTAAATATATTTTATATTGCACATATGAATATTTGAAAAGAAAATAGGATGACTCTTAAACAGTATATCATATCAAAATCCAAGATCACTATTAGGTCCAAAACACGGTTTTTACCCTAAGTGTTACATAAAATGAATTGGCACAGGACGATCATACCCTCGCTTATTGGAGGTATGTTCAATGGATTAAATTAATTAATTATTTAAATTAATTGAATTATTTAACCTAAACTAAAAATTTATAAATATATCTACATGGAAAGATACCTAGGGTTAACCTCATAATCCTGGGAATTTTCCATGATCTCTCTCCTTCCTTCCGTTGGTGGATCATGGTGAATGATGACGAAACTATAAATTGGATCAGATGAGGATGCAATGAACATAACATCTCCTTTGAGATTGTTAAAGACACATTCTTCATTAACAATCAATATTTAATCAAGGTTGGACTCATATTTTGGAATTATATTCCATTGGATTAAATTATTGAGCAAATCCACTCATGTTATTTGATCTATACCACTTGTGGCCTTTGCGCGAGCCTATGTACTGGTTTTTAATTATTTAATCAAAGTTTTTATACCCCTAGTATTCCTGTTCTTGATAGTTGGCCAAGAATTCTTGGGAAATTATGTTTAATAATTTATTATCGTGCCTTTCTACCTATTTTTCTTTATGTTCTTTATCAGTTGGATCTACATGATTCTAGTTCCACTTTTTCGGGAGATACCAGGCTCGATCGGGCCCTCAGATTCACGACAACTCGATGAAACAAGAATGGATAAAAAATAATGGAATAGATCTGGGATCACTACGGGACAAGGATGACTAATTAGATTTTTTTAGGATAGATTCTCAAGGTTTTAAGTTGTGGGAGCGTGCGTAATGAGCGGTGAAACCCTCCCAAAAAATGGTGTGTGATTTCTGGTGAGTGGAATCCTAGAATCCTGATTCCCATATGGATACAAAAGTTTTAGATGAGACTAGTGTTGGATCTAAAGAGGAAAGGATTAAATTAATGAATGAAGGATGGATTTGAAAATTTGGGATTTTTATCAAAATCCCAACTGCACATTGGGTTCAATAAAGAACACACGGTGTGTAGCCCCTCTAGTGGCAGCAACTAGGGTTTGAGAAATATTAAGGAGGATATGGTGTGTAGTCCCCTTAACATGTTGTTTACCCCTTCATCACTTAGAAAAATAGTGTGATGGTTGACACAGATGAGAATCCATGTACAAGTACATGGCCTAGAGCACAGAATGCACTAAAGTACACGGAGAAGAGGTTCGATACATGGACACATCCAACAGAAACAGTATGGGTATTGGTTATCCTAGACACGCCATGTAGTCCACCAACACGTCGTGTACTACTAAATGAACAAGGTTACATGTACTGACAAGGGACATGACCAAGATATGGATTAGGAACACATGCCATGTAGTCCCACTAACATGTCATGTACCCCTTGATCTCCTTTGAGGAAACTTGATTTGTCCATGTCTTGTTAATTTGAACTCGGATTTTGGCCTGTGAGTAGCCTACCTAGAGTGTTTTTTTAGTGTAGAACGTGATGGTTCCATCAGTTACGGATTTAGAGATATGATGTAGAATATTATGGGAACAACACTTAGGTGACACTCTATGGTGTTAATGGTCATGAAGTATCACCATAGATTCCCAAGTGTAACCCTCTTATTGGGATGAACATGGATCCTTGATGAATTTTAGAGTGGAACCCTCAAGATGGACTGGGCATGGGTCCTATACATAATCCTGAGTGGAACCCACTAACCTTGATATGCATGGGTCATCGACCTTCTGAGTGTAACCCTCCTACAATATTAGGTCATGGGACCTTGATGACATAGAGTGGAACACTCTAATTGGGATGGGAATGGAACCTTAACCATCATAGTGGAACCCTCATGATGGGTAGGGCATGGGTCCTCTATCATATATGAGAGTGAACCCCTCTTATTGTACTAGGGCATGGGTCCTATACCTATATATTGTTTCCGCTCAACTGTGGGTTATAGTAATGAGGCATGGCTTGACATAAATTTTTACTCATTATAAAGAGGAACTCTTTCCCAACCAAGATGCATTTTTGAGGTTCAACTAAAAACTATGTGGGTGAGTCAGTGTCACACAAAGAAGATAGTATCAAAGAATAGAGAATGAATTCCTTAGACTTGTGTGATTAGGGTAGACATGTGGGATTCTAGGCATCGTTGATGGACTTCTGGAACTATTGGATACTCTTCAACCTAAGATGATCTGTGAGATGGATATCTCATTACTCTCTCATTTGGGATTCTTTGAATAAGAATATATATATATATATATATATTATTTCTTCTTAATTAACACCTTTTATTTGGATAATTTCCATCCAGAAGAGATGAAGACGTGCAGGGTATTCCACAAGATTTATATGTTTAGATTCTCATGGTAGGATGAGTCTACTCTCCTGCTATAGGTGGTGAAGGATCGATGAGTAGTTCATCTACTCACCGTCTTTATCCCCTTATTCTTGGACAATCTTACTTTCACTCTCTTATCGGGTTGAGCTTCATTCATTCACTATACCTTGTTCTATCCATTATTTTCCTCTTCAATTAAATATCTTAAAGCTCCCCTTCGGCTTTTGGGGTGTCCTATTCAGTATTATTATACTCATCCCTTCATGGGATTTTCTTAGAGATGACGTGTCTTATGTAGATGATAGAGAGGTTGACCATGAAAATAGAGGATACTAGGGATACTTAGTTTTTGGACTATGTATGGTGGTTATATCTTGGGATTAAAGACCTCATCTCTCTTTCAACTATTTACTTTTCCAATTTTTAGTTAGTATTTAACATATTTCTATTTGGCCGTGTATTTTTACCCTATACTTTTCAGTTTACACTATCGTACTTTCTACTGTCTAGAGGTTCATGCATTCTTGGTTTAATTTACAATAGTTTTTCATCTTTTCTAATTTCCCTCTACACTTTTTCATTGAGTTTATTGTGTTCATGTGCACAAGTTTTCAAGTAAAGGCGTCCCTGAGTTAGTTATGACTTCGGTGCTTATCGCCACCCCCTGGAATATGGAGGCAGTATTGGGGTTGTTGTGGCTCAATCCCTAGTATGGGTTGGGTCGTGACACCCATAATCCAAGAGATAATAGGGTTAGTGGGCCTTAATTCCCCATTAATAAAAAGGATAACATAAATTCATTTTCTATCACAACTATAGAGGGATAATTGAGTGATGTTGAGAAAGGTACACCCACCATACACTCTCGAACTGTAAATGTTTTATTGGATTCTATATCTACCTAATCATTTATATATGAAGAATTTTATAAGGGTACCTCATTACCACCTAAATTATTATATATCAATTTATAAGAAAACCTAATTCTATTATAATAAAATCTAATTATTATAGCAGATCTCTATTGAAATATTGTGGGAATGTGATTCCTAATAATCTTGTGATACTCCCTCTAGTTGAATTTTATGTGATTTTAGGCCTGGATTGGATCTATATATATAAATCCCATATCATTTTATAGTGATATAAAGTCATATATTATATTCCAAATGAACTTATTACCGTTAATCATTATGAGGATGAATATGATATTCCAATGTAAATAACTTATATCTTAACGGTATTAATTATTATCCATGATGGATATCTATCTCATATGATTGTAGAGAAATCCAACATTAAGGACATTCCTATTTTATGAAATTTTGCTGATGTATTTCAAGAAGATTTACCCAGTCTTCCTCCATATCATAAAGTTGAGATTTCAATAGAAATAACAGATGGTGTTGCAATAATTTCTACAACTCCTTATAAAATGGATCCAATTGAGATTCATGAATTAAAGAAGAAACTTTTGGAGAATATTCATAAGGTATTAATACACCATACTTCATAACCATATGGCCTACCTATTCTTTTTGTTCTGAAGAAATTTTTGTAAATGCATATTTTCATTGATTATCAATTACTTAACAAGATTAATATCAATAACATGTACCCTCTACCCTATATTAAGGACTTTTTAAACAATTATAAGAAGATAAATACATTTTTCATAAAATCATTCATTTTGGATATCTTCACTTAAGGGTTTAAAAGGAAGATATAGTTAGGAAAATATTTTGTAAAAGGTATAGGAGTTATGAATTTATATTGATTCCATTTGGACTAACTAATTACCCTAAAATCTTCATGGATTTAATTAATAGTGTTTTTAGGGATTACTATAACCATTTTTGGTAGTCTTTATAGATATTATTCTTATATATTTAAGGAGAATTTAATAGAATGAATATGATTAGAGTATTGTGAAAATGAACCTAAGAAAAATGATGTTGTATAAAAATTTACCATGTTATAATTTTGGGTACATAAAGTATCATTATTGTTTCATATAATCTCATGTGAGGGTATTTAGATAGACCCTTCTATGAAATAAGTTATTGAAAAATAAACTAGACCAAACATAATGGATGAGATCCATAGATTTATTTGATTTCATTATACTTTTGAATATTTGTGAAGAATATCTCATTGCTGACTAAGACAGTAAATATTTTAAATTGGAAGGGATTCATGTTCCTTTAGATAGATGATTGTGATGAACATTTTAAGAAACTAAGGAGAAGGTTAATCAGTGCTCATGTTATAATGATACCCTATAGCGGAGAAGGGATATGATATATAGTGATACATCAAAAATGGTATTTTAATGTGACCTAATGAAAAATAAAATGGTGGTAGATTATTCCTCTTAAAAATTGAAAATTCATAAATAGAATTACTGAACACATAATTTGGATTTAGCTGGTGAAATTTTTTTATTAAGGGTTTGGTGACATTATTTGTATGGTGAATAGTGATCTATATATACTATTAATAAATTATTGGAGTAAAAATTTTAATCACAAGAGATGAATAATCCCCAAATAATTTCGTTGATGTTGATCATAGATTATGAAAGCACAATACATTACCGCCCGGGAAAGGTAAAAATTATGGCAGTTTCTCTAATTTTTAATAACCATGCTATTTTTTCCATGATAATAAATGAAAGAGATATAATGTTTATGGATTTATATAAGTTATCACATTAAATATTATGTAAAGGGAACAAATTTTATATTTCACAAATGAATGTTCAACAATCAATCCATAAGAGGATTAAGAAGGCACAAAAGGAAGATGATGAATTAAAGAAGAAGGAAAAGAATGTTCCTAAGTTCAAATGTCATCTTGCTTAAATAATAAGGTTCGAGAATCAATTTTTTATTCCCTTTATATAAATATTGAAGGAGATTTTGTATGAAGACTACAACTCATCATTATCTATTTATCCTGGAAGTATAAAGATATATATATATATATATATCTAAACGAGTATTTATGGTTGGACAACATGATGAGAGATATTTAATATTTTTATATCAGTGTTTAATATTTCATAAAGCTAAGGCTGGGAGAAATAAGTATAAGGGGTTTTTACACCCATTACCCATAAATTAATGGAATTGGGATTGTATCACAATGGATTTTCTCATCAGACTTACAATATTTTCCGAAGCCTATAATGCTATTTGGGTTGTTATTGATCATCTTACAATGACTAAAAAATCATTACTATAAAAATGGATTTATATCATCATATTATTTCATAAATTTACATTAAGGAAGTGGTAATTTTTTTAGAGTACCACATTGAATTGTATCTATTCAGGATATGTGGTTTACCATGATGTTTTAGCGAAGTCTTCAATAAGAACTAGATTCAAAGCTGTTTTTAAGTAATAGTTATCATCCTTAAATAGATTGTTTGTTTGAAAGAACCATTTAAACCCTAGAGTATATGTTCATATCTATTTATTTTAGGTTCAAAGGCGTTTGTCATAAATAACTCCACCTAGTGGAGTTTTGTTACAAAATTTTAATTCACTTGATCATTTAAATGGAACCGTATGAACCCAACTATGATAGGAAGTGAAAAACTCCTACACGCATGGATACGGATAGAGAAAAAAAGCCATTGGGAGCTGATTTAGTTGATTGTATATAAAAAATTGTTAGATATATTCAATAGTAGATATGATAAGCTTAGATTTGATAGAAAAGTTATGTTGACAATCATCGGTGAAATTTGGATATTGAGGTTTTCAACAATTTATTTATAAGAATATCACCATAGAAGTAGGTTATGAGGTTTGGAATGAATGGAAAACTATTGCATTTATATATTAGTACCTTTGAAAATTTTTATTGCATCAGGGTAGTATTTTATCATTTATAACATCATAAAAATGACTCTCAAGTTTATGATGTTTCTAAAAATTTGAACACAGTGATAATGCATACATACGACCTACCGTCTCCATGAATAGTGTAATTTATTTCTCTCTGTCTAACATATATGGATGATTATTAATATGTATATAATTAATATATATGATATTCATGTCATGGTTAACATTCTAGAACTTATTTATACATGACCAATATATAAATATTTTGACTACTGAATCGAAACATGCATGAAAAAATAAGTATATATCACTCAGAATAGTGATTTTAGTAAAGAATTATTAATAAATGGATGACATGATATTATAAGTAAATAATATATTGTATGATATATATTAGTATGTTTCTGAAATACATTTATAATAAAAATATATTGATTATATTTTATATCCAAATGTTTAAGAAGATATACAAGACTCGAGGTAAGAGTTTTATGTTATAATCTCATTATTTACCAGCATAGTTTATAATTGAATTTCTATTGAGGAAATTATATGATTAATATATGAAGTACCTTTAATATAATTTACACTAGTTATTTATGAAGATTACAAATTTTTCTATCATTTTCCTCTCTTTAATAGTTCATGATATTGATAGATTTTTTTTAGAAAAAAATGATTTTATTTCTCTTTTTGATTGAAAAATATTTTTCCATATCCATTTTTTAAAAAAATGATTTCAAGAATGTCTTAATTATTATCCATTTATTTTTGTAAGTAATTTTAACCATTTTTAAAATTTTTATGAAATATTTTAAAAGGATTCTTCTTTTCATTTTCCTAAATGAGGTAAATTTTTACTTTTTAACAAAACATGAAAAGAATCATTGTTACGACGTACATGACATGAATAGGATTTACCTCTATCATGACTACTAAATGATTTGTATATTCCTTTACATGTTTAAAAGGTTATATTACAAGAAAACATTTTCCATAATTTTTTGGATGTTATTATACTTTAGAGATTTTATTTCAAAATTAAATGTGTATTTTTTTAAAGAATTATTCTAGATATATTTTAATGAAACTTTACATTTATAAAAACATACTTTGAATTTAATAATCTATTTATAGTGACATGATCCAATGATAATATATTCATTATTTTTTAGGATGTTCTATGATTATTATTATGATATTTTTACAAAACCCATTTATTTTTCATGGGTCAGACTTTGATGATTTGAATATTGTTTTATGGTATTATGACATTTATATTAGTGAATTATGATTTTGTGGTTGTTGGGTTTGTTATATCACACCAATTCATTGGGTAAGGTGATATTTATATCTAATGAGATGATAATTATAATAATGGATATTATTTTGAATATATTTGATCACATATTGATATAATAATTTTATGTTTTAATATTATTCTGAAAGGAATAATAGTGGAAATGAATGTGAATAACTTTGTTCAAATTATAATGTATTAGTATGCTAGAATTATAGATATACTCATATGATTATGATTGAACATTATTGAGTTTATATATATTGAAATTATTATTATTATATATTCTTTCTATGTATTATACCTTATTTATTACTCTTGAATGATTATTACCACTTTAAGAACCATATTGTTTATACTTATGGAAAGTAAATGATTTTAGAGATTATAATATAAGAACTTATGGGTATTAGTGTTTTACATTGAGATCATGAAGTTGAATATCATAACACACCCCTATTATTATATTATCCTATAATGATTTATATCTCCCATGTTTACCCTTATTAAAGATATTAAATCACCCTTTATTATGTTTTGTATCCCCAAGTTAAGAATAAATTTTATAGGTAGTGTATTTTTAAGAAGAGAACAATGTGGGAAAATATTTATGTGAGATTTTGATTCTATTTCATGAAGTTATATGATTATGTGTCTATCATCAAAATAAAATAAACATTTACAGTCATAGGGAATGTTTTTATAGAATATATTGAATATTCATCTATTAATATATTATATCCGTGTATGAAATTATTAGACCACTATATAATCTAGAGTCATCAAAGAATAGAATGTAGAGGATTGGGAAAAAGTAGTGGTAGAGGTAGAAGAAAATATGGAAGTTGAAGCCTAAATTTTAAACATAGGCCATATATATGATCATATTAGAAGAAATATTATTCTAAAGAAAAATAACTAAAATTAAAAGTTATAAGAAGTACCTATAAATTGATTCAAATGACCTTGGGTCAAAACATAGCAAATGATATTGAATTATTGTGAAATAATTTCATAACGAGGGTTGAATAATTTTTCACATTTAGGAGTATACATCCCATTAATTCGATTTATGTTGAGATAAAATTAAACAAAAGTTCATTTCTTATGATTTAAAAAGTCTTTAAAAACATGCTTCAAGGAGTAATTTCCTTTAAAATTACATCATATTATCATGAAATAACCCAAAATAATAACCATTTTAGTGTTTTCATGTAATATTATACCTCATTTCATTCTGATGTACTATCCGGTGAGAATAATCAAAAAACAGTTTCATAGTATATAATGATTACAATCAATTTATAAGATAAAAATATAACAAACCAACATAATTTTTCATGAAATAACAAAAAATAGTCACTGTTTAATTTTTTACTTATATGAGTCCACCAGATTTCCATCTAACATGTCGGTTTCTCAAAAAGGAAAAAAGTGTGTTTTTTATTTAAAATTATAAAAATATTTCTCAAGGGTTAATAAACAACAAAATGACATAAAATTTTCATTAAATCATATGAAAAAAATAAATGAATTATTTGAGAAATATATGAGTTTTAAATATGTTAATACATCATGTGGTATGATCAAAATGACTAAAAATTACTTTTATTAGATTTAATAGTCTTTAAAAAATTAATCAAATGATCAAAATTTAGTAAATTATCTCTGATTGTTGTGAAATCATAAGAAAATGTCTTCTATTTAATTTTTTACATATAGGAATATAAATCTCATGAGTATGTTGTGTGGTTTTCCTAAAATGCCCAATAGTGTTTTTTCATTGATTTAATATAAAAGGGTCTGAACCTTTAAATTGAGCCCATATTTTCATTCAATCAAATTAAAAATATCATTGAATAATTTTTTACATGTATGAAAAGGACTCATGTAAATTTGATATGCATTGTGGTTGGAATGATAAGATTTTTTTGAAGACTAATTAATTAAAAAAATGTATCAAAGGGTTAAACATAACAAATTTCCTCAAATTATGAATAAATCACATGGTAATAACCTCTTTTTAGTATTTTATATATGGTAATAGAGAACACACCAATTCAAAATACTATTTTCTTAGAATAAAAAATGTATGTTTTTTATTTAAATATTACAAAACATTCATAAAAGGGTCAAAACCTAACTTACATCCTTGAATTATCACAGAATAAAATATGACTCATTAATCCAACATGTGGTGATCTCAGAATAATGAAAATATCATTTTTAATGTTTTAAAATGTGGTTAAAAATCACGTGTCAAAGTGTTAAAACCCAATAAAAGCCTTAGATTCTCCTGAAATCTTAGGAAAAGGACAATCAATTAATTTTTGTCATATAGGAATATATTACATGTAATTTTGATGTATCATGTGGTATAAATGATCAAATAAGTAGTTCTATAGTAATAAATTATTACAAAAACTATTTTATGATCAAAACATAGAAAACAACCACTAATTTTCATGAAATCATCAATAAACTACCACTATATAATTTTCAACAGATAAATAGACCATATACAAATCACAATTTGATTGAAATGACCAAAAGTGTGTTTTTATTGATTTAAAAGTAAAAAAATATTAGTTAAAAAAAGTGCCCAGTGAACAATATTGAATTTTCATGAAATCATATAACATTAATAATTTATTAATTAGTGAAAAGTATGAATAGAACATACATAAATGACCTGTGGTCATAATGATATAAATTTTAATTGGATTTACCAATTATTAAAAACATGTTTCGAAGGCTCAAAACCTAAACAACACCCTTCGTTTATCATAAAATCACAAGAAAATAACCACCGTCTAATTTGAGAAATGTTGAAACATATCACACATCAGTCATAATCATGAATAATTAATCCAAATTTCACTAATTTAATATCATAATAACCATGTCTTGATATGTAATAATTATAAATAATAATTTTCTCATGAATTTTACATTTTGACCTTCAAATTATATAGAAATTTTTTTAATTTCTAGGTTTTCACTAGCATAAAATTGAGATTTCACAGCCACGAAAAGCATTATCAAATAATTATTTGTGACTGTGTAGCGATCACAGTTTATGGGGGGTCACACACAACCAATGGTGATAATATATGATAGTTTTATAATTTATTGAATATATATATATATGCATTGGAGACCGCTAATGGATCATACCGGTGGTGGCAGTGAATGATATCATTTATTTAAAAAATAAACATGAATAAATATTATTATTGTTTGAAAATTACATTAATAATATATTTTATAAATTAAAAAACTAAAGTATACAATAATAAATATTATTATCCAAATATAGCATAATACTTCCAAATAAATCATATTCCCAAAAGAAAATAATATATTCAAAAAAAACTAGATGATCACTTAGTTCAATGTGTGATGACTTCCTTTTGACATAAGTAAATAAACATTCATCAAATGGTGAAAACCTATAAAACAATATAGGATTTTCATAAAATCATAGGATAATGACTGATGGTCAATTTGTGACATGTACGAATAAAAAACTTGTTAGTATAATGTGTGATGTGGTATGAAAAACCAAAAAATCCATTTCATTATGTTTATGTCTTTAAAATCATGCTTCAATGTCTAAAAACCTAGAAAACAATTCATATTTTAAAAGATTCATAGTGTAATTTACTATGTTTAATTTTTACCATTTTGGAGTAGGAAACTTGTCAATCGAACATGTAGTTTTCTCAAGATACTAATAAAGATGTTTTTATGGATATAAAATCCAAAAAAAAACTACTTAAAAAGGATGAAACCTTGAAAAAATGATATTTAATTATCATGAAATCATTGTACAATTATTTCTCAATAATTTATGACATTTTGGAATGGAAAACATTTCAATATGAAATTTGGTTATCTCAGAATAACCAAAACATTGTTTTCAACGATTAAAAAGTGTTTAAAACCCTATTTTATAGAGTGGAGACCTCGACAACGACCTTGAAATATCATGAAATCACATGAAAAAAACATATTCTTAATGTTGTATATATATTATAAGAACTCATGTTAATAATACATGTGGAATTATCTGAATGAAAAAAAGTGTGTTTTTAAGATTTACAAGTCAAGAAATATGCGTCAAATGGTCAAAACCTATAAAATAACCTCAAATTATCATTAAATCAGAGGAAATCATTTTTTAAATAATTTTTTTCTTCAATAATCATATATCTCAACAATCCAATTTTTTTTCAACCTAATATTATTAAAATTATGGTTTTAAAGCATTAAATAAGCATTAAAAAATATTTCAAAGGATAAAAACCAATAAAACATCCCTGAATTTTTGTCAAATAATAATAAGATGACCACCATTTAATTCATGAAGGATATAAACATTCCATATTTCAGTTTGATGTAAGTTATGGTCAGAATGATTGAAGAAAATGTTTAACAGTAAAAATGATTCAAAATAGTTTACATGGTTAAAACATAGGTAAAAACTTAGATTGTCATGAAATCATAAAAAATTACTATCATTTAATTTTATATAAGTAAAAATAGACTATAAATCAATTTTAATAGAAGTTTTCCCAATATTTCCAAATATTCCATTTTATTGATTTAAAAGTCAAAAAATGTGAATCATAAAAGTCAATCCTTAGAAAGACCTCAGATTATCAACAAATTATAGGATATATATAATTGATTAATTTTTTACATCTATTATTAGGATGAACATAAATGTGATATGTCGGAATAACCCAAAAATAATTTATAATATTTAAAAAATATGAAAAATATTCATCAATGGGTCAAAACCTAACCAATATCCCCAGGATATTCTATAATCATTGGAAAATGAATAATAATTATTTTTCAATATATAGATATAGATCAAATTCAAGTCATAATTTCTGTTTTATTGGAGAAATTTTGGAACATAATTCATTTCAATTGGACTCATAGTTTCCCTCATAATGATTAAAAGTTAATTTTTACTGATTTAGAAGTCAAAAAGAGCTGTTAAAGTGTTAATACCAAGAAAATATCCTCTAATTTTCATGAATTCCAACGAAAAAAAACGTTTGATTAATTTTTGACATATATGAATACACCTCATATCAATATTATGTGTGATGTGGTTAGAATGACACAAAAATTTGTTTTATAAGATTTTAAAGTTTTTAAAAACATATAAAAATTGACCAAACCTCAAAAATGACACTGAATTGTTATGAAATACAATTTTATCATTGATTAACATGGGAAAATGATCAAACATCAATCTAGAATACTATTTGGTCAGAATTAATAAATAATTTTTTTATTAAATTTAATAGTTATAAAAAATATGCGTCAAATGATTAAAATCTGGAAAATGCCCTAGAATTGTCCTTAAATTGTTTGAAAATGACCTCGGTTTAATTTGAGACATGTACTAATAAATTTCACATCAGTACATCATGTGTTTTTCACTGAAAGGAAAGACCTATTTTTTTATTTAAAAGTTAGAAACATGTGTCAAAAAGAAAAAACATACAAATGACCCCATATTTTATTATAATCTTTAGAAAACTATCGTTGAATAATATTTGACATGTCTAAATAGATTTCCAATAAATTCTACATGTGGTGCATTCATTGTGGTCATAGAGATTGTAAAATATGTTTTTTTAGATTCAAATTTCAATTAAATTGTGTGTCATATGGTTAAATGACAAAAACAACCTATTATTATCCTTAAATATCTGGAATCCGATCATTATTTAATTTTTGACATGTAAAAATAGACTACACATAAAATTGCCTTGAAATTTATTAAAATAAATAAGTTCATTTTTACTAATTTATGTTAAAAAATCATGCATCAAATCATCTAAACCAAGAAAACATCATTAAGATATTATGAAATCAAAAGAAAAAAAATTGATGATCAATTTTTGACATGTAATGATAGACAACACATCAACCAGACATGATTTGTGTTCATAATGTCCCAAAAATATGTTTTATTAGATTTTAGACTCTTTAACAATGTTATTAAAAGAAGAAAAAACATAATAAACCTATCGTTTTCGTTACATCATAAGAAAATAACCTTGATTTAATTTGTGTCATGTTAGAAGAGATGACATATCAATCCTACATGAAATTTTATTGTAATAATTAAAATTTAGTTTTTATAGATTTAAAAGTTAAAAACATATGAGAAATGTTTAAAATATACTAAAAAACCTCAATGTATCATGAAATCAAATGAAAATGATTATCAAATAATTTGTGACATATGAGTCTTTAAAACAAGCTTCAATGTTACATGACATATAAAATGACCTTTTATTGTTTTGAAATCAATGAAAATAGAAACCATTTAATTGATGACACATGATAATATACTATATTTCATTAAAATTTATTCTATGGTTAACATGATCAATAAATCAATTTTACAGTAAAAACGATCAAAAATATTTTAAACAGTTAAAAGGACCTTGGACTGAAATTAACTCACTGGAAAACAACCATCATTTAATTTTTTATATATAGGAATATACCACATTTAAATCATACTTTTTTCCTTGAATTTCCAAAATTGATTTTTTAAAGTCAAATAACCATTTTTTAACATTAAAAACTTAACAAAAAATTGTAAATTATCCTAAAATTGTAGGAAATGATCATTGATTATAACAAAATCGCAGGTAAATGATTGAATTTTAATTTTTTATATATATTTATAGATTATATATCAGTCTGACATTTGTTTTGTTTTTTGAAATGAACAAAAGTGTGTTTTTATTGACATAAAAGTCAAAAAATCGTGTCAAAATTTGGAAGGTGAATCTCAAAATATTATGATAAGTATAAGAAAAATGTATTAGTTGGATATAATAATAAAAATAAATAAGTTATAAAGAAGTAAATAAAATAAAATTATTATAACATGGAAAATATGAATCCATTAGGAATAAAAATTCAAGTGGAAATTGGTAGAACCATAGTTAGAAGTTAATCTATAATAGAGAAGAAAGTGGATAAAAACATGATTAAAAGTTTGAATAAATGAAAAATATAGAATATTATAATATAAAATTAAAACAAAAAAAATAAAAATTATAAGAAAAAAAATAATCCAATATAAATTCAATAAAACTTAGAAAATACTTAGGTGAAAAAAATAAAAAAACAAAAAGTAAAAGAAAATTCTAGAAGTCAAATTCCATAATCTAGAAGTAGAATAATAATAATTAAGTCAAAAGAAAAATATGAAGGGAAAATTCATGAAAATATTTTATAAGAAGAAAATTTATAATAAAATGATTTAAAATCAAAAAAAAAATCCCGAAGCATGACGTCAAAATCTAGAAATGGAATTAGATGCATAAGTAAGAGAAGAAATAGTTGGTAAAAAATAAGTGTAAAAATACATAAGATGAATAAAAAATAAAAGTATAAATAAAATAAATAGAAAAAATTATAATTGAAACAAAAAATCCAAATCCAATTGAAAAATATGTGATAACATAAAAGTTATTGTTGAATATTATGTAGGAAAGATGCTAGAAGTAGTAGTTGAATATGAAGAAAAAGTGGAATCAAGAAACAAGAGTCATAAATAAAGTTAAAGTTAATGCTGGTCATGGTATATTCAGAAGAAAATAAAGAAGATGAATCCAAAAGTAAAAATAGAATTCATAAACAAGTGATTATTATTATAAGTCATAAGCTGAAGCAAAAGCTGTAAAAGCATAATTCATAAGGAGTTCCTAGAAATATATGAAAATAAAAAAGTTCTAAAACATAGAAAATGATCTCATATTATCATAAGATCATTGGAAATTAATTATTGAATAATTATTTACATGTAATAATAGATGTACTATTAATATTATGTGCAAAAAACTCACAATATTAGTATGTTTTTCAGGTCTTGACACTTTGACAGATGTTTTTAAAGACTTTTAAGTCTAATAATACAATATTTTTAGTCAATCAGACCACAATGCATGTTGTATTGATGTGAGGTATATTATAAAAGTCAAAAATTAATCAAATATCGATGTCCTATGATTTCATGAAAATTTGAGAACTTTTATCTATATATTAACATATTGACATACATTTTATTTACTTTTAAATCAATAGAATTGACCTTTTGTTTGTTTTGAGAAAACTGCCTATCAAATTGATGTGGGGTCTATTTCAATATGTCAAAAATTAAATGATGGTCAATTTCATATGATTCAACTATAATATATTAACTATTTTTTAGCTTTTTACCCATTGACACACATTTTTTTGACATTTAATTTAATAAAAATTTTCTTTTAATCATTTCAAACAAACCACATGTTGTATTGATGTGAAGTCAATTCCTAGAGATGAAAAATTAATTGAAAAAATTTATCATTTTATTTAATATCAATATAAGTTTTTTTTATTATGACCATCAGAATTTTTTTTGAAATACTTAAATCTAACAAAACTATATGTTAGGTCATTATGACCACAGCACACATCAGATTGACATATAGTCTACTCATAAATTTCATAAATATTCATGGAAGTCCCAAATTATTTTCTTAGTTTGGGAATATATTAATAATAATGTGAAGGTTAAATGGAACTTTTAACTATACTGATAAGTTTATATGGAAAATTGAAATGTGGTTGGTTCATACTCATATGAAATGACTCAATTATCAATTTCACAATTTTTTTCATAAATGTGAGCTCGTTTGACCAGTTATTAACACCCTTTATCCTAGATTTTTTCATTACAAAAAGAATAATGTTAGTAAATTGGATGATGAAAATTTAATATTGAAAAAATGATGTTGGATTTATAATAATGAATTAGATATGGAGTTAAAATAATTCCAAAAATTAGTGAGTGTGTGTTACATCCTCAATAATTCAGCTTAATTACTTCCACCTACTACCATCAACATCACTAATTTAATGTTTTATATAATGATATTTCTTACTAGAACATGAATATAATTCTTTTAATAGGAAGTGATAAGTCTTTTATTTGACTTTTCTATCTATTATACAACCTAGTAATTCGTCATATTATAATTATTAAAAATAAATTTGGATTTAAAAAATAGAATGGTCCAAAAAGAAGATATGATTCAGAAAAAACTTAATTTTAAATTACATAGTGAGGATTAATAGATTTCACCCCTCTCACCAAGATGAATCTGACCTAGTAGTCACAGTATTACCCCCAAGCGTCCCATCTAGTAAATATAAATGAATACATCTTTGTCTACATATCCCATATTAGGATATGTAATCCCACCATCCCTCCCCCATAATCGGTAGAATTATGTTTCCCCCAACAACTAAACTCGAGTTCACAGGGAATGTATCTGTATCCCCAACCAACTAGTCTATATATTTTTGTAAATTCAACTTAAAAACACAAAATAAGTTAACTTAACAAAAATATAATGTTTATCATGAATCTTCCAAGAAAGGATCTAAAAGATATCATTTTTGAAAATGATTGGAAACTACCCTTCAATGGATTTGGTGGTTGTCCTATTTTTATTAGCACAAAAAAGATTCAATCATGTCATCATAGTTGAAAGGGGGTAGTTTATATCTTAGACAATCCATCATTCTTCTTATTTATTGAATTTAATTTTAAAGAAGATGAATTAAATTAAAACATAACTAAAATTTTATTACGATATCAAATGAAGTCTAAAAATTCATGAGAAAAATAGAAATTAATATGTTTTGTAATCATATATCAGATGATTCATCATCTCTCTCTATAGTGCTCTGGGATCTACCTCCCCATTTTAGGGTCTCCTATGTATCTGAAACTAAAAATTTCTAAATTTGTTTCCATAAAAAACACAATGATATAGGAAATAGTAAACTAATAATTTTGTGATATGATATCTCATTTTGATGATATTATAATTTTTCCAAAAATCCATTATTCATTATATTTTAATTTATTTATATAAAAAATAATATTAATTTAAATAACCATGATTTAACTAAATTACCAAAATTACTGAAAACTACTCATCTCTTGGTAAAATCATTTATATATCAAGAAAATATTCTAACATTAATAAAATACTGAACAAAATTAAAAAGTAAAATCAATTTAAAATATAATTCCTGAAAATGGAAATATACATAAAGATAGAGTTAGTAGCAAATACAATAGATGAGGAAAATGATTGGAGTTTTATAGAAAAATTAGAGTAAATAAAGAAGAGTTGTAAACAAAAAATTTAAAAATATTATATATATACAATGTATAAAAATATGAACTTGATGCAAATGGTGTTTCTAAAGTAAGAGTAGGAGAAAGAATAGAAGAAATAAGAAAATTTTCTATGAAAAATATGAAGTGGAAGGGGAAGTCAAAGTTGAAAAAAACATTCTCAAAAGACGAATCATGATTATATAGAATAATGAATTCTATAAAAAAAATTAAAACATAGAGGTAGAATAAAAAAAATAACACTATAAAATTTTGAAGATATAATGAATATTAAAATTAAGAAATCATAAATCAAAAGTCAATGAACCAACCATTGATGAAGAAATTTTTTGAAATAATCAAATAATGATCTATTGTGAATATGGCAGAAAGATTAATAATAGAATTTAAAGCTAAATAAAATGTCTAAAAAATGAGGTGATAAAATGTAGTAGATTGATTGAAAATAAAATAATAAAAAAATTAAATAAAAAACTAGAAATTATAACTTTATAGAAAAAATTGAAGTATGTATACAAGAATATGTCATAATACATTATCATATGTAGAAGTGGAATTTGAAGTAGAAACAAAAAAAATTGAAGTAGGATTTAATATAAATATAAAAGGAGTACTAAAATCATTGTTCAAATAATATAAATAAACTATATATAGAAAGAGAATTAAAATGTAAAAACTAATTGTGGATTTTGTAATAAAAGTAGAAATAAATGGTAATGAAGAATTGAAAATCCAAAATTTAGACAGATAAACTCAAAAGTGGATAGAAATTATAAGAAAAATTTATTAGTTAAATATGAAAATAATAAACAACAACTTATGAAAAATGATGAAAATAGATATACAAGAATAATTAAAAGACATTGATATTAGGTATAATTATTCTAGAAGCTAATAGAAGAACGAGTTTTAGAATTTAATTTAAAAGAGAGAAGGAAAAAAAGAACAGCAGAATCACATGAATGATTAAATGAAAAAACTAGAAGACACAAAAGAAAAATAAAAAACACAAAATAAAAGAAAATGTTGAATAAAAAAAAGGAATCCAATATAAATAAATATTATGTTAATAAGGATAAAAAATCCAAATATTAGATGGATAATCTAAAAAGTGTATTGCAAGTATAAGAAAAAATGTATTATTTTTATATAATAATAATAAACAAATACTTATGAAAATTGATGAAAATATATGTACGTGATAATGAAAATCTGAATACATTAGGTTGAAAAATACTAGAGTTTAAGGAATAACTATAGTTAAAAGTTAATCTTGAAGACAATTGAAAAAGTAAATAATTAGAATCAAAAGTAGGATAAAAAAATCAAGACGACTGAAAAGGTAAATAAAAAAACAATAAGAAATAGTATAAAAAAGGAATTGAGTACAAAAAAAATTAAATGTAGATAAATATTTTAAATAAAAAATAAATCAAAATTAGGTTTAAATGAAAAAATTAGAATTAAAATTCTAAAATATATAAGAATATGAATAAATAATATTTTTATAGAAATATTTGAGAGAATATGAATGAAAGATAAGTAGTGAAAGGTATAAGGTATGGGAATTAGATAGAAAAAAATTAATTTGATGCATAAATTCTAGTGATAGCTGAACCAAAAACTGATGGCACACACTAGGGGAAGAATTCAAAAGAAACAAAAATAAAATTAATATGGGAAATAAATTCTAGAATAAAAAAACATAAGTAAGAACAAAAAATAAAGAATAAACATAAGATAAATAAAAAGAAGAAAAATTAAAATAAAATATCCATAAACTTGATGTCAAGATATACAAATGGAAATAGAACAATATGTTTGAGATGAAAAAAATTTGAAAAAAATAAGTGGAATAAAAAATATATGAATAATTTAAATAAAAGCATAAACAACGGAAAAAGAGAGAAATTTAAAGAAAGAAAAAAAATAAAAAATACAAAAAAAGGAATAGGTAATATGACAAAAGTAATAGTTTAATATGAAGTAATTAAGAATACATAAATCATAGTTTAATATGAACTAATATTATTTGCTATAATATGGATTCATAAAAGAATTTAAATTCAATATTAGTTAAAAAGAAATCGCACATGAAGAAGAAATTATAGAAGCTTAAGGAAAAAATATAAACATAAGACACAAAAAATAGCATATTAGTAGAGGTATAAGTAAAAATAAAATAAATAAATATAGATTTCAGGAAGAGTACCTCGAAATAGATGAAAATTAAAAAGGTTCCAAACCTAGGAAAAGGACATACATTATCATGAAATACTTGGAAAATGAATGTTGAATAATTTTTGACATGAATGAATACATGGTCCATCAATAATGATGTGTGGTGATCTCACATTCCAAGTTTTTATTAAAGTATTAACTCATTAATGCATGTTTTTAATGAATAAGATGTATAATAAAACTATTATATCAGTTATTTTAACCACACTGAATATTGGATTGATGTGAGGCCTATTCATATATGTCAAAAATAAGCTGAAATACCATGTATAATTATTTCACAAAAATCAGAGTTTTTTTTATTTATTGACCCTATGATGTAGTTTTTTAACTTTTATTTCAATAATATACATCATTAATAATTTTTCAAAAACTGAAAGTCATACTGACATGAGGTTTCTAGAATCATGTATAAAATTAAAAAACAAACGTTTTTATATTATTTAACTATAATATGAGGTATTTTTCTATGTTTTCACCATTTAATGCATGATTTTCAAATTTTAAATCAATAAAATTGATCTCTTTGTCATTTTAAAAAAACCACAACTCAAAATTATGTTTGGTTAGTTCTTACATGTCAGAAATTAAACAAGGGATGTTTTCCTTTGATTAAATGACAACATGAGGTAATTTTATAGGTTATAAACCTCATACATCCATTTTTATAAAGTTTTAAATATAATAAAATTGTATAATTTGTTATTACGACCATAATATATGATATATTGACAGGCTACCTATTACAAAATGTCATAAATTTTTAAGGAAATTTGAAATCATTTTCCTGGGTTTGACCCCATTTAATAAGAATGTGATAGATAAAAGGAACATTATATTATACCAAAAAATTATGAATTCATATTTATTTTTGGTTGGTTCCTATAGATTATAAATGAATCAAATATCATTTTTCTATGTTTCCATGCCAACCTGAACTCATTTTTTAGGTTTTAAACACCCTTTTTCTAAGTGTTTTTCAATATAAGAAGAATAAAAACATATAAGGGGGAGATACACATTTAATGTTAAATAAATTACATAGGTTTCCTCACAAGGGAAAATAATTTTAGTGAAACTCATTTTGAAATCAGTTACTATGTACTTCATCCAAAATAATTGAGCATAATATATTTTAACTTTTATAATCAGCTTCAATAGTGGAATGTTTTTCCTAAGGATGCTTCTTGCTAGATCATGAAAATATAGCTTCTCCTAGTATATGAAAAATTATTTAAGTACTTTTCCTATCTATAATACATCTAACAAAATGTACATTTGATTAACTCTTAAGAACAAACATTGATCCAGAATAATAAAATCAACCAATTCAAAAGACTAGCTTATCAACATAATAATTTTTACAATGTATAATGAGGATTAATGGTTTCAAAACCTCCCCCAAGAAGACTTTGACCCAGTAGTTATGATAACACCCCCAAGTGGATTAGCTAGTACATATCATCAAAATTGTCTTCATCTATGTTGGTACTATCAGGACAATCTAGAACACCAACCATCTCCATAATCTCCAGAATTTTGTTTCCCCAAGTTCTTGAAGCTGAGTTCAATAGGAACATATCTACAACTACCAACCACTATGATATGGGATATTTTCATGGTATATTAAAAAATATTCAAGTAAACTTCACTAAAATATATATTATAATAGTTTAAGGAGTGGTAAAAATACAATGAAAATCATATGATAAACCAACAGGAAAGAACATAGTGAGACTCGAACCTGAGACCTCACTAAGACCCCATAGAGCCGCTACTAATCAAGCTGGACCTTAGGGTCCACTAAAATATGTATTTTTTTCAATACATAAAAAATAGGACCTATAAGATATACTTTTGGAATATGAATAGTAATTTTCCTCTAATAGAGTTGGTTTTTGTCATGTCATCATAAGGGAAACCATGAATCGATCATGTCATCGTTTACAAGGGAGGAAGATGTAAATCATCTACAATCCCTGCTCCTTTAACATTATTAAATTTTATTCAAATTAATTTAAGTTAAATTAAAAACCTAATTGAACATTAAATTATGATTTCAAATAAAATTTTAAAATGGATGTGAATGATATAAATTAGTATTTTTAGTAATAATATCTCATATGATTTGTTTTCTCTTGCTATAGTTCCCTAAGAACCACCTCACTATACAAGGGTTTACAAAGTGTCTGAAAATAAAAATTTATAAATTTCCTTTTATAAAAAAACATTTATATAAGAAATATTACATTAATTATTTTTAAATTTGATATCTCCTTTGCAAGATGATTTCATTTTTCATTCAAAATCTGTTATTCATTATAATTTTATTTATTAAAATAAAATAATTTAAATAATTTAAATAACCATGATTTGAATAAAAAACAAATAGATAAAACAAATTTCTTCTCAGGGTGATCATTTATTTATTAGCACATTTTCACTAGTAAGAAATTATTATAGATAAAATAATTAAATGGAAACAACAAAAGAAAAAGAAAACACATGGAATTAAAATGGAGATGAATATAGGGGTAGAGTTAATAGAAATTGAAGTAGATGAATCAAATTATAAGAGATTGAATGGAAAAATGTAAATTAAATAAAGAAGATATGTAAAGATAAATTGAAAAGGAATATACATATACAAGATTATAAGATGAACTAGATGCATATGTATTTTCCAAAGATGTGGTAGGAGAAATAATAGAAGTGGTTTGGAATGTTTGAATGAAGGGGAAGAGGAAGGGGAAGTTGAAATAGATAAAAAACATTTGAAAAATATAAAGGAATAATATATTAAAAAAATGACATAAGAATATTTAAAATTAGAGGTAAAAGAAAAAAAATACCACTAAAAATGTTGAATAAAAATTGAATCTCAAAATATAGATATCAAAAATAAAAAATCAAAGCACCTATAACGCCCTGACCCCTGAAGCCTGGAGCCAGTGTATTATTTAAATACATTTTCATTATTAAAAGGAATAAAATCCTAAAGGACCAAGTAGTTTATTAGTTTCGTAAAACCAGATACATACATAGATTCAACACTACAACTGAAATGGAAATACAATATAAATGTTGTATTGAGAACATCCAGAACTCTAAGTTTATACCAACAGTTTATTCATAGAAAAATTCTTCATGTCCTAAGAAAATGAAACATAAGAAAGGGTTGATCTAAAATTCTCAGTAAAGGTAAGTAATACTGGTTAAGATATCATAAACATAAACATTAGGCATGGTGAATAACTAAAAATACATGCCTTTAAAAATATAACTTCAACACATTATGGAAGGAATAAGAGTTTAATAAATAGTGCCATAATAAATCCTAATCATGGGTATTCTACTAGTTGAATAACCAAATGAACTATCAATACTATTTTCATAAATAGGTAAATTCATATGTCAGACATCATAACCATACCGTTACGTCCTTGTGCCAAGACCATAAATAACCATTTTGTCAAGGCCTCATGCCATGAGATTGTTTGTCTCATACAATCTACCGATGCATAGAGGGGATATAGAAGGCCCCACCCATCACATAATAAGTCCAATTAATTCCTCTTATGAATTGGGATAAACATAAACAACATATACATTCATATTTAAACTAACATATGAAATGTAAATAACTTTCCCCAATCATTAAAGGTAAACACTAATCATTCGGAGTAACATGGTGAATGATATCAAGATAGAACATACACATTCAAACTAATAAGAAACCATTAATTAAAATATTTTGTAGATGATATCATAGGAGATAAATCTATCTTAAATACAAGATTCATCAAAGTATTTTGACATAAATAAATATACTTTTAAATGAGACCACTGAAAAATTATTGAGGAAATAATCCTTAAACATTCTAAACTGTCCCATACCACCTTGAAACATTCAAATAATAACCCATTAGGATATCATGAGAATAATGAGACTACTGATATGATATAAAAAGGTCAGTACATACACCACTAGAAAGAAGTGGTGGACAAGGAATATATCTCATTAAAGTTAATGTGAGATTAGAAAAATCCTTTTTTTTACTTTAGAAAGTAGAGTTCTTTTGGAAAATCATTTATATCTATCATGAAATTATATTGTAAACATGTATATCCTATAAAATAAAAGTGAAGGTCAATGAAATTATATTTTAGGCTTAAATAAATTCTTATTGATGTGAAATCATTTAAAAAGTGTTATTAAAGAAGCTTTAGAAATAAAACATTTTAGTGGAGTTTATGGAATTATTTAAAGAGATTTCAAAGCGCAAATGCATGTTTGATTTCATAAAACAATAAATAAACCAAAATATATTTTTCAATTTAAGATGTGTTATTTTTTAAAGATAAATATGGATTAAAAAAATATTATATAGTGAGCTTAAAAATAGGCAAGAATCCGAGAAATTCGTTGAATCTAGATTGTATTTCGGGAAGAATTTTTGAAAGATCCTTTTAAAAGATATAAATCCCCATAAATTAAAGTGTAATTATAGTTGGTACACATATATATAACATTAACACAAAATTTATGAGGATTAAATAGTAATATATAATAATATCATTGAGGTGAGTAGAGAATAAGAGCAACCCGAATGAAAATGGAGGTTCAGGTAGAAAGTACATAAAAAATAGTAATCAATGGAATCATATGACCTAAAATTAATAATAATTAAATGATAAATTTAATATAATGAAAATAAAGAGATTAATTATATGAAACATAAATGGGAATTATACACATACCATACATAAGTAATAGTTGTGAATACAAAATATCGCATGAAAATGGAAGTGAGATGAAGGAACCCTTACCTTAAGTCCAAGGGTGTTATTAACTTGGTCTTAGTGTCCTGGATAAAAAAATTAAATTCATTAATTAATATTTATAAAACCTATTATACATTTAATTGATTTATTATAACCTTATTAAGTTCAGTCATGGCCTTTTAGATGGGTTAAAATGTTCAATTTTATTGTTCGACAATATTTGTTTCATGATCGGTATACTTATATACATGAATGAAGAATCATGTAAAATGAGTATGGTTGTCAAGAATTGAAGTTATATGTTTTTAGTGAACATAAAAAAGGTTACATGGTTGTAAATTTCATTTGGTTACTTGGAGTTAAGATGAATCATTATATAAATTATTTAATGATAACCTTTTGGGTTAATTGGCTTTTTTTGAACACCACGAACTCATTTTTATTTATAAATCAAAACCATGTGTACAAAAGGATTAAAGAACCATAGATGTGATTTAATAAATATATTATAGTATGTTTGAACCATAATAATAGTTTCATGATTATAATATAATACGGTAATATAAATTGAAAACTCATCGACCTTGAATGTGGTAAATTAGCACATCTTGGATTGTATTTTCATTTTTAGTATAAAAGAACGAGAAAGGAAAAATGATGAAGAATTATTAATTAATCATGAAAAAATTCCATTACATGTAATATACTAGATTAATAACAACATTATGATGAAAGGAGGTGAGGAAATAAAAAGAAAAGGAACTCAAAATAAAATAAAAGTTGAGAAATCCCTTACGAAAACTTTAGCATCCTAACAACATTGCTTAAAAATTCATAAAATATATTGATGAAAGAAAAATGGGTCTCTAATAATTATTAAATAACATTGATAGTAAGGGGGGATATGGAATGAAATATCCCATTATAATCCAAAATAAATTAAAAAGTATAGCATAAAATGAATGCTTGAAAAGGAGAAGGGTGGTAGATTCCCTTACCTTGTAGAGTAACTCCTAAAACTTAAAGGTTGGGACCTTGGGGGCTTGAAGACACCTTGGGAGGAATACTATGGAGGTAAAACTACCATATATTTGAGGATGATTAGTTTTTAATGAAATAAAACAATGGAATGAGTGGGTATTTATAGCAAATGAGAGGGTGTTTTTTTATTAATTTCAAGGGACACCTCATTAATGGTTTTTACAAAACCATGGGTTTTACCATGGTATTTGCCCATGGAATTAGCCACTTCGGACACCTCATGACATATTTTATTGTACAAAAGTCTACCAGAATTTTACATTAATTATTACCTCATTATGATGTCATTAAACATACCGAAAACTCAAAACAATATTTTTACTATTCACAAAAAAAATCAAGTATTTTAGAAAAATCCAAAAAAATTATCCCCAACCACTTTTCTATGTATATAATTAAAAAATTAAATCCATTTTTTGAAAATAAATTTTGAAATATTTTTAATTTAATTTTTAAATAAAATCATAATTTATTCCAAAAAAGAACTTTAAAACTATAACTCGTTTTATAACACTTTGAGAAATTAATCAAGGTCCCATAAAATTATCTTACAACCATAAGACAATAAAGTTAAAATTTGTGATTACATTTTATGAAAATAAATTTACATTTTAAATTATTAAATTAATCATAAAATTTTAATTAAAATATTTATGACATACAAAAATACCAATACATATACTATGATAATTTTTTTCACTTATAAGATGTCTAAATTGTATTTATACATTCATGGGTGATGTTTCTATTTTTTTGTATGATTTAATATTCATTACTATTCATTATTATTCACAAGGGTATGTTACTGTTCATAAGGGTATGTTACTATTCATCAAAAATTAAGTTTGTCTTATCAGACTCTAAATATCTTACCGAACGCAACCGTGTATGTCAGTTTTTTGAAATTAAAATTATTGTTGTTCGTAGTAGACACTCAAGAGGGGGGGGGGGGGTGAATTGAGTTCCAATTAAACTTTCTGTTAAAATATTGTCTAGTTAAAGTCCCTCGATTTATAAAATATGTTAAACTGTAGTGAATTTATACAGATTGTAAATGTTCACTTATCTTCTCAAAGATTGATTAGATCTCAGTTAGTTTAACCACAAGATCAAACTAAATTTTGAAGCTAATCTATTGATTTACAATAAGTGTAAACACATGCTATTTTAACTATCAAAGTAGCTTCAAAATAATTTTGTATTTTAAAGTAATAGCAGCAGAATAAATATGATATATGTCATATACATTAAACTTAAATAAAAGATGCACAACAGATATAACAAGAGGTTCAGTCTCAAGCCGAGACTTTGTCCTCTCAAATATAAATATAAATTTGATCCACACCCTGGATCGGGGTTAACAACAGTTTTACAAAACTGTCCAGGCCACGCAGGGACCACTACCACTGTTCTTTGTGGGAAACAAAAAAAACCAGGTCACACAAGGACCTCTCCCACAGTTGACGTGGGTAAACAAAGGTTAAGATAATTTGAGTGAGGATTTTGATATCCTCCAGTTCAGTGCAGGAGATAGTGTGTGTAATGATATACAGAGAACACAACACTAATCTAAAGTTAATAAATAAATCACGTAGAGAAGATAGATTAGAGTTTAAAAAAGCTAAAGTGATTATCAATGTAGCTCTGTAATCATTGGATTCAGCAAGAATGCTTCAGAGTCCTTCTCTGTTGTTTTTGTTGAAAAACAGAGTGTCGTAGTTCAGCTTGTGTTCTTCAGGAGTGAGAATGATCTCTTGATTTGTCGAGTGTTCTTAAGCCGTATTGGATTGCACTCATGAGAGTTCATTGAAGGTCTTGCAATCTCCTTCTTGTTCAGCAGAGTGCACTTGAGTTTATGTAAGTTCTTCTTGTTGTATCTTCACACTTGCACACCTCTTTTCTTCTTGTTTCGTTGTTGCTTATTTTTTTTCGTGTAATGTATCTCAATCTTTCTTATATTTCATGAGTTCTAGTAGTAGGAATGATTCCCTTTTCATAGGTATTAGATACGGTATCCTGAAATGCCAACAACTAACATTAAATAACATTAATTGCATTAAAAACAACAAATATGATTGTTAGCATTATTTAACAAAATATTGACAAAAGATAAAGAAACGGTGTCATTGTGATCATGGAAACGGTGTCTTGTTCACGGTGTCTCATCACGGTGTCTGGTCACGGTGAGTGGTCACGGTGTCTGGTCACGGTGTCTGGTCACAGTGAGTCCTTCACGGTGTCTGGGTCAGGGTGAGTCCTTCACGGTGTCTGGGTCACTGTGAGTCCATCACGGTGTCTGGGTCACGGTGAGTCCTTCATGGTGTCTCCATACTTAGACAAATATCTGTGTTTGGACTAAGACAGTGATATGCAGAATATGGGTTAAGGTTAATCATTAGAGAAAATATATGAGTGAATTGTGTTCATGCATAAGACTTGTAAAGAGTAATTAACATCCATAAGATTTGTTATTATAAAAACATGATGTGTACCTATTTTTGAGTTTGAAGAGAATTAGAAAGATGTACACTGAAGATCAAGATTAATTAATAATAATGAGATTTGTGATCATTAAAACATGATTAACACATGAGGAGTCCAACAATCTCCCCCTTTTTGATGATCACAAATCATATATAGGCAGAATATAAAAGACATGTAATATTAAAGATACTAGCATAGAAAAAAAATTATAGAACAGATACTTGTAGTTTTTCTCCCCCATTTATAATATTATAGAACTGATACCTGTAGTTTTTCTCCCCCTTTAGGGATTATCAAAAAGTAGAGAAAATCAAATGAAACTCAGTAGTTGTCATTAAACAAAGGTTTCAGAATACAAAGTACATGAGAAGTACAAACTATAAACAAGAAATGACATCCTATCAAAAAGAAAAACAGTCTCTAAACTCTTTAGGGATCCATTTTTTCCTTGCCTTTATCAGCAGCAGGAGCTGGTGCTAAAGTAGAAGAAGGAATAGATGTGGTAGACAACGAGGGTAAGGGTAGACCTTCAAAAACAAATGGAGACAAAGTAGGAGCAGTAGAAGATCTAGGCTTAGGTTGGTCAAGAATGACTGGCTGGGTCTGATAAAGGGATTGGCTAACTGTCATGGAAGTTGATGCTAAGGCAGGTAGTCCAGGTCTAAGGGGTGCAGCAGCTGGAGCAACTATAGAAGTACTCTGCACATGAAGATACGACTTCAAAACATTGATGAAATCAGTAATGATTTAACCACCATACTGTATATACTTTTCAAAATTAGCCTTATTCTCCAGAAATCTGTCCAACAATCAAGTGAACTCTGAAAGTTTCTGAACTTGAGCTTTAAAAGCATGAGTCACTTGAGGGATTCTTAGATTTTCCACAAGATATCTAAAGTGATCTGTCATGTCACTTTTAGAGAAAATATGGGAAAGATACAAATATATTTTCGTGGAGATCTCTTGTTGAGCATCCTTGGCTATCTTAGAATGAATCCTAACAAAGTCCAATGCTCTATTACTGTTCTTAATCACTCACTACAACAAATTCCGGTCCTAGCGGCAGTTTTTTTCCGGTTTAGCGGCGGTTTAAACCGCCGCTATATTTTGTGGCGGCGGTTTACAAAAACCGCCGCTAAGTTTGGCGTCGGCAATCTATTAGCGGCAGTTTTTTCGATTCCGCGGCGGTTTTAGAAATGTGTCGTAGGTCCGTCATTTAGCGGCGGTTTCTCTTCATTTAGCGGCGGTTATATTGGTATCTTATTCGCAGCGGTTTTAACCGCCGCGAAATTCAGGCGTTTGATGCGCCTATTCTGCGGCGGTGAATACCTCCGCTAAATATCAACATAATATATTTAGCGGCGGTTTTAACCACCGCTAAATGATTCCTGGTTATTTAGCGGTGGTTAAAACCGCCGCTAAATGCTCACCGGTATGGCATTAGAGGCGGTTTTAACCGCCGCTAAATGTTGAACTGGAAAAAAAAATATGTTGGATCTGCTCCACCACTGCCCTAAATTTTCCAAAACCACAGCCACATCTCACCCATCAGCCCCACATAATATCACATCCACACATATTTGTAATGTACAACAGCTTACAACATTTTTACATCATTACCATTTCATATTCCATCACTAAAAGAATACTACCACAAACCACTACACACAAAAACCAACATCCTCATAATAGTGACCATAACATCTCTTACCATAATAAAAACCAACATTAAAAATGGACACAGGTCACACATGAGTGGTAGCAGTCACACCGTGCCTCGGATTGAGGCGGGTTTGACTCGTACATGTCACTAAGGACCCGTTGATCCTTCTCCTAAAGGATGAAGGCAATCCGGATGCGTCTGGTCAGATTTACGTAGGTCAGTTGTTGTTTCCAATTAAAGTGGTGTCCATTTTAAACAAGAGAGTGACTCTTTGGGTGGTAGCGGTCACACCGTGCCTCGGATTGAGGCAAGGTTGACTCGTACACGTCACCAAGGACCTGTGGATCGTTCTCCTAAAGAATGAAGGAAATCCGGATGCGTCCGGTCGTATTTCCGTAGGTCAGTTGTTGTTTCCAATTAAAGTGGTGTCCATTTTAAACAAGAGACCGACCCTTTGGGTGGTAGCGGTCACACCGTGCCTCGGATTGAGGCGGAGTTGACTCGTACATGTCACCAACATCCTCATAATACATACACTTGGAGTGATATCGGTCACACCGCGCCTCTGATTGAGGCGGGGTTGAATCTTACACGTCACATTTGACCCATGGATAGTTGTCCTTAAGTTTCAATAGAATCCCAATGTGTTTGGTCGGTTTGCCGTATGTCAGTTGTTGATTTCACTTAAAATTAAGTCCATTTTTAACAAAACAGTGACACTGTGGGTGGTGTCGGCCACACCGGGCCTCAGATTGATGCGGTGTTGAATCGTACACGTCACACATGAGTCATTGATCATTGTGAAAAAGTGTCAATGCAATCAGAAGCCGTTAGATCAGTTTGGCGTATGTACGTAAAATATTGTCCATTTTAAACTAAATACATACACTTGGAGTGATACCGGTCACACCGCGTCTCGGATTGAGGCGGGGTTGAGTTGTACACGTCAAATATAACCCATGAATCGTTGTACTAAAGTGTCAACACAATCCGAAGGCGTTTGGTCGGTTTCCCGTATGTCAGTTGTTGATTTCTCACTTAAAAATAAGTCCATTTTGAACAAAACAGAGGCACTTGGAGTTGTGTCAGCCACAACAGGCCTCAGATTGAGGCGGGGTTGACTCGTACACGTCACATTTGAAGGTGAGTATGCATACACGATAGTTGACCTTCTTAGAGAAGGGTTTCTGGAAGAGTATAAAAGACATGAAGCAATGAATATCATTAGAGTGTTGGAGCAAATGTGGTTGCTACAAACAATGTGGAAATCGGCTTGTGCAAAGCGACCTAAGTTACAACTTGCAGGTATTGTACTCTATTTTTTTCTGGAAGGTTTCAGTTTAAATGCATTTTGGAATGATCAGTGCTAGCTATTGTCTTTTAGGTTTTTTGACAGCCGAGGGGAAGGGGTGGGGTCTGAAGACATTGTAGGATATGTCGAAGGGTGATTTTGTGTGTGAATATGTTGGAGAAATGTTAACTCCCGCAGTTCTGAAAAGAGTCACTATTTAAAAGAAAGTCACAAGTTTAGATACATCTCATGATGGTCAGTTTAAATACATTTTTAGGGACACTACTAAAGACATGCTCAGATATGCACACATCCCCCACTTTTAGATCGTTGTCTACTACAATGATCTTCCAAACAAGATATGCATTAGAACGCTCATGATACATAGAGAAATTCACTGGCCACCTTCGAGAATGATCTGAAGCACAAACCATGACAGCATTATGTTTTTAACTTCAGCACCTCAATTGAGAATGTGACACCTTTCAGGACTTGGCGCCATTGTATGTCGTTTCATCCACTGAATGGGTCTATCCTTTTATTTAATTTTTTTAACTTCAGTCAAATATTCTAGAAAGATGTCGCGGCAGATCCTTCACCATTTTGTTTTGCTGAACATCTCATTACATTGTTAAAAAAAAGCAGGGTGTCTTGCATGGGAAATACGTTCCTGTATTGAAGATGATGCACTCCCATTTATTCGAACCCACAAAACCACCCCGCATGAGAAAACAGGGACTCATATTTTTCTGGAAGGCGGGGAGGAACCCATGCACCTGCCGATGACCGCCGCGCCGTGGGGTGGTTTTATGGGTTCAAATAAATGGGAGTGCATCATCTTCAATACAGGAACGTATTTCCCATGCAAGACACCCTGCTTTTTTTTAACAATGTAATGAGATGTTCAGCAAAAAAAAATGGTGAAGGATCTGCCACGACATCTTTCTAGAATATTTGACTGAAGTTAAAAAAATTAAATAAAAGGATAGACCCATTCAGTGGACGAAACGACATACAATGGCGCCAAGTCCTGAAAGGTGTCACATTCTCAATTGAGGTGCTGAAGTTAAAAACATAATGCTGTCATGGTTTGTGCTTCAGATCATTCTCGAAGGTGGCCAGTGAACTGCTCTATGTATCATGAGCATTCTAATGCATATCTTGTTTGGAAGATCATTGTAGTAGAAAACGATCTAAAAGTGGGGGATGTGTGCATATCTGAGAATGTCTTTAGTAGTGTCCCTCAAAATGTCTTTAAACTGACCATCTCGAGATGTATCTAAATTTGTGACTTTCTTTTAAATAGTGACTCTTTTCAGAACTGCGTGATATGAAGGTATTTTGGATATTTTACGGGTTCATGCATGATATGAAGGTATTTTGGAGATTTTACTGGTTTTTTTGTCCAAAGGCCAAAGAAATTTGGTCCATCATTCTTGCATGTTACTCGTACACGTCACCAAGGACCCGTGGATCCTTCTCCTAAAGGATGAAGGCAATCCGGATGCGTCTGGTCAGATTTACGTAGGTCAGTTGTTGTTTCCAATTAAAGTGGTGTCCATTTTAAACAATAGAGCGACCCTTTGGGTGGTAGCAGTCACACCGTGCCTCGGATTGAGGCGGGGTTGACTCGTACACGTCACCAAGCACCCGTGGATCCTTCTCCTAAAGGATGAAGGCAATCTGGATGCGTCTGGTCAGATTTACGTAGGTCAGTTGTTGTTTCCAATTAAAGTGGTGTCTATTTTAAACAAGAGAGTGACTCTTTGGGTGGTAGCGGTCACACCGTGCCTCGGATTGAGGCAGGGTTGACTCGTACACGTCACCAAGGACCTGTGGATCGTTCTCCTAAAGAATTAAGGCAATCCGGATGCGTCCGGTCGGATTTCCGTAGGTCAGTTGTTGTTTCCAATTAAAGTGGTGCCCATTTTAAACAAGAGAGCGACCCTTTGGGTGGTAGCGGTCACACCGTGCCTCGGATTGAGGCGGAGTTGACTCGTACATGTCACCAAGGACCTGTGGATCATTCTCCTAAAGTATTAAGGCAATCCGGATGTGTCTGGTTGGAATCTATGTATCCCTTCAGCGACAATGAGTTTGTGTCACCATTATAATTTTGGTAACTAGGTGAGGTGGTGCTAAGAATTTTGGGCCATGAGTTGTGGAGAGGATTGGAACAAAGGTGTTCCGATTGGCTCTCCACAGGGTAGTGTAGTGCCTTATCGATATCCTCTTGTACGGTGGTATAGTAACATTACCTAAACCTTTAATTTTCATTTGATGTTGATAATAAATAGTTGAGAGATGAACTTTAGTCATTTTTATTAAAAATACACACTATAAACCTATCAATTATCCTTGAGAGATGAACTAGGGTATTAACTAGACCATAAACCAACTTTAAAGATATAATCAATTTGACGTGTCATGACAATGTGGTCAGTTCCTATTGGCGAAACCAAGGGGATCGACACTACAATGTAGATTAGGAAACCCTAAGAGTGGGAGAATCCACAATGGGAGATTTCGGAACCATCCTCACAATAAAATACACAAATCAATCACCATTTTCCATGATTAAAATTTCATTTATTCACTTAAAATAGGGAGTTAAATTACCTATATGTTGTTGTCGGTGCTTCCCATCATTAAATATCTTAATCACTATTCGATGATAGAAAGTTGACTCAATTTATTTACTTTATTCTATTTTTAGATTAATTATTTGGGAAATACACCTCACCCTATTCATTTGAATGGTCATGGAATAAAATCCCAACCATGAAAACTATAAAAAATAACCCATTAAATCATCATATAATCATTCTATAATCACTGACTAATCATAACACCACTTGTTCACACTAGGCTTCCCCACACTACTGAAATTCTATCACATCAATGTCTGTACTTGTACCCACCAAAATGAAGTGTGAGCTGATCACTAGATGAATTTACCCCCACCCTCTTACATGTTTCTCCATAATTTCTAGATCTCCCACAATATCTCACCCTAGTGGATTTTTATAGACCACTTTACATGGTCAAGATGAAATTTCCCTTGATTTCAACCCCAGATGAACACTCTTACGACATTGATATTTTATTATTATCTCATTATATTATGATATACATATGAATTAAGATCCAAATCAACCAACCTTATCACCTATTTACAAAATCACCACCTTAAATCATTAGTACGAGTGTATCCATTTCCTAGAATTCTTTCCTTACACCCCATCTGTGAATCACCTTGAAAAGGTTTCCTTTTCCCAAAACCCCATTAATATTGAATGTATTTATATTTTTTACTCATATCTTAGTGTATAATTTAGTTATCAAGACTTCCATTCATTCCAACCATGCTTCTAAACACTTACAATCATCCTAATTTCCTTATGAGTAAAATAATTATGCTAACATGAAATCCCTATCTCAAATGAATGATAAGTATCTTATCAAAGGTCACTTTTTCCTAGATTAACTAACCTTTATAAGGATTATTATTGATAACTATCCAATTATTATTTCACCTGGATGAATCATTTTTACACATTATCCAAATCATCCCAAGACTAGGCTGAATATGATATTACCTTGCAACCCCAAATCAATATCCCTATTTTTCAACATCTGAGAATAAATACATATTGAATCAAACCCAAGTCAAGTACCAAATCCCTTAAAAATCCTGTAAAAATAAAAAACACAAATCATCCTAGACATATCATAAGTCCTCACCCCTATCATAGAACTAACCTTCAGTGATAATAACACCCTCACCATAGGATTCACCAGATGGCCGGGTCTATGGGTACGATTCATGGATCATAAACTTGGTCATTATATCTAGTAAAACCTATAATACAACTTTAAATAAATTTAACTTTTATATAGAAATCACAATCAGTCACCCCCATCAATATAAAATAATACCACAAGGATAGTCACACTTATATACATCGCATATCTAGTATATTATGAAGTAAAAATCTTAGATCTTGGCCAACTAAGATATCAATGATCAACCTCTTAATTCATTATCAAGTGATCATTGGTGATGTTTAATCCAACTAACATAACCCTAATCTATAATTTACCCTAGTATATTAATTAACATTACACCAATTAATCATTTAATTCCAAATTAATTACTAACCAATAACTTTTAATTAATCCAAGACTGTTCTCATTTTCATTTAAAAACACTATCGTATCATCATAAAAATAATGCATCAACATTGTATCCACACAAATAATTTTCTCATTATGAAATTTTATATGGTTCATGAATAATCACGAGTATGTCAAGCAGTAGACATAGATAAAACTCACTTTGGGGCTGAGGCCGAAGCGAGAAAGGTCGTCGGGAGAAGGGGGTCGCGGGTTGCCGGTCGCAGGCACCGCCGGAGGAGGTCGCGGGGTCGCCGGAGGAGGTCGCGGGGTCGCTGGAGGAGGTCGCGGGATCGCCGGGGGGTCGCGGGGGGCTGCGGGCGAGGGTTGTAGGGAAGGGTCGCGGGGGGATGCGGGTGAGGGTTGCAGGGAAAGGGGTCGGGGTAGGGAAGGGTCAGGGTTTTTTAAAAAAAACAAAGGTTTAGCGGCGGTTTATTAAAAACCGCCGCGAAACGTATTTCGGAAAATGTTTAGCGGCGGTTTTGTGAACCGCCGCCACAAAACCGCCGCTAAACAATGTTTATTTTGTAGTGACTTCTGACAAAGAAGACAGATCCATGCCACTGAAGGCATTCTGAAATTATTCCTTAATTATGGATCTCAGCATAGAATCATCCAAAGAAGGTGTGGAGGTCTGACCAAAAGTAGGGGAAGCCTTGACAACTTCGGTTAGAACTTTGAGCTGTTTCAGAACTTTTTTCAGACATCCAGTGTATTCATCTGTAAGCTTATTCAGAGTTTCCAGAAGCTCTATCATGCGTTCCATCATCTTGGTGTGCCTTTTTCCAATCTTTTCATAAAAAGAAAGTAGGTAAGGGTGAACTTGAGACACAATCTCCCTAGAAAGGAGGGAATCAGAAGACTCAGGAGAAACAACAGCAGGAGCAGGGGCAGAAACAGGAGTAGGCTCTGATCTCAAAGATAACTCATTTTGCAGACTTGCTACCATACTTTTCAGATTTGCAACATCAGCACTTAGAAGCTTATTCTCTATTCTAACTTATTGAATTTCTCAGATCTAACTTGGTTGAATATGCAAGATAATATTTTCCAAGAGAATTGATGCATCTTCATGACTTAATTGAGTCACTGGGCAAGGTTGAGTGGAGGTAATTTTCTCAAATTCAGCTAGCAAAGTCTCGCCAAAAAAATTTAGATCATCTTTGGTTACAAAGGAGTGAAGCTCAGGTAAGGATGCAGGTAAAGGTAGTGGTTCAGATTCGGGTTGAGGGTCAAATTCATCTTCAGACTCAGATTCTGATCCAGATTGTGGTTGGGGCTCTGGTTCTGGTTCTGAATGAGTTAAGGACTTCAGTTGAAATAGAGAAGAAAGATCCATTCCAGTTGTAGTCACTTACTGGGACTCATTCACATCATAAAAGATTGGAAACTCATACCGAGAGTGCATAGAGAAAGTGACAGAAGGTTGAGAAGCTTCAGCAGATCCAGCTTCCACAATATCAAGATTTCGAGTTTCCTCCCCCTCAACTTGTGCTTCCCTTTCAGATTCTTGAGGTTAAGGAACATGGACAAGATCCACAGGATAATCAATAATCTCTTCAGAAAACTCTTGCCTTTCCAGTTGAAAGGCAATTTCCATTCTTTCTCCAACAGATGGAATAATCGCAGGAATCGATTGTTCCACTGGATAAGCTTCCAGACTTGCTTCTTTCTCAACAGAAATAATATCTTCAAAAAAATCTTCCTCAATGATTTCTTGCTGTTCTGAACCAGGAAAAACCAATTTCCTTGCAGCATTGGGATGAGCTTCTTCCTCATGAAGAACAACTGAAGGGTCCTTAGTCCATTCCTTTTCAATAACAACTTCCTCTCCTTGAGGTATTTCAGCGGGGATAACAGCAGGGATAACAACCCTTTCCTCTTCAACAGGAACTGTTTCCATTGGAGGTATTACAGATTCTTCTCTAGGTGGAACTTCACCTGTTACTTCTTCTTATTCTACCTCTTCTGAATACTCATCCACTTCATCTGGTTCCAAACCAGGATCAGCTAGGTTCTTAGGCCTTCTTGGATAGTCAATAGGATTAATCTTTTTATACAGTTGATCACTATCCTCAACCCATTTCTTTTTCCAGGGATTCTAGCTAATCTTCATCCTTTTGATGATAGGCATGGATAGGCAGAAATCAAGGTCCTCTAATTTTTCTTCATTCGGTCCAACCATCCCTTTTGAAACTAACATGGCTGAAATTGTCCTTGAATAAAACAGGGAGGTGGATTTGGAAGTTACTTTGATCAGCTCACAGATATGGTTGATAACATACTTACACAGATTGATCTTATGGCCATTCTTCAACAGGTGAATCAGGAACACATCTTGATACTTCATCACAGCAAAATCTCCTTTTCTTGGACTAACCAAATTCTGAAAAAACATGAACAGAAGTCTTGTCTCCCCATTCAGTTTAGCCGCTATGTCCCTTCGCTTCGTTCCATTTCCAGTTAGATTTTCCAAAGCGGTTTCCAGGTCAAAGATGTCGATTGTCGGAGGAGGGTCTCTCTGGTAATCTTCACACACTCCTTCATGTAGAATTCTTAGGCATGCAACCCATAGCCTTAAAGAGAAAGATCACTTCTGACCATCGATCCAGCTAGTCACCAAAAAACATTCTCCAAACGCAAAAGATAACTTCACATACTAATATAATTGAGATACAAGCCTCGAGTAAATTGGTCTATTCTGTCCAGTGAACCATTAAAGCCATCCTTGTTCTTTTAAAACTTTCAAAACTAACGATCTGCTAGACAGAAAACATTCAGGGCAAACCACTTTTTCAGGTACAATGGTATGGCTTACCAGGATTGGGTTTAGAGGTCCTTCGGGAGCTATCCTCGGTATCCTCTTTTGTTTCCTAGAGCGGTGCTTATCAGAAGAGGGTGAAGATGGACGCTTCATCCTTGGAATTCACTAAAGGTTCGGGTGAGAGGGAAGAGAAGGTTCAGGAGAGAATTTGGGTAAGGAATCAAATTAAACCCTTAAGTTTTGTCATTTGGGAATGCAAAACGTCATAAAAACACAAACACGGGAAATCAAATAGTGGTGAAATCAAAATTACCGTGATACGGGTTAAAAAAAATTAACAATAAACATAATTCTCATGGTGAGACCATGAGTAGGTATTACAGTGAGAAAAAAAACTAGTCATCATGGTGAGATAGTTTATAGTCATCATGGTGAGACAATGAGCATTTTATATAGTCACGGTGAGACAGTGAGTTTTCAGACCGTGAGCATAAAACAGTAACTTAGAAACAGTAAGTATGAAACCGTAAAGTAAAGTACTGTAAAGTATTAAACATTAAGATTAGTAAGATATTAATTTATGATTAATCATACCAAGATCATGTATGATGTAGTCTAATCTTTCAGAATTTAATGGTTTAGTGAATATATCAGCAAGTTTATATTCAATACCAATGAATTCCAAAGTGATATCACCTTTTTATAATGATCCCTCAAAAAGTGATGTCTTACATCAATATGTTTTGTCCTAGAATGAGAAACAAGATTCATAGAAATATTAATAGCAATTGTGTTGTCACAATTTATTGAGAAATGTCTGAATTGATATCCATAGTCTAGTAATGTGTGTTTCATCCACAAAATTTGTGCACAACAACTTCCAGTAGCTATGTATTCATCTTCTGCAGTTGATAATGCAACAGAATCTTGTTTCTTACTACACCATGATACCAGTGACTTGCCTAAAAGTTGATATGTTCCAGAGGTGATTTTTCTATCTAGCTTACATCCAGTAAATTCAGCATCAGAATAACTAACTAAATCAAATGATTGTCCTTTGTGATAGAACAACCCTAAATTAGGAGTATGCATGAGGTATTTGAAAATTATTTTTATAGCATTTAAATGTGACTCTTTAGGGTTTTATTTAAAACGAGCACACATACACACCCTAAACATAATATCAGGATGACTAGAATTCAGGTAGAGTAGACTTCCAATCATTCCTCTATTAGTGGATTGATCAACAGATTTACCATTTTCATCAAGATTCATCTTATAGGTGGTACTCATGGGAGTTTCACTACTTTTTGTGCTATTCAATTAAACGCTTTAAAAGATCTCTAGTATATTTACTTTGAGTTAAAATAATTCCATCATCATTTTGAAATATTTGAAAACCAAGAAAGAATTTAAGTTCACCCATTAAACTCATTTCAAATTCATTTTGCATCATTTTAGAAAAATTAGTACATAATGTAGTTTTTGAAGATCCAAAAATAATATCATCTACATAAATTTGTGCAACTAAAAAATCTTTATAAATTCGTTTTATAAATAGATTAGGATCAGCTATTCCTTTTTTAAAACCTTTAGAAATTAGAAAAGTGCTTAATCTATCATACCAAGCTCTTGGAGCTTGCTTTAAACCATATAATTATTTTGATAGTTTGAAAATATGATTTGGAAAATGAGGGTTTGAAAAACCAGGTGGTTGTTCAACAAAAACATCCTCAGCAATATATCCATTTTAGAATGCACTCTTGAAATCCATTTGATATAGTTTGAAATTTAGATGTGCAGCATAAGCAAGTAAAATCCTAATAGCTTCTAATCTGGATACTATAGAAAAAGTCTCCTCATAGTCAATACCTTCTTCTTGACTATAGCCTTGTGCAACTAGTCTATTTTTATTTCTAACTATGTTTCCGGATTCATATACATTATTTCTAAACACCCATTTTGTGCCTATTGTGAAAGTTTCATTAGGTCTTTCAACAAGATTCCAAAAATTATTTCTTTCAAACTAATTGAGTTCTTCTTGCATAGCAATGACCCAAAATTCATCATTAATAGCATCATCAATGTTTTTAGGATAAAGCTATGAGAAGAAGGCTTGAGGTTCAACCTGTTTTCTAAGAGAAGCTCTAGTCTGTGTACCTCTATCAAGATTTCCTACAACAACATCTAAAGGATGATTCTTTAGAATTCTAGTTGATCTAGTAAAGGTAGGACTAGAAATTTCAGGTTCATCAATAGGTTGGGAATCAACAGAAGCAGGTTCTGGAAAATTTCCAGAACTGGTTGTCTTTATATCAGGTTCATTTGATTCGTCATTAAGGTCCAGAATAGATAAATCTTCTTCAAGATTTTCAAGAGATATTTTAGGCTCATGTGGATCAGTTTCATCAAACATGATGTGAACAGATTCTTCCACACACTTGGTTCTCTTATTGAAAACTCTATAGGCTTTACTAGAAATAGAATAACCTAGGAAAATTCCTTCACTCTTGGATGAAAACTTGTCAAGATTATCTTTGGTATTAAGAATAAAGACTTTGAAACCAAAGACTTTGAAGTAGTTAACCTTAGGTTTCCTATGGTTCCACAACTCATAAGGGGTCCTCTTAAGAACAGGTCTGATTAAGACTCTATTGATAATATAACAAGATGTATTTACACCTTCAACCCAAAAATAAACAGGTAGGTCATACTCATTAAGCATAGTTCTAGCAATTTCTTGCAAGGTTATATTACTTATTTCTACTACACCATTTTGTTGAGGTGTCCTAAGGGCAGAGAAATTGTGACTATAGCCATTGTGTGAGCAATTGGATTCAAATTCATGATTCTCAAACTCACGGACATGATCACTTCTTAGAGTTTTAATATTAATTCCACTAATATTTTCTACAGATTTGTAGTATTTAACAAAGTAAGAACAATCATCACTTTTGTGAGCTAGAAAATATACCAAAGTATATCTAGAAAAGTCATCTACTAGGAAGTAGACATAGTTCTTCCCATTTAAGCTAGAAACTCTAGATGGTCTAAAACAATCCATGTGAACCAACTCGAGAGGTTGATAATTTGAGACTTCTTTCTTTGGTTTGAAAGAGATTTTGTGTTGCTTTCTCTTTTGACAAGGATTACAAACTTTGTCATTTGGAAACTCAAGTTTGGGTAGGTCTCTAACTAAGTTCTTCCTAGTATGTTTTCTAAGTGAGTGTATATTGTAGTGTCCTAATCTTCTGTGCCAAAGCCAAGACTCTTTATGAAAATCATTTAAACAAGTAATAGTTTTCATGGCTAAAGAATTTAAACCAACTGCATAAACATTTTCATTCCACAGGGCAGAAAATACTAAAGCATTTTTAGAATTAAAAACATTGCAAGAATCATTTTCAAATTTAACATTAAAACCATCATCACCTAACTGTGAAATACTTAACAGATTATATTTATGTCCATAAACAAATAAAACATTAGAAATTAATATTGAGTCAGTGTTTCCAATCTGGCCTAAGCCGATGATTTTCCCTTTAGAATTATCACTAAAGGTGACAAAACCTCCATCAATTCTGACTAAGCTTTTAAATCATGAGAAGTCTCCAGACATATGTCTTGAACATCCACTTTCCAAGTACCAGGTCTTCCTACAGGAGCTCTTTAAGCAGGTTTCCTTCAAAACAGGTTTAGATAGGAAATGATTTTGGTACCCAGATATTCTTGGGTCCAGACAGGTTATCAATCAATGCTTTTGGTACCTAAATTTGTCTTATGGGTCTCATGAAAATTTTAGAATCAACAGACTTTGAAGGATAAACCTTATTAGATCCATAACTTTGAATATAACTAGTTGAAGCATATAAATATCTAGAACAAGAATTAGCAACATTCTATCCAAATTTAGTAATAAATATATTCTTAGTAAACTATCTCTGTCCAGGTTTGTAGCCTATTCCAGTAGTGTATTTTGGTGCAACTTTCTTTCCTAGCATTTGAGTTAGTGTATCCTTTCCATTAGTGAATTTCTCAAAATCCTTTCTGAGTTTCTCATTAGACATTTTCAGTTCAGTGTTCTCCTTTAATAGTTGACCATTTTTCTATTTTTCAATAGTAAGTTCAGTTTTACAAGTAGTAGTGAGAGCATGTTGTTTCTTTAATGATTTGTATTTATCCTCAAGTCAATTGCATGTCTCTTCCCACATATTACAATATTCAAACAATTCCTCACTAGTCATGTTTTCAGAATCATAATCAGATTCTGCACTATCTTTAGAATAACAAGAAGTTAAAGCAGGAGTATTTAGGGTTACCTCAGATGTGTTTTCCATGAAGCACATGTTTGCCTTATTTCTGGTTTCAGTCTCAAAAGCTTTAGATTAACTGGAGCTATCCTCAGAAGCGCTCCAAGTAGCCCTCATAGCCTTTTTGTACTCACTGTCCTTGTAATCATATTTCTTCTTGAATTTGAGTTTTGGGCAGTCTGCTTTAATATGTACTTTTCTTTTGCACTCATAAAAGAAAACTTCATCACTTTTATCTGGATTTTTTCAATCCTTCTTCCAATGTCCCTTATTGTCATACTTTCCTTTGTAATTTGATTTTCTGAATAATTTCTTCTTTCTATAAAATTTCTTAAACCTTCTAGCTATCTGATTCATTTCAGCATCACTATCAGAGTCTGAATTTTCACTGGTTGAACTGTCAGTAGGTAGTTGAGCTTTATCTTTGTCCTTTCTCTTTGAAGCAGTAGTCTTGAAAGCCACTGATTCTCTCTTAGGTTCATCATCTTCCTCTTTATTCACCTTGAGTTCTTCCTCATACATCCTAAGCTTACCAATGAGTTCTTTTATAGGTAGAGTAGCAATGTCACATGAATCTCTAATTGAAACAGATGTGCCTCTCCATCGGTCTGGTAAACATCTCAAGATTCTCATAATTTGTTCCTTTGCTGGAACAACTTTTCCAAGTCAATTCATTGTATTGACTATCTCATTAAACCTAAGATACATGTTAGAAAAAGGTTCATCAGTTTTCATTTTAAAATTATCACATTTAATAGTATAAGTATTTAATCTCATTTCATTAACATCGGTTGTTCCTTCATGAGAAACACCCAAGGTATCCCAAATTTCAAAAGCAGTTTTACAAGCAGAAATTCTGTTAAACTCTTCATCTCCTAAAGCATAGTACATGGCATTCATGGATTTACAATTATTATTGTAAGCAGTATTTGTAGGTTTATCCCAAGTGGATCTAGCAGTAGTGGGAAGTTTATATTCTGATTCTATGGAAGTCCAAATATCAAAACCTATGCTTTCTAAATGAATTTTCATATTTAGTTTCCACTAAGCATAGTTGGTACCATTGAGGAAAGGTGGCATGTTAGTAGCAACACCCTCTAGTCTATTAATCATACCTAGATTTTAGAAAGATAATTTAAAGAGATAAAAATTTAGAACTAACAGAAATTTAAGATATTTAAATATGAAAATAAAATCATAGTTGAAAAACAGAGTATTTCAAAAATCTTTGAACAACAAACTAATCCTCTAATACCAAATGTTGGTCGGAGTGGACACTCAAGAAGGGGGTGAATTGAGTTCCAATTAAAATTTCTGTTAAAATATTGTCTAGTTAAAATCCCCTGATTTATAAAATAAGTTAAATTATAGTGAATTTATACAGGTTGTAAATTTTCACTTAGCTTCTAAAATATTGATTAGATCTCAGTTAGTTTAACCATAAGATCAAACTAAATTTTGAAGCTAATATACTGATTTACAATAAGTGTAAACACTTGCTAATTTATCTTTCAAAGTAGATTCACAATAATTTTGTATTTTAAAGTAATAGCATCGGAATAAATATGATATATGTTGTATACATTAAACTTAAATAAAAGATGCACAGCAGATATAACAAGAGGATCAGTCTCAAGCCAAGACTTAGTCTTCTCAAATATATATATATAAATTTGATCCACACCCTAGATCGGGGTTAACAACAGTTTTAGAAAACTATCCAGGCCACGCAGGGACCTCTACCACAGTTCTTTGTGGGAAACAAAACAAAGAACAGGTCACACAAGGACCTCTTCCATAGTTGACGTGGGTAAACAATGGTTAAGAGAATTTGAGTGAGGATTTTGATATCCTCCAGTTCAGCGCAGGAGACACTATGTGTAAAGATATACAGAGTACACCACACTGCTCAAAAGTTAATAAATAAATCACGAAGAGAATATAGATGAGAGTTTAGAAAAGCTCTAGTGATTATCAATGTAGCTCTGGACTCGTTGGATTTAGTAGGAATGATTCAGAGTCCTTCTCTATTGTTTTTGTTGAAAAACAGAGTGTCGTAGTTCAGGTTGTGTTCTACAGGAGTGAGAATGATCTCTTGATTCATCGAGTGTTCTTCAGCCGTATTGGATTGCACTCATGAGAGTTATTTGAAGGTCTTGCAATCTACTTCTTGTTCAGCACAGTGCACTTGAGTGTGCGTAAGTTCTTCGTGTTGTATCTTCACACTTGCACACCGCTTTTCTTCTTGTTTCGTTGTTGCTTATTTTTTTTCGTGTACTGCATCTCAATATTTCTTATATTCCACGAGTTCGGGCAGTAGGAATGATTCCCTTTTCATAGGTACGAGATACGGTTTCCTGACATGCCAAAAACAAACATTATAAAACATTAATTGCATTTAAAACAACAAATATGACCGTTAGCATTATTTAAAATAATATTGACAAAATCTAAAGAAATGGTGTCATAGTGATCATGAAAACTGTGTCTTCTTCACGGTGTCTGGTCACGGTGAGTGGTCACGGTGTCTGGTCACGGTGTCTGGTCACGGTGAGTCCTTCATGGTGTCTGGGTCACGGTGAGTCCTTCATGGTGTCTGGGTCACGGTGAGTCCGTCACGGTGTCTGGGTCACGGTGAGTCCTTCACGGTGTCTCCATACGTAGAAAAATATCTGTATTTGGACTAAGACAATGATATGCATAATATAGGTTAAGGTTAATCCTTAGAGATAATATACGAGAGAATTGTGATCATGCATAAGACTAGTAAAGAGTAATTAACATCCATAAAATTTGTTATTATAAAAACATGATGTGAACCTATTGTTGAGTTCGAAGAGGATTAGCAAGATGTCCACTGAAGATCAAGATTAATTAATAGTAATGAGATGTGTGATCATAAAACATGATTAACACATGAGGAGTCCAACAATTACATAAGTGAAAAATTATGTTTATTGGTTAGGTTGTAATAATGTTTTGTTTTGTAGAGACTCAGTGTTTCATGCATTCTATATTAAATATATTTTTAAATTCTTGGGGTGTTACATTATTCTCCCCTCAACAGAATTTCATCCTCGCAATTCAAAATTGAAATTAAAAAGTTAATGGTTGATTCTTGAAAATTTCCTTGTGGGAAACCCACATAGGAAATAGGGTTAATATAATATCCTCTTAAAAATGGTTAATGAAAATGGGGTGGTCACCACAAAAATTATGCTTTCTAATGGGGTGACATTAGTTGGAAGTAAAAACCTGGACACGGAAGAAAAATATAACTATGATGTTCTGTTGGAATGTTATAGAAAACATGCTCAGATGAAATTTTGATTACTAAAAACTATAAACTACTGTAAAAAAGTTCATTAATATTATCAAGGATTATGATAATAGGAAATTTTTTTATTTAAGACTCTTTTCCTTGAGTTGCGAAAATATTCCACTCTATAAGAGTATAAATATACATTTCTATTTACAAACTCATCATTTTAGTGCACCTTGAACTATATAGACTTCACCACTTAGAAAAGGTTATGCCATATAGTGAAGTAATACATTAACCTATAATATCTTATACAATGATCAACTTAAACCATTTTGAAAATGGTTAAAAATTCCAAAATATAATGATTCAACACTTTAGAATGATGGTCTCTAAATTTCCAGGATGAACTTATCATTAACCCTTAATAAACATAAAGCAACTCTAAATTTTAACATTCCAAACATGTGAATAACTTCATCATTTATCCATTTGAAATATGGTAATAACTTGAATTACTATAAAAACCATATTAAAAACATGAATTCTTCTATATTCCTTAAGTAAGATACATATTATTGTATATAATCCTTATATCCAAAAGTTTTATAAACTCTATCGATGATATCATAGACCACTTCTTGACCAGTCAATAATCCGTTCCAAGGTAGTAAGTAGATATATGAAACAATCATATATTCATCATTATCTCAATATCAGATATATATTAAGGGTTGTATTTCCCTCAATAATGCGTTTTCCAAAAAAATTAACTTCCAATGAATATATTTTCTTGGTACCATTCAACTTATGGTTTCAAATCCTTAATGAAAAATTATTGCAGTACAATCCTCATATTTTCTATAATTATTATAATCAGTACATTACTGAAAAAAATATTCAAATGATATGATTCTTGACAAGGCATATTAATCATTCTACTTCATTTGTGGCAACATCATAACTTGATCATTATCCAAAATCATCATTTGGGGTATATTATTTTGATGCTTGGGAAATTGATTCTTATAGTGTCCCATCTCCTTATAATTGAATAATTGTACATTAGAAACCTTTTTATTACCCTTGAAATCATGAACTTGGTGTCCTTTTTCTCCACACTTATAACAAACACCCATTCCCTTCATGCATTTACCAAGATGATTCTTTCCATAGTTATCACATGTCGGAAAACCCTTCTTTCCTTTCTTCCCTTTATCCATATTTTTCTCTATCGTCCTCTTCTTCTTTTGTTTCCCTTGAAAGAAATATGACTCATAGAATTATTTACATACCTTGTTAACACATTATACTGTTTCTTCATATGATGAGGACACATGTGAGACTGTCTTTCTTTGAAACGATAGTTTAAGACCATGAGAGATATGATCCTTATTACTATTTTCATCACATGCATTGGTGATGATCTCATTCCTTCTGCTAGGCACCATTTATAAACAATGGAATACACTAGATTAGATTATGAATCATGATGTATAATCTCAACTTAGAAAAATAGTAAGCATAAATTGAAATTCTATCCACAATTAATCTCATAATTGTAAACATTGTTTTTTTGAGGAAAAAATTATATTTAATTACTTTATCATTATTTTTAAAGTAAATGTGAATTATCCTAATAATATACCCTAGGAGTATCAAACTAGGTGAACATTAAGGCCCCTTTTCGTGTACCAAGATACCCTAGGTCAAGCTCGAAACTCCTCGTTAGAGTTGTTACTCCTAGGTACATCTATGGCAAAACCACATCCACTTCTAGTATCCAGACATGGATGTATTTTATAGAAATATCCACATAATATATTCCTTAATAAAATTCCAGGACTTTATTGTATGTTTATCCTCAAAGTCTATCTTAGGGGTTTGTTCCCCAAGCTATATTTTCTAAATATAGTTCTTAAATTTTCTACTAAACTTCCTTTGATACCAACTGTAATGACCTAACCCCAAAAGCCTAGAGCTGATGAATTATTTTAATACATTAGAATGATTATAAGGAATCAAATCCTGAAGGACCAAGTTATTTAGTAGTTTTTTAATTCTAGATACATACATAGATTCAACATTACAACATGAAAGGAAATACAACATAAAAGTTTTATTGGGAACATCCAAAAATATAAGTTTATCCCTATAGGTAATTCATAAAAAAAATTCTTCATGTCCTGAGAAAATGAAACATAAAAAAGGGGTGATAACAAACACTCAATAAGGGTAAGTAATACAGTGGAAGATATCATAAACATAAACATTAGTCATGGTGAATAACTAAAAACACATGCCTTTAAAAAGAGAACTTGAACACATTATGGTTATAATAAGAGTTGAATAAATAATTACATAATAAAGCATAATCATGGGTATTATACTAGTCAAATAACCACATGAAATATCAATACTGTTTTCATAAAGAGGGAAATTCATATGTCAGACATCATAACCATACCCTCAAGGCCTCCTACCAAGACCATAAATAACCATTTTTTCAAGGCCTCATGCCATGACATAGTTTGTCTAAATAGACCTACCGATGCATAGAGGGGATATAAAGGGCCCCACATATCACATAATAAGTCCAATTCATTCCTATTATTAATGGGGATAAACATAAACAATATATAAATTCATATTGAAACTAAAATATGAAATGTAAATAACGTTCCCCAATTATTAAACGTAAACACTAACCATTCAGACTAATATGTGTGAATGGTATCAAGATATAACATCCACATTCAAAATAATCAGAAACCCTTCAACATCATATTTTTTATATTATATCATATTAGATAAATCTCTATTAAATAAAAGATTCATCAAATGATGTTGACATAAATAAAGATACTTTTAAACGGGACCATTGAAAAATTCTTGAGGAAATAATCCTTAAACATTCCAAAGTGTCCCATACCACCTTTAAACATTCAAATTATAATCCCTTAGAATATCATGAGAATAAGGATACTCTTTACATGATATACCAAAGGTAATTACATAAACCACAAGTAATAAGTAAGTGGTGAACAAGGAATATTTCTCATAAAAGTTAAAGTGAGATGAGAAAAATAATTTTTACTTTTGAAAGAAGAGTTATTTTGGAAAATCATTTGTATTTATCATGAAATCAGATTTTAAACCTTTATATCCCATAAAATAAAAGGTAATGACATTGAAATTATATTTTAGGCTTAAAAAAGTCTTATTGATGTGAAATCATTTAAAAAGTGTTTTTCAAGAAGCTTTAGAAATAAAACATTTTAGTGCGGTTTAAAGAATTATTTAAAGTGATTTTAATGAGAAAATGCATGTTTGATTTCCTAAAATAATAAATTAACCAAAATAGTTTTTTTAATTTAAAATGTGTTATTTTAAAATGATAAAAATGGCTTAAAATAGATTATAGAGTGAGCTTCAAAATAGGTAGGAATCCGAGAAGTTCCTTGAATCGAGCTTGTATTTCGTGAAGAATTTTTGAAAGATCCTTTTAAGACATATAAATACCCATAAATGAAAGTATTACTATGGTTGTTACACACATATATATATAATTCACACTGAATTTATGAGGATTACATAATAATAAATAACAATATCATTGAGGTGAGTAGAGAATAAGAGCAATCCGAATGAAAATTGATGTCGGGTAGAAAGTGCTTACAAATTTATACTCAATGGAATCATATAAAACAAAATTAATAATAATTAAATGATAAATTGGATATAATTAAAATAAATAGATTCATGATATGAAACATATGTGGTCAGTATACATACACCATACACAAGTAATAGTAGTGAATATGAAATATCTCATGAAAATGGATATGAGATGAAGAAACCCTTACCTTAAGTCTGAGGGTGTTCTTAACTTGGTCTTAGTGTCATGGATAACCAAATTAAATTAATTAATTAATATTTAAATAACCTCTTCTACATTTAATTGAATTATTATAACCTTATTATGTTCATTCATGGCCTTTTTGATGGGTTAAGAGGTTTAATTTCATTATTCGGGTCCGTTTGTTTCGTGATCGATATACTTATATACATGAATGGAGAATCATGTAAAATGAGGATGGTTCTCCAGAATTGAAGTTATATGTTATTAGTGAACATACATAAGGTTAAATGGTTATAAATTTAATTTTGTTACTTGTGGTGAAGATGGATCATTATATAAATTATTTAATGATAACCGTTTGGGATAATTGGTGGTTTTTGAACACCACAAAATCATTTTTATTTATAAATAAAAACCATGTATAAAAAAGATTATAGAAACATATATGGGAAAAAATACATATATTATATCCCGGTTCAACCATAATAATGGTTTCATGACCATAATTGAAGATGGTAATATAAATTGAAAACTCATCATCGTTGAATGTGGTAAATTAGTACATATCAGATGGTGTTTTCATTTTTAGTATAAAATAATGGGACATGATATATGATGAAGAATTATTACATTATCATGAAAAAATTTCAGTACATTTAATATAATGGATTCATCACAACATTTGGATTAAAGGAGGTGAGGAAAGAAAAAGAAAGGAACTCAAAATAAAAGAAAAGATGATAAATCCCTTATGAAAAATTCGGTAGCCTAACGACGTCGCTTAAAAATTCATAAAATATTTTTATGAGAGAAAAAAGGGTATCTCACTATTATTACATAATTTGGATAGTAAGGTGGGATATCGAATGAAATATCCCATCACAATCCAAAATAAATTACAAAGAATAACTTAAAATGAAATCTTGAAAAGGAGAAGGGTGGTAGATTCCCTTACCTTATAGAGTAACTCCTAAAACTTGAAGGTTGGGACGTTGGGGGATTGAGTACAACTTGGGAGGACTAATATGGAGGTAAAAATACCATAGATTCAAGGATGATGCGTTTGGAATGAAATAAAATGATGTAATGAGTGAGTATTTATAGTAAACGAGAGACAGTTTTTTATTAACTTCAAGGGACACCTCATTAGTGTTTTTTTACAAAACCATGGACCTTCCCATGGTATTCACCCATGGTATTATCCAATTGGAACACCTCATGAAATATTTTACTATACACAACTCGACCATAATTTTATATTAATTATTACAGCATTATGATATCATTAAGCATACCGAAAACTCAAAACTGTATTTTTACTATTCACGAAAAATTCAAGTATTTTAGTAGAATCCCAAAAATTCACCCCAACCATTTTTAGATGTGTAAAATTAAAAACTGAAATCCATTTTTTTAAAATAATTTTTTAAATAATTTTTATCTAATTTTTAAATAAAATCACAATTTATTTTAGAAAAACAACTGTAAAACTATAACTCTTTTTATAACACCTTGAGAAATTAATCAGAGTCGCATAAAATTATTTTATAACCATAAGACAATAAAGTAACAACTTATGATTAAATTTTATTAAAAAAAAATTCCATTTTAAATTATTAAATTAATCACAAAATTTTAATTAAAATATTTATGACATACAAAAATACCAATACTTATACTATGATCATTTTTTAACTTATAAAATGTCTAAATTGTATTTATACCTTCATGGGTGAAGTTTCTATTTGTTTGGACGATTTACTACTCATTACTATTCATAAGGGTATGTTACTATTCATCAAAAATTATGTTTGTCTTATCAGACTCTAAATATCTTACTGAACACAACCATGTATGTTTGTTTTTTGAAATTGAAATTACAGAAGTGGAAAAATTATGTTTATTGGTTCGATTATAATAAAGTGTTGTTTTTTAGAGACTCAGTGTTTCATGCATTCTATCATAAATATATTTTCAAATTCTTGGGGTGTTACAACACCAATAATAGATGAAGAGAAAATTTTAAATCATTAAATGATAAACATTATTGAAATTGGTGGAAAATTAGTATGGTAGGATGAAGAAAAATCCAAAATATATAAATTTTAAGGATCTAGAATATAGTATATAGATCGAAAATATAGGAAAAAACATATATAAAAATTTAAGTATATAAATAAACCATCAATATAAGGAAAACAATTTATAAGTCGTAACACCCAATAAAATATAGAATAATAATTTTAAGTAAAAATAAAAAAATTTAGAAGCTTTTGATTTAAAAGTAAAAGGAGAATAAAATCAATGTTCAAATCAGAAAAATATAATCCATAAGTATAAGGAGAAGGAATAATTCAAAACCATTTTTTAATGTAAAACAATAAGTGTAAATAAAAGGTGTTGCAGAATGAAAAATCCAAAATTCTCAAAGAGAATCAAAAAAAATATATTATAAGTATAAAAAGTTATGTTAGTTGGGAATAAAAATAAAAATAAAGGACTTCTAAAAATGGAAGAAAATTAAATTACCAGAATAAGGAAAATTTGAAGACATTTGGTTGAATATTTCTATAATAATAATGATGAACTATACATAATATTTAATCAATAAGATATATGACATAGGACAAATCAAGAGAATGGGGAAATAAAAAACTAGAAGAGTTTAATGTAAAAAAAATATTAAAATTTAGAAGAAGAAACAAATAAAGAATTTAATATGAAAATAAAACAAAAAGAAGAAAAATAATTTGTAGAAAAAATAAATCAAGACTATAAATAAAGGAGAAGTCTATAAGCCAAAATATGTTATAGAGAAGCAGAATAAAAAGTAATAAATGAAAAGGAAAATTATCAGATGAAATGAGTGAGAAATGAAAAAGTGTAAGGTAGATGTTAGAAGTAACAGATGAAAAAACCTTAAATAGATGAATAACATGAAGTTAAAGTTGAACCAATAAGAAAAGGATCAATTCAGGAGAATAATTCATAATAAATATAAATATAATTAATAGGGCAATGAATTTTTTGAAAAAAACATAAATAATAACAGAAACATTAATAAAACATAATACAAATTTAAATAAGTAAAATAAAAATAAAAAAACAGAGGTTTCAATTCAGATTCATGAAATGGATGTAGATTCATAGGAGAATAAATTGTTGAAAAAAATAAGAATAATAATAAATATAATAAGGAATGAAAATAAAATAATAAATAAAAAAAAAAGAAAAAATATGGAAACTAAAAACCCAAAATTCTAAAGATGAAATGAAACGAAGTTAAATATAGTTGTTTAATTTTAATCACAAAATAAGAAATAAGTACTTGTTTAATATGAATTATAAGTGGAAGGTTTAAAATACAGTAAAAATGAAGTGAAAGTTGATGCCATGGAAGAAGTAATTTTATATAAAAAACCATGAATAGAAGTTGAATTAAATAGTAGAAATATAAAACATAAATCTGAAAATGTTATCATAAGGAAAAGGATAAATAAAATTAAGTAAAAATATGAGTTATAAGTAGTTCATAGAAATATAATAAACTTAAAAATGTAAAATTATAAGAAATTATAAATAATTATTTTGAAATCAGTGGACAAAAATTATTGAAAAAAATTAACATTTAGGAATAGATGGTCCATTAGTTTGATGTGTTGTTACCTCATAATTTGAGTTCATTTTTTAGGTCTTCACACTAATATACATTTTTCCAAAACTACTATAAAATAAAATAGTTTTTTTTGGTAATTTAAATCACACTTCATTTTGGATTGATATGTGATATATTTATATATGTAAAAAAATTATCAACATCCGATGTCATGTTTTTTCATGACAATTTCATGTCATTTTCTTTGTATTGTCCTTTTAACACGTGTTTTTTGACTTTTAAGTCAATAAATACATGGTTTCATTTATTTGGAGAAAATTGTTTATGTGATTGATGTGGGGTAAATTGCAACATGTTAAAATTTAAATGAAGATAATTTATTTAAGTACAATATTAGTCATTTTGTAGGTTTTAAAACATTAATGAATGTTTTATGACTTTTAAATAAATAAATGAACACATTTAGTCATTGAAAACAAACCATGGGTAAAATTAATGTATGGACTATTATTAAATGTAAAAAAATAATCAATATATTATTTTCATTTATAAAATGATAATTTGATGTATTTTTCTAGGTTATGACACTCAGAAGTGTATTTTTAAATAATTTTAATTCTAATAAAATTGTCTGTTTGATCATTATGACCACACCATACCTCATATTTATATGTGTTCTATTCATAAATATCATAAATTTTCCTAGTAATTTGAACTTATTTGCTAAATTTTATCCTACTTTAATAATAATTTTATATTCAAATGGAACATTTGATCATACATGAAAATTCATGTATCGTATTGACGTGTAGTTGGTTTGTACTGATCAAAAAGGACTAAAATATCATTTTAAAAAGTTATTGCAGAAATTAAAGCTCATTTCATCATTTTATGACCCCATTTTTCAAAGAGTATTTCTATATATAAATAAAAATGTTAGAAATGTGGTATATGGACATTTAATGTTGACGAAATGGAAGTAATGTTATCTTAAATATTTAAATTTTGAGTGAAAATCATTCAAAAATAATAGAGTTTATGATGCATCCACAAAAAATTGGGATTAATATCTTCAAACTAATGTAATCAGATTTAGTAGTGGAATTTTTTATAGAATGATTCATCGTTATATAACATGAAATTAAGGCTTCTCCTTGGAAGTGACAAATTATTGAAGTAATTTTCCTATATATTTTACAACATATAAAATACACATATAAATAAATATTAATATTAAACTATAATCTATAATAATAAATAAGTTTATTTTAGAAGATATGATTTTTTATATACATAATTTTATATTTTATAGTGAGGATCAATGGATTTCACCCCTCCCCCCAATATGACTCCAACTTGGTCATTACTATAATGCCTCTAGGTGGATTAGCTAGTGCAAATCATTGAAAATGGATTCATCTATGTGGGACCTATATAGATCAGTAGGAACACCATCCCTCATCATAATATGTTTAATTTGGTTTCCCCCATCAGTTGAAGTCAATTTCACTAGGAACGCATCTCTAACGACAAAAACTGACCTCTTGGATATTGTAAAATTTAATTACAAACCCAATTCGATTCAACCAAACTAAAATTTAATGTGTATTATAAATCATAAAAAAAGGGATCCAAAAATATTAATTTTGAATATGAATATAAATCATTCTCCAATTGTGATGGTGGTTATCCCAAAATCATCAATGTAAGAAGGAATCTATCATTTCATCATAGCAGAGAGGAGGTAGTTTAACACTTCATCAATACAAACTCGTTTAACATTAATAATTTTAATTTTATTTATTTTAAATTAAATTAAATATTTAAATGGACATTATATAATGATATAAAATATAATAATAAAATGTATGTGTAAAATAAAAATTAAGGGTTTAGTAATTATATCTCAAATGATTCTTCTTTACTCACTACTACACATTGGAAACCACCTACCCATTCAAGGTTAACCTAAGGGTTTAATTTTTTTTATAAATTTCATTGAATAAAAGACACATTATTCTAAGAAATACTACACATACCATTTTAAATTATAATACCTCATATGGAATATATTTTAATTTTTGTTTCAATATCCATTATTTATTATAATGATAATAATTAAAATAAATTAAATTTATTAAATTAAATAACCATGATATAAATAAAAAATAATCACCTAAAACCACTATTTTCTCATGGGGATCGTTTCTATATCAGGGATATAGGGATCATAAGAATACAATTATGGAGACAAAAATAAAAGGAAAAAAATATAAGGAATTAAAAAAGAATGGAAAAATATCTAAAATAAATATAGATATGGACTTAGTGGAAAATATAGTTGATGATGAAAATGAAAAGGGTTATAAAGAAAAAAATCAAAATAAATAAAGAATAATTTGATATAAAATTTGATAGAGAATATAGATAAGAAAACGAATAATATTAACTTGATGAAAATGTTGTTTTGAAAGCTATATTAAGAGTAAGAGAAGAAGTGGTATGTTATGTTTGAAAATAGAAGTGAAAGTGTAAATTGAAGAATAATAAAACACAAAAAAATATTATAAAAATATGAGACAAGAACATAACAAAAATGGAAATAATATACATATATAGAAGCATAATATGAACTAAATGAAAATTTATTTGAAAAATCTAGAGTATGAGAAAGAGAAAAATTATTATGAAATGTTTGAAAGAAGGGGAAGTGGAAGGGTAAATCAATGTTTACATAGAAACATTTTAAAAACATGAAACAAAATCATATGAAAAAATTAACAACACATGCATATTTAATGGAAGAGTTAGAAGAAAATACAATCACTCTAGAAATAGTTAAAGAAAAAGAGAAAATCATAACCTATATATCATAAAAATATATTCAAAGCACTAATAATATATGATTCTTAAATGTTAAATCTAAAAATGATGATCATATTTGAAATTAATAAAAATAGTTAAAGATAAAGGTAAATTAGAATTCAAAATCTATAAACAAGGAGGGGGACCTATAATGCTAAAGAGATACTATAATTGGAAGGGAAAAGAACTATTTTTTTAAAAAAAATACAAAGTTACACTAATATAGAAAAATCCAGATGCATGATTTCATAATTCATATTACATGATAAAATGTTGAATAAGAATTTTATTAATAAGATAAACATAAGTAGAAGAAGTAATCAACATAAAAGTAAAAGTAGAACAGAAATCAAATTTGAAATAAAAAAATTAAATCCAGAAGTTTAAGGATAGGGAATAAAAATGTAGTGAAACAATTAGAAACATATGGTGAAAGAGTATCCTAAATCCAAAATCTATAAGGAGATGCTAAAAAAGAAGACAATAAGTATAAATAACTATTTTGATATAATAATAAAATTAAATGACTTATTCAAAAGGAATAAAATAGATTTACCAAAAAAATGAAATGTTAAAGGCATTTGGTATAAGAACACTAGAGGATAAAATAAGAACAAGAGTAAGAATTTAATCTAGAATAGAGAATATTGACGACATAAGAAAAATTATAATTAAGAGTTAACCAAATATCAAGATGCATAAAATTTAGAAGAAAAAAACTAGTAGAAAAATTATATGTATAAACAAAAATAACTATCACGTATAAAAATAAATAAAAAATTTAAAAAATATTTTAAAGAAACAACAAAAAACTAGATGTAATATGAACGGAAATAAGTAAAAATCTAAAATTGGGATGTAGAATAAGTAACAATTTAAATGAAAAATAATAAGTGAAATTAAAAGACAAATAAAAATTCAAATTTAGAATCTAGAGGTATTAGATAAAAATACATTAAATGAATGTATATTTTGAAGTGAAATTTTAATAGAGGTTAAGAGGAATAATATATGATGATAATTCATATGAAATATAAACAAAAGTAATAGGATAGATAAAATTTAAAAGAAAAAAACATAATTATAAATATTAACTCATGTATAAATAGAAGAAAAATAAATAGAAGTAAATTAAAAATTAAAAATTTAGAATATTGAAGTCAGAATATATAAATGGATATAGATCCCAAATTAATTTAATAAATAGTCAAAAGAAAATAATTGGAAAAGAAACATATGATCATTCAGATATGAAATTATAAATAAAGGAAAATAAATATTAATGAAAATTAAAACCAAAAACCAAAATCCAAAAGATTATAATGTATAAATCCAAAAGTAGTAGTTTAATATGAAGTAGAAATTAAGCTTGAAGTGGTAGTTAAATCTAAAGTAGTAGTTGAAGATGAAAAGTGGAGTTATAAAAGAATTTAATGTCAATGTCGGGGAAGAATTAATGTCAGATTTAGTAGAATATATATAAGTTTAATCCAAAATGATAAACATAAGCCATAAATCATAGAATATTAGTAAGGTGATTAAGTTGAAGTTAAATAAGTAAAAAAAAGTTAGAAGGAGTATCTAGAAATAGAAAAAAGTGATAAAAGTTCAAAATATATAAAATTATATTAGATTATCATGAAATAATTGGATTGATTTGTTGATAATTCATACAGATATCAAATGTCTCTAGGACTATTTTCCTATGTTTCAATGTCACTCTAATGTCCTCTTCTAGGTTTTTACCCATTAATGGGTAATATTTAATTTTATTAAAAATATCCTAGTGAAAAGATACATTGAATTTTAATGAAAAATCGAAGCATTAGATTGATTGAAAGTTGATTACTATTAATATTATGTCATTGAGAATCATTCTTCTATATTATCATTGAAATCTGAACTCATTTTTCTATTTTTGACTCCTTTAGGTGACTTTTCACTTTAATAATAATGTGATGGTCAAATGAAACATTCAATCATACCAATAAATTTAGTAGACATATTGATGTGTGGTTAGTTTTCATAGACCAAAACTCATTTATAAATCATTTTCCTAATATCTCATGCCAATATAATCTCATTTCCTTGGTTTTAATGACCACACATGTTATTTATAATTTATTAATAATAATTACCCATATGAAATCATACTTTCCATCATAACGAGAAATATGGTCATATTATTCATTTGTGGAAGATTACTATAGGATAAGAATGACCCAAAGATCATTTTTCTATGCATTTTATGTCATTTTGAATTCAGATAGTTGGTTATGACCCCTTGACTAGTGACATGTAATTTTAATAAAAATATCAATGTAAAATGATACCATTGATAAAATCGATAAATATTTCCATTATATTGGTGAATACGTGATTCCTTTAGATGATGAATAATTTTAGGATCATTGTAATATATTTTTGATGAAATCAGAATTCATTTAATCTATTTTGAAAACATTTTGGAAAATTTTCACTTTAATAATTATTTTAATTCCAAACGAAAATTTCGATCAAACTGAGGAATTTTGGAGTTAGATTTATTTTTATTAGGTAAATAAAAATCTGAAATTACTCAAATATCAATTTCCTAAGACTTTAGGCTAATTTATTCTCTTTTATTTTTTTGAACCACATAGTTTGGACCCCCTTTTTCAATAATTGTTTTCAATATAAAAACAAAAAATGTTATAAATGAAGATGATGCACATTTAAATTTGAAAAATTGACACTGAGGTTATCACAAATTATCTATAGATGAGTGAAAATCACAACAAAATTAATGAGTGTGTGTTTCATTGGAAATAATTGGGTGTAATAACTTCAAACTACTATAATATTTATATTTATAAGTATATGTGACATGTTTTAATAGACCTTAATTCAATGTGGTTTCATCATAATGAATATAAATTCTATTTTATTTGGTTTAACAGTCACTATAATGTGGGTTAAAGGATTAAAACCTAAACAACAACCTCAAATTATCATGAAATCAAAGGACAAATGAGTACCATTTAATTTTTATATATAGAAACTATTTTCAGATATGTTAGAATCAGGGTTTAGTTTATGAAACTTAGTAATAGACTATAAGTCAATTTGACTCATAGTTTTCTAGTAATTAGTAAAAGAACATTCTTTATATCAAAGTAAAAAACATGTGATCAGGGTTTAAAAAATAAAACAGATTTGTACTAGCATGAAATCATAGAAAAACAATCTATGAATAAATTTTGACATTTTTGAATAAATATAACATCAATGCAATCTAAGGTGCGTTTAGAATAACCAAAAATGAGTTTTATAAGATTTAACAGTCTTAAAAAACATGCATCAACTGATTAAATCATAGAAAACAAACATGAATTATCTTCAAATCCAAATAAATCTTTGATTAATTTATGACATAGATCAAACATAAATCCATCTTACAATGTGGTTGTAATAACTAAAAGATCAGTATTATTCGATTTAACAGTCTTAAAAACACACATCAAAGGATTAAAACAAAGAAAGTAACTTGGAATTGTCATGAAATTTTATGAAAATGACCTTAATCTAATTTTCAATATATATAATTAGATCACACATCAATCCAACATAAAATTTCTTTAGAATGACCGAAAGTGTGTTTTTATTGAGTTAGAAGTTAAATTTGTTTTGAAAGGATTAACCCTTTGAAATTACCTGAATTATTGAAAAAAAAAGAAAAATAGTTGTAGATTAATATTTAACTTGTTTGAATATGATTCATTTCATTCTAATGTGTGGTGCATATAGTGTAGTCTAAATGACTAAAAATAGTTTTGTTAGATTTAAAATTCCTTACAAATGTTCATCAAAGTGTCAAAACCATGGAAATGTGATTCTATTATAATTGAATATTAGGAAAGAAATTTTCATTTATTTAATGATGTGTATGAATAGGTTTCACATCAATCCAACTTTTAGTTTTTTTAAATGACCAATAGTAATATTTTATTGATTTATGAGAAGCATTTTCATCAAATAGTCAAAACTAACCAAACCACTATGAATTTTTATTAAAACACAACACAATGATCAGTGATGAATTTTTGACATGTAGGGATGGACCGAAAAACAAACCAAAAATGATTTTTGGTTGGAATAACCCAAAAACCAGTTTAATTATATTTAAAAGTCTTTAAAGACAAACTCCACTGTGTTAAAACATTTAAAACGACCTTGGGTTGTCATGAAATCATAGGATAATGACCTCTTTTTAATTACTGTCAAGTTGGAAGACACCACATATCAATCCTACATGTGGTTTTAATGGAATGATAAAAAGTGATTAATTATTTATTTAAAAGTCATAAAATAAAGGAGAAATGGTTAAAACCTAATAAATGACCAAGTATTTTCATGAAATTAAAGGAACATTATTATCATATATTTTATGACATATAAGTCATTTAAAACATGCTTCAAATGGTAATTTACCTAGAAAATGATGATGTATTTTTATTAAATCCCAGAAAAAACCACCATTTAGTTGTTGGCATGAGTTAGTATACCACATGTTATTCAATATACTATGTGGTTAGAACAATAAAAAAATATAGTAGAAAATAATAATAAATATTCTAAAATTCAAAAAAAAACTTGTAATATCATTAAATAATAGGAGAACAACCATCATTGGATTATTTTAATTTAGGAATATATCATATGTTAATCTAAGTTGTGGTTCTCTCCAAATGGGAAAAAGTATTTTTTTTATTTATTTATGTAAATTAATGTGTGTTTATGGTTAAAAAATAAACAAACGAACTCATATTGCCATGAAATCATAGGAAAATTATAATTTATTATTATAAAATCCTTGTAAAATGGACATAATTTTATTTTTGATGAATAGGAATAGATTTGATGTTAGTTTAACAAGTGTTTTTCTCAAAATGACCAAAAGTGAATTTATATTATTTTAAAGTAAAAAAACGAGCATCAATGTGTCAAACACCTATTAACCAACCTAAAATCATCATGAAATCATGAGGCATTGATTTTTATTAATTTTTAAAATGTAGGAACTTATTATATATCAATTGGATAAATTACAGCATGTAGGAAGATATGGAACATCAATTCAATGTTAAATGAGGTTAAAATAATAATAAAAAGTAGGTTTATTGGAATTATTTTATTAAAAATATTCCATAAATTTTTAAAATATAATTTGAAGTAGAATCCAAAATTTAAGAAGAAGAAGAATCCAAAATCCAAATGTAGGAAAAAAGTGATCAAAAGTATATCAGAAGTAGAATTACAATTTTATTAGTTGGATATAACTATAAAAATTAAAAAATTATGATACAAAAAGAAAATATAAGTTAAATAACAATGAAAACCTGAAGAAATTAGGTTGAAAATTTCAAGTGGTAAAAATATTAAAGAGAGTAAGAAGTTAATCTAGAAGAGATAAGGAATAAGAGAGAAGAATAATTAGATGTAATAGTAATGTAAAAATACAAAAGGCGTGAAAGTAATAGAAAAAATTAACAATTAGAAAATTTAGAACAAAAAACAAAATATGAATCCAATATAAAATTAAAAAAATAGAAAAATACATTGAACAAAAAATAAAACAAAACTAGATTTAAAAGAAATGGCTAGTTGTCAAATGCCAAAATCAAGAATCAAAATAAGAAGTGACAGATCAAAATTAGAGGACAAAGAGTAAATGAATGAAAAATTAATCCCGGAGAATAAAAGTTATAAACAAAAGATGTAAAATCGAAATAAAAAATCTATGGGTTTGCAATGAGAATATATAAATTGAAGTAGATGAATAAATAAGATAAGAAATAGTTGAAATAAAATAAATGGAATAAAATAAAATAAATTAATCATAAATAAAAGTAGATAAAATGGAAATAGAAAAAAAATTAAAATCCAACATAAGAAAATGTAAGAATCCAAGAGTTTTAGTTGAATCTGAAGCTGGAATGAAGCCAAAAGTAATAGTTGAATCTAATTTATATTTGGATGAAAGAAACTAGATTTATAAAATATTTGAAATTTTATTTTAGTCACGGTATATACAAATGAAAATATAAAAGTTAAAGAAAAAGGTAGAAACATTAGCAAAAAACATGAGTATATTATCATAAGGAATAATCCAAAGTAACATTAGTAAAAGTCGAATTCAAAATGAGTACAGTGGAAAATGAAAAAGGTTTAAATCACACAAAATAGTCTCAGATTATCATAAAATAATTGGGCAATGAATGTTGAATAATTTTATACATGCAAGAATACATAGATAATTAATCTAACATTTATAGATATCACAATATGATAACTTTGGTCTGTTCTAGACTCTTTGACCCTTGTTTTTATAGACTTTCAAGTCCAATAAAATCTTTTTATTAGTCATTTTGGCGACACTAAATGTTATAATTATGTGAGGTTTATTCATACTTGTTAAAAATTAATCAAAAATCATTTTCCTAATATTTCATGACAATTTGAGATCATTTTCTATGTATTGACCTTGTAACACATATTTTTTTGTATTTAAATCTATTAAAACATGATTTTTTTCATTGTGGGAAAACACCTATGATATTGACTTAGGTATTATTACAACATTTCAAAAATTAAACTATCATTTTCCTATGGTTTAACCACAATGTAAGGTTTTTTCTGTATTTTCATCCATTAATGCATGCTTTTGGACTTTTAAATTAATAAAAACATAATTTTTATTTTTTTGAAAAACCTACATGTCTAATTGACATGACACTTGTTCCTATATGAAAAAAATTAAATTATATATTTCTTCCTTATATTTAACAGAAATAAGTGGTATTTTTATTGATTATTTACCTTATCCATGTATTTTTAAATAGATAAATCTAATAAAAAAATGTTTGGTCCTTATGGCCAAACCACACATCGGATTGACATGCATTCTATTCATAAATGACATAAATATCCCTATAAATCTAAAATAATTTACTCATTTTTACACCTTTTAATAATAATGTGAACGTCAAATAGAACATTCAATCATGCCGATAAACTCAAATGTCAAATTGATATGTGGTTGCTTTATCCTAATCAAAAATGACATGAATATAATTTTCTTACGTTTTTAAACCAATATGAGCTTTTTTTCTTGATTTTTAAACGCCTTTTAAATGTGTTCTTTAATATAAAAATTAAGAAATTTTTAAATTAGATGATATACATTTTTTTCAAAAAATAACATTGGAATTATGACAAAAAATTAGAGTTCATGTGAATCACATTAAAAGTATGTGATTGTGTGTTTTATCCCCAAAAATTTAGTGTAATATCTTCCAACTGCTATCTTTAGCATCTACAATGGAATGTCATACAGAATGTTGAATCTTGTTATAAGAAGAAAGTAAATCTTCACCAAAGAAGTGACATTTCCTAGATGTACATTTCCCTTATATTATATAACCTGTGAAATATAATTATAAATAAATCTCAAGAATAAACTCAACTCTAGAAAAGTAGAGTTTTCCCATAAGAAGATAGAATTCTATGCAAACTAAATTATTATTTGCATAGTGGTTATCAAAAAATTTCACCCCTCACACAATGACGACTCTAACCTGATAGTAATAATAACTCCCCCAGGTGACCCAACTAGTAAAAAACTAATGAAAGAGGATACATCTATGTGGGTCCTATTAGGATAAGAAGGCCCACCATCCCTCTCTATAATCATAGGAATTGTGATTCCCCCATCACTCAGACCTAAGTATAGTGGGAATTCGTCTTAAACCATAACCAAATTACCTTCAATCTATTATAATGCTAGCATAAAATCAAACTTTGTGTTGACCTAAAAAATATAATTATTTTATAATTCATCAAAATAGGGCTCTGAAAAATATCATCTTTGAATGTGAATAGAAACTGATCTCCTATAATTGTGGCGGTTGTCCTGTTGTCATCATCGTAACCAAGAATCAGTCATATCAGCATAGTAGAGAGAGGCAGTGTAAAGTTTAGATAATCAATAATCCATTAACTTTATTAAATTTAAATTTAAAAAACATTAATTAAATTAAAATTTTATTGAAAACATAATTAATCATTATATCATGATCTCTAATCAAATATTAAAATTCATGAGAAAAATAAAAATTAATAGGTTTAGTAAGAATATCTTAGATGATTCTTCTTTTCTTCATATAATGTTATTCGATCAACTTCCCCATGCAATGGTCTCATAAGTGTCCAAAAATAAAATTTCAAAATCTCCTTCCATAATTAACACATTTCACTATGGAATACTACATTGGTAATTATCAAATATGACATCTCATTTGGATGATATTTTTATTTTTGTTTCAAAATAAATTTATCTTTATAATTTAAATTATTAAAATAATATAATTTTATTAATTCAAGTAACATTGATATAAATTTTGAACCAGAATCACTGAAAACCACATATCTCTTGATGGGTTCATTTAAATATCAAGGTAGAATTTCAAAAAATATGAAAAAATAGAAGGAAAAAATAAAAGGAAAAGAATAAATGTAATTTAATATAGAAGAACAAAAAATAGAAATGGACATAGAGATAGATTTAATATAAAATGCAGTAGATATGGAAAATGATAATCATTATTAGTTAAAAGTATTATAAATAATGAATATTTTGGAAAACAAAAATTAAAAAATGCATATACATATGAAGAGGGAAAAGTTTAACTAGATGAAAATATAATAGTCAAAGCTAGAGTAGGAGAAATAGAAGAAGTCGTAAGAAAATATTCAATGACGAAGTAGAAGTAAAATGAGAGGTCTATGTTGACAAATAAACATTTTATAAAGATTAATAAATAAAATAAACAATAATTAAATCCACAAGCACATTTATGTGTAGATGTAGATGAAAAAATAACTCTAAATAATGTTGATTCAAATGTGAAGGTGAAAAATTAGATATCGTAAATAAAAATTCAATACACCAACCATAGATGAAGTGGGGATGAACTAAAAATTTGGAAGCTGAAAATGGTGATAGAAAGTGAAAATGGATGAAGTATGTGGAGAATAAGATGACATAGAATAAAAATTATATAAAAAATTAAGAGTTTTCTAAATCTATTAGAGACATTGAAACATAAAATAAAACAAAAAATGTAAGCAAATCAGAATGTTGAATATAAAATAATAATTAGAAGTTGGAATAAATTCATAAGTTATAAAACATGATGAAAATTTGAAAAGGAATTTGAATTGAAAACAAAAAAAATGTAAAAAAAGGATTTAATCTAAAAATTAAAGGAGTACCAGAATCAAAATTCAAATAATAAACCCTAATCCATAAGAAAAATGAAAAGTAATAATTAAAAATTAATTTTAAAAGTTATGGAAAATATTGAAATAGAAGGTGAAGTAAAATGAAAAATCAAAAAGATAGGAGGACTATTGGCACCAATATTTTTGCATTTCGCACTATGTCATCGAATATTCAAAGACTTTGGTGTAAATAAAATAAATAAAGGCTTTTGATTTGGGGAGATCACTTTGGGAATATTATATTCTACTAAGAATGTTATTATTATTTGTAAATGGTTTTTATTACCACCTTTAGACAAAAAATAATGGCTAGCCACTAGCAAACTAGTCTAATTCAATCACAAAGCCATATGGGACCAAAGATCAACCATGCCCAGTGGGAGTCGGGCTCGGCCAGCTGGCAGACCAGTAGAGGACCATAGCTCCCACAAGAGGAAGTCCATCCTGTTTATAGGGCCCATGATGTGCAAGCCCGCATGTGTGCACGTATATTCTGAGCCATAAACTTGGTGGGAGGAAGGCCACAGTGGAATTGATGTAGATGGTACAGGTTTTGAACCCATTTTCAGTTCGAGAATTGGAAGTCACTGAATGGATTATATACCAAAGGCAAGGTGACATGCAATTTTGATGTGGAAGGGAATGTTTTTCACCAAGATCGAATCTGAGCCATCCAATCATGCCTCCCACTGATCTGTGCCATCGATCATGCCTACCGCTAATCCTAACAATATTTTTTTTATCCCAAGATGCAAAAAATCAAATAAAACCCATTATCCTCAAGACTTATATATTCATCCTCTTAGTGTAATTCTTCAGGTTCGACATAGATACACGAAAAAATTGTATGATCACTCGATTCTCTTCATCGCTGCCATAGCTAGCCCTTTGTTGATAATCACGAGACTGATACAACCAACAGAGGCCACCGTGAGGTCTAAACCGCGAATGACAATGGATTCTTCAAGATCTCTCAATAGCGATCAAGGCTATTTCATGATCATCCTTTGATCATGCAACCGAACTGAAAACAGACGAGGCATAAAAAGTAGTTTTATGACTATGAACCCCTACAACCTCTGATGTATTTTCATCGATTTAAATTGGATTTATTTGGAACACATGGAATCATATAAGGTGTTTGAGTCCATTATATGATCATTCTTTGATCATGCGATTGAAGCAGAGATAGTCCTCAAATCCTTCGTATGAATTTCAGCAACCGAAAAACCCTTCTACCTTCGAGTATTTTCCATCTGATTTAATTCTTATTTTTATGATCACACGATGACATAGGAGAAAAAAAGAGTCATCGCATGATCAAATTAAATTATCTTGTGAGGAGATCATCACTTTGTTATCCAGTACACACAAATTTCATCCCTTGTAAAGAGGGAAAAGACTTGGCCTCCCATCGCCTATATAAACCCTTCTCTAAACTGAAAAAAGAAAACAGAAAAGGATTAAAACATTGAAAGAGATCTCATATTATCAAGAAAAAAATGCATTGATATGCTTATGATTACTATAGATCACAATTATCTCAAGGATAAGTGTTCTATGTTTCGATGTCAATGTGAATTTGTCTAATCAATTTTACCCCCTGATGAGTAATACTTTATTTAAATAAAATATCATTGGGAAAATAAAATTTAGATAATATGGATCAATCCTAGAAGCATATAGATGCATGGTTAATTCTTAAAAAACTAAAAGCATTTAGAATCATTTTCCTATGTCTTAATTGAAATCTGAACAAGTTTTCTCAGTTTTGACCAGATTTTTATGACTTGTCACTTTAATGAAAATGTGAAGGACAAATGACATAATCAATCATTCCATGCATTTTGGATGTTATTTTTACATGTGGTTGATTATTACTAATAATAAATGAATCATATATAATTTACTAAGTATTTATTCCAATATAATCTTGTTTTCTTAGTTTTGACAACTACATGTGTTATTTTTCATTATTAATAAGTGTTAATAGTATGAAATTATATTTTCCATATTACTGAGAAATTAGGGAATCAAATTTATGTATGAATTATTCATTAAGATCAAAAATGAAATCAGGATCATTTTCCTATGTTTTTATGTCAATACAATTTTTTATGCTCGGTTATGACCCTTTGATGAGTGATATGTCATTTTAATAAAAAATATCATGGTGAAATTATATTTGGGATAATACCAAGAAATATGGCCATTAGATCGACATGTGTTTGATTCCTATAAGTCAAAAGTTATTTAAATATCATTATCCTATGATTTCATTGAAATCCAAACTACTTTTCTTAGTTTTGATCCCTTTTAGGTAACCTTTCACTTTAACAATTATGTGAAATAAAAACAAAACATTATATCATATCAAGAAATTAGGGTGACAGATTAATGTGTGGAAGGTAATTAAATATCATAACTGAGTCAAATATTGTTTACCTATGTTTTTATGCCAATCTTAGATCGTTTACTCTATTTTTAACAACATAATTTTTTAATAACTTTTTCCATGAGTTTTTCAATGTAATAAAGATAATAGTATAAAAGAAAAATAAAATCATTTATTGTTGAAATAATGTCACACATGACATCATAAATAATAAATGATTGATAGAAACTCATTCCAAAATTAGTAAGAGTTCACTACATCCCCAAATATTATACATAATAATTTCCAACTCGTAGATTATTTTTCTTCATCTATGGAAGTGAAAATTCCTTGAATAACTTTTCTTTTCTATTATACAATCCATAAAAAATACCGATAAGGCCCTAAACGCATGAGGATAAAATAAAAAATATTTTTTTATGTATTATTATATGAGAACTAGAATTAAAGAGGATAAGGGTAATATTAATAATGAATAATTAGGATCGATAAATTTCCTAAGATTCTACTACCCAAGATAAGTTGTTGATTATCACAAGAGAATTTCTTCGTCCCACCAACACTCTCCCCACTTCAAACATATATCAAATACACCCCTCACTATCCTAACTCGTGGAACTAGTGTCCCCCTAAACATACTTCCTATACAAGAATGTTCTACCCTTATTATAGATAATTCCTTAACTCATTTTTTAACAATCGTCTCCTAATGAATTTTTTTTGTATTGATGATTAAATAAATGGAGCCAGTTACTCATTTTATTAATATTATTTTTCCCACTATTCACTCCTATCCTTAGATCCATCATCCCCCTATCCCAGTAATATAATGCTCTGGATTAGAGTGGTAAACTTATACATGGGTCTATAGGGCATACCACACCAAAAACATAGACCGCTGTTCCATCTACCATCATAATCCCAAGTCTTCAAGCATCAAACTCCTCTCCCTTTATAGACCATGAAACTATTTATCTATCATTGAACTAATTTTTTAGCAGAATCCACCCATCATATGAATGGTTGAATGGTCTTGGTCGGTATGTTTGTCCTTGGATGGTTAAGTGGGTTTTACTGTTCATCTTCATAGACCTTATTAAAATTATGCGAGCCAAAAAAGTGTAACTGAGTGTCTATGCTTCTCATGAAAATGAGATCAAAATTTTAATCAAACACTAATTCCTATTAGTGAGGGTCAAGATTGTAAACTCCCACCCATCTATATATTTATTTTTCATTATCCATATAAAAAAGTACCCCGCGTACTATGGCTTGGGATGTCAATGAACCAAGGGGGATAAATAAAAAAAATTATTGATATAGTCTGGAATGGAACCATTCTGCTGTAAGGAATACAATTCTTCATAATGATTTTGGTTGTATCGAACACTAAATCAAGCAACTAATCTACTCCATGAAAAATAACTTGGTGACTTTTGGAAGGAAAACACACATCACTATAAACCAACTGTAGGTGATTCCTTTAATTATAACTTGAGTGTGGTAGAATTTCAAAATTTTAGGTTTCTAAAGAATATAAATGAACAACTTGGCTCAGGTGATCCAACCCTAGGGATCGGTGATAGTGAAAATAGTGGTCTTGATAGATAGACAACATGGGATTCTAAGGCCTGATGTTCCCAGAATTAATTTTATAAAAATATAAATTATATTTTATATTGTGTGCATGAATATTCTTAAAGAAAATGGGATAACTCATAAATGGTATCTCAGATAAGAAATATGAGACCATGGTTGGGTTTGGGACATAGTGTTTACCCAAGGCGTGACATAAAATGAGTCGGTGCGGGACGTTCAGACCCCTTACTCATTAGAGGTAGGTTCAATGGATTAAATTAATTAATTAATTGAATTATTTAACCTAAACTTAAAAGTTATAAATATATCCCCACGGAAAAATGACTAGGGTTAACCTCACAATTCTGGGAATTTTCCAAGAGATCTCTCCTTCCTTTCATTGGTGGATCACAATGAATGATGATGGAAATCTAAATCAGATTAGATAAGGACACAACAAATGCATCAAATCCTCTTGGATTTTTGGAAGATGCATTATTCATCAACAATCGATCCAAAATCATGTTAGGAATCATATTTTGGCATTTTACACCCATTGATTAAATTATTTAGAGGATCAACTCTATTTCATGGATCTACACCACTTATCAATATTTCATGAGCCTACATACTATAATTAAATTTTTTTAATCATTGATGTTCTAACTCTAGTATCCTTTTCTTGATCGTTAGCCAAGAACACTTAGACAAAGATTTTTAAAACTTTTTTTGTTGTTCCATTCTACCTGTTTATCTTCGAATTCTTCACCGATTGGAACCCCATGGTCCTGGTTTGACTTTTATAGGAGGCACCGAGCTCAATCACACCCCTAGATTCATGGTAGATCGATGAAACTATAACATATGTATAAAAAAGGCCTAGATCTGGGATTTTTATAGGACAAAGATAACTGATTAGACGGTTTGAGACTGGATCCTCAAGGGTTGAATCTGTGGTCATATGCATAATGAGTATTGAAACCCTCTAAACGAACGAGTGGTGATTTTTGGTGAGCAGTGGCCCAGAATCATGATTTATGGTTGGATCCACTATTTTATAATGAGATTAGCATCAAATATCAAGAGAAAAGGCTTGAATTGGGGAATAAAGACTAGATTTGGAAAATATGGGATTTCTGCCAAAATCAATACTACATAATGTGTTCAATAAAGAACAAATGGTGTGTAGCCCCTCCCATGATAGCGGCTAGGGTATGAGAAATATTAAGGGGGGACATGGTGTGTAGTCCCCCTAAAATGACATTTACCCATTCCCTAGTTGGAAAACCCATGTGATAGGCCACATGGATGAGAATATGTGTGGATGTACATGGATTAGAGCCTTTTGTGTACTTAAGTACCTGGATATAGGGTTCGGTACATGAACATGACCAAAAAACATGACCAGGTTCCCGGTTAACCTGGACACGCTATGCTTTCCACCTAAATGGCATATACATTTACACAGACAGGGTTTCGTGTATTGACCAAGGATATGGCCAGGCTGTGGAGTAAGATCACATGCCATGTGGGTCCCCTCACACATGATATACCCCTTGAACTACCATGATTAAACTTTTATTGTCTATACCTCCTTCATTTAAACTCATATTTTTATCCCGAGAGTAGTCTATCCTAAGTGTTTTTCCACATAGAACATAATGGATCCCTTTGTTTTGGATTTAGAGATACGATGTGGAATGTACCTGGTATAGTTCTTAGGAGACGCTCGACGATGTCAATGGTCATGCAAGATCACCAGAGATTCTCAAGTGGAACCCTTCAGCTGGTCTGGTCATGGGTCCTCAATGACTTATAGAGTGGAACCCTCCAGCTGGACTAGGAATGACTCCTCTAGAGACTCCCAAGTGGATCCCTCTAGTTGGGCAAGGCATGGGTCCTTGATTACGATTAGAGTGGAACCCTCCAGCCAGGCTGGGTATGGGTCCTCGACCTTCCAAGTGGAACCCTCCTATGATATTGGGGCGTGGGTCCTCAATGAATTTGAGTGGAACCCTCTAGTTGGGATAGACATGGTTCCTTGACCATCATATTCTAACACTCATACCGGGCAGGGCATGGGTCCTCCATAGACTATCAAATTGGAACCCTCTGTTTGTACCAAGTTATGAGTCCTCTACCTAGAGATTTTGGCCCCTCGACTTTGTGTCACAATAATGAGGCACAAACTAACATAGCTTTAGACTCACAAGGAACATGAACCCTTTCCCCACTAAGAAAAATGTTTGAGATTCAGCGAAAAACCATGTTGGAGAGTCAATGCTGCCCAAATAGGAAAATATTAATGTGTGGAGAAAAATTTACTTAGACTTTTGTGTTCAGTGAAAACGTGTGGGATGTTGGGAATCGTTAATGTACTTATGTAATTGTTGTATACTCTTCTTCCTGGAATGAGATTTTAGATGGATATCCCCTTAACCTATCATTTTTTATTCTTATATTGATCATATATATATATATATATATATATTCTTTCTTCTAGATTCACACCATGGATTTGGATACTCACCTTTCAGGATAAGTGAAGACGTGAGGGGTATTCCATGTGCTTTCCATATTTAGATTCTCATTCTTGGATGAATCTTCTCTCCTGCTATAGGTGGTTAAATCTCGATGAGTAGTTTATCTACTCACCGTTTTTAGCCACTTGTGCTTGGATGAGCTTACTTTCACTCTCTTGTTGGGTTGAGCTGCACTCTATCATTGTACCTTTTTATATATACTGTTTCCTCTTCTGTTATATCTCTTAATGATCACCCTTTAGATTTCAGTGTGTCCTACTAGGTATTCTTATACTCAACCCTACATGGGCCTTTCTTGCACATGTTGTGTATTATGCAGACTATGGACAGATCAACTGTGACTATATAGGTGATTAGGGATATTGAGTTCTTGGACAGTGTATGGTGTTCGTAGCAAGGGATTTTGGATCTGGGATCTCTTTAAGCTATTTATTTTTCCAAATTTCTATCTGGTTCAGACATATTTCTGGTTGGGAATGTATTTTTCCCCTTTAATTTTCAGTTTACACTACTATAATTTATACTATCTAGAGGTTCATATATGCTTGGTTTACTTTACAGTAGTTTTTCATCTTTTCTTCTTTCCCTCTGTAATTTTACATTGAGTTGGATCTGTGTGTGTGCACAGTTTTTCAAGAAAAGGCATATGTGAGTTTATTCTTCCTTCGAAAATTGTCACGACCCCTTGGCCTATGGAGGTAGTATTGGGGTAGTTGTGGCTCGAGCTACATCTTGGGTTGGGTGATGACATATTGGAATATGACCAAGTTCATTCCTTGATATGTTTTTTGGATGTACCCCCTTAAAGAGGATTGGTTGGGTTTTGGGAATAAATGTTGACGTGTCTCTAGTATGTATCTCAGGATAGGGAATCTAGTGATGGTGTAGAGGCTGGTGTATCCATTCATCAGGATGTTGGCTACCTACTTATCGAATCGGTATGGCGAGATATTTTTTTAGGGATTAATTGTACATGAAATATATAGGAATGATTCTTTTGATTTAATTTATGAGTCAGCTCATTATATATATATATGATTATCTAACTTTGGTACTCATTGATAACTTTTGGGATTCCTTAGAGATGAAATCAAACTTGGATACCAGTTCTGATTCATGAAAACAACCCTATGAGTGATGGGGCTTTAGTTTAGGGTCCATCCTGTGACCCCTTACTCTATGTGGTTAGGTATAAACCCCTCCCCCTTTCAAACAATATATATTTATAGTAGAAAAGTCTAATTACACACACAATCTTAGCATGATCCATGAGTTTAAGTACCAGAGGTCACCGAGGTTCTACGGCGAGCCAGATCTTCAGGTAGCATAGGATTGGATAGAGTTAGTGCTTCATGTCTTCAAGATCATCCAGACACCAATAGATCAGATGGTTTCACTAGCATCCAGGCTAATCCATGAAACATTTGGGTGTCGGTGGATCCTTGTTACATAGATTCATGATGATTTGACACTCTCACATACAAAATTCCAGTAGTTGTTTTGTGAGGAGTACTACCCCTCATACTTATGCTCAGTCCAAATCAAGTAAATTCTAAATGAGGTACATTTTTACATTTTACCAAAACATGAAAGGAATCATTGTTACAACATACATGACATGAATAGAATTTACCTCTGTCACGACTACTAAATTATTTGAAGCTTTCTGTACATGTTTAAAAGGTTCTATTACAATAAATTATTTTCCATAATTTTTTGGTTGTTATTATATTTTAGAGATGTTAATTCAAAATTAAATGTGTATTTTTTTAAGAATTATTCTAGATATACTTTAATTAAACATTATATTTATGAAAAAATAATTTGAATTTAATTATTCATTTTTGGAGACATGATCCAATGATAACATATTCATTATTTCTCCAGATGGTCTATGATTATTATTATGATATGTTTACAAAAACCATATATTTTTCATGGGTCAGGTTGTGATGATTTGATGATTATTTTATGGTATTGTGACATTTATATTTGTGAATTGAGATTTTGTAGTTATATGGTCTGTTATATCTCAAAAATTCATTAGGTAAGGTTATATTTCAATATAATTAGATAATAATTATAATAATGGAAATTATTTTGAATATATTTGATCACATATTGATATAAGAGTATGATGTGTTCTTATTATTCTAAAAGAAATAATAGTGGAAATGATTGTGAATAACTTTGTTCAAATTTTAATGTATTAGCATTATAACATTCTAGATATACTCATAATATTATGATTGAACATGATAGAGTTTATATATATTGAAATTATTATGATTATATATTCTTTTTATGTATCATTCCTTAGTTATGAATTTTGAATGATTATTACCACTTTAACAACCATATTGTTTATACTTATAGAAAGTAAATGATTTTAGAGATTATAATATAAACACTTATGGGTATTAGTATTTTACAATAAGATAATTCAGTTGAATATCATAACATACCCCTATTATTATCTTATCCTATAATGATTTTTATCTCCCATGTTTACACTTACTAAACATATAAAATCACCCTTTATTATATTTTCAATCCCCAGGTTAAGAATAAATTTTGTAGGTAGTGTATTTTTAAGAAGAGAACAATGTGGGAAAGTAATTATGTGATATTTTTATTCAATTTCATGAATTTATATGATTATGTGTATATTCTCCAAATAAAATAAACATTTACAGTCACAGGGAATGTATTTATAAAATATATTGAATATCCATCTATTAATATATTATATCTGTGTATGAACTGATTGGGACACTATAGAATCCAGAGTTATAAAATAATGAAATGTAGAGGATGGGGAAAAAGTAATGGTAGTGGTAGAAGAAAATATATAAGTTGAATACTAATGTGTAAATATAGGCCATATACATGATCATATTAGAAAAAGGCTTATTCTAAAGAAAAATAACTAAAAGTAGAACTCATAATGAGTACCTATAAGTTGATTCAAATGAACCTGGGTCAAAACATTGAAAATGACATCAGATTATTGTGAAATAATTTCATAATGAGTGTTGAATAATTTTTAACATTTAGTAGTATACATCCCATTAATTTGATTTATATTGAGATAAAATTAAACAAAAGTTCATTTTTTATGATTTAAAAAGTCTTTAAAAACATGCTTCAAGGAGTAATTTCCTTGAAAATTACACCATATTATCATGAAATAACCCAAAATAATAACCATTTAAATTTTGACATATAAGAGTATACCTCATTTCATTCTGATGTATTATATGGTGAGAATCATCAAAAAATAGTTTTACAGTATATAATGATTACAATCAAGTTATATGATCAAAATATAACAAACCAACATAATTTTTCATGGAATAACAAAAAATAGTCAATATTTAAATTTTTACTTTTAGGAGTCCACCAGATTTCCATCTAACATATCGATTTCTCAAGATGGAAAAAGTGTGTTTTTTGTTTAAAAGTCCAAAAATATTTCTCAAAGGTTAATAAACCACAAAATGAAATCAAATTTTCATTAAATAATAGGAAAATAATAACTGAATTATTTGGGAAATATATGGGTTTAAATATGTTAATCCATCACGTGGTATGGTCTAAATGACTAAAAAATACTTTTATTAGATTTAATAGTCTTTAAAAAATTAATCAAATGATCAAAATTTAGTAAATGATCTTTGATTTCTGTGAAATTATAAGAAAATGTATTCTATTGAATTTTTGACATATAAGAATAGAAAGCTCATGAGTATGTTGTGTGGTTTTCCTAAAATGTCCAATTGTGTTTTTTCATTCATTTAATATCAAAGGGTCTAAAACTTTAAAGTGAGCCTATATTTTCATTCAATAAAATTAAAAATCTCATTGAATAATTTTTTACATGTATGAAAAAGATTCATGCAAATTTGATATGCATTGTGGTTGGAATGATTAGATTTTTTTTGAAGATTAAATTTATTAAAAACATATATCAAAGGGTAAAAACATAACAACCAACATAAAATTATGAATAAATCACATGGTAATGAACTCTTTTTAGTTTTTTATATATGGGAATAGAGAACACACTGATTCAACATTCTATTTTCTTAGAATAAAAAATATATGTTTTTTTATTAAAACATCACAAAACATTCATAAAAGGGTCAAAAACTAACTAAAATCATTGAATTATCATATAATAAAATAGGACTCATTAATCTAACATGTGGTGATATCAATATAATGAAAATATCATTTTTAATGTTTTAAAATGTGGTTAAAAATCATGCGTCAAAGTGTTAAAACCTAATAAAAAGCCTTAGATTCCCTTGAAATCATAGGAAAAGAACCATACATTAATTTTTGGAATGTAGGAACAGAATACATGTAAGTTTTATGTATCGTGTGGTATAAATGAGAAAATATGCAGTTACATAGTAAGAAATTATTACAAAAAATATTTTATGATCAAAACCGAGAAAACAACCACTAATTGTTATGAAATCATCAATCAACTATGACTATATGATTTTCAATAGATAAATAGACCATATACAAATAATTATTTGATTGAAATGACCAAAAGTGTGTTTTTATTAATTTAAAAGTTAAAAAAATTATAGTTAAAAAAATATCCCAACACACAATAATGAATTTTCATAAAATCATAGAACATCAATAATTGATTAATTAGTGACAAGTACGAATAGAACAAACATAAATGACCTGTGGTCATAATGATAAAAATTATTTTATTAGATTCACCAATTATTAAAAACATGCGTCAAGGCCTCAAAACCTAGACAACAGCCTTCACTTATCATAAAATCATTTTAAAATGACCACTGTATAATTTGAGAAATGTTGAAACATATCACACATCAGTCATAATCATGAATAATTAATCAAAATTTCACTAATTTAATATCATTATAACCATTTACTGATAATTAATCATTATAAATAATAATTTTCTCATGAATTTTACATTTTGACCTTAAAATTATATAGAGATGTTTTTAATTTCTAGGTTTTCACAAGTATAAAATTGAGATTTCACAGCCACAGAAAGCAGTATCAAATAAGTATTTGTGACTGTGTAGTGATCACGGTTTATGGGGAGTCACAAACAACTATTGTTGATAGTATATGGTAGTTTTATAATTTATTGAATATATATATATATATATATATGCCTTATAGACCGCTAGTGGATCATACCAGTGGTAGTCGTGAATGATCTAATTTATTTTAAAAAATAAACATGAATAAATATTATTATTATTTTAAAATTAAAATAATAATATATTTTATAAATTTAAAAATAAAAGTATCCAATAATCATTGTTATAATACAAATATAGCATAATACTTCCAAATAAATCATCTTCTCAAAAGAAAATAATATATACAAAAAAACTGGATGATCAGTTAGTTCAATGTGTGATGACTTCCTTTTAACACAAGTAAAGAAACATGCATCAAATGGTGAAAACCTAGAAAACAACATAGGGTTGTCATGAAATCATAGGATAATGACTGATGGTCAATTTGTGACATGTACGAATATAAAATTTGTTAGTATAATGTGTGATGTGGCAAGAAAGACCAAAAAATCCATTTCATTATATTTATGCCTTTAAAATCGTGCCTCAATCTGTAAAAACCTAGAAAAAACCTAATATTTTAAAAGAGTCATAATATAATTACCTATTTTTATATTTTACCATGTTTTAGTAGGACACTTTTCAATAGAACATGTAGTTTTCTCAGGATGCTAATAAAGATGTTTTATGGATTTAAAATCCAAAAAAAACCTACTTCAAAAGGTTGAAACCTTGAAAAAATAATATTTAATGATCATGAAATCATAGTACAATTATTTCTCAATAATTTATGACATTTTGGAATATATAAAATTTCAATATGAAATTTGGTTATCTTAAAATTACCAAAACATTGTTTTTAAAGATTAAAAAGTGTTTAAAACCCTATTTTATAGAGTGAAGACCTCAATAACGACCTTAAAATATCATAAAATCACATGGAAAAAACTTATTCTTAATATTTTCTATGTATTAAAATAACACATGTTAATCATACATGTGGATTTATCTGAATTATCAAAAGTGTGTTTTTTAGATTTACAAGTCAACTAATATGCGTCAAATGGTCAGAAACAACAAAATAACCTCAAATTATCATTAAATCATAGGAAATCATTATTTAAATATTTTTTAAATTAATGAATCATATATATAAACAATACAATTTTTGGTCATCCTAGAATTATGTAAATTATGGTTTTACATCATTAAAAAATCAATAAAAACTATTTCAAAGGATAAAAACCAATAAAACTACCTGAATTTTTGTCAAATAACAATAAGATGACCACCGTTTAACTCATGAAAGATAGGAACAATCTTTATTTCAATTCAACGTAAGTTATCGTTGGAATGATCGAAGAAAATATTTAACAATAAAAATGATTCAAAAGTGTTTACATGGTTAAAACATAGAAAAAAAATTTAGTTTGTCATGAAATCATAAAAAGGTACTATCATTTAATTTTATATAAGTATAAATAGACTATAAATCAATTTGAATATATATTTTCTCAATATTACCAAATATACCATTTTATTGATTTAAAGTAAAAAAATGTGATTCAAAAAAGTTAATCCTTGGAAGGACCTCAGATTATCAATAAATTATAGGATATAGATAATTGATTAATTTTTTTACATCTATGATTAGGTTGAACATAAATGTGATATGGTTGGAATAACCCAAAAAATTTATAACATTTAAAAATTATGAAAAATATTCATCAAAGGATCAAAACCTAACCAATAGCCTCAAAATATTCTATAACCATAGGAAAATGAATTCTAATTATTTTTTAATATATAAATATAGATAAAATTCTAGTCATAATTTCAGTTTTATTAGATACATTTTGGAATATAATTCATGTTAATTGGACTCATATTCTCCCTTATAATGATTAAAAGTTACTTTTCACTAATTTAGAAGTCAAAAAGATATGTTAAAGTGTTAATACTAAGAAAAAATCCTCATATTTTCATGAATTCCCAAGAAAAAAATGTTTGATTAATTTTTGAAAAATACGAATACACCTCATATCAATATGATGTGTGATGTGGTTGTAATGACACATAAAGTTGTTTTATAAAATTTTAATTTGTTTAAAAACATATTCAAATTTTTTAAAACCTTGAAAATGACACTGAATTTTCATGAAATACAATGTTATCATTGATTAACATGGGAAAATGATCAAACATCAATCTGAAATACTATTTGGTTAGAATGACTGAAATTTTTTTAATTAAATTTAATAGTCATAAAAACATGTGTCAAATGATTAAAACATATAAAATACCATGTAATTGTCAACAAATTGTATGAAAATGACCTCAGTTTAATTTGAGACATGTATTAATAAATTTCACATTAGTACTTCATGTGTTTTTTACTAAAAGAAAAGTCCTATTTTTTATTTAAAAGTAAAAAATATGTGTCAAAAGGAAAAAACATACAAATGACCACATATTTTCTTTAAATATTTGGAAAACTATCATTGAATAATATTTAACATGTCTAAATAGATTTCCAATCAATCCTATATGTGGTGTATGCATTGTGGTCAGAATGAATGGAAAATATGTTTTTTTAGATTCAAATTTCAATGAAAATGTGTGTTATATGGTTAAATTCTAAAAACAACCGATTATTATCCTTAAATATCTATAATTCGATCATTATTTAATTTGTGACATGTACAGATATACCGCACATAAAACTGCCTTGAAATTTATTAAAATAAATGAGTGTATTTTTACTGATTTATGTTAAAAAATTATGCATCAAATTGTCTAAACGCAGAAAACATCATTAAGTTATTATGAAATCAAAAGAAAAAAATTTATGATCAATTTTTGACATGTAATGATAGACCACACATCAATCAGACATGATTTGTGTTCATAATGACCCAAAAATATATTTTATTAGATTTTAAACTCTTTAACAATGTTTTTAGAAGTGAGAAAAAATACAAAAAACCTATGGTTTTCATTACATCATAGGAAAATCACATTTTTTTAATTTGTGTCATGTTAGAAGAGATGACATATCAATCCTACAAGGAATTTTCTTATAATAATTAAAAGTTAGTTTTTATGGATTTAAAAGTTAAAAAACATATGAGAAATGGTTAAAATATACTAAAAAACCTCAAAGTATAATGAAATAAAACGAAAATGATTATCAAATAATTTGTGACATGTGAGTCTTTAAAAGATGCTTTTAAAGTTTCATGACCTATAAAATGATTTTTGATTATTTTGAAATAAATGAAAATAGACACCATTTAATTAACGACATATGATAATATACTATATTTCGTTATAATTTATTCTATGGTTAAAATGATCAATAAATTAGTTTTATAATAAAAAATGATCAAAATTATTTTATATAGTCAAAAGGATCTTGGGATGACATTAAATAACTGAAAAAAACCATCATTTAAGTTTTCATATATAGGAATAAACCACGTTTAAATCATACTTTTTTTCATTTAATTTCCAAAAGTGATTTTTTAAGTCAAATAATCATTTTTTAACGTTCAAAACTGAAAAAACAATTTTAGATTATCCAAAAATCGTTGGAAACAATCATTGATTGTCAAAAAATCGTTGGTAAATGGTTGAATTTTAATTATATATATATGTATATATTATATAAAAGTCTGACATTTGTTTTGTTTTTTAAGTGACCAAAAGTGTGTTTTTATTAACATAAAAGTAAAAAAATCATGTTAGAATTTCGAAGGAGAATCTCAAAATATTATGAGAATTAAAATAAAAAATGTTTTAGTTGGATATATTAATAAAAATAAAAAAATTATGAAAAATGAAATAAAATAAAAGTATTAAAACATGAAAAATATGAATCCATTGGGTAGAAAAATTCAAGTTGAAATTGGAATAACCATAGTTAAAAGTTGATCTATAATAGAGAATAAACTGGATATAAACATGATTATAAGTATGAGTAAATGAAAAATATATAATAGTCTAATGTAAAATAAAAATAAAAGAATAAAAATTATAAGAAGCAAAAAAATAATCCAATATAAATTCAATAAAAAATATATAATACTTTGGTGAAAAAAATAAAAAGACAAGAAGTAAAAGAAAATTATAGAAGTCAAAATCCATAATTCCGAAGTAGATGAATAATAATTAATTCAAAAGAGAAAGATAAATGGTAAATAAATTAAACTATTTCATAATAATAAAATTTATAAGAAAATGATGTAAAATTAAAATCAAAAATCCCAAAGTACGATGTCTAAATCTAGAAATGGAAGTAGATGCATAAGTGAGAGAAGAAATAGAAGGTAAAAATAAGTGGAAAACAACATAATATGAATAAAAAATAAAATTATAAATAAAATAAATAGAAAAAACAAAAATAGAAACAAAAAATCCAAATCCAATTGAAAAATAAGTGAGATAAAAAAAGTTATATTTGAATATTATGTAGAAAAGATTCTTGAAGTAGTAGTTGAATTTGAAGAAAAAGTGTAATCAAGAAACAAGAGTCATAAATGAAGTGAAAGTTAATGCTGGTCATGGTATATTCAGAAGAAAATATAGAAGATGAATCTAAAAGTACAAATATATGTCATAAACATGTGATTATTAGTATAAATCATAAGCTGAAGCAAAAGTTGTAAAAGTATAATTCATAAGGAGTTCCTAGAAATATATGAAAATCAAAAAGTGCTAAAACATTGAAAATGATATCGGATTGTCATAAAATCATTGGAAATTAATTATTGAATAATTTTTTTACATGTAAGAATAGATGGACCATTAATTTGATGTGCAGAAAACTAATAATCTAAGCATGTTTGTATGGTCTTGACACTTTGACAGATGTTTTTAAAGACTTTTATGTCTAATAATACCATATTTTTAGTCAATCCAACCATAATTCATGTTGGATTGATGTGAGGTCTATTAAATAAGTCAAAAATTAATCAAATATCAATTTCATATGATTTCATGAAAATTTGTGATGTTTTTTCTATATATTAACCTATTGACATACATTTTTTTACTTTTAAATCAATAGAACTATGCTTTTGTTTGTTTTGAGAAAACTACCTATCAAATTGATGTGGGGTCTATTGAAATATGTCTAAAATTAAACTAAGATCAATTTCATATGATTCAACTATAATATATTAACTATTTTTTAGATTTCTACCCATTGACACACATTTTTTTACATTTAATTTAACAAAAATTCACTTTTTATCATTTCAAAAAAACCACATGTTGTATTGATGTGTGGCTAATTCCTACAGATGAAAAATTAAATTATATTTTTTCATTTTATTTAATATCAATATAAGGTTTTTTTTATTATGACCCTCATAAATTGTTTTTAAAGACTTAAATCTAAAAAAATTATTTTTTAGGTCATTATAACCACACCACACATCAGATTGACATATTGTCTACTCATAAATTTCATAAAGATTCATGGAAGCCTCAGATTGTTTGCTTAGTTTGGGAATATATTAATAATATTGTGAAGGTTAAATGGAAATTTTGATCATACTTAAAAGTTCATATGAAAAATTAACATGTGGTTGGTTTGTAGATATCTAAAATGACTCAATTATCATTTTCAATTTTTTTTACATAAATGTGAGCTCATTTGATCAGTTCATAACACCCTTCATCCTAGATTTTTTCATTAAAAAAATAATAATGTTACTAAATTGGTGGATGTAAATTTAATATTAAAAAAATGATGTTGGATTTATAACAATGAATTAGATATAGAGTTAAAATAATTCAAAAAATTAGTGAGTGTGTGTAACATCCTTAATAATTAATCCTAATTACTTCAACCTACTACCATCAACATCACCAATTTAATATTTTATATAATGATTATTTTTACCGAAACATGAATATAATGATTTTCCTAGGAAGTGATAAGTATTTTATGTTATTTTTCTATCTATTCTACAACCCATGAAATATTCATTGAATAATTATTAAAAAAAATTTGGATTCAAAAAATAGAATGGTAGAAAAATAAGATATGATTTGGAAAAAACATAATTTTAAATTAAATAGTGAGTATTAATAGATTTAACCCCTCCCACCAAGATTAATCATACCCAGTAGTCACAATATTACCCCCTAGTGGCCCATCCAGTACAGATCAATGAATGCATCTTTGTCTACATGGTCCATATCAGGATATGCAAGCCCACCATCCCTCCCCCAAAATCGATATAATTTTGTTTCCCCCAAAAACCAAACTCGAGTTCATTGGGAATGTATCTTCATCCCCAACCAATTGATATATATATTTTTTTAATTTCAATTTAAAAACACACAATATTTAACTTAACAAAAATATAATATTTATCACGAATAATCCAAGAAAGGATATAGAAGATATCATTTTTAAAAATGATTGGAAACTACCCTCTATTTTAGTTGGTGGTTGTCCAATTTTTATTAGACTAACAAAGATTCAATCACGTCATCATAGTTGAGAGGGGTTAGTTTATATCTTATAAAACCCATCATTCTTCTTATTATTGAATTTAATTTTAAAGAAGATGAATTAAATTAAAACATAACTAAAATTTATATTATGATATCAAATGAAATATAAAAATTCATGAGAAAAATAGAAATTAAGATGTTTTGTAATCATATCTCATATGATTCATCATTTCTTTCTATAGTAATCTGGGATCTACCTCCCTATTTTAGGGTCTCCTATGTATCCGAAACTAAAAATTTCTAAATTTGTTTCTATAAAAAAACAGTGTTCTAAAAAACAGTAGACTAATAATTTTGTGATATGATATCTCATTTTGATGATATTATCTTTTTCAAAAACTCCATTATTCTTTATATTTTAATTTATTTATATAAAAAATAATATTATTTTAAATAACCAAGATTTAACTAAATTACCACAATTACTGAAAACTACTCCTCTATTAGGAAAATCATTTATATATCAAGACAATATTCTAACAGTAATAGAATATTAAAAAAAATACATTTAAAAAATAAAATCAATTTAAAATAGAATTCATGGAAGTAGAAATATACATAAAGATAGATTTAGTAGAAAATATAGTAGATGAGGAAATTGATATGAGTTTTATAGAAAAAGTAGATTTAATAAATTAAAGTTGGAAACAAAAAAAAAATTAAAAATATTATATATATATATGCTGTATAAAAATTTGAAATTGATGCAAATGGTGTTTCTAAAGAAAGAGTAAGATAAAGAGTAGAATAAATAAGAATATTTTCAATGAAAAGGATAAAGTAGAAGGGGAAGTCAAAGTAGGAAAAAAAATATCAAAAGATGAATCACGAGTGTATAGAATAATGAATTCCATAAAAAAATTAAAAATTTGAGGTAGAATAAAAAAATAACACTAGAAAAAGTTGAAGCTATAATGAATATTAAATTTTAGAAATCATAAATAAAATGTCAATTAACCAACCAATAATGAAGAAAAATTATGAAATCATCAAATATTTACCTATTGTGAATATGGGGGAAAGATTAATAGTAGAAATTAAAGATAAATAAAATATTTATAAAAATAAGGTGATAAAATGTATTATTTAATTAAAAATAAAAGAATAAAAAAAATCTAAAACTATAAGTTATAACATTATAGAAATTATAAAAGTATGTATACATGCATATGTAATATTACATTATCATATGCAGAAGTGAAATTTGAAGTAGAAACAAAAAAAAAGTTGAAGTAAGATTTAATCTAAATATAAAAGGAGTAATATAATCATTGTTCAAATAAAATAAATATACTATATATAGAAGGAAAATTCAAATGTAAAAACTAATTGTGAATGTTGTAATAAAAGTGCAAATAAATGGTAATGAAGAATTGAAAATCAAAAATTTTGACAGATAAACTCAAAATCGGATTAAATTATAAAAAAATTTATTAGTAAAATATTAAAATAATAAACAAAGACTTATGAAAAATTATGAAAATAGATATAAAAGAATAATTAAAAGACATTAACATTAAGTATAAATATTTTAGAAGCTAATGGAAGAACCAGTTTTAGAATTTAATCTAGAAGATAGAGGACAAAAAAAGAAAAGAATAATCAGAAGTATGATTAAATGAAAAAACTAGAAGGCACAAAAGAAAAATAAAAAACACAAAATAAAAGAAAATGTTGGATAAAAAAATAGGAATCCAATATAAATTAAAAATATGTGAAGTAGGATAAAAAACCAAATATTAGAAGGATAATCTTAAAATTCGATTGCAAGTATAAGAAAAAATGTATTATTTAGATATAATAATAATAAAAAATACTTATGAAAATGGATGAAAATAAATGTACATGATAAAGAAAATCTGAATACATTAGGTTGAAAAATATTGGTTTCTTAAGGAATAACTACAGTTAGAAGTTATTCATGAAGGAAAATGAAAAAATTGAGAATTAGAATCAAAAGTAAGAGAAAATAAAAAATCAAGATGATTAAAAAGGTAAATAAAAAAACAATAAGAAATAGTATAAAAATGGAATTGAGTATAAAAAATTAAATGTAGATAAATATTTTAAATAAAAAATAAATCCAAATTGGGTTTAAATGAAAAAACTAGAATTCAAATTCCAAAATATATAAGAATATGAAGAAACAACATGTTAATAGAAAAATATGACATAAAATGAATAAAAGATAAGTAGTGAAAGGTAGAAGGTAGGGGAATTAGATAAAAAAACATTAATTTGATGCATAAATTCTAGTGATAGGTGAACCAAAAAGTGATAGCACACGCTAGGGGAATAATTAAAAAGAAACAAAAATAAAAGTAATATGGTAAATAAATGCTAGAAGAAAAAAACATATGTAAGAACAAAAAATAAAGAATAAACATAAGATAAATTAAAAGAATAAAAATAAAAATAAAAAATCTAGAATCTTAATGTCAAGATCTACAAATGGAAATAGAACAATATTTTTGAGATGAATTTGTTGAAAAAAATAAGTGGAGTAAAAAATATATGAATAATTAAAATAAAAGTAGAAACAAAGGAAAAAGATAAAACTTTAAAATAAGAAAAAAAATATAAAATACAAAAAAACGAATAGGTAATATGCCAAAAGTAATTGTTTAATATGAATTAATGAAGAATAAATAAATCATAGTTTAATATGAACTAATATTATTAGTAATAATATGGAGTGATAAAAGAAGTTAAAGTCAATATTAGTTAAAAATAAATCGTACATAAAGAAGAAACTATATAAGTTTAATCCAAAAATATGAACATAATCCATAAACATTAGTATATTAGTAGAAGGTATAAGCAAAAATAAAATAAATAAATGTATAATTCTTGAAGAGTACCTCGAAATAGATGAAAATTAAAAAGGTTCCAAACCTATAAAAAGGACATACATTATAATGAAATACTTGGAAAATTAATGTTGAATAACTTTTGACATGAATGAATAGATGGACCATAAAAATGATGTGTAGTGATCTCACATTCGAAGGTTCTATTAAGTTATTAACTCATTGATGCATGTTTTTAATGAATATCATGTATAAGAAAACTATTATTTTTGTCATTATAACCACACTGAATATTAGAGTGATGTGAGGTCTATTCATATATGTCAAAAATTAGTTGAAATACCATGTATAGTGATTTTACAATAATCAGAGGTCTTTTTTTATGTATTGACCCTATGATGTAGTTTTTTTGACTTTTATTTCAATAATATACATTATTAATATTTTTTTCAAAAACTACAAGTCATACTGATGCGAGGTTTCTAGAATCATGTATAAAGTTAAACAACAACCGTTTTTATATTATTTAACTACAATATGAGGTATTTTTCTATGTTTCCACAATTTGATGCATGATTTTATATTTTTAAATCAATAAAATAGATCTCTTTTTCATTTTAAACAAATCAAAACTCACAGTTACCTATGGTTAGTTCTTACATGTAAACAATTAAACAAGGGATGTTTTCCTTTGATTAAATGACAATATGAGGTAATTTTCCAGGTTATGAACCTCATATATACATTTTAGAAAGTTTTAAATCTAGTAAAATTGTATAATTTTTAATTAAAACCACACTATATGATAGATTTACATGCTACCTACTACAAAATGTCATAAATATTTAAGGAATTTTGAAATCATTTTCTTAGTTTTTACCCTATTTAATAAAATCATGATCGATAAAAGGAACATTCTATTATACCAATAAATTATGATTTCATATTGAGGTGTGGTTGGTTACTATAGATTATAAATGACTCAAATATCATTTTTATATGTTTCCATGCCAACCTGAACTCATTTTTTAGGTTTTAAACACCCTTTTTCTAAGTGTTTTTCAATATAATAATAATAAAAACATATAAGGGGGAGATGCACATTTAATGTTAAATAAATTACATAGGTTTCCTCATAAGGGAAAATAATTTTAGTGAATCTCATTTTCAAATCAGTTACTATGTACTTCATCCAAAATAATTGAGCATAATAAATTCTAACTTTTATAACCAGCTTCAATAGTGGAATGTTTTTCCTAAGGATGCTTCTTGCTGGATCATGAAAATATAGCTTCTCCTAGGATATGAAAAATTCTTTAAGTACTTTTCCTATCTATAATACATCTAACAAAATATACATTTGATTAACTCTTAAGAACAAACATGGTTCCATAATAATAAAATCAACCAAGTAAAAAGACTATCTTATAAATATAAAAAATTTTCATTGTATAATGAGGATTAATGGATTTAACACCTCCCCCAAGAAGACTTTGACCCAGTAGTTATGATAACACCGCCAAGTGGATCAGCTAGTATAGATCATCAAAATTGTCTTCATCTATGTCGGTACTATCAGGACAATCTAGCACACCAACCCTCTCCATAATCACCAGAATTTTGTTTCCCCAAGTTCTTAAACCTGAGTCCAATAGGAACACATCTACAACTCCCAACCACTATGATAAAGGATATTTTCATGGTATCTTAAAAAATATTCAAGTAAACTTCACTAAAATATATATTATAATAGTTCAAGGAGGGGTAAAAATACAATGAAAATTCTATGATAAACCAACATGGAAGAACATAGTGAGACTCGAACCTGAGGCCTCACTAAGACCCCATAGAGCTGCTACTAATCGAGATGGACCTTAGGGGCCACTAAAATATGTAGTTTTTTCAATACATAAAAAATAGGACCTATAAGATATACTTTTGGAATATGAATAGTAATTTCCCTCTAAAAGAGTTGGTTTTTGTCATGTCATCATAAGGGAAATCAAGAATCAATCATGTCATCGTTTATAAGGGAGGGAGATGTAAATCATCGAAAATCCCTCCTCCTTTGACATTATTAAATTTTATTCAAATTAATTTAAGTTAAATTAAAAACATAATTGAACATTAAATTATGATTTCAAATAAAATATTAAAATAGATGTGAATGATATAAATTAATATTTTTAGTAATCATATCTCATATGATTCGTTTTCTCTTGCTATAGTTCTCTAAGAACCACCTCACTATACAAGGGTTTACAAAGTGTCTGAAAATAAATTATTATAAATTTCCTTTTATAAAAAAAATTATCTAAGAAATATTACATTACTTATTTTTAAATTTGATATCTCATTTTCAAGATAATTTCATTTTTCATTCAAAATCCGTTATTCATTATAATTTTATTTATTAAAATAAAATAATTTAAATAATTTAAATAACCATGATTTGAATAAAAAAACAAACATATAAAACTAATTTCTTCTTAGGGTGATTATTTATTTATCAGCACATTATCACTAGTAGGAAATTAATATAGATAAAATAAATAAATGGAAACAATAAAAGAAAAATAAAACACATGGAATTAAAATGGAGATGAACATATGGGTAGAGTTAATAGAAATTGAAGTAGATGAATCAAATTATAAGAGATGGAATGTAAAAACGTAAATGAAATAAAGAATAGGTGTAAAGATAAATTGAAAAGGAATATACATATATAGGATTATAAGATGAACTACATGCATATGTATTTTCCAAAGATGTGGTATGAGAAATAGTAGAAGTGGTAAGGAATGTTTGAATGAAGGGGAATGGGAAGGGGAAGTTGAAATAGATAGATAAAAATTTATAAAATATAAAGGAAGAATATATTAAAAAACGAAACAATAATATTAAAAAGTATAGTTAAAATAAAAAAATACCACTAAATTATTTTGAAGAAAAAGTGAATCTCAAAACATAAATATTACAAATAAAAAATCAAAGCACATGTAACTCCTCAACCCCAGAAGCTTGGAGCCAATGCATTATTTTAATACATTTTCATGATTATATAGATTCAAATATTGAAAAAACAAGTAGTTTAGTAGTTTCATAAAACCATATACATACATAGATTCAACATTACAACTTGAAAGGAAATACAACATAAATGTTTTATTGGGAACATCCACAACTCTAAGTTTATCCCTAAAGTTCATTCATAAAAAATTATTCATGTCCTGATAAAAATAAACATAAGAAATGGGTGAGATAAAATGCTCAGTAAGGGTAAGTAATATAGTGGATGATATCATAAACATAAACATTAGGCATGGTGAATAACTAAAAACACATTCCTTTAAAAAGAGAGCTTGAACACATTATGGAAGGAATAAGAGTTGAATAAATAATGCCATAATAAGGAATAACCATGGGTATTCTACTAGTTGAATAAACACAAGAACTATCAATACTATTTTAATAAAGAGAGAAATTCATATGTTAGACATCATAACCATACCGTCAAGTCCTCATGCCAAGACCATAAATAACCATTTTGTCAATGCCTTGTTCCATGACCTACTTTGTCTCATGAAAGCTACCGATGCATCGAGGGGCTATAACGAGATCCGCCCATCACATAATAAGTCCAATTAATTCCTTTATTGAATGGGGATAAACATAAACAATATATAAATTTATATTGAAACTAACATATGAAATGTAAATAACTTTCCCCAGTCATTAAATGTAAACACTAACCATTCAGAGTAACATGGTGAATGATATCAAGATAAAACATCCACATTCAAACTAATCAGAAAAAATTCAACAAAATATTTTTTAGATTACATCTTAGGAGAAAAATCTCTATTAAATACAAGATTCATCAAAGTATGTTGACACAAATAATGATACTTTTGAATAAGAACATTGAAAAATTCTTGAGAAAATAATCCTTAAACAATACAAAGTGTCCCATAACAGCTTCAAACATTCAAATCATAATCCCTTAGAATATCATGAAAATAAAGAGACTCTTTATATGATATAAAAAAGGTTATTACATACACCACAAGTAGTAAGTGGTGAACAAGGAATATATCAAATACAAGTTAAAGTGAGATGAGAAAAATCCTTTTTTTACTTTGTAAAGAAGTGTTCTTTTGGAAAATCATTTGTCTTTGTCATGAAATTAGATTTTAAACATGTATATCCAATAAAATAAAAGGGAAGGTCGTTGAAATTATATTTTAGTCTTAAATAAAGTCTTATTGACGTGAAATCAATTTAAAAGTTTTTTTAAAGAAGCTTTAGAAATAAAACATTTTTGTGTGGTTTAAGGAATTATTTAAAGAGATTTTAAAGAAAAAATGCATGATTTATTTCATAAAACAAGAAATGAACCAAAATATATTTTTCAATTTAAAATGAGTGATTTTGGAATGATAAATTTAGATTAAAAAGTATTATAGTGTGATCTTAAAAATAGGTAAGAATCCGAGAAGGTCCTTGAATCGAACTTGTATTTAGGGAATAATTTTTGAAGGATCCTTTTAAAACATATAACTCCCCATAAATTAAAGTATAATTATTTTTAGTACACATATATAGAACATTCACATAGAATTTATGAGGAGTACATAAGAATAAATAAGAATATCATTGAGGTGAGTAGAGAATAAGAGCAACCCGAATGTAAATGGATCTTCGGGTAGAAAGTACTTACAAATTTATAACCAATGGAATCATATGCCCCAAAATTAATAATAATTAAATCATACATTGAATATCATGAAAATAAAGAGATTAATGATATGAAACATCAATGGGAAGTATACATACACCATACACAAGTAATAGTGTCCTGGATAATAAAATTAAATTCATTAATTAAAATTTATATAACCTATTATACATTTAATTCATTTATTATAACCCTATTAAGTTCATTAATGGCCTTTTTGATGGGTTAAAATGTTCAATTTCATTGTTATGGTCCGTTTGTTTCGTGGTCGGTATGATTATATACATGAACGGAGAATCGTGAAAAATAAGGATGGTTGCCCAGAATTGAAGTTCTATGTTATTAGTGAACATAAAAAAGGTTATATGGTTGTAAATTTAATTTGGTTACTTGGAGCGAATATGAATCATTATATAAATTATTTAATGATAACCTTTTGAGTTAATTGGTAGTTTTTGAACACAACGAACTCATTTTTATTTATAAATCAAAACCATGTGTACAAAAATATTAAAGAACCATATATGATACATAATATATATATTATAGTATGGTTAAACCATAATAATTGTTTCATGACTAGAATTAAAGACGAAAATAGAAATTGAAAACCCATCATCCTTGAATGTGGTAAATTTTCATATCTCGGATGGTGTTTTCATTTTTAGTATAAAATAACGGGATAAGAGAATGATGAAGAATTATAAATTTATCATGAAATAATTCCAGTACATGTAAGATACTAGATTAATCACAACATTTAGATGAAATTAGGTGAGGAAAGAAAAATAAAGGAACTCAAAATAAAATAAAAGTTGAGAAAGCCCTTTCAAAAACTTCACCAGCCTAACGATATCGCTTAAAAATTCATAAAATATGTTGATGAGAGAAAAATGGGTCTCTCATAATTCTTAAATAATATGGAATTTAAGGGGGGATATGGAATGACATATCGCATTATAATCCAAAATAAATTAAAAATAATAACATCAAATGAAAGCTTGAAAAAGAGAAGTGTTGAAGATTCCCTTACCTTGTAGAGTAACTCCTAAAACTTGAAGCTTGGGACATTGGGGGCTTGAGGACAACCTGGGAGGACTCCTAGGGAGGTAAAAATACCAAATATTATTGTATTATGAGTTTTTAATGAATGGAAATGATGGAATGAGTGGGTATTTATAGTAAATGAGAGGGTGTTTTTTATTAATTTCATGGGACACCTCATTAGTGGTTTTTAAAAACCATTGGATTTCCCATTGAATTAGCTACTTCTGACACCTCATGTAATATTTTACTGTAAAAAAGTCTACTAGAATTTTATATTAATTATTACGTCATTGTGATGTCATTAAATATACCGAAAACTCAAAACAATATTTTTACTATTCATAAAAAATTCAAGTATTTTAAAAAAATCCAAAAAATTCACCCCAACCATTTTTCTACGTGTAGAATTAAAAAATTAAATCCATTTTTTGAAAATAATTTTCTAAGTATTTTTAATTTAATTTTTAAATAAAATCATAATTTATTCCAAAAAAAGAACTTTAAAACTATAACTCGTTTTATAACACCTTGAGAAATTAATCAAGGTCCTATAAAATTATCTTATAACTATAAGACAATAAAGTTACAATTTATGATTTCATTTTATGAAATTAAATTTCCATTTTAAATTATTATATTAATCATAAAATTTTAATTAAAATATGTATGACATAAAAAAATACCAATACTTATACTATGATCATTTTTGTCACTTATAAGATGTGTAAATTATATTTAGACATTCATGAGTGAAGTTTCTATTTTTTTGGCTGATTTATTATTCATTACTATTCATTACTATTCACAAGGGTATGTTACTATTCATAAGGGTATGTTACTATTCATCAAAAATTAAGTTTGTCTTATCAGACTCAAAATATCTTATTGAACGCAACCGTATGTGTAAGTTTTTTGAAATTCAAATTACAGAAGTGAATTTTTTTTAATGGTTAGGTTATAATAAAGTATTTTTTTGTAGAGACTTAGTGTTTCATGCACTCTATATTAAATATATTTGTAAATTCTTGGGGTGTTACATTATTACCCCATCAATAGAATTGTATCCTCGCAATTCATAATTGAAATTAAAAATTTAAATGTTGAAGCTTGAAAATTTCCTTGTGGGAAACCCATATAGAAAATAGGGTTAATAAATATCCTCCAAAAATGGTTAATAGAAATGAGGTAGTCACCACAAAAATTATGCTTTCGAATGGGGTGACATTAGTTGGAAGTAAATACCTGGACATGGAAGAAAAATATAACTATGAATTTATGATGTAATGTTATAGAGAACATGTCCATATGAATGTTTGATTACTAAAAAACTATAAACTACTGTAAAAAAATCATTGATATTATCAAAGATTATGATAATAGGAAAAAATTTTATTTAATACTCTTTTCCTTGAGTTGATAAATTATTCCACTCTATAAGAGTATAAATATACATTTCTATTTACAAAGTCATCCTTTGAGTGCACCTTGAACTATCTATACTTTAACACTTAGCATAGGTTATGACATATGGTGAAGTAATACATTAACCTATAAAATCATGTACAATGATCAACTTAAACCATTTTGTAAATTGATAAACATTCCAAAATATAATGATTCAACACTTTAAAATGATGGTCTCTAAATTTCCAATATGAACTTATCATTAACCCTTAATAAACATGAAGTAGCTCTAAATTTTCACAATCCAAACATGTGAATAACTTCATCATTTATCCTTTTGAAATATGGTAATAACTTGAATTACCATAAAAACCATATTGAAAACTTGCATTCTATTGTATCCCTTAAGTAAGATACATGTTATTAGATATATTCCTTAAATCCAAAAGTTTTGTAAACTCCATCGATGATACAATTGACCAATTCTTGAAAAGTCCAAAATTTGTTCCAAGGTATTCAGTACATATATGAAATAATAATTTATTCATAATTATCTCAACATCAGATATATATTATGGGTTCTCTTTCCCTCAATCACGTGTTTTCTAAAAAGTTTAAATTCCATTGTATATCTTTTCTTGGTACCATTCAACTTATGGTTTCAAATACTTAATGAAAAAGTATAGCAGTACAATCCTCATATATTCCATAATTATTATAACTAGTACATTACTGAAAAAATATTCAAATGATATGATTATTCACAAGGTATATTAATCATTCTACTTCATCTATGGAAACATCATAACTTGATCATTATCCAGAATCATCATTTGGGGTATATTCCTTTGACGCTTGGGAAATTGATTTTCATAGTGTCCCATATCCTTGTAGTTAAAGAATTGTACATTAGAAACCTTTTTCCTACCCTTGAAATCATTAAATTGGTGTCCTTTTTCTCCACACTTATAACAAACACCCATTCCTTTCAAGCATTTACTATGGTGATTCTTTCCATAGTTATCACATGTAGGAAATCAATTCTATCCTTTATTCCATTTATCCATATTTTTCTCTACCTTCCTATTAGTCTCTTGTTTTCCTTAAAATACATAGGACTCATATAATTGTTTACATACCTAATTAACACATGATATTGTTTCCTTATATAATGAGGACACATGGGAGAGTATCTTCCTTTGAAATGATGGTTTAAGACCGTGAGCGATATGATCCTTCTTACAATTTTCATCACATGTATTGGTGATTATCTCATTACTTCTGCTCGGTTCCATTTCTAAACAATGGAATACACTATATTAGATTATAATTCATGATGTATAATCTCAAATTATTAAAATAATTAGCATAAATTTAAATCATATCCATAAATAATCTCATAATTGTAAACATTGTTTCTTTGAGGAAAAAATTACATTTAATTCCATCATTATGATTTGTAAATAAAATGTGAATTATCATAAGAATATCCCCTAGGAGTATCAAACCAGGTGCACAGTAAGGCTCGTTTTCGTGTACCAGGATACCCTGGGTCAAGCCTGAAACTCCTTGTCGGAGTTGTTACTCCTAGGTACATCTATTTAAAAACCACATACACTTGTAGTATCCATACATGGATGTATTTTCTAGAAAGATACACATAATCTATTACTTAATAAAATTTCAATACGTTCTTGTATGTTTATCTTCAAAGTCTATCATAGGGGTTTGTTCCCTATGCTACGTTTTCTAAATCTAGTTTCTAAGTTTTCTACTAAACTTCCTTTAATACAAATTGTAACGCCCTGAACCCAAAAGCCTAGAGCCAGTGAAATATTTTAATACATTGTCTTGATTAAAAGGAATCAAATCCATAAGGACCAAGTAATTTAGTAGTTTTGGAAATGAGATACAAACATAGATTAAATATTACAAATTTAAAGGAAATAAAACACAAAAGTTTTATTGGGAACATCCAAAAATCTAAGTTTATCCCTACAAGTCATTCATAAAAAACTTATTCATGTCCAGAGAAAATAAAACATAATAAAGGTGTGATCTAAAACAATTATTAAGGGTAATTAATACAGCGTAAGATGTCATAAACATAAACATTGGGCATGGTTAATAACAAAAAACACATGTCTTTAAACAGAGAACTTGAAAACACTATGGCAGGAATAAGAGTTGAATAAATAATACCATAATAAAGCATAATCATGAGTATTCTACTAGTTGAATAACCACATGAACTATCAATACTATTTTCATAAATAGGGAAATGCATATGTCATACATCATAACCATACCGTCAAGGCCTCATGCCAAGACCATAAATAACCATTTTGTCAAGGCCTCATTCCATGACCTAGCTTGTCTCAAGAGACCTACCGATGCATCGAGGGGATATAGTGGGCCCCACCCATCACATAATAAGTCCAATTCATTCCTCTTATGAATGGATATGAACATAAACAACATATACATTTACATTGAAACTAACATATGAAGTGTAATTAACTTCCCCCAATCATTAAACGTAAACACTAACCATTCAGAGTAATATGGCGAATGGTATCAATATATAACATCCACATTCAAAATAATCAGAAATAATTCAGCAAAATACTTTTTAGATGATATCATAGGAGATAAATCTCTATTAAATACAAGATTCATCAAATTATGTTGAAATAAATAATGATACTTTTAAATGAGACCATTGAAAAATTCTTGAGGAAATAATCCTTAAACATTCCAAAGTGTCCCATACCACCTTGAAACATTCAAATAATAATCCCTTATAATATCATAAGAATAAGGAGAATCTTGATATGATATAAAAAATGGAAGTACATAAACCGCAACTAAGAAGTAAGTGGTGAACAAGGAATATATCTCATAAAAGTTAAAATAAAATGAGAAAAATACTTTTTTACTTTGGAAAGAAGAGTTATTTTGAAGAATCATTTATATTTGTCATGGAATAAGATTTAAAAAATGTATATCCTAGAAAATAAAAGTTATGGTCCTTAAAATTATTTCTGATGCATAAATAAAGTCTTATTGAGGTGAAATCATTTAAAAAGTGTTTTTAATGAAGCTTTAGAAATAAAACATTTTAGTGCGGTTTAAGGAATTATTTAAAGATATTTTAAAGATAAAAGACATGTTTTCTTTAATAAAATAATAAATTAACCAAAAATATCTTTTTAAATTTAAAATGTGTTATTTTATAATTATAAAAATGTCTTAAAACAGATTATATTGCGAGCTTCAAAATTGGTAAGAATCCGAGAAGTTCCTTGAATCGAGCTTGTATTTCGGGATGAATCTTTGAAAGATCCTATCAAAACATATAACTCCACATAAATGAAAGTAGGATTGTGGTTTTTACACATATATATAACATTCAAATAGAATTTATGAGGAGTAAATAATAATAAATTACAATATCATTGAGGTGAGTAGAGAATAAGAGCAACCCAAATGAAAATGGAGGTTCGAGTAGAAAGTACTTAAAAATTTGTAATCAATGGAATCACATGACAAAAAATTAATAATAATTAAATGATACATTTAATATAATTAAAATAAATATATTAATGATATGAAACATCAATGGTCAGTATACATACACCATACAAGAGTAATATTAGTGAATACAGAATATCTCACGAAAATGGAAGTGAGATGAAGAAACCCTTACCTTAAGTCCGAGGGTGTTATTAACTTGGTATTAATGTCATGGAAAACCAAATTAAATTAATTAATTAATATTTGAAGAACCTATTCTACTTTTAATTGATTTACTATAACCTTATTAAGTTCATTCATGGCCTTTTTGATGGGTTAAGCGGTTCAATCTCATTGTTCGGGTCCGTTTGTTTCGTGATCAGTATACTTATATACATGAATGGAGAATCATGTAAAATGAGGATGGTTTTCCAGAATTGAAGTTATATGTTATTATTGAACATCCATAAGTTTACATAGTTGTAAATTTCATTTTGTTACTTGTAGTTAAGATGAATCATTATATAAATTATTTAATGATAACTGTTTGTGTTAATTGGTGGGTTTTCAACACCTCAAACACATTTTTATTTATAAATAAAAACCATGTGTAAAAAAAGATTATATAACCATAAATGAGAAAAAATAAATATATTATAGTCTGTTTTGACTGTAATAATGGTTTCATGACCATAACTGAATACGATAATAGAAATTGAAAACCCATCTTCGTTGAATGTGGTAAATTAGCACATCTCGGATGGTGTTTTCATTTTTATTTTAAAATAATGGGAAAGGAGAGATGATGAAGAATTATTAATTTACCATGAAAAAATTCTAGTACATGTAATATAATGGAGTCATCAAAACATATGGATTAAAGGATGTGAGGAAATAAAAATAATGGAACTCAAAATAAAAGAAAAGTTGAGAAATCCCTTATGAAAAATTCAGCAGCCTAACGACGTCGCTTAAAAATTCATAAAATATGTTGATGAGATAAAAGGGGTCTCTTACAATTATGAAATAATATTGATATTAAGGTGGATATGGAATGAAATTTCCCATCATAATATAAAAGAAATTAAAAAGAATAACATAAAATGAAATATTGAAAAAGAGAAGGGTGGTTGATTCCCTTACCTTGTAGAGTAACTATTAAAACTTGAAGGTTGAAACCTTGGAGGATTGAGGAAACCATTGGAGGACTAATAAGGAGGTGAAAATACCATATATTCTAGGATTATGAGTTTGTAATGAAATAAAACAAAGTAATGAGTGGGTAATTATAGAAAATGAGAGAGAGTTTTTTATTAATTTCAAGGGATAACTCATTAGTGTTTTTTACAAAACCATGGACTTGCCCATGGTATTCACCCATGGAGTTAGAAACATAGAACAACCCATGTAATATTTTACTGTACATAAGTTTACCAGAATTTTATATTAACTATTAGATCATTATGATGTCATTAAACATACCAAAAACCAAAAAAACATTATTTTTACTATTGACAAAAAATTCGAGTATTTTAGAATAATCCCAAAAATTCATCCCAACAATTTTTCAACATGTAGAATTAAAAAATGAAATGCATTTTTTGAAAACAATTTTCTAAATATTTTTATTCTAATTTTGAAATAAAATCACAATTTACTCCAAAAAAACAACTTTAAAACTATAACTCTTTATATAACACCTTGAGAAATTAATCAAGGTCCTATAAAATTATCTTATAACTATAAGGCAATAATTTAATAATTTATAATTAAATTTTATTAAAAAACATTTCTATTTTAAATTATTAAATTTATCATAAAAGTTTAATTAAAATATTAATGACATACAAAAGTACCAATACTTATACTATGATCATTTTTTCACTTATAAGATGTCTAAATTATATTTATACATTCATGGGAGAAGTTTCTATTTTTTTGGCCAATTTAATATTAATTAAAATTCAAAAGGGTATGTTACTATTCATAAAAAATTAAGTTTGTCTTATCAGACTCTAAATATCCTACTAAACGCAACCCTGTATGTTAGTTTTTTGAAATTGAAATTACAGAATTGGAAAAATCATGTTTATTAGTTAGATTATAATAAAGTGTTGTTTTGTAGAGACTTAGTGTTTCATGAATTCTATACTAAATCTATTTGTAAATTTTTGGGGTGTTACAACACCAATAATAGATGAATAGAAAATGTTAAATCATTAAATGATGAACATTATTGAAAGTGGTGGAAAATTAGTATGGCACGATGAAGAAAAATCCAAAATATATAAATTATAATGATTAAGAATATAATATAGAGATTGAAAACATAAGAAAAAAACATATATAAAAATGAAAGTATATAAATGAAATATCAAAAGAAGGAAAAATTTGACAAGTCGTAATACATGATCAAATGTAGAAGAATAATTTTAAGTATAAACAAATTTTTTTAGAAGATTTTTATTTAAAAGTAAAAGGAGAAATAAAATCAATGTTCAAATCAGAAAAATATAATCCACAAGTATAAGGAGAAGGAATAAGTCAAACCCATTTTTGAATGTAACACAACAATTGGAAATAAAAGGTGTAGCAGAATGAAAAATCCAGAATTCACAAAGGGAATGTAAAAAAATATATTATAAGTATAAAAATTTGTATTAGTTGGGAATAAAAATAAAAATAAAGGAATTTTGAAAATAGAAGAAAATTAAATTACTAGAATAAGGAAAATTTGAAGACATTTGGTTTAATATTTCTATGATAATAATGATGAACTAGAAATAATAGTTAATCTATAAGATAGATGAGAGAGGAAAAATCAAGAGTGTGGGGAAATAAAAAACTAGAAGAGTTTAATGTAAAAAAATATAAAAATTTAGAAGAATAATCAAATAAAGAATCCAATATGAAAATAAAACAAAAATAAGAATAATAATTTGTGGAAAAAATAAATCAAGACTATAAATAAATGAGAATTCTATAAGCTAAAATAATTTATAGAGAAGTAGAAGGAGAAGTAATAAATCAAAAGGAAAATTAAAAGATGAAATGAGTGAGAAATGAAAAAGTGGAAGGTAGATGTTGGGAGTAACATATTAAAAAACCTTAAATGGATGCATAACATGAAGTTAATGTTGAACCATTATGAAAAGGAGCAATTGAGGAGAATAATTCATAATAAATATAAATATAATTAATAGGGGAATAAGTTTTTTGAAATAAACATAAATAATAACAAAAAAATTAGTAAAAAGATAATACAAATTAAAATAAGTAAAATAAAAATAAAAAAATAGAGGTTTGAATTCAGATTCATGAAATGGATGTAGATTCATAGGAGAATAAATTGTTGAAAAAAATAAGAATAATAATAAACATAAGAATGAATTAAAATAATTTAATAAATAAAAGAGGAAGAAAAAAATAAGGAAACTAAAAACCCAAAATTCTAATCAGAAACCATTCAATAAAATATTTTTTATATGATATCAGAGGATATAAATCTCTATGAAATACAAGATTCATCCAAGGATGTTGGCATAAATAAAGATACACTTAATTGAGACCATTGAAAAATTCTTGAGGAAATAATCCTTAAACATTCCAATGTGTCCCATACCACCATGAAACATTGAAATCATAATACATTAGAATATCATGATAATAAGGAGACTCTTGATATTATATACCAATGGTCATTACATACACCACAAGTAAGAATTAAGCTGTGAACAAGGAATATATCTCCTAAAAGTTACAGTGAGATGTGAAAAATCATTTTTACTTTGGAAAGAAGAGTTATTTTGGAAAATCATTTGTATTTGTCATGAAATAAGATTTTAACATGTATATACTATAAAATAAAAGATAAGGTAATTGAAATTATATTTCAGTCTTAAATAAAGTCTTACTGATGTGAAATCATTTAAAAAGTGTTTTTAAAGAAGCTTTAGAAATAAAACATTTTAGTGCGGTTTAAGGAATTCTTTAAAGAGATTTTAAAGCGCAAATGCATGTTTGCTTTCATAAAACAAGTAATGAACCAAAATATCTTTTTCACTTTAAAATTTGTTATTTTTTAAAGATAAATATGACTTAAAATAGATTATAGAGTGAGATTCAAAATAGGTAAGAATCCGAGAAGTTCCTTGAATCGAGCTTGTATTTTGGGAATAATTTTTGAAAGATCATTTTAAAATATACAACTCCCCATAAATGAAAGTATAATTATGGTTGGTAAAAATATATAGAACATTCACACATAATTTATTATGATTACATAAGAATAAATAATAATATCATTGAGGTGATTAGAGAAAAATTGTAACCCGAATGAAAATGGAGCTTCAGGTAGATTGTAATTACAAATTGGTAATCAGTGGAATCGTATGCCCCAAAATTAATAATCATTAAATCATAAATTTAATATCATGAAAATAAAGAGATTAATGATATGAAACATCAATTAGAAGTATACATACACCATAAACATGTAATAATAGTGAATACAGAATATCTCACGAAAATTGAGGTGAGATGAAGAAACCCTTGCCTTATGTCCAATGGTGCTCTTCACTTGGTCTTAATATCCTGGATAACAAAATTAAATTCATTAATTAATATTTATAGATTCTATTATACATTTTAATGATTTATTATAACCTTATTAAGTCCATTCATGCCTTTTTTGATGGGTTAATATGTTCAAGGAATCATTTTTAAACAATGGAATACACTAGATTAGATTATGAATCATTATGTATAATCTCAACTTATAAAAATACTTAGCATAAATTTAAATCCTATCCATATCTAATCTCATAATCGTAAACATTTTTTCTTTGAGGAAAAAATTACATTTAATTCCTTCATCATGATTTTTAAAGAAAATGTGAATTATCCTAAACATATCCCCTGAGAGTATCAAACTAGGTGCGTAGTAAGGCCCGTTGTCATGTACTCGGATACCCCGGGTCAAGCCCGAAACTCCTTGTCAGAGTTGTTACTCCTAGGTACATCTATTCTAGAATCACCTCCACTTGTTGTATCCAGACATGGATTTATTTTCTAAAAAGATCTATATAATATATTCCTTAATAAAATTCCAAGACATTATTGTATGTTTATCCTCAAATTTTATCTCAGTTTTTTGTTCCCTAAGCTACATTTTCTAAATCTAGTTTCTATGTTTTCTACTAAACTTCTTTTGATACCAACTGTAACGCCCCAACCCCAAAAGCCTGGAGATAGTGCATTATTTTAATACATTGCAATGATTATATGGAATAAAATCTTGAAGGACCAAGTACATTAGTAATTTCTAAAAACTAGATACATACAAAGATTCAACATTGCAACTTGAAAGGAAATAAAACATAAAAGTTTTATTTAGAAAATCCACAAATCTAAGATTATCCCTGCGCGTCATTCATAAAAAACATCTTCATGTCTTGATAAATTGAAATATAAGAAAGGGGTGAGCTCAAATTCTCATTAAGGGTAAGTAATACAGGGTAAAATATCATAAACATAAACATTAGTCACAACAAATAACTAAAAACACATGACTTTAAAAAGAATACATGAACACATCATGAAAAGAATAAGGGTTGAATAAATAATGCCATAAGAAATCATAATCATGGGTATTCTACTAGTAGAATAACCATATGAACTATCAATACTATTTTCATATAGAGGGAAATGCATATGTCAGACATCAAAACAATACCTTCAAGGCCTCATGCCAAGACCATAAATAACCATTTTTTCAAGGCCTCGTGTCATGACCTAGTTTGTCTCATGAGACCTACCGATGCATTGAAGGGCTATTTCAAGCCCCATCCATCACATAACAATTCCAATTCATTCCTCTTATGAATAGGGATAAACATAAACAACATATATATATTCATATTTAAACTAACATATGAAATATAAATAACTTTCCCCAGTCATTAAACGTAAACACTAACCATTCAGAGTAATATGGTGATTGCTATCAAGATATTACATCAACATTAAAACTAATCAGAAACCCTTAAAAAAATATTTTGTAGAATATATCATAGGAGATAAATCTCTATGAAATAAAAGATTCATCAAAGGATGTTGACATAAATAAAGATAATTTTAAATGAGACCATTGAAAAATTCTTGAGGAAGTAATCTTAAACATTCCAAAGTGTCCCATACCACCTTGAGAAATTCAAACCATAATCCATTATAATATCATGAGAATAAGGAAACTCTTGATATGATATACAAAAGTGAAGTACATACACCACAACTAATAAGTAAGTGGTGAACAAGGAATATATCTCATAAAAGTTAAAGTGAGATGAGAAAATTCCTTTTTTACTTTGGAAAGAAGAGTTCTTTTGGAAAATCATTTGTTTTTGTCATGAAAACAGATTGTAAACATGTATATCCCAGAATATAAAAGGTAAGTTCATTGAAATTATATTTGAGAATTAAATAAAGTATTATTGAGGTGAAATCGTTTAAAAAGTGTTTTAAAATAAGATTTTGAAATAAAACATTTTAGTGCGGTTTAAGGAATTGTTTAAAGAGATTTTAAAGAGAAAAGACATGTTTTCTTTCATAAAAAAGAAATGAACCAAAATATATTTTTAAATTTAAAATGTGTGATTTTATAAAGATAAATATGGCGTAAAATAGATTATAGAGTGAGCTTCAAAATAGGTAAGAATCTGAGAAGTTCCTTGAGTTGAGCTTGTATTTCAGGAAGAATTTTTGAAAGATCCTTTTAAAACATATAACTACTCATAAATTAAAGCATTATTATGGTTGTTACACATATTTAGAACATTCAAAAAGAATTTATGAGTAGTAAATAAGAATAAATAAAAATATTATTTAGTTGAGTTGAGGATAAGTGCAACCCGAATGAAAATGGAGGTTCGGGTTGAAAGTACATACAAATTTGTAATCAATGGAATCATATGAAAATAAATTAATAATAATTAAATTATTAATTTAATATAATGAAAATAAAGAGATTAATTATATGAAACTGTAAAGACTTATAAATTTCAAGGATTTTTTTCTTAAATACTTTTTAATTTTACGTGTTCGCGGTTTCTAATTGCACATGATTGTGAGGCCCGGTGTTCCCGGAATCAATTTTTGAAGTTTTGTTTGGGTACGTTCAGTAAACATACGTGCATGTTTTTCTATCTTTTGAACCAGTGCTCATAATTGAAATCCAAGGACACTGATGAACTCGCCGTGCTAATATTTCCTAAAGGGGACCTATACCGCAGATGCGTTTTATGCGGGTTGAAAGTTAATTTTTGGGGATTTATAATAAATTAAATAAAATCGTTGTACACAATTTTATTTAAAATTGGTTGTTATTTCCTACAAGGGGAAGTGAGAGGTGGGTCCCACACCCACATAACCTCCCATGAGAGATAATGTGAGGTGGGGCCCACACAAACCCCAAACTCTTCAACTCCCCATTAACTCCCCTCTTTTAATGTGAACTCTCTACCTCCTCTCTTTTGAATTTTAAACTCTTCACCTTCTCTTAATTAATGCCAACAACTAGGATTAATTAAATGCCACATTTAATTAATCTTTGAATTCATTTGAATCAATTTTAATTGCATGGAAATTCTATTAAAATTGGGGAAGCCTTTATATTATTTTTTCTTGACAAATATTTGGTAGAGAAGCCTTTGGAGAATTGGAGGAGAGATCCATCCCTCACCAATGAAGAACACGAGGAATGATATACTCTCAACGACCGAGGAAAGAACGTGAGGCAATGCTCCCGAGAAACACCATCATTCTTCTTCTTCCTCCGCGTTAAGGGAGGAGACGCCGCCTACGAGGAAGCATCAGTTATGCTTCCTCCACGGACGCACCCCGACATCAATGAATCAACATCGTCTTCGAATCCTCTTCCCGCAACACAGACAAGCGAGCATTGGAATCAAGGTAGGAGGTTTGTATAATTTAAATTGAATAAATTATACCTTTGTTCTTGTTGAATGTAAGTAATCGTCTATGGCCATTTGTTACCGCCTTATGCGGAGGGCATGGGCCGAACGACCACGGCCCGACGACCCTCCGTTGTTGCTTGTTTTTATTCGCGATGGAGACGGTGTTGGAAGTGGTGGAGATGATCGGAGTTGGCAGCAATCGGGGGTGGATATGACCAAAGGTGGCTGCAACAATGATGACCATGCACCGGCCTGAAAAGGACCGTGACACCGGGTGTCGCGCGGAAGGGAGACCGCGGCCCGCAACCATGGACTGCTCAGCCGAAGAAGAACTGGCAGGCCAAAGACGACCAGGCTGGAAGAACCGGGGTTCCTCTCAGCACCGTGTTGTGGAGGAACCGCGTCCCGCACTCCATGGGCCGCTTCAGCGGGCGAACCGGCTGGCTCCCTACTGGCCGGGTTGAAGGAGTCGCGACACCCGTAGGTGCCGCGCGGGAGGACAGCGGCCCGCTGTGTGGGCCGCTCACACCGGAGAAGTCCGACCGACTTTGGCTGTCCGGACAGGAGGGGTGACGCTGCTCAGCACTGCCGGTTGAAGAGACAGGGGGGTCGTGCCCCCCGCACTGCTCGGCCAGCCGTGGGCCTGGCCGCGCCACGCCGGGTCGGGCCGCGCCACGCCGGGCCGGGCCGGGCTGCACACCATCGGGCCGGGATGCACCCCACTGGGCTAGGCCATGCTTCACTGGGCCGGGCCAACCCTCATCAGGGTCGAACACGCCGAACCAGGTCGGGCGGACCCGCCAGCCCACTGGGCTTGACGGGACGAGCCCATTTCACTTAAACGCTTATAAGTTAAGGACCAGACGTCCTATTGACATACCCTTAACTACGTTGGTTTCCTTTTCATGAGATGGTTCTTTTGGAATAATCCACTTGAGGTTGAAACGTAGTTGGTGTATGGTCGGGTTGGTTTGAGCCTAAAAACCAACCGGGCCCCTGGAACGAAAATGCCAATACTCTCAGAACAGGCGTCTGATTGACGCACCTTCTATTGTGTTGAGACCCCTATGACGTGGCGGTTCGTTGAGATACTTCCACGTGAGATTTTGTGACACTTGGAAGTATCGACCAGTCGCTCGTGGAGTGGACCCTCCCGGTGATGAGCGAGAAGATTGCAGACACCTTGTAGCTGGTTGAGACTTGACGACTGCTGATCGGTCAACTTGGAGTGATTTAGATAGCCCAGTGGGGAGTGATTGTTTGTAGTAGAAGACCCAAGGAGAAGGAGCGCTTGGTTGTAGCGGCAGACCTGCGGGACTCGACAGAAAGTGTACCTCTGTAGGCTATAAGGGGGAGAGCTTGGTTGTAGCGGCAGACCCATGGTGGGAAGCGCTTTGTTGTAGCACCAGGCCCACAATACTCAACAGGTGGAGTACTTCAGCAGTCCAAGGTTAGTGGGAAGTGCTTGGTTGTAGCAGCAGTCCCACTGTACTCGACAGAGGATGCGTTCTCTAGTATCCGTGGTTTCGACATCGTGAATGAAAATTATGGTTTGAGCTGATTCATTGACCTTTGTGTTTTCCTCATGATTGAGATGGGTTACTTGATAACTTAGGTATATGTATGCGCATATACCTAAGTAATGGTTAATCTTTGATTGCATACTTCTTGGTTTATCCTTGTTGGATTTTGTGAGGCCTTGAGGGTCTCGGGGTCCCTACTGAGTATCATTATACTCAACCTTGCACGGGCTATGCCCGCACCTCGTTGTGTTGGATGCAGATGACGGACATCGCTGACAAAGGTCGAGAGCGAGCCAGGAATGGATGGTACCCGAAGGTGGACCCCACGACGAGATGGTACCCATAGGAGACAGACGGGCATGGTGCACTGAGGAGGCTTTCTATACCTACCATTCAGGTAGGATCCGTGGTGGATGATCCAGGAGCTGCTAGCCACCTTCCAGATGTTTGTCTTTTAGTTGTATCTATTTGTCCTTTCTTTTTACTTTACAATTGAGCTTGTATTCTGGCCCCCCTTTACTTTCAATATACTTGTTATTCAGTTTTTACTTAGTGTTTTCTTCTGCTTGTACTCTAGTTGTGTGTGTTATCAATTTATAAAGGCAACACCTTCCCTGTTTTAGGGAATTATACCTTTGGTGCTAGTCGCTAGCCCCTGGACTATGGAAGGCGGGCTTGGGGTGGTCACGATGCGGGCCACGGGGGATGGGTCATGACAGAAACATAAATGTGCAGTATACATACACCATACACAAGTAATAGTAGTGAATACAGAATATCTCACGAAAATGGAAGTGAGATGAATAAACCCTTACCTTATATCCGAGGGTGTTCTTTACTTGGTCTTAGGGTCCTAGATAACAAAATTAATTAATTAATTAATATTTAATGAACCTATTATACTTTTAATTGATTTATTATAACCTTATTAAGTTCATTCATGGCCTTTTTGATGGGTTAAGAGGTTCAATTTCATTGTTCGAGTTTGTTTGTTTCGCAATTGGTATACTTATATACATGAAAGGAGAATCATGTAAAATGGAGATGGTTGTACAGAATTGAAGTTATATGTTATTAGTGAACATCCATAAGGTTACATTTTTGTAAATTTCATTTGGTTACTTGTAGTGAAGATGAATCATTATATAAATTTTTTAATGATAACCGTTTTGGTTAATTGGCGGTTTTTGAACACCACGAACTCATTTTGATTTATAAATAAATACCATGTGTAAAAAAATATTCCAGAACAATATATGAGATAAAATAAATATATTATATTCTGGTTCAACCATAATAATGGTTTCATTACTAGAATTGAAGACGATAATAGAAATTGAAAACCTATCTTCCTTGAATGTGATAAATTAACACATCTTGGATAATGTTTTCATTTTTAGTATAAAATAATGGGTAAGGAGAGATGATGAAGATCTATTAATTTATCATGAAGAAATTCCAGTACATGTAATAAAATGGACTCATCACAACATTTGGATGAAAGTAGGTGAGGAAAGGAAAATAAAGGAACTCAAAATAAAATAAAAGTTGAGAAATCCCTTACAAAAAAATTCGGAAGCCTACCAACGTCGCTTAAAAATTCATAAAATATACTGATGATAGAAAAAGGGGTATCTCATCATTATTACATAATATGGACATGTACTTTAGCAGGAACTGCAATAGGTACTGTTTGGCACTATAGCACCTGAGACTATTCCCCTGTTTGGGCCTTCGGGCCACCAATTTTGTCCCCGAGTCCTTTATGGCCATCAGTTCAGTAAGGCCTTAGAGCCACCTAAAGGACTCCAGGACACCTCAATGCCTTTAGGCCACCTTATGTACAGATGAAAACCATACAACCTATAAGCAAAAATCTCTAGGAGGAGGATGAGGAAGGAGCTTTCACCATAGTAGAAGCTAAATGTATTGTAAGAATGAGAGGGTATGAAACCTACCATCAGTTCCAGCCTGCGAATACATAGAAAATCCTATCCAAACGTCCATGAAAAAGTGGATACCTGATATCATGATAAAGATGATGGGGAGGAGCAGTTCCAAGTAGTTAGTCTGGGTTGTATGTAATGTTTGAAGCCTACAGGAAATGATTTCCTTTAAGGCCTAGTGGACATGTAATACTTACACCTACGAGCCTTGTAAGGGTTCCACCACACCCCTTTAATGGTGGATTATCAAAAATCAATAATAAATGAAGGCCTTCGAGCCATTGGATGGATGGACATAAAATGAAATCTTGAGAAAGAGAAGGGTGGTAGATTTCCTTACCTTGTAGAGTAACTCCTAAAAATTGAAGGTTGGGACCTTGGGGGCTTGAGGACACCATAGGAGGACTCATAAGGTGGTAAAAATACCATATATTCGAGTATGATGATTTTTTAATGAAATAAAATGAATGAATGAGTGGTTATTTATAGTAAATGATAGAGAGTTTTTAATTAATTTCAAGGGACACCTCATTAGTGGTTTTTACAAAACAATGGGCTTGACCATGTTATTTTCCCATGGTATTAACCACTTGGGACACTTCATGTCATATTTTATTGTAAAAAATTCTACCATCATTTTATATTAATTATTACATCATTATGATTTCATTAAACATACTAAAAACTCAAAACTATATTTTTACTATTCACAAAAAATTCGAGTATTTTAAAAAAATACCAAAAATTAAGCCCAACCATTTTTCGACATGTAGAATTAAAAAATGTAATAAATTTTTTACAAACAATTTTCTATATATTTCTAATCTAATTTTTAAATAAAATCACGATTTATTCCAAAAAACATCTTTAAAACTATAACCCATTTTATAACACCTTGAGAAATTAATCAAGGACCCATAAAATTATCTTATAATCAAAAGAAAATAAAGTATAAATTTATGAAAATACATTTCCATTTTAAATTATTAAATTAATCATAAAATTTTAATTAAAATATTTATGACATACAAAATTACCAATAATTATACTATGATCGTTATTTCAGTTACAAGATGTATAAATTGTATTTATACATTCATTGGGTAATTTTCTATTTTTTGGCCAAATTAATATTCATTACTATTCATAAGGTTATGTTACTATTATAAGGTTATGTTACTATTCATAAGGGTATGTTACTATTCATCAATAATTAAGTTTGTCATATAAGACTCTAAATATCTTACTAAACGCAACCATGTATGTTTGTTTTTTGAAATTAAAATTACAGATGTGGAAAAATTATGTTTATTGTTTCAATTATAATAATGTTTTGTTTTTTAGAGGCTGAGTGTTTCATGCATTCTATCATAAATCTATTTGAAAATTCTTGGGGTGTTACAACACCAATAATAGATGAAGAGAAAATGTTAAATCATTAAATGATGAACATTATTGAAAGTGGTGGGAAATTAGTATGGTAGGATGAAAAAAATCCAAAATATATAAATTATAAGGATCTAGAATATAGTATATAGATCGAAAAAATAGGAAAAAAACATATATAAAAATTTAAGTATATAAACAAACCATCAAAATAAGGAAAACATTTACAAGTCGTAACACCTGATTAAATGTAGAATAATAATTTTAAGTAAAAATAATTTTTTTTAGAAGATTTTGATTTAAAAGTAAAAGGAGAATAAAATCAATGTTCAAATCAGAAAAATATAATCCATAAGTATAAGGAGAAGGAATAATTCAAAACCATTTTTGAATATAACACAATAAGTGGAAATAAAAGGTGTTGCAGAATGAAAAATCCAAAATTCACAAAGAGAATCTAAAAAATATATTAAAAGTATAAAAAGTTGTATTAGTTGGGAATAAAAATAAAAATAAATGACGTCTAATAATGGAATAAAATTAAATTACCATAATAAAGAAAATTTGAAGTCATTTGGTTGAATATTTTTATAATAATAATTATGAACTAGACATAATATTTAATCAATAAGATATATGACATAGGACAAATCAAGAGTATGGAGAAATAAAAAACTAGAAGAGTTTAATGTAAACAAATATTAAAAATTAGAAGAATAAAAAAATCATGAATTTAATATGAAAATAAAACCAAAAGAAGAAAAATAATTTGTGGAAAAAATAAATCAAGACTATAAATAAAGGAGAAGTCTATAAGCCAAAATAAGTTATAGAGAAGCAGAATAAGAAGTAATAAATCAAAATGAAAATTATAAGATGAAATGAGTGAGAAATGAAAAAGTGTAAGGTAGATGTTAGAAGTAACAGATGAAAAAACCTTAAATGGATGCATAACATGAAGTTAAAGTTGAACCAATAAGAAAAGGATCAATTTAGGAGAATAATTCATAATACATATAAATATAATTAATAGGGGAATGGAATTTCTGAAAAAAACATAAATAATAACAATAACATTTGTAAAAACATAATACAAATTACAATAATTAAAATAAAAATAAAAAAATAGAGGTTTCAATTAGATTCATTAAATGGATGTAGATTCATAGGAGAATAAATTGTTGAAAAAAATAAGAATAATAATAAATATAAGAATGAATGAAAATAAAATAATAAATAAAAAAAGAAGAAACAAATATGGAAACTAAAAACCCAAAATTCTAAAGATGAAATGAAACGAAGTTAAATATAGTTGTTTAATTTGAATCAAAAAATATGAAATAAGAACTTGTTTAATATGAATTATAAGTGGAAGGTTCAAAATACAGTAAAAATGAAGTGAAAGTTGATGCCATGGAAGAAGTAATTTTATATAAAAAACCATGAATAGAAGTTGAATTACATAGAAGAAATATAAACAATAAATCTGATAATATTATCATAAGGAAAAGGATAAAGAAAATTATGTAAAAATATGAGTTATAAGTAGTTCCTAGAAATATAATAAAATTAAAAGTGTAAAATCATAAGAAATGATAAATAATTATTTTGAAATCATTGGACAATAATTATTGAAAAAAATTAACATTTATGAATAGATGGTCCATTTGTTTGATGTGTTGTTACCTCATAATTTGAGTTCATTTGTTAGGTCTTCACACTAATAAGCATTTTCCAAAAACTATTATTAAATAAAATCGTTTTTTTTTGGTAATTTAAATCACACTTCATTTTGGATTGATTGGTGATACATTTATATATGTAAAAAATTTATCAACATCCGATGTCATGTTTTTTCATGACAATTTCATGTCATTTTCTTTGTATTGTCCCTTTAACACATGTTTTTTGACTTTTAAGTCAATAAATACATGGTTTCATTTATTTGGAGAATATTTTTTATGTGATTGATGTGGGGTATGTTGCAACATGTTAAAATTTAAATGAAGATCATTTATTTAAGTACAATATTAGTCATTTTGTTGGTTTTAAAACATTAATGAATATTTTATGACTTTTAAATAAATAAATGAACACTTTTAGTCATTAAAAACAAACCATGGGTTAAATTAATGTATGGTCTATTATTACATGTCAAAAAATAATCAATATATTATTTTCATTTATAAAATGATAATTTGATGTATTTTTCTAGGTTATGACTCTCAGAAGTGTATTTTTAAATAATTTTAATTCTAATCAAATTGTCTATTTGATCACTATGACCACGCCAAACCTCATATTTATATGTGTTCTATTCATAAATATCATAAATTTTCCTAGGAATTTGTACTTATTTGCTAAATTTTATCCTACTTTAAAAATAATTATATATTCAAATGGAACATTCGATCATACATGGAAATTCATGTATCGTATTGACATGTAGTTGGTTTGTACAGATCAAAAAGGAATAGAATATCATTTTAAAAAGTTCTTTCACCAATTAAATCTCATTTCATCATATTATGACCCCATCTTTCAAAGAGTATTTCTATATATAAATAAAAATGTTAGAAATGTGGTATATACACATTTAATGTTGACGAAATGGAAGTAATGTTATCTTAAATATTTAAAGTTTGAGTGAAAATCATTTAAAAATAATAATTTTTATGATGCATCAACAAAAAATTGGGATTAATATCTTCAAACTACTTTAATCAGATTTAGTAGCGGAATTTTTTATAAAATGATTCATCTTTATATAACATGAAAATAAGGCTTCTCCTAGGAAGTGACAAATTATTAAAGTAATTTTCCTATATATTTTACAGCATATAAAATACACATATAAATAAATATTAATATTAAACTATAATCTAGAATAATAAATAAGTTTATTTTAGAAGATATGATTTTGTATAGACATAATTTTATATTTCATAGTGAGGATCAATGGATTTCACCACTCCCCCCAATATGACTCCAACTTGGTCATTACCATAATGCCTCTAGGTGTCATAGCTGGTACATATCATTGAAAATGGATTCATCTAAGTGGGACCTATCTAGATCATAAGACCACTATCCCTCATCATAATAGGTTTAATTTTGTTTCCCCCATCACTTGAAGTCAATTTCACTAGGAATGCATCTCTAACGACATAAACTGACCTCTTGGATATTGTAAAATTCAATTACAAACCCAATTCGATTCAACCAAACTAAAATTTAATGTGTATTATGAATCATAAAAATAGGGATCCAAAAATATTATTTTTGAATATGAATATAAATCATCCTCCAATTGTGATGGTGGGTATCCCAAAATTATCAATGTAAGAAGGAATCTATCATTTCATCATAGTAGAGAGGAGGTAGTTTAACACTTCATCAATTCAAACTCCTTTAAATTTAATAATTTTAATTTTAATTATTTTAAATTAAATTAAATATATAAATATACATTATATAATGATCTAAAATATAATAATAAAATGTGTGTGTAAAATAAATGTTAAGGGTTTAGTAATTATATCTTAAATGATTCTTCTTTACTCACTACTACACATTGGAAACCACCTACCCATTCAAGGTTAACCCAAGGGTTTAATTTTTTTATAAATTTCATTGAATAAAAGACACATTAATCTAAGAAATACTACACATACCATTTTAAATTATAATACCTCATATGCAATATATTTTAATTTTTGTTTCAATATCCATTATTTATTATAATTCCAATAATTAAACTAAAATAAATTTATAAATTTAAATAACCATGATATAAATAAAAAACAATCACCTAAAACCACTCTTTTCTCATGGCCATCATTTCTATATCAGGGATATATGGCTCATAAGAATACAATGATGGAGACAAAAATAAAAGGAAAAAAATATAAGGAATTCAAAAATAAAGGAAAAAATCTAAAATAAATATAGATATGGACTTAGTAGAAAATATAGTTGATGATGAAAATGACAAGGGTTATAAAGAAAAAAAATCAAAATAAATAAAGAAGGATTTGAGATAAAATTTGATAGAGAATTTACATAAGAAACAGAATAATATTAACTTGATGAAAATGTAGTTTTGAAAGTTATATTAAGAGTAAGAGAAGAAGTGGTATGTTATGTTTGAAATAAGAAGTGAAAGTGTAAATGGAAGTAGAATAGAACACAAAAAAATATTATAAAAATATGAGACAAGAACATAACTAAAATGGAAATAATATATATATAGAAGCATAATATGAACTAAATGAAAATTTATTTGAAAAATCTATAGTATGAGAAAAAGAAAAGTTATTATGAAATGTTTGAAAGAAGGGGAAGTGGAAGGGTAAATCAATGTTTACATAGAAACATTTTAAAAACATGAAACAAAATCATATGAAAAAAATAATAACACATGCATATTCAATGGAAGAGTTAGAAGAAAAACAATCACACTAGAAATAGTTAATGAAAAAGAGAAAATCATAACATATATATCGTAAAAATATATTCAAAGCACTGATAATATATGATTCTTAAATGTGAAATCTAAAAATGATGATCAAATGTAAAATTAAGGAAAATAGTTAATGATAAAGGTAAATTAGAATTCAAAATCTATAAACAAGCAGGGTGACCTATAATGCTAGAGAGATACTATAATTGGAAGGGAAAAGAACTATTTTTTTTAAAAAAATAAAAATTTACACTAATATAGAAAAATCCAAATGCATGATTTCATAATTCATAATACATGATAAAATGTTGAATAAAAATTTTATTAATAAGATAAACATATGTAGATAAAGTAATCAACATAAAAGTAAAATTAGAACAAAAATCAAATTTGAAATAAAAAAATATAATCCAGAAGTTGAAGGATAGGGAATAAAAATGTAGTGAAAAAATTAGAAATATATGGTGAAAGAGTATCCTAAATCCAAAATCTATAAGTAGATGCGAAAAAAGAATAGAATAAGTATAAAAAACTATTTTGATATAATAGTAAATTTAAATTACTTATTCAAAAGGAATAAAATAGATTTACCAAAAAAATGAAATGTTAAAGGAATTTGGTATAAGAATAATAGAGGATAAAAGAATAACAAGAGTAAGAATTTAATCTAGAAGAGAGAATATTGAAGACATAAGAAAAATTATACGTAAGAGTTAACCAAATATCAAGATGAATAAAATGTAGAAGAAAAAAACCAGAAGAAAAATTATATGTATAAACAAAAAAAGAAATCAAGTATAAAAATAAAAAAAAATTAGAAAATATTTTGAATAAAAAAAAACTAGATGTAAAATGAAAGGAAATAAGTAAAAATCAAAAATTGGGATGTAGAATAAGTAACAATTTAAAAGAAAAATAATAAGAGAAAATAAATGAAAAATAAAAATTCAAATGTAGAATCTAGAGGTATTAGATGAAAATACATTAAATGAAAGTATATTTTGAAGTGAAATATTAATAGAGGATAAGAGGAATAATATATGAGAATAATTCATATGAAATATAAACACAAGTAATAGGATAGATAAAATTTAAAATAAAAAAACATAATTATAAATATTAACTCATGTATAAATAGAAGAAAATAAATTGAAGTAAATTAAAAATTAAAAATTTATAATATTGAAGTCAGAATATAGAAATGGATATAGATCTCAAATTAATTTAAGAAATAGTCAAAAAAAAGAATTGGAAAACAAACATATGATCAATCGGATATGAAATTATAAATAAAGGAAAATAAATATTAATGAAAATTAAAACCAAAAACCAAAATCCAAATGATTATAATGTATAAATCCAAAAGTATTAGTTTAATATGAAGTCGAAATAAAGCTAGAAGTGTTAGTTTAATCTAAATTATAAGTTAAAGCTAAAAAATGGAGTGATAAAATAATTTACTGTCAATGTCGGGGAAGAATTAATGGTAGATTTAGTAGAATATATATAAGTTGAATCCAAAATAATAAAAATAAGACAAAAATAAAAGAATATTAAGAAAGTGATTAAGTTGAAGTTAAATAAGTAAAAAAAGTTAGAAGTATTGCCTATAAATAGAAAAAAGTGATAAAAGCTCAAAATATATAAAATTATATTAGATTATCATGAAATAATTTGATTGATTTTTTGATAATTCATACTGATATCAAATGTCTCTAGGACCATTTCTCTATGTTTCAATGTCACTCTAATGTCCTCTTCTTGGTTTTTACCCACTAATGGGTAATATTTCATTTTCTTAAAAATATCCTAGTGAAAAGATACATTGGATTATAATAACAAATCTAAGCATTAGATTGATTAACAGTTGATTACTATAAATATTAAATCATTTAGAATCATTCTCCAACATTATCATTGAAATATGACCTCATTTTCCTATTTTAACTCCTTTAGGTTACTTTTCACTTTAATAATAATGTGATGGTCAAATGAACCATTCAATCATACCAATAAATTTAGAAGACATATTGATGTGTGGTTAGTTTTCATAGACCAAAACTCATTCATAAATCATTTTCCTAAGATCTCATGCCAATATAATCTCATTTCCTTGGTTTTGATGACCACACATGTTATTTATAATTTATTAATAATAATTAACCATATGAAATCATACTTTCCATCATAACGAGAAATATGGTTATATGATTCATTTGTGGAAGATTACTATAGGATAAGAATGACCCAGATATCATTTTTCTATGCATTTTATGTCATTCTGAATTCATATAGTTTGTTATGACCCCTTGACTGGTGATATGTAATTTTAATAAAAATATCAATGTAAAATGATACCATAGATAAAATCGATAAATTTTTCCATTATATTGGTGAATACGTGATTCCATTAGATGATGAATAATTCTAGGATAATTGTAATATATTTTTGATGAAATCAGAATTCATTTACTCTATTTTGAAAACATTTTGGAAAATTTTCACTTTAATAATTATGTTAATTCCAAACGAAAATTTCAATCATACTGAGGAATTTTGGAGTTAGATTTATTTTAGGTAGGTAAATGAAAATCTGAAATTACTCGAATATCAATTTCCAATGACTTTAGGCTAATTTATTCTCATTTAATTTTTTGAACCACATAGTTTGGACCCCCTTTTTCAATAATTGTTTTCAATATAAAAACAAAAAATGTTATAAATGAAGATGATGCACATTTAAATTTGAAAAATTGACACTAAGGTTATCACAAATAATCTATAGATGAGTGAAAATCAAAACAAAATTAGTGAGTGTGTGTTTCATTGGAAATAATTGGGTGTAATAACATCCAACTACAATAATATTTATATTTAGAAGTAGATGTGACATGTTTTAATAGACCTTAATTCAGTGTGGTTTCATCATAATGAATATAAAATCTATTTTATTTGGTTTAATAGTCATTATAATGTGGGTTAAAGGATTAAAACCTCAATAATAGCCTCAAATAATTAAATGATGAACATAAGTGAAAGTGGTGTATAATTAGTATGGTAGGATGAAGAAAAATAAAAAATATATAAATTATAAGGATCTAGAATATATTATAGAGATTGAAAACATAAGAAAAAAACATATATAAAAATGGAAGTATGTAAATGAAACATCAAAAAAAGGAAAACATTCACAATTCGTAACACATGATAAAATGTAGAAGAATAATTTTAATTAGAAACAATTGTTTTCGAAGATTTTATTTAAAAGTAAAATGAGAAATAAAATCAATGTCCAAATCAGGAAAATATAATCCAGAAGTAGAAGGAGAAGGAATAAGTCAAAACCATTTTTGAATGTAACATGACAAGTGGAAATAAAATGTTTAGCGTAATGAAAAGTCAAAAATCCACAAATAGAATTTAAAAAAATGTATTATAAGTATAAATATTTTTATTAGTTGGGAATAAAAAAGTAAAGGAATTATGAAAATGGAAGAAAATTAAATTACCTAAATAAGAAACATTATAATACATTTGGTTGAATATTTATATAATAATAACGATGTACTAAACATAATAGTTAACCTATAATATATATGATAGAGGAAAAATCGAGAGTGTGGGGAAATAGAAAACTAGAAAAGGTTAATGTAAAAAAGATAAAAATTTAGAAGAATAAACAAATCAAGAATCCAATATGAAAATAAAACTAAAAGAAGAAAAATAATTTGAGGAAAAAATAAATCAAGACTATAAATATAGGAGAAGTTTATAAGCCAAAATAAATTATAGAGTAGCAAAAGAAGAAGTAAGAAATAAAAATGAAAATTATAAGTTGAAATGAGTGAGAAATGGAAAATTTAAAGGTAGATTCTAGAAGAAATATATGAAAAAACCTTAAATGGATGTATAACATGAAGTTAAAGTTGAACCAATAAGAAAAAGATAAATTCAGGGGAGAATTCATAATAAATATAAATATAATTAATTGGGTAATGAAATTTTTGAAAAAAATTAAATAATCACATAAACATTAGTAAAAACATATTAAAAATTAAAATAAGTAAAATAAAAAAACATAGGTTTCAATTTAGATTCATGAAATAGAAGTATATTTATAAGAGAATAAATTGTTGAAAAAAAAAGAATAATAAAAATCATTAGAAATAATGAAAATAAAATAATAAACAAATGAAGAAGAAACAAATATGGAAACTAAAAAATTCAAAATTATAATTATTAAATGAAAAGAAGTTCAATCTTGTAGTTTAATTTGAAGCAGGAAATAATAAATAAGTACTAGTTTAATATGAATTATAAGTGGAAGGTTGAAAATAGAGTAAAAAAAGAAGTGAAAGTTGATGCCATGGAAGAAGTAATTTTGTATACAAAACCAAGAATATAAGTTTAATTAAATAGAATAAACATAAACAATAAACATGATAATATTATCATAAGGAAAAGGATAAATAAAACAAAGTAAAAATAGGGTTTATAAGTAGTTCCTAGAAATATATTAAAATTAAAAGTGCAAAATCCTAGGAAATGATAAATAATTATTTTGAAATCATTTGACATCAATTAATGAAAAAAATTAACATTTAGGAAAATATGGTCCATCAGTTTGATGTGATGTGACCTCATAATTTGAGTTCATCTGTTAGGTATTCACAGTAATATGGATTTTTTAAAAAATAATATTAAATAAATTATTTTTCTTGGTAATTTAAATAACACTTCATGTTGGATTGAAAGGTTATCTATTTATATATGTAAAAAATTTATCAACATTTGATGTCATGTTATGTCATGAGAATTTCATGTCATTTTCTTTGTATTGTCTTTTAACACATGTTTTTTGACTTCTAAGTCAATAAATACATGGTTTCATTCATTTGGAGAAAACATTTTATGTGATTGATGTGGGGTATGTTGGAAAATGTTAAAATTTAAATGAATATCATTTATTTAAGTACCATATTAGTCATTTTATAGGGTTTAAAACATTAATGAATGTTTTATGAATTTTAAATAAATAAATGAACAATTTTCTTCATTGGAAACAAACTATGGGTAATATTAATGTACGGTCTATTAGTACATGTCAAAAAATAATCAGAAGATGATTTTCATTGATAAAATGGAAATTTGATGTTTTTTCATAGTTATGACACTCAAAAGTGTATTTTTAAATAATTTTAATTCTAATAAAACTGTCTATATGATCATTATAACCACACCATACATCATATTTACATGCATTCTATTCATAAATATCATAAATTTTCATATTAATTTGAACTTATATGTTACGTTTTATCCCACTTTAATAATAATTTTATATTCAAATGGAACATTCGATTATACAGGGAAATTCATGTGTCGTATTGTTGTGTAGTTGGTTTGTATAGATCAAAAAGGACTAGAATATCATTTTCAAAATTTATTTCACCAGTTAAAGATCATTTCATCATTTTACGACCCCATTTTTCAAAGATTTTTTCTATATATAAATATTTTTTTTAGAAAAGTGGTATATGCACATTTAATGTTGACGAAATGGCAGTGATGTTATCATAAATATTTAAAGATTGAGTAAACCTCATTAAAAAATGATAGAGTTTATGATGCTACAAAAAATTGGGAGTAATAACTTTAAACTACTTTAATAGGCTTCAGTAGTGGAATTTTTTTAAAAATGATTCAAATTTATATAACATGAAATTTAGGATTCTCTTAGGAAGTGAAAAAATTTTGTGGTAATTTTCCTATATATTTTACAACATATGAAATACACATCTAAATAAATATTTATATTAAACTAAAATCTAGAAGAATAAATAAGTGTATTTTAGAAGATATGATTTTGTATATACATAATTTTATATTTCAAAGTGAGGATCAATAGATTTCACCCCTCCCCCCAATATGACTCCAACTTTCTCATTACCATAATGCCTCTAGGTGGCCTAACTAGTACAAATCACCAAAACTAGATTCATCTATATGGGACCTATCTAGATCATCAAGACCACCATCCATCCTCATAATAGGTTGAATTGTGTCACCCCCATTATTTGAAGTCAATTTCACTGGGAACTCTTATCTAACCATAGAAAATGACCTCTTGGATATTATAAATTTTAATTACAAACCAAATGTAATTCAACCAAACTAAAATTTAATGTGTATTATGAATCATAAAAATAGGAATCCAAAAGAAATTGTTTTTGAATATGAATATAAATCACCCTCCAATTGTGATGGTGGTTATCCGAAAATCATCAATGTAATAAAGAATCTATCATTTCTTCGTAGTAGAGAGGCAGCCATTTAATACTTATTCAATCCAACCTCCTTTAATTTTAATAATTTTAATTTTATTTAGTTAAAATTAAATTAAATACATAAATAAACATAATATAATTATATAAAATATAATAATAAAATGTACATGTAAAATAAAAATCAAGGGTTTAGTAAGCATATCTCAAATGATTCTTCTTTACTCACTACTGCGCATTGGGAACCACCTACCCATTCAAGGTTAACATAAGGGTTCATTTTTTTATAAATTTTATTGAATAAAAGTCACATTATTCTAGGAAATACTACATATACCATTTTAAAATATAATACCTCAGATGAAATATATTTTAATTTTTCTTTCAATAGCCATTGTTTATTATAATGCTAATAATTATAATAATATTTTTATTAATTTAAATAACCATGATATAAATAAAAAAAATCTCATAAAACCACTCTTTTCTCATGGTTACCATTTATATATCAGAGATATAGGGATCATAATAATACAATGATGGAGACAAAAATAAAAGGGAACAAATATAAAGAATTCAAAAACCATGAAAAAAATCTAAAATAAATATAGATATAGGCTTAGTAGAAAATATAGTTGATGAGGAAAATGATAAGGCTTATAAAGAAACAAAATCAAAATAAATAAAGGAGAATTTGAGATAAAATATGATATAAAATATACATAATAAAAATAATAATATTAACTTGATGAAAATGTATTTTCTAAAACTATATTAGGAGTAAGATAAGAAGTGGTATGTTATGTTTGAAAGGAGTAGTGAAAGTGGAAAAGGAAGTATAAGAAAACACAAAACAATATTAGAAAAATATGAAACAAGAACATAACTAAAATGGAAATCATATACATATATAGAATCATAATATGAACTAGATGAAAATTTATTTGAAAAATATAGAGTATGAGAAAGAGAAAAATTATTATGAAATGTTTGAAAGAAGGGGAAGTGTAAGGGTAAATTAATGTTTACATATAAAAATTTTAAAAACATGAAACAAAATCATATGAAAAAATTAACAACACATGAATATTCAAATTAAGAGTTAGAAGAAAAAACAATCACACTATAAATAATTGAAGAAAAAGATAAAATCATAATATATATGTCATAAAAATATAGTCAAAGCACCAATAATAGATTATTCTTAAATGTGAAATCTAAAAATGATGATCAAATGTGAAATTAAGAAAAATAGTTAAATATTAAGGTAAATTATAATTTAAAATCTATAAAAAAGAAGGGGGGACCTAGAATGTTATAGAGATACTATAATTGGAAGGGAAAAGAACTTATTTTTAAAAAAAAAATAAAAAGTTACAATAATATAGAAAAATATAGATTCATGATTTCATTATTCATAATACATGATAAAATGTTGAATATGAATTTTATTTATAAGATAAACATTAGTAGAATAAGGATTCAATGTAAAATAAATGTAGAACATAAATAAAATTGGAAATAAAAAAAACATATTCCAGAAGTTAAAGGATAAATAATAAATATTTATTGAAATAATTAGAAATAGATGGTAAAAGAGTATCCTAAATCCAAAATCTATTAATAGAATCTAAAAAAAAGATAATAATTATAAAAATTATTTTTATATAATTATAAAATTAAAGGAATTATTAAAAAGGAATAAAATAGATTTACCAAAAAAGTGAAATGTTAAAGGTATTTTGTATAAAAATACTAGAGGATAAAGGAATAACTAGAGTAATCATTTAATCTAGAAGAGATAATATTGACTACATAAGAAAAATTAGAACTAATTTTTAACCAAATATCAAGATGAATCAAATTTTGAAGAAAAAAACTAGAATAAAAATTATATGGATAAACAAAAAAAGAATCGAGTATAAAAAAAAATTAAAAAGTTAAAAAATATTTTGAAGAAAAAAATAAAAAACCAGATGTAAAATGAATGGAAATAAGTCAAAATAAAAAATCGGGATGTAAAATAAGTAATAATTCAAAAGAAAAAGAATAAGAGAAAATAAATGAAAAAGAAAAATTCAAATGCAGACTCTAGAGGCATGAAATGAAAATACATAAAATGGAAGTGTATTTTGAAATGAAATCTTAATAAAGGATAAGAGGCATAATCTATGAGGATAATTCATATGAAATATAAACATAAGTAAAATTATAGATAAAATTTAAAAGAAAAAAACATTATTATAAATATTAACACATGTATAAATAGAATAAAAATAAATAGAAGTAAATTAAAAATTAAAAATTTAGAATATTAAAGTCAGAATAAAGAAATGTATATAGATCCCTAATTAATTTAAGAAATAGTCGAAACAAAATATGTGAAAAAACATATGAACAATCGAATATGAAAGTATAAATAAAGGAAAATAAATATTAATGAAAATTAAAAACAATAACCAAAATAAAAAATACAAGAATGTATGAATCCAAAAGTAGTAGTGGAATATGAAGTAGAAATTAAGCTAGAATTGGTAGTTAAATATGAAGTATAAGTTGAAGCTACAAAATGGAGTGATAAAATAATTTAATGTCGATTTTGGGGAAGAATTAATTGTTGGTTTTGTATAATATATATAAGTTGAATCCAAAATAAGAATCATAATCCATAAATCATAGAGTATTAGAAAAAGGATTAAGTTGAATTAAAAAAAGTAAAAAAAATTAGAATGAATTCCAAAAATAGAAAAAAGTAATTAAAGTTCCAAATCTATACAATTATATTAGATTATCATGGAATAATTAGACTGATTTTTTGATAATTCATACTGATATAAAATGTATTGAGGATCATTATCCTATGTTTCAATGTCACTCTAATGTTCTCTTCTTGGTTTTTACCCATTAATGGGAAATATTCCATTTTAATAAAAATATCCTAGTGAAAAGATACATTGGATTATAAGGATAAATCCAAGAATTGGATTGATTCACAATTGATTACTATAAATCCTAAATCATTGAGAATCATTATCCTATATTATCATTGAAATCTAAACTCATTTTTCTATTTTTAATCCTTTAAGTGGATTTTCACTTTAATAATAATGTGATGGTCAAATGAAACATTCGATCATACCGATAAATTTAGTAGACATATTGATTTTTGGTTAGTTTTCGTAGACTATAACTGATAAATAAATCACTTTCCTAAGATCTCATGCCAATATAATCTCATTTTTTTAGTTTTGATGACCACACATGTTATTTGTAAGTTATTAAAAATCATTACCCATATGAAATCATACTTTCCATCATAACGAGAAATATGGTCATATGATTCATGTGTGGATGATTTCTAAAGTATAAGAATGAATCAGTGATCATTTTTCTATGTATTTTATGTCATTTTGAAGTCATATACTCGGTTATGACCCCTTGACTAGTGAAATGTCATTTTAATACAAATATAAATGTAAAATGTTACTGTAGATAAGGTCGAGGAATATTTCCTTTATATTGGGGTGTTTTTGAGTCCTTTAGATGATGAATAATTTTAGGACCATTCTAATATATTTTTGATGCAATCAAAATTCATTTAATCTATTTGAAAAAAATTTGGAAACTTTTCACTTTAACAATTATGTGAATTCCAAATGACAATTTCGATCACAATAAGGAATTTTGTAGTTAGATTTATTTTTTGTAGGTAAATACAGATATTAAATTACTCGAATATCAGTTTCCAAATACTTCAGGCTAATTTATTATCATTTACTTTTTTGAACCACATAGTTTAGACCCCCTTTTTCATTAATTGTTTTCAATATAAAACCAAAAAAGCTATAAATGAAGAAGATGCACATTTAAATTTGAAAAAGTGACACTGGGGTTATCACAAATAATATACAGTTGAGTGAAAATCACAACAAAATTAGTGAGTTTGTGCTTCATTGGAAATAATTGGGTGTAATTACTTCTAACTACTATAATATTTATATTTAGAAGTATATGTGACATGTTTTAATAAGCATTAATTCATTTTGGTTTGATCATAATGACAATGAAATCTATTTTATTTGGTTTAAAAATCATTATAATGTAGTTTAAAGGATTAAAACCTAAACAATATCCTCAGATTATCATGAAATCAAAGGACAAATGAGTACCATTTAATTTTTATATATAAAAAATGATTTCACATAAGTTAGAATCAGGGTTTAATCTATGAAACTTAAGAATAGACTATAAGTCAATTTTAATAATTGTTTTCTAGTAATTACAAAAAGAGAATTATTTATATCAAATTAAAAAATATGTGATAAGGGCTAAGAAAATAAAATAGACTCATATTTTCATGAAATCATAGAAAAAATATGTGAATAAATTTTAACATGTATGAATAAATCTAACACCAATGCAATGTGATTTATGGTCAGAATTACCAAAAATGGGTTTTATAAGATTTAAAAGTCTTAACAAACATGCATCAACTGATTAAAGAATAAAAAACAATCATAAATTGTCTTTGAATCCAATGAAATATTTGATTAATTTATGACATAGAAATGAAATAGTATTATTATTAGATTTAACAGTCTTAAAAAACACACATTAAAGGATTAAAACCAAGAAAGTAACTTGGAATTTTCATGAAATTTTATAAAAATGAAATTCATTTAATTTTTGATATATAGAATTAGATCACACATCAGTCCGACATAAAATTTCATCAGAAAGATCAAAAGTACGTTTTTATTGATTTAGAAGTTAAAAATTGTTTTTCAAAAGAAAAAAACCTTTGAAATTACCTGATTAATTGAAAAATAAAAGAAAAATAGTCATTAGTTGATATTTAACTTGTTTTAATATGATTCATTTCAATCTATTGTGTGGTGCATGCAGTGTTGTCTAAATGACAAAAAAATAGTTCTGTTAGATTTAAAAGTGATTATAAATGTGCATCAAAGTGTCAAAACCTTGAAAATGTGATCCTCGTCCCAACTCGTCCCCCAGGGCCCGTGTCGTAACTACCCCAAGCCCGCCTTCCATAGGCAGGGGCTGACAACTAGCACTAAAGGCATAATTCCCTAATACTGGGAAGACATTGCCTTTATAAAACGTAAACTCACACAACCAGAGTACAAGAGGAATCAAAAACTAAGTAAAAGATGAATAACAAGTGTAATAAAAGTAAAGGGGGCAAGAATACAAGCCCTATTGTAAAGTACAAATACAACTGAAATAAAGTACAACTAAAAAGGGAAAAACAACTGAAAGGTGAAAGAAGCTCCTGGATCGTCCTCCGGGGTTCCTACCTGAAGGGTAGGTACAGATGGCCTCCACATCTCTACACGTCTGTTAGACTCCACCGTGTACCGATACGTTGTAAGGTCCTCCTCCAGGTACGGTCTAGTCCTGGCGCTCTCTGCCTCCTTCACCGTTGTCCGTCATCTGCATCCAACACAACGATGTGCGAGCGTAGCCCGTGCAGGGGTGATTATAACGATACTCAGTAGGGACCCTGAGACCCTCAAGGTCTCAAAAAATCCAACAAGGATAAACCACAAAATATGAAATCAACAGATAACCATTACTTAGGTATATGCCCATACATATACCTAAGTTATCAAGTAACCCATCTCAATCATGAGGAAAACACAAAGGTCATTGACTCAGATCAAACCAGGATTTTCATCAACGAAACCACGACTGCTGGAGAACTTCTCCTCTGTCGAGTACAGTGGCCCTCTCGTGACTCAGAGGCACTACTCACTAACCTTAGACTGCTGAGGTACCTCTCCTGTAGAGTACCGCGGATCTGCTACCAAACTGGGCGCTCTGTCCGCTGTGGGTATGCCGCCAAACCGGGCACTCCCCCTAATAGCCTACAGAGGTACTCCTCCTATCGAGTACCGTGGGTCTCCTTCCAAACCAGGCGCTTCGTCCTCCATGGGTTTGCTTCCAAACCGGGCACTCCGTCTACTAGTCTAGTCGAATCACTCCGAGTCGAATCGGTCAAGTAGTCGTCAGGTCTACAACTACTAGGTCTCCACACTCCGTCTGCTCATCTCTAAGAGGTTCCGCTCAATGAGCTACTAGTCAATACTCCAAGTGCCACGAGGTATCATGTGGAAGTATCTCAAAGGACCGCCACGTCATAGGGGTTTCAATGCGAAAAACGACATGTCAATCAGATACCTGGTCTGTGAGTTATTAGCATTTTAGTCTCGGGGGCCCGGTTGGATTCGTGTACGAACCAACCTGACTGTAACTCAACTATACCATGAACTCCCATGGGGTATACTCAAAGGGACGACTATGCCCCAAGAATACCGGCGCCGATGATGGTTCATCAAACGGACGTCCGGTACCAATGATATGGCCCAAGAAGGTAATGGGTCAGTAATGGGCCCTGGTCTGGTCCGACCCGGTCGGACCGACTCGGCCCAACCCAGTCTGGGCCCCCCCGGTCTGGGTCGACCAGGTCAGACTCGCTGGGTCTGACCCAACCCATTGGGTGGGTCAACCTACTAATATTTGACTCGGTCCACTAGGCCTGACCTAGTGGACCCTGAGGGCGGTTTGGCCCGGTTGTCGCCACATAGACGACTTGGTGACTTGGCCCAGGAAAACCAGACCGGTTTGGCCAGCGACACTGCAAGGCCACCACGGGTCGGCTCGAGAGGCTGGTCGACGGGTGGCCAGCTGGCATGCCGTGCGGGGCGCGAGCAGGCTGACTGGACTCCAGTCAGGCCGCGAGTGACCGGGCAGGCGGGCCGCGCTCCGGGCAGGGTGCGGGGGCGCCGGGCAGCGCGCCAACAGGGGCACGAGGCGCTGGGAAGCACGCCGCTAAAGGCGCGTGGCACGGGGCAGCGGTGCGGGGGTTCCGGGAAGCATGCAAGGGCACCGGGAAGCGCGCAAGGGTGTATGGCAGTGCGATGGGCAGTGACACAGGGCGCAGCGGCGCGCAGGAAGGCGTCGCAGGGCGCGGCGATGTGCGGGCAGGCGGGTAGCGCGACAGTGCAAAGGGGCCAAGGGTAGCGCGGTCTTCGTTTTCCTTCTTCATCGCCATCACATCAGTGCCATGCTGTCATAGAATCATCACAAAAATTATAACGGATGGGTCGGGCCATGTTGGTTTGGCCCACACCCTCCGCGTTTAGAGTGGTAGCATTCAGTTCACATGAACGTACCTCAACAATTAAAAATAAACCACTTTGTATTAATCTTCATTTGATGCTGAGAAGAAGAAAAGAGAAGCATCAACATGCACCAACCCCTACCTCGATTGTCGTTGAACGTTGACAAAGTCGCGGGATGGTGGCGTCGCTTCATCAACGTCGGAAGAGGAAGATAGGTACTCATCGTTGGCGGATGTGCGTTCGAAGGTGATGAAGTCGAGATGACATCGGTGATCTTCTTGGGCATCGCTTCCCTTTCCTTTCCTTAGTTTAAAGAAGGAAGAAGACGGCATCATCGTTCCTCGGTGGAGACGGGCGTTCTTTGCGTTCTTCATTGAGAGGACGAAGTCCTCTCAATTCTCCCTAAGCTCTTCTTTCAAGGTTCTCCCAACAAAAGGATTATGCCAACCCCCAATAATAATATATAATACTTTATTATAATGGTGGAATAAAGAATTCAAAAAGATTCAAAAGGTTGAGAATAATTAAAGAAGGAAACCAACTTAATTTAATGGGGGTGGAGGCTCAAAAATTAATGGGGGAAAATGTGGAGAGTTTCACCAAATTTAATTGGGGGTAAGGGGAGTTAGAGAGGTCGGGTGGGCCCCAACTAATAATCCTCCCAAGGAAGGTTATGTGAGGGTGGGCCCCACCACCATAAAATCATCCTAAGGGAGGTTCAGGTGTGGTGGCCCCCACCTCCAACCTCCCCTTGGAGATTTTAACCACCAACATAAAATAAAGAGAAATCTTTAGCTTTATTCAATTTAATTAAAAACCCCCAAAAACTATCTTCCATTCTAATTAGAATGCAACTGCAGTGAAGGTCCCATTAAGCGAATTCCAGCACTGCGAGTTCGACGGTGCCCTTATATTTTAGTTTCGAGCACCTGTTCAAAAGTTATAAAATGCCGCTCACACGTTTACTGAATGTACACTAAAAAAAGTTTGGGAAATTATTATCATTCACCCTCAACCCACTGCGGTCGAGCTTAGGATCTACCTAGGTGAAATTCGCCCCAAAGAACCAAATGGTACCCTTGGATTTCCAATCCGAGTTACCGTTTAAAAGTTATGAAATTTACAATAAAATAATTGTCACTTAATTATTTTATTTGCGGTCAAAAACTGACTTCCTCTGGTGGCCCTCACTAACCCAAGTTAGTATCTACTTATAAAAACACTACCCTCACGAGTTCAAGGGTGGTCTCAGATTTTTAATCTGAGCTACGGTTTATGAGTTATGAGCATTTGAAAAATAAAATAATTTATTTAATTATTTTATTTAAGATTATGCCAATTTGGGGTTTTCTCACAGGAGGCCCGCGCCGACTGAACTTATGTCACGCCTAGGGTAAAGATGCCATCCTGAGCACAAAGGTGCACTCGTATTTCTGATCCGAGTAACCATTTAATAGTTATTCCACTTTTTAAGGAAAACTGCTTACGCGTGTTAATTTAAGTTTAACAAAACTTCAGAAATTGATTCTGGGCACACCTGGCCTCGGAATCACGCGTCGTAAAAAACTACGGACTCTTAAAAATCCAATGAATTTAAGAAAAAAATTTCCATAGAATTTACGGGTCTTTAAATTCTCCCACCCTCAGGGCTTTATGTCCCCGTAAGATACAACTCACACTAAGGGAATAAAAAGGTGTACGGAGCATGCATCTGAGCCTCCCGCTCCCATGTTCTCTCTTGGAGGTTCCTGTGCTGCCAGCGAACGTGCATCAGAAGTATCGACCATCCATGTTGGACCCGCTATTGCTGATCCTCAATCTCTAATGGAACCTCCGTGAAATTTTCCCCATCATCGATGTCCAGCTCCCTGTGGTCGTTGATGTGTGTAGGGTCATGCACGTGTCTCCCCAACTGAGATACATGGAATATGTCGTGCACCCAGTGCAACTGAGGTGAAAGAGATAAGCAGTAAGCCACCTCACCTACTTTGCTGCGGACCTGGAAAGGTCTGATGAATCTTAGAGATAACTTGCCTCCTCATACAAATCTCTGTAGACCTCATCGAGGTGAGACCCGTAGAAATATGTGGTCGCCATCCTCGAACTCCAGAGGTCTCCATCTCCTATCAGAATATGACTTATGTCTCCTCTGTAGAGTCTTCATCTGTTCCTGGATGACCTGTACCTTCTTCATGGTAGCTCGTACCATATCTGGTCAGTAGGAAGTGAGACGACTTGGTGAGTCCATCGACGATCACCCTAATAGAGTCACGTCCCTCAGACATACATGGAAGACCCGTCACAAAGTCCAAGGATATCTCATCCCACTTCCACTATGGGACCTTTAAGGGCTGTACCAAGCCTGCTAGTTCCTGGTGCTCCACCTTCACTTACTATCAAGTGAGGCATCGTGAGACAAGCTCCGGAGAAGTCTAGAATGAAAATTTTATAGTAACCAGCCAAGGCAGACGTCCCTCCCCTTTTGGGGGATAATCCTAGAAACATATTTTGAAAAGACGTCCCCATGTTCTATCACTCTTGTTTGGAACTGAAAAATCAAAACATCTGCTGCCACGAGGGTAAGGCTAGCCGACTCAAGAGTGATCGACTGCACCCTCCTATGCATGAGTTTAACATGTGCTGCCTGGGTTTCATTTTTCTCCAACTAAGGAAAACCTAATCCCAACGTTCTAGTTAAAACACAACCTTTTTTCCTAATACAGTCAATCTGTGTATGAACTGTGGTTGCCCAGTCCATACCCAAACTAACGTCATGAGGCCTCGATGATGCCACCAAGAGGTTCGAACCAAAACTCTCACCTCAAGGGTCCGATCACACCATTGGTGTAAGTCTGATTATTGAGTCTTCTCCACAAGTTATCTCCAGACGTGAGGGTCAAGTCAATGGTTTAACTGGAAACTCTAGTTCTGGGAAAAGATTCATGGAAGGAAGGAATAATTAGTACCAATGTCTATCGAAATGGAGGCTAGTAGTAGACACAGATCGTACCTCGAATCATTCTTAGAGCCCTTGGGTCACACTCCTTGACCACGTGCAACTACTCTCTTCCCCTGCCCTCCAGCTCCCTAGGCTTGGTAGGTACTACAAAGGCGACCAGTCGTAACATGTCGAAATGTACACCACCTCATGCTTCTTCATAGCTCTACTTCCACGTCTGCTGCCCTATAGATTTATCTGTCCATGTCACATCCTCTTCCTGAAACATTTTACACACTCATGTCTTTGAGACTGGTGCCAGTTTCCTACTTCCCCACTACAATAATTCATTGGATGTATCCGCTCATCCAAATAACATTCAACCACAAAGGTTCTCTCTATCATCCTAACATAAGTAGGAATGCAAAGAGGAATAGTGCTAGCATGAACGTCCTTAAACACATGTTTCTCAGAGGTCCGAGCTCTGAAGAACTGATCGTATCGTATTCATCGAGTACCAGGAATAGTCGGTACGTCTCGATGAATACTCATCTACCGACATGTCATCCTGCTGAATTTGTAGAAGCTCTAGAGAACTCTCATCCACCTCCACAAGCCAGTCCTCCACCGCCTGTGAGTCGGGCACGCCTCAGAACCTGAGGGGTCTCTGATGCTGAATCACATGTAAAGAACTAATCCTACATGTGTCATCTAACGGTACCGCCGGTTGTAACTACTGACCAACGAGTAGGGGTATAGCTGACACACTACCCGAAGATACTATATCGGGAAACGGTCTATGTACCGATGTACCATCACTATGTGGACCATCCTCATGGTCACTCACTTAAAAATACCAGTAGCTAAGATCACAATCTTCTCAACAGGTGTCTCAACTAGGCAGAAAACTCTTGCAATCGCCTCCATCCAGCCGTCAGCTGTGTGGGAATCTGTCTCGCCTCGAAACCTCAGAGGCCTCTACTATTGTAACTCGTACGATTATGCTCTCTCGGCGTGCCTTGTATGCCAGTGCAGCTGGTGGTATCTGCATCCCTACGGGTGGTGGTGATGCTGGTACACCACCCGATGGTTCCAACAAAGTAAGAGGGACCTGCACCAGAGTCTCGTCGCTCAGTTGGTCGTCATCGTGTACTCTCTCGGAACTCTAACTGGATGTCTACGTGGAGGAATCCTAAACAGATGCGACATGGTCAAAAGACTATATCTGGTGAGCTGACCTGGTTTTAGCTTACTTAAAGAAAAATTTTGAAAACACACACACAATCATTGTTTTTGTGCACTGGGTTGGAAATCAGTAGTCAGGGTCCTGATGTATGGATACGTCGGCCGCTGCACCAACACTGGACTCACTGAACTGAAAACCAGACTCGGTACCCTTAACACTATTGCTTCACAGAAAGGAAATATCAGAGTCCTCAGTTCTGCGGTAGAACTGAATCCTCTGATATCAATTTTTCACAACCTTTCCCCCGGTTCCCGTATCGTAACTACCCCAAGCCCGCCTTCCATAGGCCAGGGGCTGGAGACTAGCACCAAAGGTGTAATTCCGTAAAACTGGGAAGGCATTGCCTTTATAAAACGTAAACTCACACAACTAGACTATAAGAAAAAGAAAACACTAAGTAAAAGCTGCATAAAACATGTACTGAAAGTAAAGGGGGCCATAATACAAGCCCAATTGTAAAGTACAAATACAACTAAAAGCAAGTACAACTAAAAAGGGACAAATAGCTAAAAGGTGAAAGCAGCTCCTGGATCGTCCTCTGGGGTTTCTACCTGAAGGGTAGGTATAGATGGCCTCCACAACACTCCACGTCTGTCGGACTCTACCGTGTACCAATACGTTGTAAGGTCCTCCTCCGGGTACCGTCCAGTCATGGCGCTCTCAGCCTCCGCCAACGTTGTCCGTCATCTGCATCCAACACAATGAGGTGTGGGTATAGCCAGTGTAGGGGTGATTATAATGATACTCAGCAGGGACCCCGAGACCCTCAAGGTCTCACAAAATCCAAAAAGTATAAACCAAAAAGTATGAAATCAACAGACAACCATTAATTAGGTATATTCCCATACATATACCGAAGTTATCAAGTAGCCGATCTCAATCATAAGGAAAACTCAAAGGTCGTTGACTCAGATCAAACAAGGATTTTCATTAACGAAACCACGACTGCTGGAGAACTCCTCCTCTGTCGAGTACAGTGGCCGTGTCACGACTCTGAGGCGCTACCCACTAACATTAGACTACTGAGGTACTCCTCCTGTCGTGTACCACAGGTCTTCTACCAAACCGGGCACTCCGTCCGCTGTGGGTATGCCGCCAAACCGGGCGCTCCCCCTAATAGACTATAGAGGTACTCCTCCTATAGAGTACCACAGGTCTGATTCCAAACTAGTAGCTCTGTTTGCCATGGTTCTGCCACCAAACAGGGCACTCCATCCACTGGGCTAGTCGAATCACTCCAAGTTGAATCGGTCAAGCAGTCTTCAGGTCTACAGCTACTAGGTCTCCGCACTCCATATGCTCGTCTCTGGGAGGTTCCACTCTACGATCTACTGGTTGATACTCCAAGTGCCATTAGGTCTCATGTGGAAGTATCTCAAAGAACCGCTACATTATAGGGGTCTCAACGCGACAGATGATGCGTCAATCGGACACCCAGTTTGTGAGTTATTAGCATTTTAGTCTCGGGGGCCCGATTGGATTTGTGTACAAACCAACCTGACCATAACTCAACTATACCACAAACTCCCATAAAATATACTCAAAGGGACTACTATGCTCCACGAATACCGGCACCGCTGACGGTTCATCAAACGGATGTCCGGTAAAAAAGATATGTCCCAAGAAGGTAATGGGTCAGTAATGGGCTTGTGTCTGGTCCGACCCGGTCAGACCGACTCGGCCCAACACAGTATGGGATGACCCGGTCTGGGTCAATCCGGGAAGACACGTTGGGTCTAACCCGACACATTGGGTGGGTCAGAGTGCTATGTTTTTACCCGGTACATTGGGACCGGCCTAGAGGACCGCGAGGGCGGTTCGACCAGGTAGTCGCCATGTAGGCATCTCGGTTACTTAGCCCGAAAAAACCGGGCCGGTTCAGCCAGCGACACCGCGGGGGCACCGTAGGTCGGCTCGGGAGGCCGGTGGCCGGGTGGCCAGTGGGCAGGCCGCGCGGGGCGCGGGCAGGCCGACTGGACTCCGGTCAGGCCGCGGGTGCACCATGAATGCAAGGCGTGCTCCGGGCAGGCCGCGGCAGGGGCCGAGAAGGCAGCCCACGCTCCGAGTAGGGGGAAGGGGTGCCAGGAAGCGCACCAGAAGAGGCACATGGCGCAGGGCAGTGCGCCTCCAAGGGCGCGTGGTGCCGGGCAGCGCGCAATGGCGCTGAGCAGTGAGCCAGGGCTTCGGGCAGTGGTGCGGGGGCGCCGGGCAGCGGCACGGGGGTGCCGAGTAGCGCGCAAGGGCGCCGGGTAGCACGCCAGGGCGCCGGGAAACAACGTAGGGGTTCCGGGCAGTGCTCAAGGGCACCGGGCAGCATCGGGGGGCGCAGCGGCGTGCGGGAAGGTTTCAAGGAACGCAACGGCGCGCGGACAGGCGGCACGGGGCGCAACGGCGTGCGGGTACCCGTCGTAGGGTGCGGCACTGCGCAGGCAGGCAGGTAGCATGGCAGTGCGCGGGGGCCGTGGGTAGCACGGTCTTCGTTCTCCATCTTCATCACCATCACCTCAGTTCCATGCCTTCGTAGAATCATCACAAAAATAACAACGGATGGGTTGGGCCAGGTTGGTTTGGCCTGCACCCTCCGCGTTTAGAGTTGCAGCATTCAGTTCACATGAATGAAGCTCAACAATTAAAAACACATCACTTTGTATCAATCTTTATTCAATGGTGAGAATAAGAAAAGAGAAGAATCAACATGCAACAACCCTTACCTCGATTGTCGTTGATCATTGACAAAGTTGTGGGATGGCGGCGTTTCTTCTTCAATGTCAGAAGAGGAAGAGAGGTACTCGTCATTGGCGGACGTGCGTTCAAAGGTGAAGAAGTCGAGATGATGTCGGCGTTCTTCGTGGGTGTCGCTTCCCTTTCCTTGCCTCAGTTTGAAGAAGGAAGAAGACGGCTTCGTCGTTCCTCGGTGGAGACGGGCATTCTTCACGTTCTTCGTTGAGAGGATGAAGTCCTCTCAATTCACCCAAAGCTCTTCTCTCAAGGTTCCCCCAACAAAGGATTATGCCAACCCCCAATAATAAAATATAATACCTTATTATAATGGTGGCATAAAGAATTGAAAAATATTCAAAAGGTTGAGATTAATTATAGAAGGAAGCCCACTTAATTTAATGGGGGTGGAGGCTCAAAAATTAATGGGGGGAAAAGGTGGAGAGTTTCACCAAATTTAATTGGGAGTTCAAAGGGGTTAAAGGGGAGTTAGAGAGGTCGAGTGGGCCCCACCTAATAATCCTCCCAAGGGAGGTTATGTGCAGGTGGGACCCACCTCCATATAATCCTCCCAAGGGAGGTTCGGGTGTGGTGGCCCCCACCTCCAACCTCCCCTTGGATATTTTAACCACCAACATAAAATAAAGTTAAATATTTAACTTTATTCAATTTAATTAAAAACCCCCTAAACTATCTTACATTCTCGTTAGAACGAAACTGCAGTGAAGTTCCCCTTAAGCGAATTCCTGCACTGCGAGTTCAATGGTGCCCTTAAATTTCAATTCGGAGCACCGGTTCAAAAGTTATAAAATGCCGCTCGCACATTTATTGAACGTATCCGAAAAAAAGTTTGGAAAATTATTATCAGTCACCCTCGACCCACTACGGTCGAGGTTAGGAAACGCCTAGGTGAAACACGCCCCAACGAAACCAATGGTACCCTCTTATTTCTAATCTGAGTTACCGTTTAAAAGTTATGAATTTTACAATAAAATAATTTTACTTAATTATTTTATTTGCGGCCAAAAACTAACTTTCTCATGTGGCCCTCACCGACCCAAGTTAGTATCTGCTTAAAGAAATCCTACACTCATGAGTTCAGCGATGGTCTCAGATTTTTAATCCGAGTTACTGTTTGTGAGTTATAAGCATTTGAAAAATAATATAATTTATTTAATTATTTTATTTACGATTATGCCAATTTTGGGTTTTCTCACAGGAGGCCCGTGCCGACTAAACTTAAGTCACCCCTAGGGAAAAACCACCATCCTGAGCACAATGGTGCCCTCAGATTTCTGATTTGAGTAACCGTTTAAGAGTTATTCCACTTTTTCAGGAAAACTGTTTCCGCGCGTTAATTTAATCTTAACAAAACTTCAGAAATTGATTCCGGGCACACCAGGCCTCAGAATCACGCGCCGTCAAAAAATGCAGACTCGTAAAAATCCCATGAATTTAAGAAGAAAATTTACATGAAATTTATGGGTCTTTAAAATCCAATTATAATTTAATCTTAGGAAGACACTCTTCATTTATTTTATGATGTGTAAGAATAGGTTTCATATCAACCAAACTTTCAGTTTTCTTGAAATGACCAATAGTTATTTTTTATTGATTTTTGTAAAACAATTTGATCAAATAGTCAAAACTAATTAAAACACTATGAATTTTTATGAAACCACAACACAACGATCAGTGATGAATTTTTGACATTTATGGATGGACCACAAAACAAACCAAAATGATTTTTGGTTGAAATATCCCAAAACCCAGTTTTATTATATTTAAAAGTCTTAAAGACAAACTCCAATATGTAAAAACATATAAAATGACCTTGGGTTGTCATGAAATCATAGGATAATGACCTATTTTTAATTAGTGTCATGTTGGAAGACACCACATATAAATCATACATGTGGTTTTCGTGGAATGATAAAAAGTGATTAATTATTGATTTAAAAGTCAAAAAATAAAGGAGAAATGGTTTAAACCTACTAAATGACCATGGAATGTTATTAAATCAAAGGAAAATTATTATCAAATATTTTATTACATATAAGTCATTAAAAAATCGCTTCAAATGATAATTGACCAAGAAAATGATGATGGATTTTCATTAAATCCCATAAAAACCACCATTTAGTTTTTTGTCATGAGAGAGTATACTGAATTTTATTCAATATACTATGTGGTTAGAACAATAAGAAATATAGTACAAAATAATCATAAATATTCTATATATTCAAAAAAACTTTTAATATCATTAAATAATAAGACAAAAACCATCATTGGATTCTTTTAATTTTGGAATATATCAAATGTCAATCTAAGTTTGTGGTTCTCTCCAAAGGGTAAAAAGTATTTTTTTTGTTGATTTAGGTCAATTAATGTGTGTTTATGGTTCAAAAATAAACAAATGGCCTCATATTTTCATGAAATCATAGGAAAATTATAATTTATTATTATAAAATCCTTTTAAAATGGACATTAATTATTTTTGATGAATATGAATAGATTTCCTGTTAGTGCAATAGATGTTATTTCTCAAAATGAGAAAAAATGAATTTATATTATTTTAAAGTAAAAAAACGAGCATCAATGCGTCAAAAACCAATTAACCAACCTAAAATCATCATGAAATCATGAGGCAGTGATTTTTCTTAATTTTTAAAATGTAGGAACTTATTATATATCGATTGGATAAATTGCAGCATGTAAGAAGATATTTTACATCAAATTAATGTTCAATGTGGTTACAATAATAAAAAAGTAGTTTTATTGGATTTATGACCTTAAAAACATTCCTTAAATTGTTAAAATATAATTTGAAGTAGAATCCAAAATTTAAGGAGAAGAATTATCCAAAATCCAAATGTAGGAAAAAGATGATCAAAAGTGTATCAGAAGTAGAATTAAAATTTTATTAGTTGGATATAACCATAAAAATAAAAAACTAATGATAAAAAAAGAAAATAAAATTAAAATAACAATGAAAACCGGAAGAAATTAGGTTGAAAAATCCAAGTGGTATAAATATGAAAGAGAGTAAGAAGTTAATCTAGAAGATATAAGGAATAATATAGAAGAATAATTAGATGTAATAGTAATGTAAAAATACAAAATACATGAAAGTAAAAGAAAAAAACAACAAGTAGAAAATGTAAAAATAAGAAAAAAATGAATCAAATATAAAATTAAAAAAATAGAAAAACACATTGGACAAAAAATAAAACAAAAATAGATTTATAAGAAATGGATAGAATTCAAATGCCAAATTTAAGAAGAAAAATATGAAGTGATAAATCAAAATTAAAATCCAAAGAGTAAATTAATGAAAAATTAATCCAGGAGAATAAAAGTTATAAAAAAAAGACGTAAAATTGAAATAAAAAATCTATAGGTTTGCAATCAAAATCTATAAATAGAAGTAGGTGAATAAATAATATAAGAAATAGTTGAAATAAAATAAATGGAATAAAATAAATTAAAGGAATCATATATAAAAGTTGATAAAATAGAAATAAAAAAATTTAAAATCCAACATAAGAAAATGTACGAATCCAAGATTTGTAGTTGAATCTGAAGCTTGAATGAAGCCAGAAGTAGTAGTTTAATCTAATGTGTATTTGGATAAAAGAAACTAGATTCATCAAATAATAAAAAATTGATTTTATTCATTCTAGATGAAAATGAAAATATAAAATTTGAAGAAAAATGTAGAAACATTAGTAAAAAAACATGAGTATATTATCATAAGGAATAATCCAAAGTAACATTAGTAAAAGTAGAATTCAAAATGAGTAATTAGAAATAGTGGAAAATGAAAAAGGTTTAAATCATAAAAAACAGTATCATATTATCATAAAATAATTGGGCAATTACTGTTGAATAATTTTAGACATCCAAGAATACATGGACCATTAATCTAACATGAATAGAGCTCACAATATGATCACTTTGGTTTGTTCTAGACTCTTTGAACCATGTTTTTATAGACTTTTAAGTCTAATAAAATATTATTATCAGTCATTTAGACCATACTAAGTGTTATAATTATGTAAGGTCTATTCATACATGTTAAAAATTAATCAAAAATTGATGTCCTAATATTTCATGAAAATTTGAGATCATTTTCTATGTATTAACCTTGTAACACATATTTTTTTTATTTAAATCAATTAAACATGATTTTTTTCATAATGGTAAAACACCTATGAGATTGAATTGGGGATTATTAAAACATTTCAAAAATGAAACTATCATTTTCCAATGGTTTAACTACAATACTAGGTTTTTTTTGGTTTTCATCCATTAATGCATGCTTTTGGACTTTTAAATTTATAAAAACACAATTTTGATATTTTTTGATAAAACCACATGTTTAATTTACATGAAACTTATTCCTACATCAAAAAAATTAAATGTTATATTTATTCCTTTTATTTAACAACAAAAGGGGTGTTTTTATAGATTATTTACCTTATCCATGTATTTTTAAAGAGATAAATCTAATAAAAATATTCAATCCCTATGGCCAAACCACACATAAGATTAACATTAATTATATTTAGAAATTAAATAAATATTTAGGTAAATCTAAAATCATTTACTCATTTTTACACATTTTAATAAGAATGTGAACGTCAAATGGCTCTTTCGATCATACCGATAAACTCAGATGTAAAATTGATATGTGGTTAGTTTATCCCAATCAAAAATGACTCAAATATAATTTTCTTATGTTTTTAAACCAATATGATCCCTTTTATTGGGTTTTAAACCCTTTTTACATGTTTTCTTCAATATAAAAATTAGGAAGATTTTAAATTAGATGATATACATTTTTGTCAAAAAATAACAATGTTATTATCACAAAAAATTAGCGTACATGTGAATCACATTAAAAAATATTTGATTGTGTGTTTAATCCCCAAAATTTTAGTGTAATATCTTCCAACTTCATTAATTATCATCTATAATGGAAAGTCATACAAAATGTTTCATCTTGTTGGAAAAAGAAATTAAATCTTCACCTAAGAAGTGACTTATCCTAGATGTACATTTTTTATATATTATATAACCTATGAAATATACTTATAAATAAATCTCAAGAACAAACTTAACACTAGAAAAGTAGATTTGTCCTAGAAGAATATATAATTCTGTGGAAACTAAATTTTTATTTGCATATTGGGTATCAACATATGTCACCTCGCACCCAATGATGACTATAACCTGATAGTTACAATAACTCCCCCATGTGGCCCAACTAGTACAAATCAATGAAAGGGGATACATCTATGTGGGTCCTATCAGGACAGGAAGGCCCACTAACCCTCTCTATAATCATAGGAATTGTGATCCCCCCATCACTCGGACCCAAGTATAGTGATAAGTCATCTTCAACCATAACCAAATGACCTTTAATCTATTATAATGCTATCATAAAATAGAATTTTGTGTTAAACTAAAAAAATATAATTCTTTTACGTTTCATCAAAATTGGGCTTCGAAAAATATCAATTTGGAATATTAATAGAAACCGTTATCCTATAATTGTCGGGGTTGTCCTGTTGTCGTCACCATAACCAAGAATCAGTCATACCATCATAGTAGAGTGGGGAAGTGTAAATATTATATAATCAATACTCCTTAAACTTTATTAAATTTAATTTTAATAAACATTAATTAAATTAAAATTCTATTGTAAACATAATTTAGCATTATATAATGATCTCTAATCAAATATTAAAATTCATGAGAAAAATAAAAATTAATAGGTTTAGTAAGAATATCTCAGATGATTCTTATTTTCTTGTTATAATTCTCTTCGATCAACTTCCCTATGAAATGGTCTCACAAGTGTCCAAAAATAAAAATATCAAAATATACTTCCATAACAAACACATTTCTCTATGTAATTCTACATTGGTAATTATCAAATATGACATCTCATTTAGATGATATTTTCATTTTTGTTTCAAAATAAATTTCTCTTTATAATTTAAATTATTAAAATAAAATAATTTTATTAATTCAAGTAACATTGATATAAATTTAAAACCACAATCACTGAAAACCACACATCTCTCGATGGGTTCATTTAAATATCAAGGTATAATTACTAAAAAGATGAAAATATAGAAGGAAAAAATAAAAGGAAAAAAATAAATGTAATTTAATATAGAAGGTCTAAAAATGGAAATGGAAATAGATTTATATTTCATATAAAATATTGTAGATATGGAAAATGACAACCATTATTAGTAAATAGTATTATCAAAAATTAATATTTGGGGAAAATATTTAAAAAGGAATATACATATGCAGAATAAAAAGTTCAACTGGATGAAAATATAATAGTCAAAGCTATAGCAGGAGAAATAGAATAAGTTTTAAGAAAATATTCAATGAATAAGTGGAAGTATAATGAGAGGTCTATGTTAAAAAATAATCATTTGGAAAATATTAATCAAGAAAATAAACAATAATTAAATCCACAAGCACATTAAGGTGTAGATATAGATGAAAAAAATAACTCTAGATAATTTTGATTCAAATGTGAAGGTGAAAATTTAGATATCTTAAATAAAAATTCAATACACTAACAAGAGATGAAGTAGAGATGAACTAAAAATGTAGAAGTTGAAAATGGTGATAGAAAGTGAAAATGGATGAAGGATGTAGAGAATAAGATGAGGTAGAATAAAAATTATATAAAAAATTAATAGGTTTCTAAATGTATTAGAGATATTGAAACATCAAATAAAACAAAAAATGTAAAAAATCAGAATGTTGAATATAAAAGAAGAATTAGAAGTAGGAAAAAATTCATAATTTATAAAACATGATGAAAATTTTAAAAGGAATTTGAAATGAAAACAAAAAAAATATAGAAAAATGACTTAACCTAAAAATTAAAGGAGTACTAGAATAAAAATTCCAAATAATAAACACTAATTCATAATAAAAATGAAAAATAATAAGTAAAAATTATTTTTGAAAGTTATGGAAAATATTTAAAAAGAAGGTGAAACATAATAAAAAATCAAAAAGGTAGAAGAACTATTGGCACCAATATTTGTTCATTTTGCACTTTGTCGTCAAAGATTTGAAGACCATGGTGGAAATGTCATACATAAAAGCTTGTTATTTGGGGAGATTACTTTGGGAATCTTATATTCCACTAAGAATTTTATTATTAGTAGTTAAGGGATTTTTATTACCAACTTTACCAAAGAAATAATGGCTAGCCACTAGACATCTAATCCAATTCCACCATAACTCCATGTGGGACCAAAGGTCAACCACACCCAGTGGGAGTCGACCCTATCCAGCTGGTGGACCAGTGGAGGAGCATAGCTCCCATAATAGGAAGTTCATCCTATGTATAGTTCCCATGTTTCGCAAGCCCACACGTTCAAACCTATAGTCTGAGCCATAGTCTCAGTGGGCCTAAGGCCATAGCGGATGTGATGCAGATGGTACTGGTTCTGACCCCATTTTAGTTCAAGATGTTGAAGTCATAGAATGAATTATATACCAGAGGTGAGGTGACATGATATTTCTATGTGGGAGGAATTTTTCACCACGATCGAATCTGATCCATCCAATCGTGCGTCCCAGCGATCTCTTCCATCGATCATGCTTACTGTTTATCCTGGCCATCTGTTTTTCTCCCATGATTCAAAAACTCAAATCAAACCCACACTTCTCAAAACTTCCATCTTCATCCTCATACACTAACACTTTTGGTTCAACATGGAGACTCGAAAATATTTGTATGATCACTCGATGCTCTTCATTGCTGCCATCTCTAGCCCTTTGTTGATAGTCGCCAGACTGAGACAACCAACATAGGACACCATAAGGTCTAAACTGCGAATTCCAATGGCTTCCTCAAGATCTCCCAATAGGAATTGAGGCTACCACATGATTATTCTTTAATAATGCGACCAAACCGAAGACAGACGAGGCATCGAAAGTATTTTTATGACCGTGAACCCCTAGATCCTTCGATGTATTTTCATCGATTTAAATTGGATTTTTTTGGAACACATGTCATCATATAAGGGAGTCGAGTCCATCAAATGATCATTATTTGATCATGCAACTGAAGCAGGGATAGTCCCCAAATCTGTCACAAGAATTTCAGTGAACACAAACCCCTTCTACCTTTGAGTATTTTCTATCTGATTTAGCTCTTATTTTTCTGATCACACGATGCCATAGGATAAAAACAGAGTCATCGCATGATCAAATGAAATGATTTTTTGATACGATCATCACTGTGTTAACTATTACATATGGATTTCATTCCATTCAAAGAGGAAAAATACTTTTCCTCCCATTGCCTATATAAACACTTCTATATACAGAAAAAATACATTCATGATGGGAGGAAGGAAGATCCCAAAAAAATAAGGGAATATGGCCACCACCCACTGGATAATTCCTCATGTAATCATGAGGGTCGATCACATGATCCTTTGAAGATCAGGCAGTCTCATAACGAATTGAAATTTATGAAACATTTAGTTCTTGAGTAGTGTTCACATGATCGCGTGATACCCATAGGGTTCACAACCTCACCAAAGCAAGGAATTCATCCATACTTGTAGCCCAATCATCAGTCTCGTAGTACCATGATGTCCTTGGCTCATATCTCTCACATAAAACCACGGTTATGGCTATATCAGACATCAAACACCTCCGAAAATTCCTTGGCATGATGGATGGGAACATCGTGAGACCCTGTGTTGAAGAAAAGCAGGCCACATGGTCATTCAACCTATTAATTAAAGTGTACTCCTTTACTAGTACATACCACCTCAATAAATAGACACATTCATGGTTAGAATATCCATTATAATACCCCTTCAAGGTCATGTGAGTCGCAGGACATTCATGGGGAGAAATCACGTAAGACCTCGAGATGTGTAGTAGGAAGCAAACCCTTCGACATGCATCCTTCCTCACATACTAGGATGTAGCCCTTATATCTATTTGAATAGTCCCTCACATAATAATTTATAGATCGTGAGGCCACATAATAGACATTTAACCACTATCATGAAATGTGCGTATGAAGCTTGAATAAATATCTTTGGTCCACGAATAGTTGATAGATAAGATCCCTTAATCCTATGATGTCCCTGTTCGACCACCCAGTGAAGGTATTCATACATGATCACCCATGAATATTACCATTGTAATTTACTGGTAAATTTGTAATCCCCCATGCAGTGCTGCAATCCCTTGGTCCTGCGATGCATGCACTCAACCTTGGAAATAACCACCTCAATATGTAGCATCCCCACGAATCTCTATCCATGCATTCCTCTCACCATGAAGAGAATTATATCACCCATGAATGTGGAAACATTGACACAAAACCCCACAAATAACCATAATATCCCTCTCAAGATCTCATTAAAGTTATGTGAATTGCATGAAGGATAGAGTTCCATATGAATCCCTATTGTAGACATCCTATATCCTGTGTATGGCCTCAACCAGGTGAAGAGTTCATGACCAGACCCTTATATGGTCACACATCCATCTATATGGACCAATAATATCCCATGAAACTTAATTCATGATCTCTTTGGACATGCGCTTCCGACACTTAGATGAGCGCAATATCCTAAACATATCAATGCGACCCCGCCACATGAATGGTTTAAGTACACGCAATCGCGAGAACCTTTGATGGTATATTGATGTCATTAGGTAGCCTTGAACATTCCATATTGATTGTAAGACAAGGCTCAGATAATATGGTCTAACCCCGTGTCAACCTTTTGAAATGTCTGCGATAAGTCTTATCAATCATGCAAAGCTCCTTAGAGCTGCCTGCCTTGAACATGAAAAGAAATCACATACAACACACTTTGATCACGAAAAGGATTCATTGATATGTCATCCTGATCATGCTATTTTTCATATACATGTCAATATTGACATGTAATAGTCCAAAGACAAGTGAGGTCGATCATGGGAAAATGCATGATCATATTTAATATGATCATGCACAAGTCCCCAGACATGTCCACATCGATCAAGCGAAGAAATATAAGAAAATTTAGATGATCATGCGTGAGACCCTAAATGTTCTTGATTTGGTCACACAATGAATATTAGAGATGATATTTCTCCCATTTAAAGTCATCCAAGGAATTCCAATTGATTAGGTAGAAACTCTTGAATGTTTCTTCCATGTTAGATTAATTTCCCAACATATTGGTAAGATAATAAAGACATTCCCAGTAGATGAACAAGAAATGTTAGAAAAATACCTTATGACATGCCAACTTTGTTTGGAGGACCTACATGGACTCATGTCATGTGGATCCCCAACCAGGGGCCTTCATCCACATACCCCTTTTATAAGGGAAGTGTTCTTGATAAGAATGGGTCACACACTAATGTAACCTGACCAATATTATGCTCTCAGATAGACCACCATGTTCCTCACCACCTCTCTTCAATCCTCCATAGGGTAAATTATGAGTAAACCAATTGGGAAGCCTCAGATTGTAAGCCCCTACCAATCGAGCAGCCATAGAGTGTAAGCCCGAGCTAATTGGATAGCCTCAATGCATATGACCCAACCATTGACATAATATAATATGTTTCTGGAAATAGGGAATCCATTTAATTATAAGACCCCAAAATTCCTAAAACCTTGAGGTTGGCCATGATGTCTCTGAGTATGATCATCCACCTCATCCTATCAGTGGGTTAAGGGATAAACTGAACTATGATAACTATGATTCCCACTATAACTGGGATACTTAGGAATCCTTCGTAATGCCTGATCTCTAATAGGCATCCACTTTGGTGAAAGTCCTTTCTCATTCAAATTAATACTAGATTATGAGAATAAATTGTCCCATAAGTCTGCCACTCTTCCTCATCCATCAGCGGATGAGAAGAGGACTCATGCACAAGCATCATTTTAAGTACAAGACCTAATCATGACCTCAAGTACCTCAAACCCATCATCAGGGTTGGGAAGAAGTGAACTAAGAGAATTCTGATTCCCACCGTTACTAGGATACGTAGGATGACTTCCTAAGGCCCTAGATCCATACCATATCCTTTATAGGATAGGAAACCATACCTCTAATATGTAAAATTTAATTTTTAAGCCCTATATGAATATGAACACATGAAATGTGTCCGATCAACCATTATCTCTTGTTTCTAACACCACACATGGCTCGAGTGATCTTATAGACCAGTGATTATTGTACCAAAAGTATGATGAGAATTACCCAGTGATGAATCACCATTGGGATGTAAGTCTGATTACATCTCATCTTCTAGCAAAGGGCTATATTATTGATGAAGCAATCCTGGGAAGTCTCAAATGCATAAGTTCTGCCTAGGGCATCTATTTTCATATTCCTCATGACACAGACGCCCATCTCAAGAACTACATGCACTCTAATTCCTTTACAGAACATGATACGTAAGATGCCTCATTGAGATTAGATCCTAATATTCATGTCCATACCTAATTAATTTAAAATTCATGGATGTGTCTAGTCATATGACCTAAATCTATGTCAAACAAACTATGTGGGTTTTGATTCAAATTTTTACAAGATACGTAGGATGCCTGATATAGGTTTAATCCCATCTCTAGGACACCAAACATCTCTATGGAAAATAATAAACTCTAGAGATATCTAACATGGTCATGACCTAAAGCATCATAATTAAATAAGATTGCAATAGAGAACCTGTGATATATATGAAATTATTCCTATCGATACAAGTTCGTAATAAAGAAATTAGCACAAGGGTGACCAGACCTGTATCAAGGTATGGTAAGTATTTCATGAACATATCTTAAATCTATAATAGATTCCTAGAGTAGGAAACAATTACACCCCAAAAGGGTGTTATGATCCTGACCTCCCATCCTCTTGACCAATGCGTGTCCCCAAGAGTCACTGGGCCTAAAAACCCAGATGGCCATCAGCCTTTGGAAAGCAGGTTTGTACCCAGGTACAGATTAGGGAACCATCGGGAGTTTCTTGCGAAGAAAAAATATATGGAAAACCCAATGCATGTGATTGAGAGTGGCCTTATAATCCTCCACAATCAAACTATTGAGTGAAACCCATTTCATGACTCAAAAACCAGATGAAACAAAAATGGTGAACCCAATGGGAAATCCTTTAACCATGTCATCCCTTTCATGGTTGAAAAAAGATATATTTTCCAATTCATGTCAAGCTTATTTAAGTTGTTCTCATTGCACAACAAAATGATAAACTCGACATGTTTCTTTTAATCACATTGAACATTGTGTAAAAACAAGTGATTTCCTATTTACCTTTTAACTATAAAAGTTATTGACTGAACATGTACTCTTATATATAATGATAAACTAATAAGGTGTCTTGTTTTCCTCCTCATTGACGTCTTAAGTTTCCTTGAAATCTAAATGACATCATTGAATGTGCTAAAGAATCTAGTGATCACTGGACAAGCTTCTTTATCCCTAAGGCCCCGACGTACATCATCACCAACACACCACTTCCATTATCAGTTACCAAAAATCATCGGTTCAGACTACCAAATCAAAAGCTCCATCTTAACTCTAGAATTGACTCATGAAATCCTTAAGATATTGATCTCCCACTGGTAATATTTCCCATGATAGGCCGCTGGTGGGGGAGTGGCCCTTGTCACCACATTCAACCGCTTTGGGAACCTATCACTGGAATGCATCAACACACACCTTCTATATGTTAGGGAAGTGAATGAGGATAATCAACATGAAAACTCAATCAACCAGGAGCTTCCTAGGAGGGAAACTATCTATTTCGATCATCATTGCCGATATGTGGCCATGATTCCACAAGAAGCTACAAAGGAGGTTGTGACTACACTAGTTGACCATGTTGGGACACCCAACATGAGAGCCTGCTAGGGGTATCCAAATGATATAGCTCTAGAGTTTCTTATATCCATCATATTTCCAATCTTTCTGAGGCCCACCAGTGTATCCTTCCAGTGGCCTATAATCAGTCCAAGATCATTTCATCCAGGAGCCTCTGACTTCATCAAAACTAGCCTTGGTGACTTTGGAATATCAAGGGATGCCCCTTCCTATAGGGTTGGGGTATTTTTCATCATATTCTACCTTAGGATCATCTTTATCATGGGAAATGACTCTTAAAATTGTATCATTGGCAGAAAAACCTCAAACGGTATCATGGTCACCGACCCCCTATACAGTACATTTGGAACCGACCCGTCAATCGAGATACTCTATCAAGGAGGACCACTGAACTTCTTGTGTCTCGATCAATATGATATCGATCAGATATAAATAATCCTCATAAAATATAGATGAGAATACTATCAAACGGTACAATCTGACCTTCCTGTAGCTGCTTGAGTCATAGTGGGTTGGCCTATCTTCTACCACCAACACAAGAGAAGAAAGGCTCAGTAGTATCCACTAGGAATCTATAGGTGGCGTTACCAATCAAGTTGGTATTTACAAAGTTATGAACGATGTATTGTATATAAAGGGGAAGCAATAGATTTAGTATCTGGGATTCACATAGAAACAACCATCATCATCCACTCATGCTACCACCGATAGAGGAAGGGGTGTTTTAATAGTTCCAGCTAGCTAGACTCTTAAGGATGACAAGGTAGTTTCTGCAGAAGAATAGATTTCTAAACTCCAAAAAGAGAATAAGGATCTCTATGAGATAATTGTAGGAATAATCAGGAAATCTCCACTGAGGGATGATGTTCCTGTGTCTACTTATAGAATACTGCCTTGTAGTGAAGTGCCTCATCCCACAGGGATGGGGAAATTTTCATATTTTTCATCCCCTCATCAGGAGATATCCAAAAAATGTTCCACCTCACCCTAGACAATAGGGTTGGGGGAATTTCCATATTTTCCACCTCCTTATTGGAAATATTCTGGAAACCATCTGACCTCAGATGTGACCACAAAACCTCTAGGAGAGTCAGAATATTTCACTCAATGGGAATCTTCTGTATTATCCAAGACCCCCAATGCTTCAGAACCTACCCCAAGAGAAATAATGACAATACTTATATACCCCAAACTCTAGATTCAGTCATTCAGCCCTGCCAATGGTGGCATGGATAACATGTGGGAGAAGCGTCTTGGTCACCCATCTCTTGAAGATAGGCAACAAAATGTATATTCCTTAAAAACCAAACAAGTTCCCAAGTATTTAAAATATTCCATGCAGATTGGTTTGATAGAGTTATCAATGATAAGGAATCCAAGCGAGGTAAGGTTGGTAGGCCATGAAAATCATTTCCCCTACCATCAACACCTCGAGCACACGATAGCAGAATAGTTTTCATTTAAATATTGGCTTCAAGTGTAGATAGAAATGGGGATGCTAGAACCACTTACAGCTAAATCCCCACTCCATTCATCTGATCACTCTAAACACGGAGCACCGATTGTGCAATAGAGTATGATTCAACTACCTCCCAGGGAGAAATGACAATCATTCAATGAAATATTGAACAAAACCTATTACTTCCCAACAAAGCATATCCCTAAATACTTTGACTATTCCATGGAAAATGGTTTGATGAAGATCCCAACAACGAGGAAGCTAAATGAGGCATGATTGATAGGACATGATAATTATTTTCCCTACCATCGATGTCTTGGTAACAAAATCAAAAGATGATTTGTGTTTAGGGATCAGTTGGAGGAACATGTATATACATGCTTGATAGAGTTAAAAGATCCTTAAAATCATGCAATATGCATAGGAGTTTTCCAATATCCTTCAAAAGAGACACTCTCCTGATAAGTTATTTAACCATCATCCATACCAAAAGATGTTAAACTTCATGACTAATATCCTAACTGTAAGACATTAAAATACATGGATCATATCCTTACCACAAGACATTAAACTGCATAGATAATTTCATTACCACAAGACATTAATCTGTATGGATCACGTCCTTACCGCAATATGTTAAACTATATAGCAAATTTCTGTACTATAAGACATTAACTTGAATAGTAATAATCCTTACCGAAAGATGTTAAATAACACGGCTAATTTCCTTACCACAAGAAATTAAATTTCATGGTCATTTTCCTCACCGTAAGACATTAAAATGCATGAATCATTTCTTTACCACAAAACATTAAATTACATGACCATCCTTATTTCTACAAGATGTTAAAATTCATAGATAATTCCCTTACCGTTGATATTAAACCACATGGCCATCATCCTTACTGCTAGATGTTAAACTGTACAACTAATTTCCTTACCAAAATACATTAAACTACATGGCCATAATCCTCACTATAAGACATTAAACTTCATGGATCATATCCTAACCACAAGATGTTAAACTACAAATATTGTGTCCTTTATGCATGAAATTAAACTATGCGATTATTCAAGAACTACACATGACTTGATTCTCATCCTAATGAGATATATAGGGATGTCTGGATTCAATAACCCAACATAACCACCCATATTCACATCCTTACCAAAAAATAGAAAACTTCATCGAACATGTACTGGTCATAAGATGAAAAACTTTGTGGAATCTCAATCTCTAGGAGAAATCATCGATATCAAATGAGAAAGTTTGAATACCAAATTGTGACGACGCCCCCATCGATGCTTAAAGAGCCACATATGCTGAATCACACTTATAAAAAAGGGAGACAAACAACCAATGGAGGATGATGGTATACAGGTCTCTACTACCAGTGGATTGGGGATCACCCCTAGGAATCAATGGAGTATGCTTGATGGTGACCATGTACTCCCCATAAACCTGGTTGAGGTAGAAGTTCTAATCCTAGAGTTACAATCCCCATCTATCCCCACTGGCAGCATCAAAGACTATCAACTCTGAAATCTCTCTAGGATGAATTAAATAAAAGTGGATGATAATGTCTCCTCTAATAGCCTCTCTCACCCTGATATTGATAGAGAAGCCCCAAAATTTTCATCTTTATCTGGAAAAGACTATGTGGACTTAGGGATGGAAGAGGACGAGGATGAACTCAAGAAATCCCCTCTAGAATTTGAGGATGGTTTCTCCAACACCATCAATGAACTTAGGAATATAAATATGGGAATGTAGTAATACTATCAACCTACACTAATTAGTGCTACCATTCCCCTAAAATAGAGAGTTGTACATCACATTTTTGAAGCAGCACTGATATGTGTTCACGCGGAACTACATAGAAATTCCTAGCTAGAACCCATATATGTCTATGCACCATCCTAGGATAAATAATTAGCATTCATTCTTCAAGAAGGAATCCATGAAGATGTACCCCTATCAAGTCACCAATGTAGATGAGAGATTTGATAAATTGATCAAACTAAACTTCATACAAGAAGTGAAATACCCAATATGTCTTGCCAACATCGTCCCCATTAAGATAAGACGATAAAGGCCAAGAAGTCTTCAAAGTTATTACGTAGTACCTACTACATACCCCAGTACTCATGCCTAGAGTGGAAGGGAGGACACTCATCTTCTATGTGGCCTCTGTGGAATGCTCACTGGGTTCTCTTCTCTTGTAAAATAATTATTTGGGAAGTGATAATAGTCTCTATTTCCTTATTCAGACTATGCTAGGTATGGAGACAAAATATTTTGATGTCAAGAAGAACTAATTTTCACTCATCTTAGTAGAGTAAAATCCATGGATGATTTCATTAAAGCACACCCCGCCCCATCAAATACATTGTATGAAACTGAGATTATAGATAGAGAGGGATTCTATGCCTATGAAACTCCACATACATGGGAGATGTATTTTAACGGAACCTTATAAAGTCCTATCAGAAAACCCAATGTTAAATTGGGTTGTCTTTGGGTTTATATTTTTTTCTCCATACAAATCAGCCTTTCCCTAGTCTTTATCACTATCCGAAGGTTGCACAAATAATGAGGCAAAATACCAAGCCCTCATAGTTGGCTTGGAACTATTCATACATCTACAAATAGCCTACTTGAACATCAAAGGGGATTTGGAGTTTGTGATAAAGCAGTTAAATGGTGAATATGCCATCAAAAAGGAAGAAATGGACCCTATCACAGACTATGTCATGGGATTGATGGAAAAGTTCCCTTTTGATCCCACATTTCATCATGCCCCTGATCACAGATATTCACACCAAAACATTGGTTAATAAATCCATAGTCTTGGTTGATCCATAATAGGAGGAAATATTATTTATTAGGAATTTAAGAATGATAATGGTGTCCACATCAGTGTAAGTCTCATTACTCGTCCTAGTTACATGATGTTAAACTATAAAAACTCATCCTGGAAATAATATGTTAAACTGCATGACATCTTTTATCCTGATAAAAAGATATTAAACTACATTTCATCTTTCATCATGGAAGAAATATATTAAACTACATAGAAAATTTCTTCCTTACTGGAATACATTAAATTTCATGGCCAATATCCTTACCACATGACATTAAACTACATAGATCTATGATATACATCTCTATTCACGTTGAGTCACCTACTTCCTAGCTATATGACATTAAACTAAATTGTTATTCTATAACTATGTATGGCTTGATTCTCATTTCTAATGAGATATGTAGGGACACATCGATTATATGTCATGGTCCATCCACTACATGATATAAAGTACCCTGATTGTACCCTCAACTATTTATGCAGTGTAGGGGGGCCCTTTCAATTCCTTATTTCTCACATTGAGCATAGATCATGTGAGCATATGAATTATGGAAGAGAATTAACCTCACAATAAAGGAATAATAGTACACAATAGGTCCATTTCATTCTAGAATGTAATACCTTATATGGAATTCCATGAGTCCTCACCACATAACGTTAAACTACATGGTCAATGTCCTTGACACATGACTTTAAACTGTACAGTTCTTCAGAACTATGTTTGTATTGATTCTCATTATCATGAGATACGTAGTGATGCCCATACTTTCACCCTTGGACCCAACCAAAATATTCCCATCAATTCATGTTAGTTCACCCCCGTCCTCACCGAATAATATTAAGATTAAAGAGATATCATTTAGAACTACTTATAGCTTGATTTTCATCCTCATGAGATACGTAGTGATGCCTGAGTCTCCATATTTGGGCCCAACCACAACATTTACATTTATTCACGTCATTTCACCCTCGTCCTCACAAATGACGTTAAACTTCATCGAACATCAAGAACTATATGTAGCTCGATTCTTGTCATCATAGGATATATAGTGACGCTTGGATCTCTAATCCTGGGCCCAACTGCAACAATCAACAAAAATAATGCCCACCTCTAAATATGGGTCATAAATTTATATATAATTTCTCATTCAAGAACTACTTATGACTTAATTACTTCTCTCATAGGATACATAGTAATCTTAAAATTTTCTACACCGATCCGATTAACAAAAAAAATATAAAAATACCCCATCCTTGCATATGGTCTAGACCTATACAGGATACTTCTTTTATAACTATGTGTGGAATGATTATCATCCTCATGAGATATATAGTGATGCCCGAGTCTCTATCATTGGGCCCAGTCGCAACATTTCCACTCTTTCACATCATCTCCCACATCCTTACCGCATGACATTAAACTATATGGAAGTATGTCCTTACCACATGATGTTAAACTACATGGAAGTATATCATTACCTCATAAAGATAAACTACATGGAATTATTTCATTACCCCGTGATGTTAAACTGCATAGAGGTAGGAATGTCCATCATTCATCATCCTTCCTTATCAAAGGACAACAAGAACCTTACCCCGACCAACCAAAGAACGAGTTTCTTCCATATTATTTTTAAGAACCTCAATACATATGACACACTTCATGGATTAAGTACCTCAGGTCATTGAAAACTTTAATTTCCCTTGAAATAGAAAGGAGGTCTCTATGTTTGACCATTCTATTGATGAAAGGGATCAGACCCACCGACCAGAGACATCTTATCCCAATATAAAGGGATTTATGATTCTCGTGATCATGAAATCACCATGAAATAACCAAAAACTCATTTCATTTTAGGTTATCCAGAGAATGATTGTCCCATATCATCACTCATGTCCTAAGAACCTTGATCTATGATTTACAACACTCCCACCTCTTTCTCATAAAGATGTTAGAGTAATTTTGACCCTAGGCATCCTTATTAGGCTCTTGTGTAACCCTCCTATGTTAGGTCCATAAGTTTCTTCACCTTAATCTATTCACACATTGGTCTAATATGTACCACCTTAACACTCTATCCTATAATAGTCCAAATCTCAATATTTTAAACTACTAGTGAAAGAGACACAAAACTCTTTAGGTTGAAAACCCAAAAAGAGATGCATGAGAAAAATTCAAGTGTTCGCTCACTAAACTCATCATATTTAATGTTTAGGAAAAAGTTATGGCATAAATAAATAAAGCATAAAGCTCATAGGATCTACTCTATAGCCCTAGTAAAATTAAAGCTATGATTTTTGGACCCCACTAGTCTAGGAAAAAAATATAAAAATGATTTGTCACATTTCCTCACTGTGAGAATATATTAGATAGGTGGTGATGAAACTTTTAGGGAGCTCAAACCCTTCTCGGATGTTACATTTTACATAAATCCCACTTTATGGTCTGAAGAATCTCAGGTTGTCACCAAACGTTTATTTCACCTAAAAAATAAAATAGATCTCTCTGATTTTCCATGATATTGATACAAGGGCTTAAACCCACCAACTAGAGACATCATGGCCCGGTATAAAGGGCCTTCTGATTCTAGTGTGACTAGAATCATCACAACCGAACTTAGAACCCCATTGTGTTTTAAGATATCCATGGTGTGGATTTCCCATACCTTTTTCATGACCTGAGCACTTTGGACTATGATTTACAATCTCTATATAAGACTATTCAAGTATATCTGATATCCTCGACATTGCATCACCATGTTTTGTACCCTTTCTCAAGGATGGAATGTTACCCTTCATTTTTGAACCTTTTTATGGCTCTCACCTCATGATTCAAAACCACAAGGCATGGGTCTTAAGCCGTTCAATTAGGAGATAAGTTTCCATTGGGTTCCATAACATTTCTGGGATACCCTACCTTCCAAAACCAACTTCATATTTAAGATGTTTTATTCTCCATGAATATTTCATAGCCCCTTGAAAGGAAAATATATCTCTAAGTTCATCCATTCAATTGATGATGGAGGGATCAGACCCACTGAACACAAACATCTTATCCCAGTATAAAGGGTCTCCCAATCCTTGTGAGACTCAAAAACACTATGGTAGAACCTGACCCCCCATAGTGTTAAGGGATATACCTGGAATTCTACCCCATTCCACACTACTCGGAGGAGACTTTTTGATTGCGACTTACATCACCCACATTCCAACTATCCAAGCGGGTCTAGATTCATTATTATTTCAACCTCAACCATATTCACCCATAAATATTCCATAAAAACTTGTAAAGGAGTGAATATAAGGTTTTCTGGACCATGATATCGATGTATAAGGGATTTAATCCACCAACTAAAATCATCTCCTCCTTGTAATAAAGGAGATCCAATAATTGTGAGCTCTGGAAATACCACGGTGGAACTCAGCACCCCATAGTGTTTTGAATCATCCAAGGTATTACAACCCCATATTCCATAAAGTCTAAGCTAGAATACCCTAAACTTCACTGATGAGAAGGTCTAATCTCAAAGACCTTAAATTACATCACACTGATGATCTAGTTTGAAGGACCTTAAAATAGCAAGAGACATGATTCTTTCTAAGATGAAAACCCTATAAGGGAATCCTGGGAAAAAGATGAGTATCTACTCGATGGACATACACTTTATGTGATATTTTCAATATTGAGTAGCTATAAAAGGGAAGAGTCATAACAAATTATTAGGATGAAAACCTGTAAGAAGTGGGATGGATAAAAATCCAAGTCCATGCCAGCTAAGCCTTCCCCAATATGAATCTTAGGAAAAATTAAGTGAAAAGTAAATAAAGAGATACAAATCTTGTGAGGAACATAATATATCCTTAGAAAAAATCAAGCTATGCTCACTAAGTGCATTGAATCAGGAAAAAGTTAGAACATTCAGGAATAATACCATGTCATAACTGTCCTTTTAAATAAGACGATCTCAAAAATACTGGTGCAGGTGAATCAATGAAGAATTTCATGTCAATGGGAATTCATGAATGTTTTTAAAAAAGAACCCTATTTAAATTTAGGCACTCAAATATAGGTGATCAGATCTGTTTGGTTTTACACATAAAGGATGAGCATCATGTATTATCTGATCAACATCTCCACCAAGAAATGGCTTTATACCCAGAATTTCATCAAAAAACAGTGACATAACCTCTATTATGTATGAGTTAAATCTATCTAAGGAAATTCATAATCGAGTTATTTATCCATGAACCTGTGTCTCCTATGCACATGTTTGATCTACATAGTTATATATTTCAGAACTATGTGTGGATTGATTCTCATCCTCATGGGATACGTAGAGACATCTGAGTGCTTAACTTTGGATCCAATCACAAGTTTATTTCACCCAACCCTTGTTCCATTTTGGAATGTATATACATTACAATTTCAGGGTGTCCATGATCCAAGTCAAAGCTACATCCTATAATAGATTCCGCCAAGCTGTTGTGGCCAAATATATCATCTTCATAACACTTGAGAGTTCCTAATAAATACTTGGGAAAAATAATCATAGGAAGTTAAGTATCTTGAACCATCATATATTCATATATATAGAAAAGTGATTTATGTTTATCTTAGAATAATATTCATTTCATTCAAGAGAATCTCAATCTAGGGGGTATTTTGTTGGCACCAATATTAGTGCATTTCACACTTTTCCATCGAATATTTGAATACCATGGTGGAAATGGCATAAATAATGGCTTGGTATTTGGTGAGACAACTTTTGGAATATTATATTCTACAAAGAATTTTATTCTTAGTAGTTAAGAGTTTTTATTACCACCCTTAGCCAAAAATAAAGACTATACACTAGCTATCCAAGCCAATTTGAACAAAGTCCAATGTGGCACCAAAGGTCAACCACACCCAGTGGGAGTTGGCATGGGCCAACCGTTGGACTAGAGGAGGACCATAGATCCCAAAATAGGAATTTAGGCACCTTTATAAGGCATATAGTGGGAAATTCCATAGGAACACAGGCATAGTCCGAGCCATAGACTTAGTGGGATGAAACATGCAACATAAGTGATGTGTATGGTATGAGTGTTGACCCCATTTCAATCTTAAGAAGTCGAAGTAACAAGACGACTTATATATTGGAGGGGAGGTGACAAAAGTTTTCTATGTGCGATGACATTTTTTTCACCGAGATCGAATATGAGCCATCCAATCATGCCTCCCACCGATTCGCACTGTCGATCACACTCACCATTAATCCTGACCATCTTTTTCTCTCTTATGATGCACAAAATCAAATAAAACTCACTCAATACAAGACTTCTATCTTTATCCTCCCACACTGACGCTGCTAGTTCAACATGGAGACTTAAAGATAGTCTCACGATCACTCTACGCTATTTATTTCCACCATCACCACCCCTTTACTTTTAGCCATGAGATAGAGATAGCCAACAAAGGACACTGAAAGGTCCAATCCATGAACTCCAGTGGCTTCTTCAAGATCCCATGTCAATGATCGAGGATGTTGCATGATCCTTCATTTATCAGGAAACCGAACCGAAGATAGAAGAGGTTTCTCAAGTAGTTTTATGACCACGAACCCCTTCCGCCTCTAATTTATTTTTATCTGACTTAAATCTAATTTATTTGGAACAAGGGACATCGTAGAAGGGAGTCAAGGCCATCAAATGATCATTATTTGATCATGAGACCAAAGTAGGGATAGTCTCTAAATCCACCACAATAATTTTAGTGATCGAAAACCCCTTCCATCTTTCAGTATTTTCCATCTGTTTTAATTTGTATTTTTCTGATCATGCGATGCTGTAGGAGAAAAACATAGGAATTTCATGTTAAAATGAAATGATCATGCGATTCGATCTTCATCATGTCAACTAGTGCATGTAGCATTTATCCTATGCATATTGGTAGAATACTTGGCCTACCCTTTCCTATATAAACCCTACTCCATCGAGAAAAAACATAGGCAAAAAGGGAGGAAGAAAGAGCTCTGGAAAAGAAGAGAAGTCAGCTACTTCCTGCTGAATAACTCCTCAGGTAATCATGAAAGATGACCTCATAATATTTTTAATATTAGGCGGTCACATGATGAATCAAATGTCATGTGACATCTAGTTCTTGCATAGTATTCACATAATCATGTGATTACCGAAGGGTTTACGTCCTCACTAAACTAGGTCATTCAACCATTCTTGTATCCCCACCTTCAGTATCACAGTACCAGGACTTCCATGCCTTACATATCTCACATAAAACATTGGTCATGGTTGTCTAAACCAGCAAATACCTCCCGTAAGTCCTTGGCTTGACGGATGGGATCTTCATGAGACCCTGTGTTAAAGACAATTGTGTCAAATTTTCATACACCCTCTTCATGCAAGTGTACTACTTTATCAGTACATACTACCTCAAAAAACAAACCCATCCATGTTTGGAAGATAAATCACAATACCCCTTTTAGGTCATGCAAGTCATGTAACTTTCATGGGGAGAAATCACATGAGACCTCAAGAGGTGTAGTACGAAGAAAACCCTCACCCATACATATTTCCTCACAGAACAAAACATAGCCCTTATACATGTTTGCAGAGACCCTAATGTAATCCTTTGGAGTTCATACAGTTTCATAATAGACACATAACCATAGTCATGCGATGCACATATAAACCTCAGATTAATATCTCTAGGCCATGCAGAGTTGATAAAGACGATCCCTTGATTTAATAATGTCCCTGTTTTTCTTCACAGTGAAGGTTTTCAGACATGATCACCCATGAAGATATCCATGGGAATGTACTGGTAAATGTGAAATCCCCCACATGGTACCAAAAACCCTTGGTCTTATGATGCACACACTCAGACTTTGGAATGACTGCCTTAACATACAGCATCCACATAGATATTTTTCCATGCATTCCCCTCACCATTAAGAGCATGATCTCACCCATGTTCATGGAAACATTATCCCACAGACCCCACACATAACCACAACATCCCTCACAGGACCTCATTAAATCCATGAGAATTTCATGAAGGATGGAGTTCCATATGACTCCCTCATTCATATATCCCATTTCCCATGTATGGACTAAAGGAGGTGAATAGTTCATGAGTAAACCCTCCTATGGACGAGTATCCCTCTACATGGACAATTAATTGTAGATGCAACTTAAGGAATGATCCCTTTGTACATGCACTTGTGGAACTTGGATGAGCGCAAGATCCTGAACATATCCATGACACCCCACCACAATAATGGTTCAAGAATATACGGCCGTGAGACCCTTTGATGGTCTCAAAATGTCCTTGGAAAACCTTGAACATGCCATGTTGATCATAACACAAGCCTCAAATAGGCTGGGCTGACCTCATAAAAACCCTTTGACATGTCTTTGACAAGTCATTTAAATCATGTGAAGAACCTCAGAGATTATCACCTTGATCATATGAAGAAATCCCAGACAATGCACTTTGATCATGAGAAGGAGTCATTGACATGTCAGCACGATCATGAAATTTTCCATAGAAATGTCCATATTGACATGTGATAGTATAAAGAAAAGTCAGGTTGATCATGTGAAAATGCATGATCATATCTTCTTTGATCATGTGAAAGACCCCATAAATGTCTACTTTGACAAGGCTAAGTCATCTAAGAAATGTTAGTTGATCATGTGCATGAACCTAGATGTTCCCGATTTGGTCACATGAAGCATATTGGAAATGATACTTCTCCCATTCATAGGAATCCAAAGAAGGCTAATTGATCAGGCAGACACCCTCAAATGTGTCTGCCATGTCAGATTAATGCCCTAACATATTGGGCATACAATCAAGACTTTCCCAGTAGATGGACAAGACATGTAGGACAAATCCATTACGACATTCCCACTTTGTACGGAGGATGTACATGGACTCATTTCATGTGGACCCTTTACCAGGGGCCTTCAGTCGCATACCCCTTTTATAAGGGAATTTTTCCTGACATGATTAAGTCAAACACTAATGTAACCTAACCAATATTATGCTCTCAAACAGACCATCATGGTCATCATCACCTCTCTTTAATCTTCCAGAGGGTAAGTAATGATTAGAACTATCAAGAATCCTTAGAGTGTAATCCTTGACCAATCAGACAACCTTAGAGTGTAATACCTGACCAATTGGGGAGCCTCAGTGCTTAATCCCCAAACATTAACATAATATAACATGTTCCTGACTATAGGGAATCCATTTTATTATAATCCCTTACCATTATTAAAAACTAAAGGATGACCATGATGTCTCCAAGTTTGATCATCCACCATAACCTATCAGTAGGTTAAGGGATAAACTAAACTACAAGAACTCTTATTTCCGCTATAATCGGGAAATGTAGGAAGCCTTCCTAAGGCCCAAGATCCAATAGGCATGAACTCAGTGTAAGTAAATTCCCATTCCAAATTTTCCTAGATTATAGAATTTAATCCTCCCATAAGTATACCACTATTCATCATCCCTCAGCAGATGTGAAGAGGACTCATGCACAAGCATAATTTTAAGTATAATTCCCAATCATGCCATCAAGTACCTCAAACCCATCAGTAGGTTTGGGATGAAGTGAACTATGAGAACTCTGATTCCCTCCATAACTAGGATATGTATGATTCCTTCCTAAGGCCTGAGATCCACACCATATACTCCATGATATGGGAAAACAAAACTATTATAGCGTAAGTTTAATGTGTAATCCTTGTATGAATATGCGCAAATGAAATTTGTCTGATCTACTGTTATATCTGGTTTCTCACACTGAGAATGGTTCACATTAGCTTAGAGACCAGTGATAATTTTACTAATATCATGATGAGAATTCCCTAATGATGAATAATTATTGGGATATAAGTATGATTACATCTCATATCTTCTCAAAGGGATATATTCTCGATGAAGTAATCTTGGGCAGTCTCATATGAATAAGTCCTGCCTTGGGCCTCTATTGTTGTATCCATCATGACACCAACGCTCATCTCAAGAACAAAGTAGACTCTAATTCATGTATTGAACAATATATCTAGATTCCTCATTGAGGTTAGATATCAATATTCATGTCATTACTATATGACGTTAAACTACATGGATGGGTCCAGTCATACAACCTTAAACTATGTGAAACAAAATATGTGGGGTTTTTATTCCTGTTTTCATAGGATACGTAGGATGCTTCATAGAGGCTCAATCCCATCCCTAGGAAACCAACCATATCTATGTATAGAAATAAACTCCAGAGTTCTCAAAAATGTCCATGACCTAAAGCATCATAATTAAATAAGAGAGTGATAGAGAACCGGGGATATATACACGGTTTTACTTATCGATACATGTTTGTAATAAAGCCATTGGAATAAGGTTAACTAGTCCTGTATCATTTTCTAGGAAGGATTTTAAGAACATGTCATAAATCTGTAAGATATTCTCGAAGTAGAAAATAATTACCCCAAAAAGGGTGGGATGAGCCTAACCTCCCATCCTCTTGACCAATGAAAGTCCTCAAGAGTCAGTGGGCCTAAAAATCTTGATGGCCATTGGACTTTGGAAAGAAGATCAATACCCAGCTATGGATGAGGGAACCATTGGGAGTTTTTAAGGAAGAAAAAACAAATAGAAAACCTGATGCACCCGATTGAGTGAGGCCTTATATCCACCATAATCAAACTATTTAGTGAAACCCATTTCACACCTCAAAAACCCAATGAAACAAGGAAAAACTAAAAATAAGATTTTAAGTAGAAGGAAAAATTTATTAGATAGATATAACTATAAAAACCAATCGCTTATGTAGAATGAAAAAATAAAGTACAAGAAAAAAGAAAATCTGAAGGTATTTGGTTGAAGAATGCGATCTGAAAAGGATAAACTAGAGTAAGAAGTTAATATGAAAGACAGAAGATGGAAGAAATAATAAGAGTTAGAAGTAAGAGTAAATGAAACATCTAAAAGTCTCAAAATAAAAGTAAAAAAATCCAAATAGAAGAAAAATTTGAATAAAAAAGGAATAAAATATTAAAAAAGATAGTGAATAAGATTCTAAAGATAAATTTTATGAAGAAAAATCTAAAATTGGATTGGAAGAAGAAGAAAAAATGTATTGGTTGGATATAATATCAACAAAAAATATACAAAAGGAAGAATATATAAGTAAAATAAGAAAAAAATATGAATATAGTAGGTATAATAATATTAGAGGAAAAAAAGGAATACCCAAAGTGAGAAGATAATCTAGAAGAGAGAATACAATAGGAATAATGAGAATCATAAGTATGTGTAAATTAAAAAATTTATAGGACTGAAAAGAAAAAAAAGGAAAACCTAGAAGAAAAATTAGAATAAAAAAATATTATAATAAAAAATTTATAAAAATAAAACTATGAAAAGAATAAAATAAAACTATATATAAAAGGAAAGGTAAAGATTCTAAAGCCAAAATTAGGAAGAAGAATATGAATAAAGAAGTCAAAAATAAAAATAGAATAAAAAATTAATGCAAAAAAGTCAATTAAAGGAACTAGAGGCATTAGAAGATAAAACATTAAATAGAATCATAACTATATGTGAATTTTGTTCCAATGATTAGAGGTGAAAGTTATGAGAAGAATTAAAAAAATAGAACTAAAGGTAATTGGGAAATGAATAGTTAAAATAAAATAAAAATATTAATAAAATAAAATAAATTATAAATAGAAGAAAAATCAAATGAAGTAGAATTAATAAAAACCTGAATCTTATTGTCAAACTCAATAAATGGATATAGATTAATAAGTTAAATGTGAAATAGTTGAAACGTGGTATGTTTAATAAAAATACATAAGAAGAATCAGAATTAAAATTATAAATAAAAGGGAAATGAAAAACCATAAAATAAAAATAATATAAAAAATACCAAAACCAATAGAAAAAAAGGTAAGAATCCAAACACAGTAGTTGAATCTGAAGTACGAAATAATACAAAAATAGTATTTTAATCTGAAATAGACATGAAATCTAGAGTCTTGAGTCATAAAGGAAGATAAAGTTATCATTGGGGAAGAAGTAATGGTAGATTCAAAATAAAATATAAAATTTTAATAAAAAATAAAAAAATCCCAAAACATGAACATATTAGTATATGGGATAAGATGATGAAAAATATCTAAAATTTTTAGTCAGAAAGAATACCAAAGAAGTGAAAGTTTTCATTGGGGAATAAGTAATGGTCGATTCAAAATAAAATATAGAAGTTTAATAAAAAATAAAAAAATCCATAAACATGAAAATATTGGTATATAAAATAAGACGCTGATAATTATGAAAAAAATTTAGTTAGAAATAATTACTTGAAATAAATGATAACGAAAAGGGGTAAAAACTGAGGAAATGATCTCAGATTAGCATGAAATCTTTTGATAGATATTTTTGATTAATTTTTTACATGTCGGAATAGATGACAGGTGAATATGATTTGTTTTTGTATCACAATCTGAGGATATTTTTTTGGCCTATAATATTTGACACATGTTTAAAAATATTTTTAATTTAAAAAGTAGTTTATTTACAATCATTCTGACCACACTGCTTGTTAGATTTATATGGGGTTTATTTATACTTGTTACATTATTCAACATTAAATTTCATACTATTTCATGACTATTCAAGTTTATTTTCTAAATATTTTCCATGTGAAATTTTTTTTTCAACTTTTAAATGAATAAAAATATTCTTTTATTTATTTTAATAAAACTGGATATTGGATTGACGTGGGTTTTTTTTCTACATTTCTAAAATAAAATAAAATAAATTTTATTCATATTTAGTTACTATATGAAGCATATTTATATATTTTCACCTTTTGATGCACTTTTTCACTTAAAAATCAATAAAAATTCTATTTTGGAAATTTTGAACAAAACACAAGTTGGATTGATGAGCTGTTTGTTCAAACATGTCAAAAATTAAATGAATGGAATTTTACTTTTATTTAATGTTAATTAAAGGTAATTTTCATATTTATGATCCTAATGATTGAATTTTAAAATACATTTAAATCAAATAAAACTTTTATGTTCAGTCATTATGACTACACCACCCATTTGATTGACATGTGGTCTATTCATATATGTCATAAATTTTCATGGACATATGGACTTGTTTGCTGTGTTTTAACCCCTTTAATAAGAATGTGAAATCCAAGTGGAACATTAGATCATACCAATAATTTTTATGTCTAATTTTTTTCTTGTTCTCTTTTATAGATTTAAAATAACGACAATATCATTTTTTGGAAAATTTTAATGCAAAACAGTGCTCATTTTATTGGTTCTTAACCCCATTTTCTTGGTGTTTTTAAATGTAAAAATGAATAACATTAGAAAATAAAAAGAGTCACACTTAAATTTAAGGAAATGGAATTGGTGTTATCATAAAGAATCATAATCTAGGTGAAAATTAGTCCACAGTCTGTGAGGGTGTGCTTCATGCACAACAACTGGTCAAAATATCTTCCATCTACTATAATTAGCTTTAGTATTGGAATGTTATATAGAATAAATATTTTTATTGTATCAAGAAACTATAGATTCATCCATGATGTGATAAGTTCAGGATTTATTTTCCTATCCATTATAAAAACTATTAAATCACCATCTCTTTAAATATTAAAAAAATCTCAGATCTATAACAAATAAAAAAGACCAAGTCAAATGATAGTATTCTACACAAACATAATTTTACATTGCATAGTGAGGATCAATGGATTTCACCTCTACCCAAATAATACCATGACCCAATAGATATGATAATTCCACCAAGTGGCCTAGCTAGTAGAAATCATTGAATGTGGCATCATCTATTTGGGACCCATCAATATAAGAAGGCACATAATCCCTCCCCATAATCAACAGAATTTAATTTCCCCTGGCACTCAATCCCGACTTCACTAGGAATGCATATGCAACCCCCACCAACTAAACTATAGGGTATTGGCTTGTTAATATAACAAATATTCAAGTTAACATAAAAAATATATATATTATTATGATTCATTAAAAATAAGGATTTAAAAGATATTATTTTGGAAAATGAATATAAATATCCCTCCATTAGTTGAGGTTGTTGTCCCATCATGATCAGAATAACCAATAATTTATCATTCTATAATAGTAGATAAAGAGTAGTGTAAATCTTTGATAATCCATCCTCTGTCAGCTTTATTAAATTTTATTTTAATTGATATAAATAAAATTATAATTAAATTTAAATCATAATTAAATATTCAATTAATATCTTAAATAAAATATTAAAATTCATGAGAATGATATAAATTAAGAGGACTAGTAATCATATCACAGATGATTCATCTTGTCTTTTTAAAGTTCTCTAGGAACAACCTCACCATTCATGGGTCACCTAATGGTCTGAAACTATAAATTTCTAAATTTATTTCTAGAAAAATTAATTTCTCTTAGCAATAATACACTATTGAATTTCAAACATGATATCTCATTTTAATTAAAATTTAATATTTCCTTAAAAATTCATTTTTCATTAGAATATTAAATATCAATATAATATAATTTTAAATATTTTGATAACCATGAATTTCATAAAAGACCAAAATCACCCAAAACCACTCTTTTCTTATCTTTATCATTTATATTTTAATAAATTACTGTTAATAAGAAACAATTGTAGAATAGTATAATAAAAGGGAAAAAATAAAATCAAAAGAAAACACATGGAATAAAAATATAAATGAACTTAGAGATATAATAAATTATAAATTTAGTATATGAGGCATTAGATAAGATTCAAAAGGCAAAACATAGAAAAAATAAAGAATAATTGGAAATAACATTTTTAAAAATGAAAATACATATGCAGAAGCATAAGATAGACTAGATGAAAATGTTATTTTCAAATATTGATTCATAGAAAGTGAAGATATAGTTTGAAAAGTTTGAAAAAAGGTTAAGTGGATGAGGGAGTCGAAATAGAAACTATATTATTAAAAAATGGTGAATAAAGAACAATTAAAAAAACAAATAACATAAGAATATTCAAAAGTAAAGGTATAATAAAAAACAAAAACAGTATAAAAATGGGAAACAATAGTAAATTTCAAAACATAGATATCATAAATAATAAATCAATTCTATAATAAGAGATGTTTCTAAAATGTGAAATTTAATAATGATTATTGAGTGCGAATGTGGGGGGAAAGTCGATAAAATAGATAATTTAGAATCCAAAATCAATAAATAAAGAGGTTTTAGAAGGAAGTAAAAATATTGAAAATAAATGGGAAATTTTAATAATAGTATAATATAAATGAAAAATCATAAGAAGGCATAAATAAATTAGTCGTAATACATGATAAAAAGTATATGAAGGATTTTATGTACAAACAGAAAAAATAGAAGAAGGGTTTGATTTAAAAGAAAAATAAGAACTAAAATAATATTTCAAATTAGAAAAACATAATCCACAAGTAGAATGGGAAATAATAAGTCCAAACCATTTTTGCATGTAACACTAAAAAAAAGAAATATAAGGTAAATTAGAGTAAATAAATTATCATTCATAATCTTAAAATGGGATTTTAAGTAGGTAAAAAATGCATTAGTTTTATGTAATAATAAAAATAAAGGGATTAAAAATATGGAATAAAATAGTAAAATAATTACAAGTAAAATATTAATACATTAGGTATAATAATTTTAGAGGAAAAATGAAGATCCATAGTTAGATGTTAATATAGTAGAGAGAAGAAATATACATAATCAGAAGTGAAAAAAATGAAAAATCTTGATGACTTGAAATTAAATGAAAAAGCTATAAGACGAATTAGAAGAAGAAAAAAAGAAATATAATATAAAAAAATAAAATTAAGAAAAGAATATTAAGAAAAAATAAAATAAAACTAGATGTAAACTAAAAGGATAAAACCCAAAATTCAAAATTGAGAAGCATATAAAGAAGAAATAATCCAAAATAAAAAAATATAAGGCAAATGAAAAAAATAAGAATTCAATGGTATAATCTAGATCAGTTGAAATATTGTTAAATGAAAGAGTATCTAAAAGTGAAATTTGAAATAATGAGTATAGGATCAAGTTAGAAGAATAATTAAAAATAAATATAAATAAAAGTAATAAGAGAAAGAAAAGTCCAATATAAAAAATAAATAATAACATAAACTCTCAAGTATAAAAATAAAACAAATCAAATATAGTAAAATAAAAATAAAAAATGCAGAAGCTCTAATTCAGAATCTGGAAATATTAGTAGATGCATTAGAGAATAAATATTTGAAACAAAATAATAGGAATAAAAACCATATTAATAATTAAAAATAAAAAGAATAAAAAATAAGAAAATATCAAAAAAATAAAATAAAACAAAAAAAATCAAAAATTCAACATAATAAAATGTTAGAAGCCAAAATTATTAGATGAATCTGATATATGAAAGAATGTAGAAGTATTTTTTGAATATTAAATAGAAGTAAAACATTGAATCTAGAGACATAGAAATAGTGAAATTCAATGTCACATAACAATTAATGTTAGATTGGAAACCAAATATAGAGAGAAAAAGGAGAAACATAACCAAAAAAACTATGTATATTAGCTAGAAGCATAAACTGAATCCAAAAAATTAAAAATATAATTCATAAAAAATGCCTATAAATATAATAAAAGGTGTTTTACTATATTATCAACCTTTTGGTGATTTTTAATAATTTTAAATAAAAAATAAACTTTTGTTCATTTAGAACAAACCAAAATACTAATTTACATTTGGTTTATTCCTATATTTCAAAAATTAAGTGACATAATTTTTAAATAGATTTAGTGATAATCTGAGGTTGTTTTCTATTTTATGACCATTCGATGTGTGTTTTTAAAAATAGTTATATCTAACATAACTATATGTTTGGTCATTATGATCATACCTCATGTTATATTTATATGTATTCTATTCATAAATTTCATAAGTTTTCATGGAAATATAAAGTTGTTTGCTAAATTTTAAAACCCATTCATAAAAATGTGAAGGTCAAATTGAATTTTTAATCATACATATAATTTCATGTGTCAGATTGACATGTGGTTGGTTCTTAAATATAATAAAGGATTAAAAAATCATAATCATTTGTTTTCATGAAAATATACACTGATTTGATAATTTTATGACCCAAATTTTCCAGGAGTTTTTCTATTTAATAAGAATAACCGTCGAAAAGTGTCATATAAACATTTAACATTGAAAAAATGGAATCAATGTAATCATAAATAATTTGAGTTTTATTTGAAATCATTCTAAAATCTATGAGTTTGAACTATATCCATGACCATATTAATTTATAGCATATGGAACATAATGATGATGAGGGCCCCTGGTGTAATAACACATTATGCGGTGAATTTCATATGGCGATATAAACTTATGATGAAAATAGGAAATATAATTCCATAGAAACAATAAAAATAATAAATTATATAACAAAACTATATTTATTAAATATTATGTAAATAAATAATTATTTAGGCATAAAATAAAAAATAAAAAATTTCACTAATGAAATACTAAAATAAACAATACATAATAATAAAAATTCTAGAATTAATTTAAAAAAATAAGAAAAATTAAAATTAAAATGAAACAATAATCGAAACTTATGATATACTAATACTAATACAAGTAAAATAATAAATTAAAATAATAAAATACTTTATTAAATAATAAAAAACAAAATAAGAAAAAAATATGAGAAAATGAAACAATGTAATGAATAACTGTAACTAGATGCTATAGTTGGGATGAATTTAAAATTATTTATTTTTATTTTTCGTAAGAATAAGGTGGATTTTGAGGTGGGTTGTTGTGTATCTAGTAGAAAATTAGTTACCACCTACCTATGATAAGCAGGATTAGCTAGGTCATGGGGATCGATGTATTCAGAAAGGGTTTCTTTGATCAATTTAGTGTGGTCGCCTCACTGTGATTGTGGGAAAATTATAGGGTCACCTACTTTTTAGCATAATATAGGTAGGGTAATACCTCAAATTAAGGAGAAAAAAGGATGGCATTGTGGTGCACTCAACACGACGGCTTGCTATAACCCAAAATTGTGCAAGCTACTGCACAACATCCCAAATGTGCCATGAGAGATCCACTGCCTGGGGTAGTGGTGACTGAAGCTGTCCATAGTGTGATAACACACCACAAAACATTGAATTAATAATTATGTCTACAATAATTGGGTTTAATTCCTTTAAACCGCTACAATCATCTTTTTTAGTTGATTATTTTATGGAATAAAGATTTTTAATGGACCAATAAGATAAATCTTTTCCTATAAAGTGAAGTGTTTGGGAAGTACATTACTTTTCCATTATATAACCTATAAAATCTAAATATGAATAACCCATAAGAATAAACTTGAATCCAAAATAATATAAAATTCCAAGACAGAAGATTGTTTTTTTAATGGAATAATTTTACATTGCATAGTGAGGATCAAGAGATTTCACCCCTTCCCCCAGGTTTCCTCTGACCCGGTCTTTGTCATAATACCTCTAAGTGGCACAGATAGTATAGATAATTGAAATAATCTTCATTTGTTTTGGTCCTATCAGGATTATTAGGGCCGTTATCCCTCTCTATAATAGGATAAATTGCATTCCCCCCAGCACTCAAACCCAAGTTCCCCAGGAACACATCTGCAACCCTCCAAAACCACCCTTGAGGTAATTGGAATGTTATATTAAAAACACTCATTTAGATAACATAACTACAAAATAAATTTTATTAGTATTAACCAAAAAAATGTATAATGATGATATCATTTTTTTTTAAATGAATATAAATTTTCTTCCAATGAAAGTGATAGTTCTCCCACCTTCATCTGTATAACAAAGAATCTATCATGAATTCATAACTAATAGGAGAGAGTGGAGAAATTTTTTAATCTGTCATCCTTATGAATTACTAAATTTAATTTTAAATAAGACTACTTATATCAAAATTATTTCATAAACATAATAAAAATGTATGTTATGATCTAAAATCATATATTAAAATTAATGAGAGAAATAAAAAGTATGAGGTTTAGAAATCATATATCATATTATTCATCTTTTCTCACAAGCATGCTCTGGGAACCACCTAACCATGCAATTGTCTCCTAAGGGTATGAAAATCAAAATTTCTAAATATATTTCCAATGAAATCGCATTTATAGAGGAAAAAATACATGTGATATTTTTAAATATGAAATATCATCACCATGATATTTTCATTATTATATTATAATTATTATTTTTTTAAAATAATTTTAATAAATAAAAAAATTGATGTTATTAATTTAAATAACCATGATTTAAATATAAAATTACACCCACTTAAAACAACTCTCTCTTCAGGTGATCATTTATATATCTAGATAGTAATTATCCCAATAAGAAAATATAGAGTAATAAAATAAAATGAAAAAAATAAAACCAATAGAAAATACAGGGAATGAAAATGGAAAATGGGTGTAGATATGAACATAGTATAAAATTTTGTAGAGGTGGAAAATGATATGGGTTATAATAAAAATATTAGAGAAATAAATTTGAGTTATAAAAAAATAAAAAAATGCATATGTATAACCATAAGATGAACTATGTGAAAATTAATTTTACAAAGCTAGACAGTGAAAAAGAGTAGAAGTAATAAGAAATTTTTGAAATAAAAAGTAGAAGTGGAATTTGAAGCCTAGGATAATAAAAAACATTTGAAAAATATAGACAATGAACCTTTGAAAAAAATTAACATGTATATGTTGAAGTATATGATGAACATGCTTCAACTGTAGTTTTAAAATCTAATGTAGGAGTAAGAGAATAATTATTATGTAGAGTTATAATGATGAAGTTTAAGTGAGAGGGGAATTCGATTTAGACACAAAAATATCAGAAAAAGATAAAACAAGATCATAAGAAAAAATTAAGTCCACAATAATATTCAAAACTTGAGGTTGATGAAGAAACAATATCACATGAAAAACTTGAAGAAAATGTTATTTTCAAAATATAGATATGATAAAAAAATATAAGCATGAATAAAAGATGATGTAAGAATATAGAATATGAATTTGATGAGTGGATATGAATAAGCAGAAAAATGTTGAAGAATAATATGAAGTAGAATCCAAAATCTATAAATAAAAAGGTGTCACTAGAAATTAGTATATAGAATGAAAATATAAGAAAAAATAAAAAAATAAAACGAAATCAGAGGGTAGAATATTAAATAAAAACAAGAAGTATTTATAAATTTTTAATTCATAATTCAGGATCAAGTCAATTAGAAGAATATGATGTGGAATCAAAAATAAAAGTAGAAGAAAGATTTTATGTAAAATTAAATGGAGAACTGAAATCATTGTTCAATTCAACGAACTATAATATTTAATAAGAAGGAAAATTCATATGTGAGAATCGATTCTGAATGATGCACCAAAAGTAGGAATATAAGGTGAAGCATAATCTAAAATCCAAATGTCTGGAAGGAAAATACCAAAAGTTTATTGGATTAGAAAGAAAAATGTATTTGTTGGTTATAATAAGAAAATGAAAATATGTACATATGAGGAATAAAAAAATAATAACAAGGAAAAGATAAAGATATTAAGTACAATAATATTAGAGGAAAATATTTTACTAGTGATAAAACATAATCTTGAATATAAAATATTGAATAAAGAAGAATAATCAGAAGTAGGAGTAAATGAAAAATCTATAAGACTCAAAAGTAAGATGAAAAACATAAACTAGAAGAAAACATAATATATTAAATTAAAAAATAAAATATAAAAATAAAAAACAAAAAAAGAAAAATTTGGAATAAAATAAATTGAAGTAAATGAAATGAATTAAATCTAAAGTCCAAAATTGAGAAGAAGAATAATAACTAAGAATTAAAAATAAAATAAAAAGAGAAAAATAATAAAAAATAAAATGTCAATGGTAGAAGATGGAAGAATTAGTTGAAAAAACATAACACATAATCATAAAAATATGTGAAATATTAACCAATGAGTAGAGGCACATGTGAGGAGAAAAAATTTATAATAAATAGAAATATAATTAATATGAGAGTAAAAATTTAGATAAAAAAATAATTAATAACATAAAATAATGTAAACAAAAAAACAAAATAAGTAAAATTAAAATCTAAAATCTAGATTCTCAAAGATAGAATCTACATATGGATTTAGATTCATATGTAAGAGAAGATATAGATGAATAAAATAAATAGAATAAAAAATGATTAATAAAAAATGGAATTTTTAATAAAGGTAAAAAATAAAAAGTAAAATAAATAAAATCTGAAATCAAGAAAATTATAAAGTTATAAGCTAAATTTAGTAGTTGAATCTAAAATTGTAAAGAAATTAGAATTGGTAGTTGAATTTGATGTTGAAGTAGGATTTTGAAAATTAATTCACAAAAAGTGAAAGTTGATGGTGGGGAATAAGTAATATAAGATGAAGATGAAAATATATATGTTGAATACAAAACCATTATAGATCACTAAAATTATATTTATGTGCATGGGACATATCATGTATAGTAGGCCCATTTTCCCTCTCCATAATTTGTATATTTTTTTGTAACATCTCAGGTATTTATAGAATAAGCCTTTTTCATATTTATTAATATCTATGAATTTGATAGTAAATTTTTCTTAAAGGGGTTCTATGTTCGATAGTGTACTTGACACACAACAATGAGTTTCTCTGAAATCTTACATTGTACACCAGACTGAGTTATACCTAAAAAACTTATATGTTTTAATATTATTATATTAAATTGTAGTTATCACATAGCTGTTGTATTGGTGAGAATGAACATAACTAACTATATTATGTATATAAATGTTTATTAAATGTTTTTTAATTTCTTATAATTAATTTTAGAGGCTTAAAATTAGAACAAATCTAATTTTAATCATAAATACTCTCATATTTTTAAAAGGCGGTTTTATCGATTTTTGATGGAGAACCCTTTTTAAATATAGTTTTTTTTCACTTTTATATGTTCAATTTTACAAAATAAACTTCTTCTGTAGAATAGGGACATAAAAACTTAATTTTTTTTAATTTTTGGTATTAAACTGATAATATTCATTTTTTAATGAAAAGTAATAAATACCCAATTTTAATTCAAAACTGTCTTTTTGTGTAATTTATTTATATTTTTAGATTCTACTTTAACTTGGTTTTATAATATAATTAAATGAATTTTTTATCATTCCATCCAATTTTTTTCAATTGTAAGTAATTTCTTAATTAAATTAGATATAATCACATGTCAATCTTTTGATGGTTTATAGTTTTTGAAATTTTGTTTCTTCAATCCGTCAACGAGACTAAATTTAAATTAATTTTAGTCTCTTTTTTTATTTTTTTTAAAAATCGACATACATAGTTGTAATCAGTATGAAAAATGTGATCTAATAGGATCAAAATATTTTTTGGTAAATAGTAACTTTATTATTTTATTTATCACAGTTAAATGATAAATCATGTAAATAAAGGTTAAAATAATATTATAATAACATAAAACTACCCTAAAACTCTTCTTAAACTTATTGTATGAGTTATATTAGACTAAAAAAACCTTGGTATGAACTTTTTATTTTTGGAATCAACTTGGGTGTGATTAAGACATTTATGACATTTAATTTATAGTAAACACAGAAATATCACAAACATGTCTTTTCTTAATAAAATAATTTTAATATGTGGTTATATAAGTGATATATTTGACAATAAATTGTAATTATAAATATAAAAATATTACCTACATCATGGTATTTTATTTATAATTTGAATATATTAAATAATTAAATTTAATTATGACATAATGATGATGAAATAATATATTTATTAAAGGAAAAATAAAATAAATGATACTAATAATATAAAAATAAATATAATTTGAACTAATGGATGAAATAATCAAATTTTATAGGTTACTATGACATATTATAAGTCCATTAAATGGATTTTTTTGAATTTAGCTCTCTGTTTTGATTTTATTTAAATTCAAGGAAATTAATAGTTTAAAAATTGATACAACTGATATTTTATAAAAATAATATTTTATTAAATTTTTTAAAAATAATAAAAATATTTGAAAAATTAAAAATTTACCATTATAAGGTATAAAATTTTATAAATAATTAATTTATGGGATATTGACCCCATATAAGTAAAATTTATAGCCTCTTAATATTTAAAATGTTGTTACCACAATTAAAATTAAAAGAGAATAATTAAGGGTAAACAAAAAATAAAAGGTTTAAAATAAAATCTATACATGTATACAATTATTATATGATATTATTTTTAACTATAATAATCTTATATTCTAAATAAATGAGTTTTGGACCATTTGGTATTGAAATTGAATTTATATCAATTTAATACTTTTACTAATTCCAAGGGTGTCTCTCCCCTCTCCTATAAAAAACCACTCATTCATCCCTATTACTCACAATTATAAATCCTTTTGGATCAGCCAATATCTTCCCAAAACAATTCCTCGGATCCATCCCCACATTCGTGAAGCCTTATTTTAGACAGAACACTCTCTTTAGAGGTGTTAAGGTGTTCTTCAAAGGCGATCAACCGAAGAAGAGGTATCATTTTATTTAAGTATTTCTATTTTATTTCTTCTTACACTCAATTCAAGTATACTCCAACCATGATGAGATAATAAATATAGTAGACTCAATATTTTGAGATGTTATTATGTTATTATCATCACCTGAATCCATATCTACTTCTATTAAATGGGAAAGGAATTAATCGTTAGTGTGTACGTGGGAACAATCACCTCTACTAATCGATCTAATTCGTTTTCCATAATCGTCTCTCATGACTAATTATAATAAGGGAATTAATGGTCATATGTAATATTCATGACATATTATTCATTATAAGATAATAATATATCAATTAAATTCTTACTTCCATGCGCTTAAAAATGATAACATCATTCGTGCGTACGTGTGAACTATCACCTCTACGAAGTGATGTGACTCGTTTTTATTCATTATATCACATGTATGATATACATATACGTATATTCAAAATATTAATATGATATTAATTATTATATGATAATTATTTAAGGATAAAATTATAATTACCTTACTTCCATAATGAAAAATGAAAAATGAAGATGTTACTCATGCGTACATACAACTTACCCTCTCCATGAATATTACGTTGCTCATTTTTCATAACCACAATTAATGGTTTGATTTAAATGTATATTTTATGTATAAAAATGATAATGATTTCATGAATATTATTCTATAGATGATGTACTTATGATCACATGGACTGGTGACATCAAACTATGTTCATTTTTGACTCAAGTACCAAATATCAAAAAAACATCTGATATGAACTTAAATAATTATTTAATTTTTATAGAATGGTAATAAGTGATATAAAATAAATAATTAAAATTAAAATGGTTCTCAAGAAACTATAAATTATCCTAAGTTTATTATTCCTGAAGAATAAGGAACATATGTGATGAATAAAACATAAGGTAAGGGACTTCACCTCAATCTCCTTTTATTGAGGCATATTTTGATGTTATACACCACCTTCTTTTATATGGTGTATAATTAACCAATTTTGAAATTTAATTTAATACAAAGGGTTTTAAAAGGAATCATTTTATTTGATGGTTTTTACTAAATAAAAAAGTATTTTTTTAACATATGCAGCGATAATGACTTTTCCGCCACCGTGACCATTATTTGATATTTGGCTTCCTCTACAAGCCTAAATATTTTTTAAAGGAAAAAATCCCTTATTACCATTTTGGGTGTTTTGGTATTGAAAATGGTTTTCAAATTGGATTGATTATTTCAATATCTTGAAATGATTTCTTGTGATTGTAAATGAAATGTTAAGAGTGGAATGTTGATAATTGTAATCTTTTATGTGTTATGATTATATAATGATACTTGGAAATTTTATGGGTGCTTACATGATAAAGAAAATATGGATGGTTACATGATAAACAAAATATGGGTAGTTCCGTGATAAACCAAGTACGAGTGTTAACATTATAACCTTTAATGCATTGGGTATGGAAGTTGGTCGTATGGATATTCCATTTATAAGAGTGATATGTATGGAAGTTGACCGCATGGTTATTACATTTAAGAATGATCATGTCCCAAGTTACCTTTATATGTTATATGTGATTTATATGAGTTTTAAGGAAATATTTTGATTAAAAAAGGGTAATAAATGATCTTATATTTAGTGAAGATTATTTAATACTTAATAAAGGTTAAAAGTATTAATTTATGATTAAGTATTTATGGTTTACATGTTTTCTCAAGACTAATAGTTTTCCTTATTTGTGTATCCCTTACTAATATTTTTATTCTCATCATAAGTTTTGAAATGTTTTTCATAGGATTTAAAGAATAATAGAGTCAAGGATGGGATCAAGGAAAATTAATGATGTCTAAACATGAATCAAAACCGTGTTTCTTCTTAAAAGTTTTTGTTTTATGAAAAAACTGATAGTGAGTAGAAGTGTATATTTTTTAATATTTAATTTTTTATATATGAGTTATAACCTAATTCTCTAAGTCTATAAACCTGAAAGGATCCTCGATGTGAATTAATTTAAAATTATTGACTTATCTCAAGATTATATAATGTATAAGGCTAGGGCCTTACAGTTGGTATCAAAGGTGAGTTTAGATTACTTTAGGGGTTATGATATTGTTAATAAAATATCAATAAATGATTTTTTTGCTTTATGATATAAGTTAAATTATATATAATTTTAATATTACAATATTAATTCATCTAAGATATGTTTGTTTTGAATGGTTTTCCATAGAGAAAACAGGGAAGCTGTGCTAGGACAACTAACAGATGAAAAAAACCTTCCAAATCATCATCCTATGATAGTCAGAATCAGAACTGAATAGTTTGTTTCAATGAGGGATCAGTTGACTCAAGTGATAAATGGTGGTGGTGTGAATGCATGAGATAAAGAATATCAACCATAGAGGAATATGTCCATAGTGGAACATTTCATGAGGAAAAATCCCCTATTATTCAGAGGATCATCAGACCTTGTGCAAAATAAAGGGAGGATTAAAGCATTAGAAAATATTTTTGATGTAATGGGGTGTTCAAAAAATAAATTTTTTGTCTTTTTGCTTTTCATTTTGAAGGTGAAGACGATCACTGGTGGTCAATGATTAAAAATATCAGAGGAAGTGAAGATATTGATGCCATGGAATGGGATGAATTCAAGAATATCTTCTTTGAGAAATATTTTCCTAAGGTTTTTCTACTTAGGATGGAAAATAAATTCTTAGAATTAAGAAAAAAGAAGGAAGATTATATGGATTAATATGAAGAAAACTTCACCTATTTTTCAAGGTACTTCCCAAATTTTATCCGGGATATTGATTGTAAAATAAATTGGGTTTACTCGGGATTAAAGCCAAAATATTAAAGGGAATTAGCTCTTCATGTGTTCAAAAGATATGAAAAACATTTCTGATGTGCTTAGAAGGTAGAAATGGAGTTTTTTAATGATCATATATTCCATGAGAGAAAGAAAAAGAAGAGATCCAGTTGGAAGGAAATGAGAAAGCATTCATCAATGAAGTTTAGAGGTAAGAAAACTAAATTTCCATCTTGTGAGAATTGTGGTAAAAATAATCCTGGAGAATGTCTCTAAAATAATAGTAAGTGCTTCTGATGTGGTAAGACTAGTCATGTTGCTCGTGACTACGAGGGAGATTATGAGGAAAGAATTGAAATGTCGGTGCTAAGATGTTTTAGTTGCATTGTGTTAGGGCATTATGAAAATTTGTCTCCAAAGTTGATTACCCAAGGTGGAAACTTACATGATCAAAAACATAAGGGCAGAGAAAAATCATTTGCTACAATTACAGTTGATGTGGGACCATCAAATGAAGTGGTGGTAGGTATGTTACACGTTTTTTTAAAAATATTTCAATACTCTATTTGACTATAGATCTTCCCATTCACTCATTTTCGAGAGCTTTCCAAGTAAATTGAAAATAACATCGCCTGAATGTGATATAGAACATTTGGTAAAAACTCTGGGTGGAAGTATTAAAGAAACGAAGATTTATAATAATCTTCCTATTATCATTAGTGGGATGGTCTTTCCTGAAAATCTTGTTGAACTTCCCATAGTGGAATTTGATATCATTTTCGGTATAGATTAGATTTTAGTTTATCATGCTAAAATAGATTTCAAAGACAAGAAAGTTTTATTCAATGATTTCATACATTTGATAACTTACCAAGAAGCTGTGAGATTGATTAAATATGGTAGTGAAATTTGTCTAGATCATGTTATTGAATATAAAGAAACAGTTTTGATTAGTGACATTCTAGTAGTGACTGAATTCAAAAATGTTCTTCCTGATAAATTGCCTGGTATTATTCCTAATAATGAGGTTGAAATCACTATTGATTTAGTGCCTGATTCTAAACCTATTTATAAACCCCCTTATATAACAGCTTAAGTATAAATGGTGTAATTGAAAAAAATTGCAAGATTTTATTGATAAAGGTTTTATTCGACCTAGCACTTCACCATGGGATGCTCCTGTCTTATTTGTGAATAATAAAGATGGTTCTATAAAACTTTATATTGATTATGTATCCTTGAATAACATCACTACTAAGAATGAGTATCCTTTTCCACATATTGATGATTTCCTTGATCATCTACAGAGAGATAAATATTTTTCAAAGAATGATATGAGGTCTGGGTACCATCAGCTAATGGTGATGGTGGATGAAATTCCATAGACATCGTTCTGAATGAGATATGGGAATTATGAGTTTGTATTTATGCCCTTTAGGTTATCTAATTCCACTACTTCATTTATGAATCTCTTGAATAGAGTCTTTCATCAGTTTCGGGACCAGTTTTTGGTTGTGTTTATATATGATATTTTGGTATATTATAAATGTTTGGAGGAACATGAAATTCACTTAAGGATTATTTTGAAAACCTTAAAAGAAAATAATCTTTATAAAAAGTTTAGTAAGTGTGAATTTTTTTCACAAAAATTTTCTTTCCTTAGTTATATTATTTCTAAAGATGGCATAACTGAAGACCCTTCTAAAACCAAAGTTTTTGAAGAGTGGCAAAGACCTACTAATATCATAGAGATTCGTAGTTTTCTTGTATTAGTGGCTTATTACCAAAGGTTTATTAAAAAAATTTCTCAGTTATCTATCCCACTAAATAAGTTAACATGTAAGGGAGTTAAGTTTATCTTGAAAAAATATTGTGATGATTGTTTTTAGGAACTGAAAAGGAATATTGGTAAATGATTCAGTTTGGGCCCTAACTTCCAGGTTTGGTGAATTTATTTTATATAGTGATGCTTAATTTAGAGGGATTGGTTGTTTCTTAATGCACAATGAATAGGTAATTTCTTATGATTTATGTTAGTTGAAACCTCACATGTTAAATTACCCTACACATGATTTCGAATTAGCTATTTTTTAGCATTAAAAATTTGGAGGAATTATTTGTATGGAGTAAAGTGTGAAATATATAATGATTAAAAAATTTGAAGTATATATTCACTCAGAAATAATTGAACATGAGCAGGAGGAGACGGGTGTAATTAATAAAGGATTATTATTCCATGATTTGTTAACATATAGGAAAATCAAATAAAGTGGATTATGATTTGAGTAAAAAAAGTAATGTTACATTAATAATGATTTGTTTGGAATGAGATCATTTGGTTATTGATTTGATGAAGTTTGGATTGGATGTTGTTGGTGTAGGAAATTACCCTATTTTGTTTTAGGTGGCTGTGAAATCATCTCTATCAAATAGAATTAAGGATGCGGAGAAGGAAGACAGTGAGTTGTAGAAAAAGTTATAATTTATTCATAAGGATAAGTTACATTAATTTAAAATTGATAAAGATTGTGTTTTGAGGTTTGGAAAGAGATTATGTGTGCCTCGTGATTCATAGTTAAAGAAGGTTTTGTTATGTGAAGCTCATAGTTCTATTTTTTCAATTCATCCTGGAATCACTAAGATATATTGAGACCTTCAGAATTATTACTGGTGGGATGGAATGAAAAGAGATATTGATGAATTTACCCTGATATGTTTGATTTGTCAGTAAGTTAATGTAGAGAAAAAGTTACTGAAAGGGATGTTTCAAGATTTTCCAGTTCTAGAGTGAGAATGAGAAAATATTTCCTTGGATTTCATAAAGGGATTACCAAAGACTTCTTGAGGCAACGATGAAATTTGGGTTATTATTGATCAACTGAATAAATCGTATAATTTTCTTCATATTTGGGATACTCTGTCTCTAGATCAACTTTCTTAGTTACATATTAATGATATTGTTGGGTAACATGGGGTTCCCCTCTCTATTGTATCCAATCATGATCCTAGGTTCACGTATAAATTTTGGAAATGCCTTCAGAATTCATTAAGTATTAATTAAATTTCAGTACAACTTTTTATCATCAATATGGTAGGTAGTTATAATGTATAATTCAGACATTAGAGGATATGCTATGTGCATGTTCAATGAATTACTATGGAAGCTGGGATCAATATCTTTCGTTGGTTGAGTTTTTTTATAATAAAATTTTTCATTCCAGTATACATATGGCACCATTTGAGGCATTATATTGAATGTGGTGTTGAACTCTAGATTTTTGGGATGAATTGGGTGAAAGGAAGTTTATGGGACTAGAATTGGTAGAAAAAATGACATAAAAAGGTCAGTTGATTTAGAAATACATGAATACATCTTAGAGCATGTAGAAAATTTATGCGAATAATCGAAGGAAGGATATTTCTTTTAATGTAGGTGATCACGTCTTTCTCAAAGTTTATCCATGGAAAAGTGTGATGAATTTTGGTAAGAAGGGGAAGATAAGTCCAAGGTTTATTGGACCCTATGAAATCCTAGAGAAAATTGGATCAGTTTCTTATAGAGTGGATTTACCTCAAATTATATCCCATGTAAAATTTTTTTTTCTTGTTTCAATATTAAGAAATTATATGCCAGATGCATATCATGTTTTCAGTTCAGAAGTAGTTCATTTGGAAGAGAATCTTTCTTATTAGAAACAACCAGTACATATTCTTAACCATAAAGAGATAGTGTTGCTGAATAAGGTGATTCATCAATTTAAGGTTTTATGGAAAAATCATATGGTTGAATAAGAAAAATGGGAATATAAAAATGCTATGAAGGAGAAATATCCCCACTTATTTGATAAGTAAATAAAATTGCAAGGGTTCAATTTCTAAAAGTTGGGAATGATGTAACATCCTAGGTATTTATAAAATAAAAAATTTCATATTTATTAATATATATGAAGTATTTAGTAATTTTTTATAAAGTGGTGCTATGTCAGATAGCATACCCGACATGAAACAATGAGTTTTTCTGAAATCTTACATTGTACACAAGACTGAGTTATACCCAAAAAAATAATATGTTTTCATATTATTATTTTAAATAGTAGTTATTGTATGTCCTTTGTATTATAAAGAATGAATATAACTAACAATATTATGTTTACACATGTTTATTAAATATTTTTACTTTCTTCTAATAAATTTTAGAGTCTTAAAATGAGAATAAATCCAATTTTAAGCATAAATACTCTAATATTTTTATATGGTATTTTTAATGCATTTTTATAGAGAACCCTTTTTAAATATAGTTTTTGTCACTTTTATATGCTACATTTTAAAAAATAAAATTCTTCTTTGGAATTGGGATATCAAAATTTACTTTGGTTGACTTTTTGGTATTTTTCTGATAATATTCATTTTTTAAAGATTAATGAAAAATACTGAATTTTAATTCAAAACTTCTTTTTTTTCGAATTTATTTATATTGTAGATTACACTTTAACATGGTTTTAATGTATAATTATACTATGTTTTTATTATTTAATCCAATTTTGGCCATTGTAAGTAATTTCACATTTAAATTGGATATAAACACATTTTAATCTTTTGGTGGTTTTTACTTTTTGAAAACCTGTTTCTTGAATCTGTCAACGGGATTAACATTAAATTTATTTCAGTATCTTTTGAAATTTTAATTTTCAAAAATTTACATACATTGTTTTAATAAATATGAAAAATTTGGTCTAATATGATCAAAATATTTTTTGGTGAATAGTAACTTTATTATTTTATTTCTTTGTCCACTTACTTAAAATATACTCCAACCATGATGAGATAATAAATAAAATATTCTCAATATATTGAAATTTTATTATTTTAATATCATAACTTAAATCCTTATCTACTTCTATTAAATGGGAAAGGAATTAATCATTCACGTGTACATGTGAACTGTCACCTCTACGAACCAATCTAATTCGTTTTCTATAACCATCTCTCATTACTGGTTATAAGAATAAAATTAATGTTCATATGTGATATTTATGAAATATTAATCATTATAATATAATAATAGAACAATTATGTTCTTACTTCCATGCACATAAAAATGATAACATCGTTCGTGCGTACGTGTGAACTATCACCTCCACGAAGTGATGCGTCTCATTTTTGTTCATTATATCACATGTATGATATATATAAGTATATTTAAAATAATAATATGATATTAATTATGATATTATAATTATTTAAAGATAAAATAATAATTACCTTACTTCCATAATGATCAATGAAAAATGAAGATGTTACTCATGCGTACGTACAACTTACCATCTCCATGAATATAGCATTGTTAATTTTTCATAACCACACTTCATGGTTTGATTTATAGGTATAATTTATGAATTAAAATGATTATAATTTCCTGAATACTATTCTTGAGATGATGAAATAATGACCACATGGACTAGTGACATCAAACCATGTTCATTTTCGACTCAAGTACCAAATATCGACAAAACGTCCGATATGAACATAAATAATTATGAAATTTTTATAAAATGGTAATAAGTGATATAAAATAAATAATAAAACTGAAATTTTTTTCAATAAATTAGAAATTAAACTAAGTTTATTATTCAGAAGAACCAGAAACATACATGACGAATTGAACTTAAGGTAAGGGACTTCATCTCAATCTTCTTTTATTGAGGCATATTTCGATGTTATACACCACCTTCTTTTATAAGATGTATAATTAACCACATTGACATTTAATTTCATTCAAATGTTTATGAAAGTAATATTTTTTCATTGAATCATTTTAAAAAATGAAAAAAGTAATGTTTTTTAATGTACGCGACGATAATGAATTTTTTTTCACCGTGATCATTATTTCATATTTAGATTCCCCTACAAGCCAAAATATTATTTAAAGGAAAAGAAAACCCTTATTCCATTTTTGGATGTTTTAGTATTTAAAATTGTATTGAAAGTGGATTGAATATTTCAATATCTTGAAATGATATCTTGTGATTACATATTAAATGTTAAGAGTGGAATGTTGATAATTTCAATCTTTTATGTCTTATGATTATATAATTGTACTTGTACATTTGATGGGTGGTTACGTGATAAACCAAATATGGATGGTTGTGTGATAAACTGAATATGGGTGGTTACATGATAAACCATGTATGTGTAGTTACATTATAACTTCAAATTCATTGGGAAGGGAAGTCGTCTATATGACTATTCCATTTGTAAGAGTGATATGTGTGGAAGTCAATCGTATAGTTATTATATTTAAATATGATTATGTACCAAGTTACCTTTATATGTAATATGTGATTTATATGAGTTTTTTGAGAATATTTTAATAAAAAAATGGTTATAAACATTCTTATATTCATTGAAGAGCATTTACTACTTCATAAAGGTGAAAAGTATTACTTTATGATTAAGTATTCATAGTTTACATGTTTTCTCAAGACTAACAGTTTTCCTTCTTTGTGTATCCCTTACGGATATTTTTATGCTCATCCCAAGTTTTGAGATTTTTTTCACATTATTTAAAGAATAATAGGTTCAAGTATAGTATTAAAGAAAATTTATGATTCTTTAACATGAAACAAAACCATGTTTCTTTTGAAATGTTTTTTATGAAAAAATGGATAGTGAGTAAAAGTGTCTACCTTATAATATTTAAGTTTTTATGTACGATTTATGACCTAATTATCTAAATATATAAACCTTAAAAGTTACTCTATGTGAATTAATGTAAAATTATTGACTTATTTAAATATTATGTAATGTATAAGGCTGGGTCCATAATTTGTTTTACCCTTATCCCTCAGAATTGAGTTTACTATGAACGGATCTGCAACCGCCACCAACTAACTACACGATATTGGCGTATGAAATTAAAAACACATTTTATATAAACATAAATAAAATATAATTTTTATTTTGATTCATCAAAATAGGGATTATAATGATATCATTTTGGAAAATTAATACAAACTACCTTCCAATGGTATTAGTGTTCATCCTGTTTAATATGCGTATCTTGAAATCGATCCTGTCTTCATAAACAAGATGAGGAAGTGTAAAGCTTAAAAAATACATCATCTTTGATATTTATTAAATTTAATTTTATTTAAGATAAATTAAATCAAAATTAAATTAAAAATATAAGTAAAAAATATATATTGATTTCAAATGAAATATCAAAATTCATGAGAAAAATAGAAATTAAGTGGTTTAGTAATCAAATATCAATTGATTCATTTTTTATCTCTATATTTATTTTTGCACCACGTATCCATTGATAGATACCCTAATATTTCTAAAAATAATATTTCTTAATTTATTTTTCTAAAAAACGCATAGCTTAATGAAATAAAACACTGATGATTTTCAAATATGATATCAGTTTTACTAGATAATTTCATTTTTCTTTTAGAATCCATTTTTATTATAATTTTTATTTTTAAAATAAAATTTTAATTGTGATTAAATAAAAAACCAAAATCATAAAAAACCACTCCTCTCTCATGGTGATCATTTATATATCATTACAATAGTTCTAATAACAATATAATGTAGAAATAAAAAATTAAGGGGAAAAACAACAATAATAGAATATAAAAGACATATAATATGAAATTGACATAAAGAATTATTTAATATCAAATTAAGTAGATGGGGAAGATGATATGATTTAGATTGAAATTTTATAATAAAAAAATAAGAGTTAGAAATAAAAATTCAAAATTTAAATTCATATATATAACCAAATGAAAAACAAGACAAAAATTAAGTTTCTTACACCAGAGTATGTGAAACAACTGAATAATTAAGAAAAGTATGAAATATGTGAAGTGGAAGGTGATAAAAGAATATAGGGAAAAAATTATCCATGTATTATTTAATAAAATAAGAAAAAAATAAATTTATAAACATATTTAAAGGTAGAGGTATAAGAAAATACAACACTTAAAAAAATTACTAAAAATATAAAACTCAAAACCTAGATATCATTAATCAAAAGTGAAATAAAAAAATAGATATGAAACTAAAATTTTAAATCTAAAAATTTATGACCAAACATGAAAGTGTGGAAAAAATTTAAAGCAAATTATAAAGTGTATTCCAATATGTATAATAAATAAGAGGTGATAGAAAGTAAGTAATGGGATTAAAAATACATAAAAAAACAAAGAAAATTAAAAAAAATATTCAATGTGGGAATAAATGCATATGTTATAATACATAATCAAATATAGAATAAGGATTTTAAGGAGAAAAAAAATATGATAAGGATTTTATGTAAAAGTAATAGGATAACTAGAATTAAAAGTCAATTTAAAATACCACAATCTAGAAGATGAAATACAAATAATGAAAACTAATTGTGAATGTATATATAATATTGGAAATAAAAGGTTAAAAATAATAAATAATAATAATTTCATTTAGGTAATATTCAAGATAATTAATGTATAATAATAAATTTTTAATAAGGATAAGGAAATAAAAAATTAAATATTTAATAAAATTGAAGAAAATAGATTAAAAAAAACATGTAAAAGATAAAGTCATTATAAAGAAGAATTCTAATGGTAAATAAAAGAACGTGAGTTATAAGTATAATTATAATTTATAAGATATAATACATAATACATAAGACATAATATGAATCATAAGTACAAGTAAATTAAAAACATAGAAGATTTGAATTTAATAGAAAAACTGAAAAATAGAAGAAAAATTATATGAAAAAACACATATGAATCCACTATAAAAAAATAATTGTTAAAAAATAATTTAATGAAAAGAACCAAACATGAGGTAAAATCGAAGGCTAAAATTCAAAATCCAAAATTGAGAATCATAATAAGTAGAAGAAATAATTAAAAAGGAAAAAAAGATGAGAAAAATAATGAAAAAGAAAATGTTAAGTTTAAAATATAGAAGTGTTAGTTGAAAAAATAATAAACTAATTCATAACATGAATTTTATATTGAAGCAATTTGTAGAGGCACAAAATTGGAGTATAATTAATTATAAATGCAAATAGAAATAATAGTAGGAACAAAAGTTTGAAGAAAAAAATAAATAATACTATAAACTCAAGTATAACCAAAATAAAAATCAAAATAAGTAAAATAAAAATTAAAAATTTATAATCTAGAAATTATAATCTTTAAAAGGATTTATATGCATAAGATAGAGAATAAAAAGATGAAAAAAATACAAAAAGAAACAAAATAATATTCTGAAATAAAAGATGGAATAATGTAAAATGAAATAAAAACTGAAATATTAAAAAAATACAGGTTCCAAATGATTAAAATGAATTAATCCAAAAGTAGAATTTGAATTTAAGGATGCAAGAATACAGAAGTAGTAGTTGAATTTGAATTAGAAGTTTGAAAATAGTGACATAAACAAAGTGAAAGTAGACATTAAAGGATAAGTAATGGTATATATAGAAGAAAAAAGAGATGTAAGAGTGAAAAGAAAAAAAATACAAGTCATAAACATGAGCATATTAGTATAATGCATAAGTTTAAGTTAATGATATAAATGTAGAAGTCATAAGTAATACCTATAAATGCAAGAAAATGGAAAAGGGTTAAAATATATAATTTGATCTAACATTATCATTAGATAATTTCATAGTGATTGAGGAATAATTTTTTACATTTAGAAATAGATGGATAATTATTCTGAAATATGAAAAAATCCCAATATGAGGTTGTTTGTTAGGTCTTAACACATTGATTTATATTTTTAATGATTTATATGTAAAATAAAATTTATTTTTCAACCAACCCATTCAAACTGCATATTGGATTCTCATAGGGTCTATTTATACATGTAATAATTTCATTGAGGATCAATTTTTTATGATTTTATAACTATTCAAGTCCATTTTATATGTTTTAATCTATTGATGAATGTTTTTATACCTCTAAATCAATAAAAACATTCTTTTGGTCATTTTTAGAAATCAAGAAGTAATATTAATATGGGATATTTTCCAACATTTCAAAAACTCAAAAATATTCATTTTCTTATTATTTAATTAAAATCATAGTATTTTTTGACCACTTAATGTATTTTTTTAGTTTTAAATAAATATAATCATACTTTTAATCATTTTAGACAAACATATGTAGAATTTACCTATAGTCTATTCTTAAAAATAAAAATTAAATAACAGTAGTTTTATTATGATTTAATGATAATATAAAGTCGTTTTCTATGTTTTTATAATTTCACACATGTATTTAATTTTTAAATAGAAACTGATTTTTTTTCCTTTTGATAAAACCATAATTCAGATTGATGTGCAGTCTATCCCAAGATTTAAAATATTAAACAAAAGTTATTTTTATTTAATTTAATGAAATTTTTTTGTCTTTTATTTGGTTATAACCCTTCTAAGCTTGTTTATAGGTACTTTTAAAATAATGAAAAAAGTGGTCATTATGACTACACCACACATAGGATTTAAATACATTTTATTCACACATTTCATAATTAAATATAACATTTTTTTCCTGGTGATTTCATAATAATATGAGGTTATTTTTTGGTTATGGCCCTTTGATGATCTGTTTTAATTAGTTCTAAATATAATAATACATTTTTTATGTTCATTTTGACTATATCATAAGTCAAATTGACATTCATTATATCCATACATATCAAAAAATAATCAAAAAATTACTAGCATTTCATGAAAATATAATTTCATTTTATAAGTGTTGACCTTTTGGAACATGTTTTTGAATTTAAAATCATTAATAACACACTCTAGTCCTTCTAAGAAAACCCTATATCAGATTGGTCTATTGTATATTCATACATGTCACAAATTAAATGGTAATAATTTTCCAATGATTTCATATTAATCCATGTTTGTTCGGTTTTGACCCATTAATGTATGTTTTTATGATTTTTAAATAAAAAAAATACTATTTAGATCATTCTTATCACATTGTACATCATATTTTTGTGTGGTGTATTCATATAGGTCAAAAATTAATCAATTATCTTCATCCTAGAATTTTTCAAAAATGTTAGGCTATTCTCATGTTTTCAACCTTCGATGAATGTTTTTTAAAAAAATTATAGCTAATAAAACAAATTTCTAGTAACACTGATCGCACTACATGTAAGAATAATATATAGTATACCCATAAATATCAAAACATAATCTATGATTTGTCCGATGATTTCAATAAAATTGATGGTGGGTTTTAGGGTATTAATAATTTTATATATGTTTTTATAGGATTAAATAAAATAAAACATCTTTTTTGGTCATTATGAGAAAATTGTGTGGTGAATTCATAATTTCAAAAATTAATCAATGATCATTTATATAATTTCATGGAAATCAGATGTAATCTACCATTTTTATCATTTTAAATCATGTTTATTACTTTTAAATCAATAAAAGAACAATTTTAGACATTATGAGTTGTTGAGTCTATAAGGTTTCCTTATGACTTTTCCATTCCTCTATGTTTTGAAAATCACAAACACTCTATCTTAAGGAAAATTTTGTTTTATATTAATAAGGAAATTTTCCTTCCCCAAGGAAAATTTATCCTTACATGTTTTTCATTTTTTATTTTATAGTATCTATAAATATAACACATTTTATTTAAATGTCTAAAAATTTGGTTTCATATTCTAAAACCTCGAATTTCTATAGATACTTAGATATAGAGTATTCTGTTTTTAGGATCTGAATTCAAACTCCGAATTCTATGATATTCAGACTCCAAATTCTCTAAAATTCAGACTTTGAATTCCTCAGAATTTAGACTCCTAATTCCTCATAATTCAGACTCCGAATTCCTTAGAATTTAGACTCCAAATTCCTCAGAATTCAGACTCCGAATTCATTAGGATTCAGACTTCAGAATCAATAAAATTTAGGTTCCAAATTCCTTGAAAAACAGAATCCGAATATCCATCTATTATAGACTCCGAATGATTTTTTTCTTAGACTCTGAACTTTATTTTTCCTTGGACTCTGGAAAATCAGATTTGGTTAGGCAACCTTATTTTACTTAAACTTGTTATAGTTAGGAAACAATGTTGTACAATCTGTTTCTAACCAACCATTGGTTGAGTGACACATGTACACATCCCTCCGAAATTCAAGGAAAAATATAACCATTGGAGGAGAGAGCCAACCATTGGAGAAGTGCCAATAAATAGGAGCTCATTTGAATGAGATCCATAACCATTGATCAATCTATAGATTGCATGTGTTGAAGTGATTTCTATAGATAAATACTTTCATGATTTGTGCGTACTGAACACCTTGTTTATATTACTTCATGTGACTCCAATCTTTGTTGAGTACAATTGAGGTATTTTGAGGATAGCAAGATAGAGGTGCAGACTACATTAAAGATTGAAGACTTCCGTGGATAGGAAGACATAGGTTCCGACTACCTTATTTATTGAGGGCTTGTAGGGATAGCAAAACAGATTCTGATACTCCTATCGAGGTATTACCCTGGTGTGGGTAAGACATAATTTCTTGAAAGTATAAATCAAGGGACCTTTATCCAAAGTTGTTGGATACCCTTATTTTTGGGATAAAATATTTATACTTGTTACTTGTTTTTGTTTCAAGTTTATTTCCCCTGTATTTTTCTAAAGGAAGAAAGTATAACCTTCTTATACTTTCTTATTATTTAGTATACTCTGATAAGTAATATTATATACACTTTAATGTAGAATCTTTTTCTTGTAAACTTTTCTTAAGTTTCATTTCTGGAACCATATTTCTATAACCTATCAAGTTTGTAGAAATAAAAGAGATCTTGTGAATTTACCTTGTTTCACCTTGTCAAACATAGTTTTCTTTAAGGTTAAAAATAAATGTTTTTAAACTTAAAATTCACCCCATCTTGTATTTGATAATCTACATCATATTTCAATCCTACATGTGTAAATTTTGGTGAGATTGATGTGTCATATATACTTATATTTTAGAAATTAATCGGCAGTCATTCCCTATGATTTTATGAAAATTTGAGGTCCTTTGCTTATTTTTTATTCTATGAGGCACATTTTAAATGATTTTTGAATCAAATAAAACTAATTTTTGGTCAATATGAAAACAACACACATCGTATTAATGTATGATCTACTCATACATCTATGAAATTAATCAACGACCATTCTCCTATGATTTCATGACCCTTTGATGCATGTTTATAAGGTATTTTGTAAAAGAACGCTTTTGGTTATTCCAATCTCACCAAACTTTGGATTTATCTATACTGTGTAAGTGTAAATTCATATGCAAGGATTAGATCATACTAAGTGACTCCATAAGATAAACATTAAATATGTAGAGTTCCTTCTGAAATACATCTTTCAATGTACGCATACTATAACCTTCTTGTCAATGCAATGGTTCCAGAATATGTATTAGATACATATTTTTCAATAATTTTATGGTTTTGTGGAATTAATTTTTTAATTTCATAATGATTAAACATAATTATATATAACAAATATACCGCCCTTTCGAGATGTTTTTCAATATAAGTAGAATAAGGATATAAAAGAGGAAGTGGATCACTTAATGTTGAGAAAATGGAACTGGAGTCATTATAATGAATCAGATATTGAGTAAAAATCATTCCAAAATTAATCATTCTATATTTAATCAATAATATTTGAGGTTAAAGACTTCAAAATGATTCAACACTTAGTTTAAGTAGTAGAAAATTTAACATAATTATGACTTTTACTAGAATAAGAAACAAAAAAATTACTTAAGATGTGTCATATTCTGGAAGTAATTTCCCTATCAATTATACGACCTAAGAAATCCACATCTAAATAACTCTTAAAAATAAACTCGGATCTATAGAAACAGAAATTTCCATGTTAGAATATAGGATTCTTCACAAACCTGAAAACATTCTTTATTTGATCTAACTAAAATATAAAGTAATTGTGATTCATCAAGACAAGGATATGGATGATATCAATTTAGAAAATGAATAAAAACCATCCTATAATGATGGTTATGTTTGTTTCACCATCATAAATATATCTAATAATCAATCATTTCAACATATCCAAGAGGGGAAATATAAAACATTAATAATTCACCATCCTTTAATTTTCTTAAATGTTATTTCAATTAAGTTAAATTCAATTATAAATAAATCTAAAATATAATTAAAAATTATATTATGATCTCAAATAATATATTAAAATGCATGATACAAATAAAAATTAAGTGGTTTTTCAATCATAACTTATATGAATCATATGTGCTCAGTATAGTGCTCCGGAAAAAGTTTCCCTCTTGCAAGGGTCTTTATAGGGTCCAAAATTAAAAAATAATATATTTACTTCCATAAAAACATGTTTATCTAATAAATTCTACACAGATTATTTTAAAATATTATATCTCATTTTCAATATATTTTAATTTTTATTTCAAATTTCATTATTCTTAATAATGATAGTAATTAAAATAAGTCAATGTTAATAAAATAAAAATAACGATTCATATAAAAAACCATAATAATGGAAAACCACACTACCCTATGGGTAAAAATTTATATATCGAGACATAAATTATTAAGAGAAGAAAATATGGAATATAAAAAATGTAAAAATTAAAATAAATAGAGAACAAAAGGAACAGAAATAGAAAGGAATGTAATGATAGTGTTAGCATACAATGAAGTAAATAAGGAAAATGATAAAAGTTATAAGGAAAAAATACGAAAAAATAAATAAATGTTGGAAACAAAAGTTGAAAAAGAATATAAAAATGAAGAAGATTAATATGAACTAGATGTAAATTGATTTTCAAAATCTAGTGTTGGAGTAATAATAGAACAAGTATGTAATTTTTGATGGAAGAAGTTATAGTGGAAAAGGAAGTTAAATATAAAATGGAAATATTAGAAATAGATGAAGAAATAACATTATCAAAAATGAAATCCAAAACAATAACATAAAGTAATGTTAGAATAAAAAATAATAACACAAATTAATTTAATGAAAAATTGAAAATCAAAACAAATATATGATAAATCAAAATTAAAAGAACCAACCACAGATGAAGCAAAAATGTGATATATGAAAATGATGATAAAATGTGAATTTTAGGGGAATTAGTGGAAACATATGATGAAATAGAATCCAAAATTTATAAACAATAGAAATGTAATAGATGGTAGTAAAGATAAATAATATTGATAGAGAAATCATAAAAAATAACAGGTATAATATAAAATAAAAATAAAAAATATGAATAAATAAATAAATCAAAATACAAGATCAACAATATAGTAAGAATTTGAAGTAGAAACACAAAAACATAGAATATGGATTTTATGTAAATGTAAATGGATAACTCGATTCAATGTTAAAATAAAACAATCATATTATAAAGTAGAAGTAGAAGGAATAATTCAACTATAATTTTTAATGTAGAACCAAAACAGGAAGTAGAAAGTGAAAAAGAATCCAAAATCCAAAATACATAAGGAGAAGTTGAGTGGATTATAAGTAGAAGAAAATATGTATTAGTATGATATAATAATAAAGATAAAATACTTAAGAAAAAGGAAGAAAATAAAATTCCATGAATTTATAAAAGGTGAAGACATTACGTATTAGAATTTTAGAGGTAAAAGGAAGAGCTAGAGTTTTATGTTAATATAGAAGTAAGATTCAAGAAGAAAGAAAACAAATCATAATATTTAGTAAATGAAAAATATAGAATAATTGGAACAAAATGAAAAAACCTAATGAAATTTCTGAAGAACAAACAAAACAATGAATCAAATATAAAAATACAACTAAAATTACAAATTGAATTTGAAAAAAATGTTAAAATAAAACTAGATGTAAAAGAAAAGGCTTGTTAAATTACAAAATCAAGAAATAAAGGATGAATAATTTATCCAAATGAAGAATAAAAAGGGAAAGTTAATGAAAAAGAGAAATTAAAAGGATAAAGATGTAAGTATCAAATGAAAAGACAGTAAATAGAAGAACAAATGGAATTAAAAACTAAATAAATGAGAATTGGTGAAATATAAGAGACAAATTTTTAAGGAATAGTAATATAAGTAATAGTATATAGAATTATTAAATGTAAAATACATATGTAACAATATAAACTCCTTTATAAATATATGTCAAATCAGAATAAGAAAAAATAGTATAAAAAAACTAGATGTTTGATGTTATAATATTGAAATAGTTGTTGGAGGATAAAAAAAGAATAAGTAGTTGAAAAAAAATATGTGGAATAAAAAACAATAGAAGAATAAAAAATAAAATCATAAATAAAGGAAAATGACAAAATGGAAAATAATAACAAAAAATATAAAATCCAATATAAGAAAAGGTATGAATAAAAATAGAGTATCTAAATCTATTGTAACCAATAATAAAGAAGTATTAGTTGAATATAAACTAGGATTAGAAGCTAGAATCAGGAGTAATAAAAAAACTCAATATAAATTGAAGGTAAGAATTAAGGGTAGAAAAAGAATAAAATATAGTATTTGAAGCCAAGATAAGAAACATACGCCATAAATATGAGCATATTAGTTGATGGAATAAAACACACAAAAATAGAGATAAAAGTATAATTCCTAAAGATTACCTATAAATAAAAGGAAACATAAAAGGGTAAAATCCTAAAAAAATAACCTCGAATTATATTGAAAAAATAGGAAACTGATTTCTGAATAATTATTGATATGTAAGAATAGATATCCCATTAATCTGGTATGTGGTGAGCTCACAACTTGAGGTCATTTTTTAGATCATGACACTTTGATGAAAGTTTTTCAAGAATTTTTATTCCAATAAACCTATATTTAGTTATTTTGACCATAATTTAAATTAAATTGACCTATGTATATCTAAAAATATAAAAAATTAATCAATATGCGATGTCTTGTGATTTACCAATTAACCATATAAAGTACATTTTGACTTTTAAATCAATATAAATGATCAAAATATTCAGTTCAGCAAAACAATATATGAGTTTGATGCGGGGTCTCCTCAAACATGTCTAAAATTAAATGAATTTATTTTTCCTGTGATTTAACTAAAATATAAGTTAATTTTCTAGGTTTTTAACCATTAATATAAATTTTTTGACTTTTAAATCAATAATAACAAGCTTTGGGTTATTTTGAACAAACAAGTCAGATTGACATGCGTTCTATTGCTACATGTCATAAATTAAAAAATTACATGGATTTTTCTACAATATAAGGTCATTTTACATTAAATGACACATATATTCATATTTTTAAATACTTTTACATTTAATAAAACTTTAATTCTGGTCATTATAACTACAATGGATGTTAGATTGACATAACTTTTTTTTCAGAAATTACCTAAAATTTAATGTGAATATAAAATTGTTTTATCAGTTTTGGTACCTTTAATATTTATATAAAGGTAAAATGGAAAATTAAATCATACAAATAAATTCTGATATCATATTTCTGGGTTTTTGGTTCGTATAGATCAGATATGAATCAAATATAATATTTCTTAGTTTTCCTAAAATTTTATCTTGTTTGCTCATTTTTTGATCCCTTTTTTCCATGTATTTTTAAATATAATAAGATTAACATTTTAGGAGTGGAAGATTTATATTTAATGTTAAATAATTTATGAATGAGTTATCATAATGAATCTGTGTTTTTGTGAAACTCATTCCAAAATCTGTGAGTGTGTGTAGCATGAACAACAATTGGGTGGAATACTATCCAAATTCTATAATCAACTTCAATAATAGGAGGATTTATAAAATTATTCTTCTTTATAGAAGAAGAAACTAACAATTTTCCTTGGAATTTATATGTTATTTAAGTACTTTTATAATCCATTATAGATCCTATAAAATCTAAATTAGAATAAATCTGAAGAATAAACTCAGATCTAGATGATTAGAAAAGTCCGTGCCAGAAGATATGAATGTGTACAAACTTAATTTTACATTTTATAGGTAGGATCAATGGATTTCACCCCTTCCAGAGATTTATTTGACCTGGTATTTACCATAAAAAATCAAATTTTATCATCCAGTATAGATCACTGATTGATGCTTCTTCTATATAGTCCATATCAAGATAAATAATCCCAACATCCCTCCTCATAATAGGTAGAATTGTGTTTCCCCCAGTACTCAAACCCGAGTTCACTAAGAACGCATGTGAAACCAAAAAAAATTGACCTCCTGGATATTAAAATGTTAACATAAACACACAATTCAATAAAACATAATTAAAATATAATGATCATTATTACTTATCAAAAAAATGATCTGAAAGAAATCATTTGAGAAAATGAATAAAAATCTCCAACAATTGGCATTAGAGGTTTTCCTGCTAAAATCAATGTGGCCAGGAATAAAAAAAATATCATAATTTCACTTAGGGGTAGTGTAAATATGCAAAAATCCATTCTCCTTCTATATTAATAGAACAAAAACACAAGTAAGAGCATAAACTAAATTATAAACATAAGAAAAATAAAATTACGTAAAATAATAATCTACAATATAAAATATCTAATTGAAAGTATAGAAATGGATATTGATGCATACGTAAGAGAATAAATAATTGAAACATAATAAGTTGAATATAAACATAATATGAATGGAAAATATTAATAGCAATAAAAGAGAAAATAAAAAACCTAAAATCCAAAAGAAGAAAAGGTAAGAAGAAATATGTAGTATTGGAATCTAATCTTGGAATGAAACCAGTAATGGATGTTGAAACTGAATTAGATGTAGATTATAGAAACTAGAGTTATAAAAGAAGTAAAATTGAATGTTGATAAATAAATTATGATAGATTTATAATATAATATATAAGTTCATTCCAAAATAAAAAAATAACCCCTAAACTTGAGCATATTAGAAAAAGGCATAAGTCGTAGAAAAATAAGTAAAAAAGGAAAGTCATTAGTTTTACCTTGAAATAGAAACAAATGATAATGGGTTAAAACCTCTGAAATGATATCATATTATCATGAAATCATTGAAAAATTGTTCCTAAATAATTTTCAACATAGGGAAATGGATGTCCTGTCAATATCAAATGTGTTGAGCTCACTATATGAATACGTTTGTTTGGTCTTAAGTCAATGCTAAATGATTTAAATATTTTTATAGTTTTTCAATCATTTTGATCACACTTCATATTTGATTCTTTTGATGTCTATTGATACATTTAATAAATTAGTCAATAATTTATTTCCTATGAGTTTATGAAAATTCAACATACTATTCTATGTATTTACCCTTTGATGTATGTTTTTTGGATTTTAAATTAACAAAACACACTTTCATTAATTTAAGAAAAACTAATTTTCATATTGATGTGGGGTATATTTCAAAATTTCAAAAATTAAATAAAATTAATTCACATATATTTTAAACACAATTTTGGATCTTGTTCAAAATTTTGACCCTTTGATGCATGTTTTTTATATTTTAAATAAAACTAATAAATTCAGTCATTTCAAACAACCCACGAGATAGATCGGAATGAAGTCTCTTCATATATGTAATAAATTAAAATATGGATGTTTTTCAATGATATAACAGATTTATGGGATCATTTTCTTGGTTATGACCCTTAGATGCTTGTTTTTGAAATTTTTTAAATCTAATAAATTATTACGTATAATTATTATTACCACAATGCACATCAGATTGACATGTAATGTACTCATAAATTTCATAAATTTTATTTGAAATATAAACTCATTATCTTAGTTTTTTTAATAACCCATGATTTTATGATATATTTCTCAATAAATAAATTTTATTTCTTTGACATCTTGTGTTATACACAACATTGAGTTTAAAAGATCTTCGATATAATGTTTATATTTTATTATTTAAACATCACCATTATAATCTAATCATTAAATTTGGTGGTATGAATATAAATAACCATATTATGAAAAATATCTATATAATGGTTTTAGATAAATAAAACATATTTATAATTATGTGCTCAATCTTCAGAAAATTCGTTTTTTGCTATAAAAATACGTATTTCTAAAAAATGGGTTTTACATTTTTGTGAGTGAAAATTTTAATTAATTTTTAGAAATTTTAGAAATTTTAGTTCATTAAAATTATATAATTTTTGAAATAATCATATCAAAATTATCTTCGGGTTATATTTTTGTATTTTTCTGAAAATATCCATATTTTAGTGAATAGTTTAAAACAACGTTTTTTTGTTGAACTGTTGTTTATTTTTATTAGAAATTACTATTATGGTTTTAATTTCATTATAATATAACATAAATTTTTTTTATCTAGAGATATTATAATTAATTAATTACAAATCTCTATTTTATTATCATTTTGTATACGATGATTTTTATTCTACAAAACATATTTTCCTAAAAACATTTTTAAGTGCAAAATTGTTTTCCATTTTAATTAATCATAATAATCCATACTGATGAATGATTTAATTAAAATTTATATTATATATATATATGAATTTAATTTCATATAATGATTATTACTTTTCACAAAGTTAATGTATGATCATCTAATAATTGAAAATGTATTTTTTTTATAAAAACCTATTTTTGTCGGGTTTTACATCACTAAATTTAAATTAAATTCTAAAAAATATATAATTTAATTCTACAAATATGTACTCAATATTTTGAATTAGGGGGGTCAAAAAAATTTAAAAATTCAATTTTATTTTTAGGCATTCTGAATAGTAACTATGGTATATTTTATAACCCTAGTAAAGAGGAAATGAGGTAATAAAAGTTAAAACTATAAATTAAATAGTTAAAATATCAAAAAAAAATTCATTTATACAATTTTTTGAGTTATATTCAACCAAAGGTATTCATAAGGAGTAAATTAATTTATTTTAAAACATTATTTTTAATTTGGGATCCGAATTTAGTTTAGATAAGTTTTATTTTAATCAAATTAAAAACAATTTTTGGAGACTTTGCAATTAATGGTGTCATGATGAGATGAAATTTGATTTTTATATGATACAAAAGCATAAATAAATTCATTTTTTATTAATTAAATAAAAAAATTCTTAAAAGTATATTATTAAATTATTTTAAGGTAAAATGATTTTTACTCTTAAATATGGTATCTTCCTAAAACCTGTTTTTCATGATTTTTCTATTTATATATTAAATGTTTTTTATACCACCTATGTAAATTAAATCTAATAAAACAGATTCAATATTTTTAATCAACTTTTACAAATTTGGTTATAAGTCCCCTTTTATTTTTGTTCATATTATTAACATAACATGGTAAATTTTTATGTTATCATGGTTATGATCTAAATGGATTTAAGGTCGTCTACCTAGAAGAAAAGGATTAAAATATATCAAAAGTATTAAAAAATGTGATTGGTTGAATTTAATTCAACCCTACCACATCTTATCATCTGATTTTGGGTACCTTGGTTCCACTTGAAAAGACTATGTCATATATTATTTAATCATTTACGTAATTGCAAGTGTGTCCTTTCCCTCCCTTATAAAAGGATACCCCTAATACTCTCTTATACACAATTCATGATCCATATATATTTTCCATTACCTACCATAATACCTTCATATATTTATTCCCCACTTTCAATATCTTGTAATTTTCCTAGAGGACCATCTTATAATTGATTAATGTGTAATCCCAAAGAGGTTTCTCAACAAAGAGGTGCGACTCTTAACTTAGTACACTCATTTTTTTAATTTTACCAATTAAAAATCTATGGAATAGATTATAAAAAATGAATTCAATATAATTAATTTATATAATTGTTATTTTTATGATGGAAAACAATTATTAACCTCAATCCCATCTGTTGGAAATTGATAACATCACTTATGTGTATGTGTGGACCAACACCTCCACGAAGCGATGTGAATTTTTCATATCCATTTTACATGGATATTAATAAATATATATTTAATATATATATATTTTATATATTAAATAATAATGATTATATATGTGTTATTTATTATTTACCATTATTTTGATCCATCTGTTAATATGTTAAAAAAACATTCATGCATACATGCAACCTACCATCTCTATAAATGGTATAATTCATTTTTTTTCTACAATTTAATTTTGTGGATGACTATAAATATATATATATATATAATATATGACATTAACATACTTATTAACATTTTTAATATGATGGAACCATGATCAATGTGTAAGGACCATGACTTTTGAACCAAAACATGCATGAAAAGAGAATCATTTATCATCAGAAATCAATGTTTTAATAACATATTATTTATAAACAGGTTTTAAGATGTTAAAATTAATTTATTTATGGTATTATATATATTATTATGGTTCTATATCACATTTATAATAAATTTATATTTATTATATATAAGTTTTGAAAGAGTATGGATTAAGATGAGACACAAGCTAAGGGTTTTACTGTCTCACTTGTATTTATGTGAGACTTATTCCATATTCACCACACTTTCCTTTGTGCGATTTATATACTACCATGAATGGAATTTATTATTATTTTTATAAAAATTAATTTGATATAATAATCCAAATAAGGTTCTCTCTTTCATGAGTTTTCTATTTAGAGATAAAAAAGTTATGATGGTTTATCATCTTAAATTATCTTATTTGGAGATATGTTATTTTATACAGATTTCTTCATTGATGATGTTTATTTACATCCCTTTAGAACTGTTATATCATTAATATTATTATTTTTATTATATTTAAAGATTATTTTTATGTAATTATTTCATGGTTCCTATAATTTTATAGTTACAAATGTTGTTAGAGACTTCTGTTTCAATCTCATTTATATAGTAAGGGATTATTTAAACATAAATTCCTATGGATAAAATTATATGACACTTATATTATAAATATAGTTAATTTTTCATATCTTATGGTTATTTTTATAATTTTATGTTTTTATAAAATTTTCCTCTCTTTAGTACTCAAAATGGTTTAAAAAACTATTTTTAAGAAAATCTATTCTAATTTATCCTTTTTGGTCAGAGATCCATTTTATTCTACATCGATGTTTTATAAAATATTTTTATGAATGATTTTGGATATTTTCCCATGTTTTTTCAGATTCATTTTTACCCAATTTTGAAATTTTTGAAAAATATATCTAAATATTTTTCATGTAATTTTCTGAAAAATGTACAATGGTGTCAAAAAAATATTTATTTAAACAATTATAACATGAATGAAATTTCTCTTCATCATAAATGGTAAATTATTTGAAGAATATTTAATGTGATTTTAAATTCATTTTAAATAAATTATTTTATACTATTTTTCAAACACTTTTTTATTAGATTTCAAAATAAAAAGGGTATTTTCCCCAAGAAATATCCCAGTTATCCATTAAATTCATTTTTCATCTAGAATAGTATCCCTTTATGTTACTTTTTGTTTATAGAGGATATGATTCAATGATTCCATAAATATTCATTATTTGTATGGTTTAGGATTTTAATAACAAGCTATTTAAGAAACCTATTTATCTTTTATGAGTCATACTAAGCTGAAATTATAAAAATTATATGAAACTCATTTTATTTACATGGTTTATGTTATGATGATATTATGTTCGTTTTATGATCTTGTGGCATGAATATGAATGATTTTCATTATGTGATGGGTGGGAGAAAAATTATAATTCCACCGAATTCATTGGGTAATGATTTATATCTCATGTGATAATTATGAGAAATAAGTTTATCTGATTGATCCAATATAGGAAAGAAGTATATGGTCTTGATCAACTATAGGAAACAACTCAATTTTCATGATCCACTATGGGAATACTATGATGATGTATAATTGTTTTATGATATGGGAAACATGTGTTGATTCTTTATCCACTAGTATTCGATGGTCTACATAGATAACTATGATATATGAAATAGTTTATCTACATATGATAATACTAAAAATTTATGACCAAAACTTTAGGTTCATGGTTTATTTATGATGATTTCCCACTATTATGATTCATAAATATTTAAATGTTAATGTTTTATTCCATTAATAATTCTTATAATCTATGATAGATTTGGTATGAACATTGTTAGTCATGGTCATAATCTAATACCCTTATGATTAACCTATCTATTAATATGATCATTGATTGATATATCTTATGTTTACCCTTACTAACCAAATGGAGTCACACATTCATATGTTTCTATTCCCTAGTTTATGAAGAAATTTTTTATGTAAAGGATTTTATGAAGAGTAAAAAGTGAGAAGAATTTATATATTATCAAGGTTATAGTGAAAATTGGTTAAAAGTGGTTTAACTAGAAGATATAGCTTGAAATGATTATAAAACGTTAGAAATGTGATTGGATGAATTTATTTCAACCATATAAAATTTTATCTTCTAATTTTTGGTTCCATGGTTCTAATTTTCATGATCATGATAAATATATTATTTAATATTTTATGTAATTCTATGCGTTTCATTCTCTTCCCTTATAAAATGATATCACCTCCCCTATATTATAAAAAATCCATGAGCCTTATATCTTATAAAAAACATGTCATTATAACTCAATATATTACTTCTATAATTCTAAGAGCTTCTTGTCTTATTAAAATTCTATCATTTCCGTGGTTATTGTGGAATCCAAAAAACGTTTCTCAGGAAAGAGGTATAACTCTTCACTGAGTACTTTCAATTTTATTTCTTATTTGAAAAATTATAAATATATTATTTACATTATAAAATAATATATTTATTATCATTAATATAATTATTATTTTTATGATGATGGAGAAACCATAATCCACATCCTTTAAATCCATTGAAAAATGATAATGTCGCTCGTGCATACGTGTGAAAAAACATATCCATTAAGCAATCCAATTCATTTTTCGCTTCTATTTTACCTTGATGAAAATAAGGGTTGTTTTAATGTATATATATATATATGATATTTATATGATATAATTATGATTCATGAATGGTGAATTATTATTTACCGTTCTTTTTATTTATCCTTCGAAAAGTGAAAACAACTTTCATGAATACGTATGACCTACCACCTCTATGAACATTATAAATCATTTTTTATGTCTGTAAAATTTATGGATGACTATAAATACATATAATTAATGAAAATATATGAGATTTATATCAGGATTAAAATTATTTAGATGATGCAAAAATGATAAATGTATACAGATCCGGACTTCCAAACCTAAACAAGCATGCAAAACAACACAGTTATCACCCAAAACTCTAATGATAATAAAAAATTGTTACTAAAAAGGGGATAATATGTTATACGTAAATAATATATGATATGATATAAATGATTATGGTTCTGTAATACATGTATACATTTACTACATAGGAGTTTTGAATGTGAATGAAAAAATATAAAATTTTATGTAAGGTTTTTCTAATATTACATTTATTTATGTGTGACTTATTCCATATTCACCAATTTCCCCCTTTTTTATGTATACACATCCCATTAATGTATTTTATGTTATTTTCATGAAACTATGAAGATTTTAAATTCCAAATAATGATATCTCTTTTATGAGGCTTTGATTTTGTGTTTACAAATGTTGTAAAGGTTTATCATCTCAAATTTTCTTCTTTGGGACGTTTATTGTAGTATATACCTATCTCATTATTTCCATGATATTTAATGAATCATTTTGTATAATTATTTCATGGACCTTATGATTCCTAAGTTACTAATGTGTTATAGGATTTATATTTCAATCCCATTTTAATTGGGATAATTTATGCTTGAATTTACCTAAAAAAATTATATCGGCCTTATTATATAATTCTATTTCATTTTACTTATTCATGATTTTTTTCTTTTTTGTAACATTTCCCAATCTTTGGTACTCAAAATTTTTTAAAAATTATTCTAAGAAAAAATAGACTTATTTCTCCTCTTTTGATCAGAAAACGTTTTTCTTCTATATCCATGTTGTCTAAATTTATATTTATAATTTTTTTAGATATTCTCCAATTATGGTTTATTATAATTTTGACTAATATTTTTATTTTTTAAAAAACAAATATTCTTTTCGTTTTTTGAATGGTGTAATTTTTACCAAATTTATAAAAAGAATCTTCATTTTAAAAACTATGACATGAACAAAATCTCCCACCAACATTAACACTCAATTTATTTAATCATACATAAAATTTTTAAAAAGGTTATTTTTTTTAAAAATCCATAATATTTTCAAAAAATTAAATATTTTATTTTGAAATGAATAGTGTATTTTCCTCAAGAAATATTTCAGTGATATTTTAAAGAAAATTTTCTTCTAAGATAATATCATTTGATGTTACTTATAAATTAATAGGGATACAATCCTATGATGCCATACTTATTCTTTCTAAAGATGATTTAGGATCATATGGATCATAAGTTTAAGAAACCTATTTATTTTCCATGGGGTTTTTCAAAGATTAAATAATGAACATTATATGAAACCTGTTTTATTTTTATGGGTTATGATTTTTTGATATGATAAATGTTTTATTATATAATAGAACACATATATAAGGTTTCCATTATGTGATAGGTGGGTCTTAATTATATGGACCTCAAATTCATGGGGTAAATCTTTATTTCTCATTAGATAACGATGGGAAAAAAGTTGATGTGCTTGATCCACTATAGTAAATAAGTTAATGTGATTGATACACTATGGGAAACAAGTCAAAGTGTTTTATTCACAATTGGAAACATGGGATGATTCTTCAACTGTTATGATATGGGAAATAGGTAGTGAAGCCTTATCCACTACGATTTGATGGTCTTTATATTTAACCATGATACATGGAATTATTTATATACCCATGATGATGTCACTCTTTTATGACATGAACTTATGGTTCATGATTTATTTTTGATAACTTATTACCCTAATGATTCATGTATTTTGAAATGATAAAGTATTATTCCATGTTTAATGATTAAAATATATTATTTGTCAGGTATAACCATTTTACAATTTGGTCATGATCTCATACCCAAATTCTTATCATATTATTTTAGATGATAATAAATTTATATATCCCATGTTTACCCATACTGATCATCAGAGATCACACTTTATTATGTTTCCTTTCCTAATGATATGAAGAAAGGTTTTAAGTACGGTATGTTAATAAGGATACAATGTAATAAGAATATTATGAGAGACGTTGAGTAATGCACAGAAATAACATGTTTACATATCCAGTATCTAAAGACACTGAACCTTTTCTGTTCTTGGGTGGATAATAATTTTATTTATAGAATATTAAAAAAAATGTAAAATATATTTCTGAAATTTTTGGGTTACTATATTTGGTATCAGGGTAGGGTTTAGTTAATCATCAAAGACCAAGGTTAGAAAAAATTAGGTAAAATCCTACGGATAAATATAATTATATGATAACTTTTTAAAATTTTGGAAATGAAGTGATTATGTGGTAATCCAAGATATGAATCCTTGTTTGGATACTAAAACTTAATATGGTTTTGGAATAAATTAATCTAGGGGTATTAACCTTGGAAAGAGTGGATAAGTATATGTCGGCCATAACTATGGTTCATGGTGAATGTTCCCTTACTGTGCACCTATTTTAAAACTCTATGGGGGATATTATTGGGTTAATCCACATTATTTTTATGAACCATTATAATATATATGTCTATAAAATGGACATGGATGACTTTGGTTAAAAATATGGTTCACAGATTGAAAATATGGTATCATATTTTAGGACATATCATGAATTATTTTTTTATTGCCTATCGGTGAAAGGATGAACAAAAAATTTAAATCGGAAATAATTCTACTTTATAGGTCTTAATACCTATTCACGAGTGATATTTATAACAAATTATGTCATAGAAACTCATCATTGAATATATAGTGATTCATACACCCTAGGGAAATGGCCAAGACTAGCCATGATTACCGAATTTCATATTTTTCTCAGGATGGTTGGATATTATAGAAAATTTGAGAGATATTGACCATTAATATCTAATCCACTCACCAAGTTTACTCAGAAAGGGGGTTATGTTTTCATGGATAAAAAACTATTAATATAATATGATGAAGCTGAAGATAAAGTTGTTCAGGGAAAATATACTCATAGTAAATTACAGTGGAGAAAATTTTGTGATCTATAGTGATGCATCAATGAATGGGCTGAGTATTTTCAATGTAAATAATGATATTTTCATATCATATGACTCACTCCAATTGAAAATACATGAGGAAAATTACAGGACTCATTATTTATAGCTGGAAGCAGTATTTTTTTCATTTAAGATATTGATACATTATCTTTACAGTGAATGGTGTGACATATAAATGGATAATAAAATTTTGAAATATATTTTCACTTAGAAATATTTGAACATGAGTCAAAGAATATTATTGGAAATTATTATTTATTATAATCAATCGATAAATTACCATCCTGTGAATGTCAATAAGGTGTTTTCTGGTTTGAGTCAAAAGGACTATGCTATTTTAGAAATAATAATGATTGAAATATATTCAATACATATGGATATCCATAATATGAGACTTGAATCCATGAGTAAATGAGATATATCATATTTTTCACAGATGAATGTTCAACCATCTATCCATTTAAAGGTTAGGGAGTAATAGAGAGAAGATATATAACTAAAAAATTATGTAAGGGGTGTTCCTATTTTCAACCATGATAGTGATGGAACTATAATGTTTAGGAATAAAGTATGTGTCTCTTAAATACTAGAATTGATTGTAGAACTATTAAATGAAGCTCATACTTCATTATTATCTACACATCCTTGAAGTAAAAATATGTATATAGACTTAAAAGAATATTTCATATGGGATAATATGAAGTGGGATATTTAAGAATATGTGTCTTGATGCCAGGTATTTCAGTAAGTTAAGGTTGTGAGACTACAGTATATGGGTTTATTACAAAAATTATCTACAATTTAAAGAAAATAGGGAATCATTACCATGTATTTCATCAACGAACAACCCAATAAATCTAAATATGAATTTTTTATATCAATTATAGTACATCAATTTATGAAGTCATCAAATTTTACTAAAATTAGAGAATATTTCTCCCTTGATAAACATGATATGTTATAAATTAATGAATTGGTAACATTGAATGGAGTAACACATTATATTCTATTTTATTGAAATCTGAGTTTTAACATAATGTTCTAGAGAAGTCTACTATATACTTTGGATATAATGTTGTGTTTTGATACTATATATCATCCTTAGATAGATGTTCAGTCTAACAGAGAGGCTAGTTTGATCATGTATAGTAGACATCGGTATATTTGGTGTCGTTGTCTCTCCACCATGCTCATTTAGGTTCAGATGCAAGCGAAGGTGTGGTGTGGTGATGATCTTAGCTTCGCGATTTTCGAATTTGAGTTTTGGAGTTCTGATGTTGAAGTCCCTTCCATTGTTCATCGTCCATCAATGGTTCCTCATCTTTATTTCGGATATTCCCTTCTTATGGTTGGTTTTTTATTCTTTGCTGTGTGATGTTGTAGATTCTATGTTGCTTAGGTTTTCTGGATGTCAAGGTCTCCCAGTTTTGATCCCCATGCTCTGTTGTGCCTTTTTTTCCTTTTGTTGTACCAATATTATTCTGGTCTTCTTGTTATCCTCTGTTATTACTTCATGGTCCTTCATGTATGACACCATTTTGGTATTCTTAGATGTATTCCATGATGTTTTGGATCATGATTGTGACTTGTATAAGGGTATAACTTTGAGGGTGCACTTTTGGTTGTTTGTATTGTCCATGGAGGCTCAATGGTATCATGGTTCCTTATTCTGGATCTCTATTGATGAATCCCTCACCATCGCTCATCCTGATTTTTAGGAATATATTTTGGATCTTCCTTTTTATTGTTGTCTGGTTCTACTTCTGACTTACTATGACTGGTGTTCTTTGTGTGTTCCTTTTTGTTTGGTGAGTTGATGTTCGGTGTGGTTAGACCTGAGACGTTTTGGTTGTTTCTTCCCTCAGACCATTATATTATTATCTGGGGTTAGTTGGATCATGCCTGCAATGGTGCATCCCCTTGAGTACCTTTATTTATCTTTCATTTCTATATTGTATGGTTCTCACTTAACCATAAAGTGTTTTTTTGGAAAATCAAAAAAAAAAATTGGTTATATGTTTGCTTTTTTATACAAAAATATCATTCAATAAATAATTCACATGTCTCCTTATGATTCCTTCTATGGCAGGATGTGAGGAACATCTATATTCTTGGATAACGGAGTATGAAATTTATTGCGACCATATATAGCTGATGTAATTCTATAGAATATTATATCCATTCAGTAGCACATAAGAGTAGATCAGGGTCAACAAAAGAAATTAGTCTAACAATCATCGTTGATATATAAAGTTCAAAGATGGTGAAAATGTATTCTTATGAATATCTACATAGAGTAGAGTTATGATATTTTAAAATAATGGAAATGTGAGGATTATATTTATTATTCCCTTATAAATTATTGATCACATCATGATGGTAGTCTATTTCATGGAGCTTCCCTTAAATATCCCTGAAATCCATAGTGATTTCCATGTTTCTCACATAAGGAAGTTTATACTTGGTCCTTAAAATGTAATGAAATCCGATGGCATGCCATTGGAGAAAGATTTTTATTATAAGGATTAACCAGTGGAAATTCAAGATTATAGAAAGAATGTTTAATAAATCTAGACCAATCACCTTGTCCATGTTTTATTGTTAAAGCATAAATTAGAGGAAGTTATGTGGGAACCTGAGGATGTGATAACACAATAGTATCTTTAGTTTTATGTATTAATGTGATGGAATTTTAGGGTTGAATTTTTTTATGGTGTTAGAAAATAAAAAAACACGATTTTATGATATATTTCACAAAATATATATTTTATTTATTTGTTAGCTTAAATTACACACAACAATAAGTTTAAACAAATTGTGATATTCTATTAAAATATTTTTGTTTAAATATGACTTCTATACCATAGTGGTTAAAATTATATTTATGAATATGAGTAAATTCACTATAATATATATATATATATTAATTTTATATAAAGGAAACATGTTGATAAATAAGTACTCAATTTTCAGTAAAGTCATTTTATGCTTCAAAAATATATTTTTATAAAAATGTATTTTTTTAGTGAATATAATAATAAATTTCTAGAAAATTTAGAAATATTAGTTTAAAATATAGATATAAATTTTTATATTAGCATATCAAACTTTTTTATATTGTGAAATTTTGGTATTTTTTGAAAAATATTGATTTTTTAGTGAATTGTTAAAAATTACGAATTATATAAAACAAACCTTTACTTCCATTAGAATTTACAATTATGATATGAATATGATCCTAAAGTCACACAATATATTTTTAATTAGATTTCATCTCATTAATTACATATAAATAACCATTTTACTTTATTTTGGATTAGGATTATTTTTCTTCTTAAAGATTCATTTTTTAGAAGAAAAAAATTTACCTACATATTATTGATCCATTTTATATAATTAAATGTTTCCAAAATAATGAATAATTTAATTGAAATTTATATATTATATATTTATATTTATGAATTTAAATTCATATAATGATGATTACTAGTTATAAAGTAAATTTAAGACCATCTGATACATGAAAATGAAATTTTCTAAAAACAAGTTTCAATCATGTTTTACAAGTTTAATTTTAAATTAAAATATTCATATTTATGAAATATAATTAGGAAAATTGGGTTATATATTGGTTAATATAAGTTTAAAATGTTTTAAATAAGTAGATTATATTTTTTTGGAATTATGAATATTTATCGTGGTAAAATTTATCACCTCAATAGAGGGTAAAATGTTGTAAACAAGGTTAAAACTATAAGGTAAAACCTTCAAATAACCCAAAAAATTCCTTTTATTCTATTTTAATTTTTTACCAAATGTATTCTCGCTAATTTAATTTATTTTTTAAACATTATTTTGTAATTGGAATCTGAGGTTTGACATTTATTAAGATAAGTTATATTTTATTTGAATTATAAACTATTTATGGAGTCTTTTCAATTAATAACATGGTTAGAAGATTCTATTTTATTTTTTATCACTCAAAATTTATAAAATACTTCCATTTTTTATTTTGTATTATATATAATTCTGGTAAAAAATTATTACTTTATTTCAATTTGAATTTTTTTTCTTCTAAAATTGGTTATCTTCCAAAAAACTATTTGTTATGCTTTATATGTAATTATATTAAAATAAATTTCTACCACATATAAAAAATAAATATGATAGAATTTATTAAATATTTGGAATCATCATATTAAAAAAAATTATAATTACTAATTTAATTTTTTTCATCTAATTATGTTATCATGGTAAAAATTTACTTTTATCACAATTAATGTTAAAATAGGATTAATCTAGCTAAAAAATAACTCTGAAAATGTAAAAAAATATTCCAAAATTTTATTTTGTTTGTGGATTTATTTCAACCCTATAATCTCTTTTCATCAATTATGGGGTACATTTATGGAACTTTAAATGTATTATATATATATATATATTAATATTTTATGTATTTCCATGTGTATTATATTCCTTCACTATGAAATAATACCACTTCTCATCTCTTCTCCAAACAACTTGAGCCATATGGATTCACCAATTCATGACATAATACCTTCATATCAATATTTCCCAAAACCTAACAAATTAGATATTGTGAAAAGTCTATCCTTTCAAGGCATAAGGTGTAAGACCAAAGAGGTTTCTCAACAAATATGTATAACTGTTAACCGAGTAATTTCATTCTTATTTCTTTTTTTCCTACATAAAAATAAATTGTATCCATCAAGCAGTAATGAATCCATTACCGTAAATATATTTAATTTTTATTCTGATTATTTAGCAACTATTATCCACCTCTTTCCCGTTCATTTAAAAAACAACTATGTTGCTCAGGCGTACCTTTAGAGTACCACCTCCATAAAGTGATATGATTAGTTTTTAGCTTCTATTTAACATCAATGGTAATAAGGATAGATTTAATGTATATTTTTAAATCCTGATATTTTAAAAGGAAAACACTATATTAGATAGAATACATGATATGCCACATCATGTATTAATTAACAACTAATTATTATTATTTTAATGATACCATTATAACCTAGCTGTAGAATGGAGGGTATGAACCATATTAACTATATTATGAAAATATGATTAAAAAAGTTTATAAAAATTAATTCATTGGTTACAAATTAATTATAAATGAAAATAAAAACCAATTTAATATGAAGGATTTGTTTTTATAAAAAACTATTTTTATGCCCACAAAGGTGTTTGATCATAATAAATTAAATTATCATTATTAGTGAACGATATTAATGAAATTTATATGTCACATATTACCACACCCTAACACAAAAAATCTATTTTATTTTAGTTATTTTATTAATATTTTCTATTATTTTATTTTTTGTTTGGTGGGATTGAGTCTCAATGGTTAGGGGGTAAATTTTTTTAGTTTTTAAGGACTTTTTTGGTGTCTCACGGGTGTCCCACACGATTAACCTAACCATGCGATGCCCATGAGACTAGGATATATCACTATACAAAGCTATTATGCATGATTTCAAAATATTTTTCTAAATTTTGGGGCATTCTACAGGTACCCATATAGGAATTATTGGCCTAGGAAGTGGCATGTGCACAGTTGACGCACAGTTTGGAAAAGCGTGAGGCCAAACTGTGCGGGTTTCCCATGTTTTAAATTTTTGGGTTTTTATTTTATTTTTCTTTAATTTTTATCTTATTTATTTTTCACTATTTTCCCTATTTCTGCTATATGCATTGTGTGATTCCCTCTTCCCTATCCTCTCCTACTGTGCACCTCCCTCCCTATCGTCTCTCTCTTTCTCTAGAAAAACCACCATATTTCTTCTAGTTTTGTGGGTAATTCATCAAGGTAATACCTACTCTTCACTACTTCTTCCTCCTTGGAACTATTTAATCCTCCCTGTTTCCCCTCCTTGGTTCGTCTGAACCCTAGGGTTCTATAGTGGCCAATATTTTTATTCTTTCTTTCATTTCTAGGGATCGCAATGGGTCTCTTTGGTCTCCTTCCTTCGTGTTTCAACACCCGTTATAGAAGGAAAAGAAAATTTGGCCTTTTTCAATTCATCGTTGTCATTTGAGGTGATGATTCTCTTCCTTCCTTGTTTAATTTAGTTTTATTTAGGGTCTTTGGTGATTATGAGATTCCTTTTGATCATTGTAGTATTTTTTGGTCATGAAGGTGTGGTTACAGGTGGTCAACAGTGAAGGCATAGATGTATATACATGGGTAGGAATGTATATATATATATATATATATATATCCTCCTTGTACATATTCCCTCATAGTGAGGGTAATATGTACTTCAGGTCAAAGGGTATATATATGTTTGTGTGAAAATGTATATTCGTGTAAGGTGAAGCAGTTTCAGGCTGCTATCGTCAAAAGATACATGTTTTAAGGTAGGTTCCCTATGCCTAACCCTTTAGTTAGAATTTCCACAATTGTTTGGTGTTCCTTTAAAAATGTTTTTATACTTTTATTTAAAATTATTATACTACACACACACACACACATATATATATATATATAAATGGTTTTCATTCATGAAAAGCGGTTTTCTAGTTGGTTTGGTTGTGTAATAGATATCTCCAAAGACGTGTGGCCTTTCGACCAGTTTTGTTATAAAGGTGTAATTAAATGTTTTATTTTCCAAAGTGTTCCAAAATAATTTACAAAATGGGTTTTAGTGTGAACTCATGGTTAAAGGGTTTATTTTACTTTCTTAAAAGGATTACCTCGTTATAAGCATGGTTTTAACCTCGTTTTTAAATATATACTACCTTGGTTGTTTAGTTTATGATTCAAAAAAATTTGGAAACTTAAAATTGTTGGGTGATTATGTGTTCTAAAATGAAATGTATTCATTGTAACTAATTATGCCCGGTTGTTATTTTAAGAATGGTTTGTGAAAAATGAAAACCCCTCTTGAGGTATTCCCCCTTGTTTTAGAAAAATAATGTCTATGTAGAATGTGTGAATTGTCATATGTGCTGAGTAAAGAGGCTTGTTCATTATTATATGATGAAGGGGGGGATGAATGTGCTCAAGGAGGGGTATGGTTTTGAGTGGTTGAATGTGTTTTGAATAAAAAAAATGATGTATTAATGTATGTTAGTTTGATAAAAACTCTTCACCACTTGAAATAGAGCACATGGGAAGCTCAAGGTATCTAGGTGGGTAGACTTGGACTATTATGCTAGTTGATTCAGAAGTGGATTGTCCTGATTTATTTTAACAGTATTGACAATTACAACATTAACTAAATGATAATGATTATTGGAGACCACTAGGACCATGGGGTGTCCCCGATTAGTGGTTCATTCATGATAATGTTATTATTTGTGGGTTTTATACAATGTTTCACCTAGGTATGAGGTTCCTTGGGTCCCATTTGTACTAATTACCTATTGGGATTGACCATGGTGCTTTCTTATCGCATGGAGTTTGTGAAATTATTTCCATTTTAGTTTCTTCAATCTTATTTCCTCTATTGTAAAATCCATGTTTTTAATTTAAACTGTTTGACTTTAATTTTAAAATGACTGTGCGTCTTGTAAATTATTTTGGAAATGAGATGGAAAGGAAAAAGTTTTTCTAGGAAATGGAATCTTGTTACCTAAATTTGAACGAATGGACAAAATTATTTATTTGTTTTTGTATTTTCAAACTAGAATGATTTTTTTCTTTTTAAATGTAAGGGAATATGGAATTGTTTATACTTAACATTCCTACTAATAATCTCAGTGCTCACACCTACTCTATTATTTCAGTTTTTGGTTCTTCTATTTTTGGATTTCTCTTGGAGCAAGCTTGGTTCTGTTTTTCATGGTGACCCATGAGGTCACTTGAGGTATGTTTTGTCTATTATTTTATTTTTATTCTCACTTATAGTTTGTTTAGTTTATTTTTTATCTATATTTTCTAGGATATATCATTCCCAACTACTTTATTGTGATTCCAGACAGTATTTTCCAGCACGTGCGGATCGAGAACTCCCCTCAAGAATTATTGCAGATCAACTCGAGTGACCGGTTCGGGGTCGACTCAGGCTGGTTAATGAAAAAATGGTATCAGAGTAGGTTTATACCATGAATTTTATGGATTTATAATATTTTAGATTTAGTATTTTTGGAATTCCAGTAGTCAATTACAGGTAGGTTCTTGATCGCCATCTATTTGGAATGATTCTTGAATTTCTAGGGTGGTCCGGGATGCTCTTGCCTCAAAGTTTTGCCTTAGTTCTTAGTTTTTTAGGTATTTTTCTTTTTTTGGGTGTTTCCGAATAGGCTTGAGATTTGGTGTCTTTTTTGGAGGGGTTTATGGTTGCTGTGCATGACCTGAAAAGCCATGTGCAGACCATGATGTTGCCTTTGATGACTTCTAATGTGCTAACCTAGTTTGTACATAGTATTTCAAACCGTGTACTCAAGCCGTCTATAGCGGTTGTTCATTTCAGAATTTCTAATCTCGATTCTTTGAGTTAATTGGTTACTTTGGGTTTTTCTTGGTGTGGTTTTTGGTTGGTTTGGGGTGTTTTCTCATGTTTTAAAATTGATGATTGGTTTACTAAAATTTTATTTCCAAAACAAAAAACTTGGTTTATTTGAAAATGAAATGATTTATTTTGAAAATGTTTGTTACTTTTGGAACTATTTTGGGATTTTGAAAACTTTTATAAATCATAAATTGGAAATGGATTTGGAAAATGTTTTGGAATTTTTAATTTTTTTGTGAAATGTGAAATTGATGATTCTTGGAAATTAGAATCTGGAAATGTTTTGTTTTTACCTTTGGTATTCCTATGAACACTCACATATATTAACTGTGGATGTGGTTTTTGTATGCGTGGGTGGGTACCTAAGTTGGAACTGGAATGTATATACATGTGAGGGTTTATAGAATACCAATGGTGGGTTATTGGTTTTTCAAGGTCGTTTTGTTTTCTAAAAGAATGTTTCAAAAGGTGGGCATGTTGAGATTATTTTAGTCCCAAGGGACTTGAAATGGAATGTGGATTTTGTAATAATTTTTGATGTTTAAATTATTATGAAGTGGAAAATGGTTTCAATTCGGAATTAAAGTGGTGGTTTCATAAGGGGCATTTTGGTTTTGTTGTGTTGTTCTTAGATTTTGAATTGGTGTTTTTGGGTTGAAATGATGTTTGAGTTTGATTTTTTGATCTATGATTTGATGTGTTGTATTGTTTTTCAATGTGATTTGAGCTCATTTTGTGCTTCTCATTTAGAGTATGCCACCCTGAAATGTACAATGGCCTCAGAAGGATATCTTACGGTTGATGGTTTTTCCCAATCTCTGAAAGGAGTGTTGGGGTAGAGACATCTTTGTATGTTGTTTGTTTTCCCTATGGTGGTGGAGGTTTGATAGTCATCGTGTTATAACTCGATGAATTTGGGTGTGTCTTTAGGTATTGAGGAACTCTAGATGCCATGAGGGCATTAATAGTTTTGGTTATGTTAAAAGGACCCTATTTCGAATGGTGAAGGGTACTTTCCCATTTCTTTTTGCAAAATAAGTCACAACTGGTGGACTATGATAGAAGGAATTTTAGTTTCTTGAGGTGGATGTGGTATGTGCCCCATTATGTGAGGAGTGTGAACTAGAGGAACCTATTCCTGAGGTGTTTCCCTTGTCACTCTCCATTTCTTATTCTAAATACCACATAATTTTTTCTTCTAATGTGGTCGGTTTTGAACTCTAATCTACTTTTCCATAATCCTTTAAAGGTATGTTGAGGTTGTGGCTACAAAAAAGTTTTGTAATCTATGTTTTCAGAGTATGAAGCCTTATTTGGAGGTTATCGGTTCCTGACTGTGATGAAACAAATGCTTTAAGACATCAGGACTCTAAACAAAGGTTTTGGAGTGTTTCTTTTCACACAGTCGGACAATATCTAGGTGTGGGGGGATTCAAATTCAACCTATTGTCTCCAACGTTAGATAGGATACTGGTTGAATCTTCTTTTCCCATGGTTTTTTGTTTTGGTCCATTTTACTTTTAAGGTCCCGATAGCCTCTTTTCCTATGTTTTCGTTGTCGTGTCTTGTGGGATATAAACTCTCAAGTGGATATTCTTCCTTTTTAATAGATTTGGGTTTTGTGTGTTACCCGTTGGTGGTGCTCATGTCTTGAGGAAGTGATTATTCATAAATTGGCGTTCATTTTGGGTTCCTTCATTTGGGGACGCCCCTCTTGTGTTGGGAGTCGGTCTATGCTAGTGGGTTCATGATCGAAGGTTCAAACCACACGTGTTAGATTGTTCTTAATATAGTGCGGAGACCCATCACCAGTCTCATAGCTGTCAAGAGTTTGGTTTTGTTTTATGAGTTGTTTTGATTCAGAAGGGTCAATATTGGCCAGAATCCTAATATGGTGGGGATACCATCATGAAAGAAACCCAAGGGAAACTCAGTCTTCAAAGAGCTTATGATGGAGAAATACTTTGTTTCTATTCCACCTGACCCTAATTTTGGTAATTATTTAGATGGTTAATGTGTTATATGATGAAAATTTGTGGAAGTTCCACTAAGATTTGGTAATTTCTATGTTTGGGGTCAGGGTGTTCCATGTTGTGGTTTTATTTAGAGATGAGGGTCTCTCACTATTAGTCTTCATTTTTAGTGGTTCGATTTTTGGGATCTTTTTTACCATGCCTTTAGTTATCGAGTGAGTTATCGGATTTTAGTCCTTAAATGATCATGGTAATATTTTCATAACCATTGCATTTTTTATTCATGCTTTGACCAACCGAGTCTTTAGGACTTTCTCTGGGATGAAATTGCCTTGGGGTGGGGGTAATTTTCACACCCTGACCCAACACTTATCTTTTATTTTAGTTATTTTATTCATCTTTGGTATTATTTTATTTTTTTGAGAAGGATTGAGTACTAAAGGATAGAGGGCCAATTTTGTTTGTTTTTAAGGCCTTTTGGTGTTGCACGGTTGGCCCCGCACAATTACCCTAACTGTGTGGTGCCCGTGCGACTGGGCTCTGTCACTTGAAAGAGTTGTTCCATATGATTTACGCATGTTTTTCTAAATTGTGTGGCCTTATCTAGGTACCCGTTTTGGGATTCCTATCCTAGGCAGTGTCCCTCTCACATTAGGCACACGGTTTGGTAAATCATGTAGGTTGTCCTTGTTTTAAAATTTTGGGTTTTTTATTTATTTTTTATTTATTTTTCTCTAATTTCTCCCTTTTCTCCTCTGTGCATCGTGTGGTGCCCTCCTCACCCTCTTCTCCAACCGTGCACCTCAATCAGTCTTAGATCTCTCTTTCTCGGGTGGACCCACAAGATTTATTCGGGTTTGGGGTTTTATTATTAAAGGTAATTCATACTCTTCCCTCCTTCTTCCTACTTGGAATAATTTTATCCTCCCCATCACCCCTCCTTGGTTCAGCTAAACACTAGGGTTCCATAGTAACCGATTTTTGATGATTTATTTCATTTATAGGGATCGTAATGGGTCTCTCATGTCTCCTTGCTTCATGTTTTGACACCCACTACCAAAGGCATAGAGGATTCTGCCCATTTCAATTTTTCGGTTGTGGTTTGAGGTGCAGATTCTCTTTCTTCCTTGTTTAATTTTGTTTTATTTGGGTCCTTTGGTGATTATTAGATTCCTTTTTTATCGTTGAAGTATATTTTGTTCATTGCAATGTGGGTTTAGGTTGTCGGAAACAATGGCATGTATGTATATACATGGGTAGGAATGTATATATATATATATATATCCTTCTTATACATATTCCCTCGTGGCGAGGGGAATATGTACTTTAGGTAAAAGGGTGTATATATATATATATGAAAATGTATATGCTTGTAAGGTGAAGCGTTTCAGGGCTTCCATAATCAAAATCTACATGTTTTATGGTAGGTTCCCTATGCCTATCCCTTTAGTTAGAATTTCCATGATTTCTTGGTGTTCTTTTAAAAATATTTTTTTTCTAATTTTATGTAAAATTCCTATGCTAGACACACACACACACATATAAATGGTTGTGGTTCTTTAAAAGTGGATTCCTAGTTTTTTTGGATGTATAATGGTTGTCTCTAAAGACATGTATCCTTTTGGCTGGTTTTTTATAAAATTCTAATGTCACGTTTGATTTTACAAAGAGTTCCAAGGTAATTTACAAAATGGGGTTTAGTTTGAACTCGAGGATAAAGGGGTGATTTTAATTTCTTAAAAGGATTACCACATTTTAAGAATGGTTTTAAGCTTGTTTTTAAATTTATAGTACCTTGGTTGTTTAGTTGAACACTCAAACGGTTTTGGAAACTTAAAAGTGTTGGGTGATTATGTGTTCGAAAATGAAGATTATTCCTTGAAAGTACTTAAGACCATTTGAAATTTTAAGAATGGTTTTTAAAAAAGGGAAACCTCTCATGAGGTATGCCGCCTTATTTTAGAAAAATTACGTGTATGTAGAATGTGTGAATTGTGATATGTTTCTAGTAAAGACCCATGTGCATTATTGTGTGACAAATAGGAGGGTTCTCAATGAGGGAGATCAGTGTTCATAAGGAGAATGTGGTTTGAATAAAGAAAATTATGTATTCATGTATGTTAGTTTAATGAAAAATCACCACCACTTTAAATAGATTACATGTTAAGCCTATGGTATCTAGGTAGATAGACTATTATTGGCACACTAGTTTGTTCAACAGTGGCTTGTCACGATTTCTTATATCCAGATTAATGATTAAAACACTAATGAAATGATTATGATGATTGGAGACCACTAGGCCCATGGGATGTCCCCTACATGTAGATTATGCATGAAAACGTTGTTAGTTGTTGTTTCTATACCATGTTTCACTGAGGTACGAGGTTCATAGGGTCCCATTAATGCTAAATACCCATTAGTATTGATCATAGTGCTCGATTATCAGATAGTGTTTGTGAAATGATTTCCATTTTAGTTTCTTGAATTTTGTTTCCTCCTTTGTAAAATCCATGTTTTTAATTTAAACTATTTTTCATTCAATTTAAAATAATTATGCATGATTGTAAACTATTTTGGAAATGTGATGGAAAGGAAAGGGTTTTTATTGGACATGGAATCATGTTACCTAAATTTGAAAGAACAGAAAATATTATTTTTATGTGGTTCTATTTTAAAACTAGCATGATTTGGGTTTCTTTTTAAAGGTAAGGTCATGGGTAATTGTTTTTCCTTCACATTCCAACAAATCAAATTAGTTCTCATACCTACACTATTTTTCCTATAGTTTTGGATCGCTCCTAGAGTGATCTTGGTTATGTGTTTCATGGTGACCCATGAGGTAACTTGAGGTATGTTTCATTTCTTAGCTTATTTTTATTACCACTGAAATTTTTTTAGTTTATATTTATTTTTTTATCTATCATTTCTAGGCTAAATCATTACCAACTACATTATTGTGATGCCTGGAACTAGTTTCCATCCCGTTGGGATCAGGAACACCCCTCAGGCCTTATTTCAGATTTGATTGGGTGAATGGTTTGGGGTCGACCCAGGCTAGTTCATGACATATATTCAATAAAATATTTTTAAAATTCATAAAATAAGTTAATATTCATAAAATAATAACAAATATTAATTGAAGCATAAAAATCTTTTATTTTTCTAAAAGGTAGTTTTGTCACCTTTTAATGGAAGACTTGTTTTAATGCTAAATTTTGGCACTTTTATAAATTTTAGTTGAAAAAATAATTTTCTTATTTGAAATGGGAATATTAAAATTTCATTTATTTTATTTTTTTTTTGTATTTTTCTGATCAGTATCATTTTTTGATGAATAATGAAGAATACTATATTTTAATCGAAAACTGACTTTTTATCTAAATAATATATAATGTTAAATTATATTTTATGTTGGTTTTAATGTAAAATTATATCTTTAATGAACCTATTACTTAAATTAAGGTAATTAGAATATTTTTTATATTGAATTTTTATAGAAAAACATTTCCAAATTTTGAATATTTTCAATTTAAAAAAATGTTGTTTCGGCCCGTCTACGGTATTAAATTTAAATTAATCTTAACCAATTTTGTTTTTGGAATTATGAAAAATGGATTCCATATTTGGAATCAAATTTAGAAATTTATTAAATTGGTCCCTTTTATTTTTGGACAATATGACTAGTAAACTTATTGGTTTTATTACCACCATTAAGGGTAAATTGTGTAATTAAGGGTAAAAATAATATAATAAAAATTACAAAATGATGATAAAAATTGTCCCATTTTTATTGTATGAGTAGTATTCATCCATAAGAATTAAAGTACTAGTTATGTGGCCATTTATTTCCTTTTGGATGATATTTTATCCTTTATAATATTTTATTCAAAGAAGAGAAAACTTTTCAAACTTCTATTTTTAAAAACACAACTAAAAAAAGGGTTATTGCCACGGTTCAAAACCGTGGCCATAGGCTATGTCCACAGTTTTGGCCAACCGTGGCTGCAATCGTCGTGGGAGTAGGTCCTGAACTATTTCCACTGTTTTAGCCATGGAAATAGGCCTCTAAATTGGCCAACATAGAGGTTGACCTATAGCCATATTTTAAACCATGGCAATAGCCTCATAAAACTGTTGCAATAGCCTAAATCAAAAATGCCACCGGCGGGTTTCGATCCCAGCACCTCCACTTTGAAATCCAGCGCACTTACCACTACACCACAACATAATTCATGTATATATATATATATATTATGATATATATATATATTAATAAAAACCATGTGAATAGAATCAAAATCCTGATAGTAGGGCATCCTGCGAATTTTTTGGTGGGAATTTTTGTTCCCGCGGAAGCGCGGGAACCCTATAGCCACAGTTTTGGAGAACCGTGGCTATAGGGCTTTGAAAACATTTGTATAGAGCCACATTTTTGTAAAATGTGGCCATAGGCCACAAAACAATGGCTATTGGCTATAAAATCATGTCTATAGCCACCTATAGTCACAATTTTAAAACCGTGGCTGTAGGTTCGTGGCAGTAGCTCTATTTTCTAGTTGTGAAAGTGAGTTATTTTTAATATGGGGTTATATAGGGTATATGTTCAACTATAAATATTATCCTGAAATTTAAAATATTTATCTTCATTATGAAATTTTATTTTTCATTTTAGTGTAGAAATAATTACTTTAAATAATTACACAATGATGATGCAATAAATGTTTAATTAATGGACATATAAAATAAATAATATTAAAAATAATAAAATAAATTTGACTTGAGATAATTAGTATCATACATGGATTTTATATATTACCTTGAAATATTGGGGATGTTTATTTTTTTTGAAGATATCTCTTTGTTATGATATTTTTTAAAAAGTCATGTAATGAATAGTGTCAAAATTGACATTAATGATATTTTAATATATATTATATTTTATTGAGTGATATAAAACTCATAAAAATAAAAATCTCTACCATAATATTATCATAAGGTTTAAATAATCATCCATTATTCATTTATGGTAATTTGTTTATTTTATAGTAACTATACTAACCTTCAAATAGAAAAAACATATGTTTAAATGATAAGAGTTAAAGAAGTTAAATAAGTGTTAAAGCCAATAGATAAGGATTAATTAATATTAAAAAAATTTCTAAATATAATTGGATGAATTTATTTCTACAAAAAATAATCATATATTTGGAATAAATAAGTTTGGATATATTTTGAATAGAAAATTAATTTATAATAATTTAATATTTTGAATATTTCCAAGATTGTCCCTCTCCTCTATTATAAAAGGGATCCTCTTATTCTCTTTTATTCACACTTAAAAACCTATTTGTTTTAGCCAATATATATGAATATACTTTACTTTAATCCCTCCCCAAACTCTATATCTCTTAAGTTAGGAATAACACAACCATTAATGGTCTTAAGGTGTTAAGGAAAGAAGATTGTATAAAGAAAAGGTATCGTTTTTAATTAAGTGTTTATGTTTTATTTATTCTTCCACCACCTTCAAATATTCTTTAACCATGATGGAATAATAAATCTAGTATCCTCCATATACTGATATTTTATTATGGTAACATCATCACCTAAATCCAACTAGACTTCTATCAAATAGGAATAGAAGTTATCGTTCATCTGTACAGAGGACCACCATATCACAAACTGATGAAATTTGGTTTCCATCATCATCTATCAAGAATACTCATAATGATAGAATTAATGATCATATATTATATTAATGAAATATTTATCATTATTAAACGATAATATATTATTTTTTTCTTATATTTCCACGCATAGAAAAATGATAACGTCGTTCTTGCGTATGTGTAAATCATCACCTCCACGAAGAGATATGATTCATTTTTCACCACCACATCACATGGATGACATATATATATATATATTTATTTATATATATTAGTATATTTATATGGTTTATATTATATTACTGACATTATTATTATTATATAATGATAACATGATACATACCTTCTTTTAATAATGATCATTGAAAAATGGAAATAGTATTCATGCATATGTACGTACTACAGTCTCCATGGTTGTAAATTAGTTCATTTTTCATACCCATAATTAATGGATGTATTTAAAATAATAGTTGTTGTATAAAACTGATGATTAATTCATTAATATTATTCTATATATGATGGAATAATAACCACTTTGACTATATACATCATACCAAAGTAATTTGAGACTCAAGTACTGAATATCATCGAAACGGCTGATGCAAACTTAAATAATTAAGTATTTTTTATAAGATGATAATAATTAATATGAATGTAATAATAAACATTAAAATGGTTATCAATCAAGTAAAAAATTAACCTATGTTTATTATCAAGGAATATAAATATTGTTCATGATGAGTCAGACTCAAGGTAAGGGGCCTTGTAACTAAAACCCTTGTTACAAATGTTTTAAATATTTATTTTTTAAATTTTTATCTTTTATGCCCATGTTTTTTAAAATAATTTTTATAAATGAATTTATATGGAAATAAATTCTAAAAAATTGTAATTTTTAAATTTCATTCAGATGTTTCAATGTGGTATGAGAAACTATGATTTAAAAATATATTTTTAAATGTTTAAAATGGGTTTTCAAAATTGATTGATTATTTCAATAATATGATATGTTTTCATATGAGTGAAAATAAAATTTTAAGAGTTACATATTAAAAATTTCATTCTTTTATGTGTTTTGATTATATAATGTTACTTGGACATTTGGTCGGTGGTTACGTGATAAACAAATTATCCGCAGTTCTGTGATAACCTAATGATCTGTGGGTCTATGATAGCGCTCCAATGCATTGGGTATGGAAGTTTATCATATCGTTATTCCATTTTTAAAAGTCACATGTATGGATTCAAACGTCATGGTTATTATGTTTGAGTGTAATAATGTCCCATATTACCTACTTATATCTTATATTCTTGCATATGTGTTTTCATAAAAATCATTTGAATTTTAAAAAGGTAATCTAGTGATCTTTTTGAAAAGTAGATTCATATTTTAGGGTAAAAAAGTATATTTTTTAATAAAATAATTTGGATTTTCATTGGACTGATGGTTTTGTTTATTTTATATCCCTTACTGAGTTGTTGTGTTCATACCACGTTTAAAAAAATTATAAGGTTTAAGAGTAGGGAAAATGATGAGATCAAGGGGAAAATTATGAAGCATTATCGTCCTAAGAAATCATGTTTTATTTTAAAGACTTTTGTTTTATGGAAAAAAGATATTGTAGAGAATTTTCCACTTGTAATTTATGGGTCTAAATTGATATATTTTGTCTTAATTTTCTAAAGCACTAAACTAAAAATATCCCCAAATGTTAATTCTAGTTCAAAAACACTAGAATATGTAATATTTAAGACCATGTACTTACAGTTGGTATCAAAGGTCGATATAGAAAACATTGGAGATTAAGGAGTTTTCTTGAGGTTTTATATTAATAGTTAGGGATAACATCATGGGTTTATAATTTTAAGGTTTATAATATGTTCATTGTACTATAAACCATTTTGAGGCTTTAGGTTATGAAATTTTAAGGTGACTAACAGTATTTTTAGATAGATTTATTTTTGAGATAATTATGGATTATTACATTTTGGGAAAATATGTATTATAAATAACCATGATATTGGAAAATTATTTGGTGATTAAGTTATTAATGTTATTTTATAACAAATACACTTTTTTGGAAATCCTATAAGATTAAGGTAAATGTAATAATATGAGAAATAAATCATAAATTGTATTTTGGAGTGAAATGTGATTTTATTGTTAACTTATAGGAATTCAAGTTATTTATGGAAATAGTAAGCATATCTTGAAGATTATTAGGTAAATTATTTTTTGGTATGATATTTCAAGAGTAATTAATATTATTCGGAGAATTTTACATAGAATACTATGTGATAAAATCCTTATGAATTTTTGATTTCAATATTATTATGTACTATTTTGATTAATTTTAAGGATAGTTATGTGTTGGATGATCTAAGTTGAAGTTTGGGTGTTACTATTGATTTTTGGATATTAAAGTAGTTTTTCATCATATAAAGTTTTATTATTTTTTTGAATTAATTTATTTTATCCTAAACATTTTGGTTTTTGTTAATTCCTAATGATATAATGAATATATTTTTTTCCTTTTTTGGATTTAGTGATCAATAAAAGTTGATTTTAATTCTCCATGCATGAAAAATTCATCTTGAATACTCATTATTTTGAGAAAAAGATGAGTTTGTAGTGGAAATTGATTAAATCATGAAACTATACTTTTCAAGTAAGTATATTTCCTTATGTTCTTATTCTTGGTATTAAAATAATACAACAAATATATGAAAAGGATCTTCAAAAAATGTTATCTATTTAATTTTCTTACTATGAAATCAATGTCCTTTTAAACCATCTCAAATTTATGGTTTTGTGATGATTTATTTTCTTAAAACAATGTTCTATATCACACTCCATAAAAACATGATAGTTAGTTTTCTCTTACATGACCATGTTTCTTACATGGAATCCTAGTATTTGTTATCTCAGGTGACCTTCATACATCCCTTTATTTATTTTAAAGAGGATGTTTCATTAAATGATTTTTTCTCATGTGGGATTTTAAAAAAGGTATTTTGAAAATTCAAACCCATATTTTTAGATCTCAAGGTCAAAATTGTTAGGATGTAATTTTTTAAAGGGTCATAAAATTTAACATCCCCATTTTTAAAATGAAAACACTATATTAGATAACATACATAATATGCCACATCGAGCATAAATGAACAAAAAATTATTAATATTTAAATGTTAGCCTTATAATATAGCTATTAGAATAGTGGGAATGAACCATATTAACTAAATTATTAAAATATATTTTACACATGTTTATATAATGAATTAATTGGTTACTAATTAATTAAAAATTAAACTAAAAACCAATTGAATATAAAGCATTTATTTTCATAAAAAAACTATGTTTATTCCCACAAAGGTTTTTGATCATAATAACTTAAATTAATCACAATTGTTGAATCATATTAATTAAATTTATATGTTCTATATTCAATAAAATGTTTTTAAAATTCATAAAATAATATTTATATGTATAAAATTAGAACAAATCCAATTTTAAGCATAAAAACATTATTTTTTAAAAAGGGAGTTTTTTTCTCCTTCTAATGTCATATACAGTTTGATGATAAATTTTAAAAAATTTATTTTAAAATATGATATTATTATTTCAAATTAGAATATTAAAATTTACTTTGTTTTAATTTTTATATTTTGTTTCAAAAAAGTTTTATTTTTTTGATTAATAGTGAAAAATATTGCATTTTAATTAAAAACTAAACTTTCATCTAAATAATTTTTAATATTATATTATATTTTAAAAAACTTTTATTGTAAAATTACATAAATAATACATAAATTAATTTAATTAAGGTTGTAGTAATACTTTTATATTGAATTTTGATATAAAATCAATTCAAACTTTTAAATATTTTTCACTTTAAAAAATCGTTGCTTCACCATGGATAAGGGACTAATTTTAATTTAATATTAGACACTTATATATTTTTAAATATGAAAAATAGATTAAATATTTGGAATTATAATATAAAAATTTATTAAATTGGTACTGATTATTTTTTGATAATATGAATAGTAAAATTATTAATTTTATTACCATGTTTAAGGGTAAATTATGTAATTAAGCGTAAAAATAAAATTATAAATATTTAAAAATGAATAACACTTTCCCCATTTTTATTGTTTGATTTTTTTCATCCATAATAATTAAAGGATCGGTTATGTGACCATTTATGGCCTTTTGGATGAATTTTAACCTTTATAATATATTATTAAAAAAAGAGTCAAACTTGTCATACTATTGTTTTTAACAAGTGAAATATTTATAATATAATGTTATATTAGGGATATTTTATACTATAAATAGTATATTTAAATATAAAATATTTATCCTCATCAGGTAAATTTATTTTTAATTTTTATTGAATATATAATTACCTTAAATAATTACACAACGATGATGTTGTAATTGTTTAATTAATGCAAATATAAAATAAATGATATTAAAAATATTAAAATAAATATGATTTGATATAATTAGTGTCATACATATATTTTATATATTCCCTTGACATATTTTTTATATAGTAAAAGAGTTGTTTAAAACATATCTTGTTGTTATGATATTTTTTAAAAAGTCAAGTAATGAATAATGTCAAAGTCACCCTTAATGATATTTTAAAATAAATAATAGTTTATGAAATGATATAAAATTTATAAAAATGTAAAATTAGTCCAAAGTATTGGGATAAGGTTTTAGTGATCATAAATTATTAATTTATGGTTGTTTTGGTATTTAATTGTATCTATATTTACCTTCAAAGTGTAAAAATGCATGTTGTTATGGTAGTAAAGAAATCAAGGCCCCTGATGGTGAAATCAAGGTACCAAAATTTGAACCAATACTACATATTACCAAAATACGATTGGTAGAAAAGGTGGAAGCAAGTAATGAGGAATGTCTGGAGATTTTTTTAAACATTTAGGGGGAAATGTTAGAAGAAACCTTTCAGATTAATTCCTCGAAGGAGTTTATCCCTAGAATTTATGAGAGGGCGCTAAGTGTTGAAACTAATGAAGAACAAAGTGAGTGGATCACCAAATAAGACTGCATCCTGGTGTGGGGTTTCAATGAAAGGAAGATCACTCTAGAAGAATTAATCTAGACCTGGGACAAGATAACATATTATTTTTATGAACTTCTCAGGAATGATCTGAACACACAAGTATCCACTCTGAATTGGAAGCTTTATAGGGTGGTTGACTCAAATATCCTTAGTCTTGTTTTTAACAACATTGTGGGATCATTTTGTGGATAAAAACTTATCTTATTACATTTTTGTGTTTCCCACTTTTTCCTTAAAAGTTATTTGGAATAAAAAATTATCTTTCAGGTCATGTTGTTATGGTAAGAGTTAAAGAGGTTAAATAAGGGTTAAATCCAAAAGATAAGGATTAAAAATAGTTAAAACTTGTCTAAATTTCATCGAATGAATTTATTTTTACCCATAGTAATCATATATTCTAAATAAATAATTTTAGATCCATTTGGAAGGAAAAAATAATTTATATTAATTTAATATTTTGAATAATACCAAGACTGCCCCTCTCCTCTCTTATAAAATGGAAACTCTTATTATATTTTATTCACACATAAAATCATATTTGGTTTAGAAAATATCTACTCAAATACCTTATTATATTATCTCCCCAAATTATAGATCTATAATGTTAGGCATAACCCTACCCTTAGTGGTCTTAAGGTACTAAGCAATGGATATTGTCCCAAGAAAAGGTAACTTTTTAATTAAGTGTTTCTATTTCATTTCTTATTCCACATCCTTTGAATATTATTCAACCATGATGAAATAAGAAATACCATAATCCCACAAAAATTTTTCTGCATGTTTGTTGTCTTCCCCCAACAATACATGTCCTAAACCATATCATTGTAAATCAATTCTAAAGACAACTAGGCTAATGAAATCCAGTTTGACAACATCTGGGATAAATCATGAACTTACTATATTACATCATCTAATCATCACAACCACATCTCCACAAAGTAAATATGTAGTTTTTGAGATCCACTACATATCATAAATCATGTATTATACCTTAATCCATCACAACACATAAATAACATACTTATAATAACCATTAAGATAGTATATCTAGAGATGTGTGTGTGTGAAAAAATAAAAAGGCCTTATATACCTCAACACACATATATGGGTAATGATATGTACCATGAATACTATTACATAATAATACTAGTAGAAGAGAGAAGTGCAATAGGTAGAAGTTGACCATCTATTCCTTAACAACCAGGATGTTATTGTAATGTAATTTCCTTCTTGGAGTTAGGGAAAGTTTTGATGGTGTTCAAAACCACTCTTTTTATTCGAGTAATGTGATCATGATTATAAGGAATGTTTTAGGAGCTTTTGGGGGTCGTCTGGATCCCAGAGCTCTTAAATTTTTAGATACTCACATGGCTACACATTTTTCACATGGTTAGGGAAATAGACATGACTCAACCATGTGGGTAACTTAGTGAACAATAGGAAACTACATCGTTTGACTGAACCATGTGATATGGGATTAACATCTATGAAATTCATCTCAAACATGTGACAAATCCATTTCTTATGGGCTATGTATTATAAATCGAACCTTGTTCCTAGCCTGTGTGAGGGGTCTCCTTGGGTAGTGTCTATAGTATAGTTGAATCATGGTTTATCCAATGTTGAAAAAAACCAGGAGACCCCTTAATGAAGGAAAAAATTACATCTTTTACCTTAAATGGATTAAAACCCATAACCCCCTTTTCATCCACCTCTTGTGTATAACCCCATATGTGTGAGCTATCATCTTGCAAGCCAATCTAGTCTATTCATTTTCTCCTCCATCTAATATATATTTCCTTTTCCATAAAGTGCATTGGATCTGTAATAGTATACTCTCTAATACCCTTCACATGTTTCTAGTATATCTTCCCATATTCTATACTATATTGGAGAAAGATTAAATGACATATTTTTTGTGAATTTATCCACTATTCTGACTCTTCCTGTTATAGATCAATTCAAGGGAAGACACTGGATGTGGATATTGCTATGGGAATAAGGTATGAGGTCTATATTTCTTCCCCATGTCTTATGGAATTTGTATCATTATCCATTGTTCCGCACATTAGACTCCTATGACATCATCTCTATAAATAATTTTTCTTTAATTTTTTTGCTTTTCCATTCCTAATATAGTCCAAGCTAATGATGAAACAAGTTCATTGATTATCACCTTGATGTAGACCACCCCATGGGCGTGCCTTCCATAAATTCATAAAAGTATCGTTGCCTTAAATTGTTTAACCACCATTTTTAGTCTATTTTTCCTTGTAATAAATGAAATATGATGATTGTTTTATAAGAAAAATGATTGGCCAAATTATTAGGCCCGTATTCCTATTGACATAGTTGAATTACATGAATCAAATGAATTGTCCACTTAAGTAAAATATTATAAAGTTATGAATTATTGAAATGGTATGCGTTCTTGTTATCCAAACCAAACCTTCATACCAAGATTAGGGTGACACCAGGGTAATGATTTAATGATGCATGTGATGGTGTCATCATTTCATATAATAATGTTTTGTGTTGGATTGTAAATACTCCTTGTTGGTACTCCTTGGATGGGATTATTATATGGATTCCTTACCTCTTAATGAGTGATATTGTTACCCCAAGGGATACGTCAGGGATGAGATCAGGGGTAGGATGGTTATACCATTCCATGAATGATTCTCAATCATCGATGTGTGTTACTGAGGAAGAGAAAAGAGGTTTTCTTTTCTTCACACCACAATTAGAGTGATATATAGGATTCAATTTATATGTATCCCCAAACAAACTCTTTTCGTATGGGTATTTATAGTTCTCCTAGAATGATCCTTAGGATTCCATTGATGGATCACCTTGGATGGTATTAGGTTTCATATTATTAAATTCTAATGATGCATTTTCTAAATTATATTAATGAAACTGTTATCTTAAGGATGTGTTCTCCAAGAAAAATCACATGCTTGGGGTCTTTCCATGTTTTATTATCATTTTATGATAACCCATTATTTTACCCAATCCATATATTTCATATTAAATTTAGTCTAGAGACATTAGACATGGAATGAAGAAGTTAGTGTTGGTTAGGAATCCATGATGAACCTAACCGACATGTTTATTTTTTTTCATTACATTTAGTTTGAACTTACACACTACTAATTTTATATGCACTGAATCAAGTGTTCTAGACAATATGGAGGTGGACTATAGAGTATATCTCAAAGATTTATTGGGCCACCTATTCTACCCAGGAGGACTTCATGACTGTAATTTTATATAGAGGGTAGCATGCAGCTTTCGATGCTTTATTTTTTGTACTAGGAAGGTGTATGACAGCAGTTGACTAAGACTTTTCTCGTGATGATAGTAGTGGAAGATTTTGGTATTATTTTATTTTATCATATAATTTGGTATTTTCCTATTTACCATGTATCCCATGTAACTAAATTTTTGATATCTACATGACATGACCATCACAATTTTTTTTCTATTTATGATTCAGTTTCCTCTTGATTATTTATTGTTATTATTTCCCTTCTAAGTTATTATTTTTTCACTATTTACATCTATTATTTACCATTTTGACACACTATGATCAAAGAGGTCATAATATCCCCCATGGAAAAAACTTATCCCCTCACAGATAGATGACAACCACTTCTACATAGGGAGGTACTCTTTCGGTCATCTGTAAAACCATATCTGAGAACCGATTAATGGCTTCCGGGTCGGAAAACTAAACTGTGTCATCAGAGGGAGGTTTTTTATTTTGTGTGTTATGGTCCCGCACTAATTTTTCTGTTACTCCACTATGACTGGGATGGTATATAAGAGACTAGGATGTATAGAATTTTTTAATGAGCATGTGCCTCAAAGTTGATATCCCATGTACAGGGGAATCCCAAATTACTTAGGATGGGATATTGATGTTATTGGTTGCTCCTATTAAAATTATATTGATTTGACCATTGAGTGATTCACATGTTTTGTGATTTTATTATAGATCACATTATAACTAACAAAAATCATTTGTCTTGGAAAAATTAGATGAGTTATTATCATTTCATGCATCATAATAAGCACTTGAGGACTTACATGTCATGAATTATTCCATTTTATATTTATGTTAATTGGTTCATATCCTGTATTTGATTTGATTGTGTTCATGCTTGATTATACTATCTAGAAATTAGCTGATGTTTCTTGTAGGGATAACATTATTGGTTAATTAAAGTGTCTACATCAATGTAAATGGTGTTTTCCGGTATGTACTGATGATGTCACCTTAATTAACCAATTATACAACATTAGATCCATGAACCTCTAGTTCCGAGGGATGAAATATTAGTTTATTTGATTGATTAATTCCAATTCTGATATATTAAGAACACACTTCTATAATGTGGTAATGGTGATTCATTTAACCAAATCATTATATAGTACTGATTGCGTCTTGATAGAAGATGTATTTTTTGGGTCATAGTTATATGGAATACCATTTTCAATTTATAAAGAGAATCCGCCTTTATAAATTGGGAATCATGACACATATTACTAGACCATAATGTACATATATATATAAATTAGTATTAACTTAATAATGAAAACCATTAATTTAAATGGTTACCATTAAATGAGGATTCCAATTGCAATGTAAAGGGTGTTTTCCTCTATACCTTGAAATTATCATTTCATATAGCAGAACCTATGATGTGTTTGGTGAGACCTTAACCATAAATCAACCATAGTAGTGGGTAGTAGGAAGTGTCTCTTGAGAATTTTGTGATCTTCTATGACACCTAGACCTAGAATTACGAGTAGGAAGATAGGTGTGTCTTGTTTATAGGAAGGATTTGTACTTGTACTTTCATATTATCATGTTTCATATATTCTATTAAATAGTATCAGAGGCATGGATTTGAAAATGGTAGAGATATTCTACCACGAAATCTATCATTTATACACTAGGAGGGTGGTGATGACCATGATCGTCATGCGGTGGACCCTAATCCACCATTATTACCACATGTAGTGCCACCAAAGGAACCCCTTATAATCTTCCACTAGGTTTCAATGCTCAGTTCTAAGATAGCTTCTTTTTCTTCTTAAAGTCTATATAGGGAGCTCCGCGACCTGACACTTCAATGGATGATTTGATGTGGGAATTCTAGTAGTATCATCCACCTACGTTCTCAGGGGATGTAAGAACTTAGGCTGAAATTCAAGGAATGATTTCATGTTATCAATATTCAATCATTTGGAGATTCCTCCTGACCAGGTGTTCAAGATCTCAACCAATATTTTTCATTCCTTCCCCAATAGTTGGTGGGATGTCATTACTTAGGCTAGTCGACATCAAGGTATAGTCTGCGTAGACTTTCAGATAGCATTTAATGACTACTTGTTATTTCATACCTTAATAGAGGACCACACTAGGGAGTTTATGCATCTTAAATAGGGTTCTATGTCAGTGATGGATTACTGTACTCTTTTTTTTAAACTGCGGTGTTTTTCACCAACTTTGAGCATTGACGAGTTGATAACTACAAGACGGTTTTCTGATGGGAATTCATACACCATCTAACTCTAGGTGAATATTTTCTTGTTGAACAAAATTTTAGAGAGAGTAAACCAGAACCTCATCATATAGTAGAACCTGACAGAATATTGCAATGTGAACTATGGAAGTTCAGCTTCTAGAGAGGGAGATGGTTTGTTAAGCATCATGAAATTTTTTTTGGGGGAACTGATAGGTGATGTTCAAACTAGATGAAATTTTCTTATAGATATTTAGTGTGTAACCAGTGTGGTAGGGAAATCCAAAATAATCCCCAGTGTATAAGGGAACCGATAAATTTCTGAGCCCGCAGTAGGATGGGTCACTTTCAGTGTTTCTTCTATACCTTCCCTCTAGTGCCTAGTGAGAAGTGGTCTATACCGATGCAAATTTTTGGTGGAAGATCATTATCTCCACATTAGTCTTGTATTTGGTCTTATATTGACTGATCTGGACCTGGAGGTATTTATGGAATATATATCCATACATCAGAGGTTCAATGCTAGTTGTGAAGACCTTCATAGGTTATTCTGGTTCCATATCAAGGTTTTGGATTTGTCCATATATGTACATTCCAAACTACTCCCAATGAGATGGGTCTGTGTCCATCTACTAAATGAGGTAATATTAAGGTATCCTCTACATTATTTTCTTCCTTATTCAATAGAGCCAGATAGAAAAATTTCATATCTATTAAAATAATGTAATGTTTGGGAATATAGTTGGTGTACTAATGTGGAATCATTAATCTCAAAACACCATCAGGGGATCAATATAATAGTATAATATAGTTCATGGAGTTCCCCCTTTGAGAATGTTTAGTACTGTTTCTTGTAAAATTTCTTAGTCCCAGTGATTGAGGGGTCTGACATCATACTCGATATGGCTAAGCTAGTCCCATACCATTACCATGTTGATTTCTATCACTACAGGGTGTATTTCACATCAACTAAAGGAAGAACATATGATCATAGGGGTGAATGGGACATCCATGAAAGTCATGCTGGAACTCTGTATCATGGGATTGGCAGAGTGATAACCTAGATTGAAATTCTCTTTATGGGCAAGAAGTGAATGCAGATGACTAAATTTACACAAGTAGTGGAATGTTTCAGGGATCCATTACCTAAATATTTGTCTGGGATACCTCTTTTGAGAAAGTTAGAGTTTATTATTGATCTTTTCTTATGTGCATCACTAGTGTCCATTCCTACGTATAGGATAGACCCTACTAAACCCTTAGAAATAAATAAGGTATTGGAATACTTGGAAGTAAAGAATTTCATATGACCTAGTACTATTCTATTGGGTTAACCTATTATTTTATCTAATGAGGTGAATTATACCCTCTGGTTTTATGTGTATTTAAACTTATTGAAATAGCTTATGATTGAGATGCAGTATCCACTTACACTAATAGAATACCACTTCAACCAGATCTAGGGAGAATTAGTTTTTTCTAAGATAGATTTGAGGTTGGACTACCATCAGGTCAATATGAAACCATAATTCATACCATGTATAACATTTTATAGAAGATACAATTTTTATGATTATTTGGCTATGTCGTTCGTCCATACAAATGCTCCGGTGGACTTTATGACCTTGATGAATCGGGTTTTCCACCCATATCTGGATTCATTTGTGGTAGTATTTGTGTAAGAAATCTTAGTGTATTCTCATAGTCATAATGACCATGATGAACTCCCTAAGATCATTTTGAATACATTCATAGAGAACAAGATGTATTCTATAATCAATAAATTCCACTTTTTGATTTCTATGGTTCACTTATTAGGTCATATAATATTAGAGGAATGATTTTATCGTATCTAAGAAAGTGTGATCACCATAGTTTTCTAAGATAACCATATGAACATATTTGATATAAGTAGTTTCTTACATATGTCTGGTTATTAAAGGTGTTTCATACAAGGCTTATCACATCTATAATATTATAATATTGGATTTACAAAAAAGTTTGTGAAATTATTTTTGTCTATAGTTTATGAGATATACATTGAGGAGTTGAAGTGGACACTGAAATCAGCATTAATCCTGATTCTTTTAGAGATGGGAAAAGGCTATATTGTCTATTTTGATACTTTAGAAATTTTTTTGGGAGTACTTATGATGAAATGAGACTATGTTGTAGCATATGGGTCCCTCCAGCTGTGATCTCATGAGTGGAACTACCCTACAAACGACCTTGATCTCACAACTGTGGTTCATTGTTTATAATATTGGAGGTATTATCTACTGGTTGAGTAGTTAATTTTTTATAGGGACCACAAATGAATCAAATATAATTTCACACAATGAGATTTGAACCACAGGTAGTGCAGGTGGATGGAATACCAAAAATGAATAAAATTTGATATTTCCAATACACCTGGAAGGTTAATGCAGTGGATAATTCCTTAAGCTAATAGACTCATGTGAAAGCCATTAAGGAAGCTAGAAATGAGTGGTAGGTAATGGTTTTTTTAGATTAACTTAGATGTTCATGAATTTCCGGGGAAACATATTTTAACAGATCTAGTAGTGAAATCCTCTCTTATAGAGATAATGTAGATGAGATGACTATCAGATTATGAGGTCCTCATTATAAGGGAGAGTGTCTCAGGTAAGAACCCACTGCTCAGTTGGGCTATTAATAAGAATTAGATCATGCACTTTCTCAAACATGTGTGGATTTCTTATAAATACAGGAAGAATTTATGTGAGAATACCAAGCCTCTATTTGTGTATTCCACCATGGGATTACCAAAATGTGCTGAGTCATATGTCCTTTGTATTGGTTTCATTGTATATAGAGGAAGATTTTTGGATTTATCACTAGCTGTTAAAACTTTCAACTGGTGAAGGTTGAGCCCTAGCCACCTTCTAAACTTCAACAGCCTCAATCCATTCATGAGTTGAAATGGAATGATGTCATAATCGATTTCATGATGAAATTTACAACATTACCCATAGGCATTGATTCAGTATGAGTGATCATCAATAGGTTGAACTAGGTCACACATTTCCTACCTAACAGAGAGGCCTTCTCAGTTGATGAGATTGGAAGATTTATATTCATTAAATTCTGTGGATTCATGGTGTTACATGTTTTATAGTATCATATCAAGATGCTCATTTTACATCATGGTTCTGGAAGGGTTTACTGAAGGATCTAGGTTCACAGGTGCTACTAATTTCAGAATATCACCCTCAGGCTGATAGGAAGTCCAAAAAAATTATATGAGTGTTGGAGAAGATAATGCATGCATGCATTCGGGATTTTGGAGGTTCTTGGGAGAAATATGTACCTCTTTTTGAGTTTTCCTCAATTAATTTTTTCAATAAACGATTTTGATAGGTCCATATGAGTCCCTTTATGGTAGGTTTCCTATACACCTCTATTCTAGTTAGATCCAGGTGAGGAAGCACAACTGGTTCCTAATCCTGGTTAGGAGACTTAAGAAAATGTACATATGATTCAGAGATTAATATATATAGCTCAGTCAAGGAAGATTCATTTTGTATCTAATTTAGGTGTGACTGATTTATACACATCAAAAAATACTTATGGATTTTTTTCCTAATGTATTCAGATAATGTGAATGTGTTTTCTCAGTTTTGAGTAGGTCGGTAGGCATTGTTACTAAAACTGATGAAAATTTTAAATAAAAAGATGCACTAAGATTCATATCGGTCACACCATGTGTAGGATTGTGGTTTAAATGATTCATACACATCTCAAATGACTTATGGATCTTTTCCCTAAGGTTTCAAAACAATATGAATGTGGTTTCCTTGTTTTGAGTACATAACATGTCCTTTTTAATAAAATTTCATTTGAAAATTGAAATGTGTATTTTGACTCATACATATCACATTGTGTATCAGATTGAGGTGAGACTAATTCCTACAAACCAAAAGTTTCTTATGGATCAGTCTCCAAAAGTATTTATACAATTTGGAAGCTTTTTCACCGTTTTGAGTAGGTCAGTTGGCCTTTTACTAAAATTGATGACAATTTTAAATTAAAAGACTCATTTCGAGTCATACTGGTCACACTGTGCATGATATTGATGTGTTAATAATTAAAGAACGTCTCAAATCACTTATGTATTTTTTTTAATAAATTTTCAAAACAATCCGAATGTTTTTTATCATTTTTGAGTACGTCACTTGTGTATTTATGTAAAATTCCATTTAAAAATTGAAACACACACTTTGACTCATACCGATAACATCATACATCCCTTTGACATGAGACTAATTCCTACACATCAAAAATTATTTCCTAATCGATTCCCTAAATTATCCAAAAAATCATAGCATGTATTCTTGGTTTTTAGTGAGTTAGTCTTTTTAAAGTCAAATTTAAATTTTGAACTGATAACAGGCACATTGATTTATATCATGCACATCATGTATCAGATTAAGGTGAGGATTATTCTTACAAATCACAAATGAAATATGCATCAGTGCCTTAATGTATCAAAAAAATATGAAAATTTTAGCTTGGTTTTGAATATCTTAGTATTCTTTTTTACTAAAATTGATTTCATTTTTAAATTGAAGTAAGTACATGGAGTTATACAGGGCACATCGTGTGTCTGGTTAAGGTGCGACTAATTCCCATACATCCCAAAGTCTCAAATAAAATACTAACATTCAATTTTTCCATGATTTATATTGAATTTATTTGTTTAAAATCCAACACTACAAGAACATCTTTGAGAAAACAATATCAACTAGAAAAAAAGGATCCAACTGTATAAGAAAACAATTATTATGTGTAATAAAATAATTAATTAATTAAACCTAAATATGAAATAATGAATTAATTCTATAGACAATGATTTTACTGTGATAATATCAATATTACCTCTGGTATTGAGTAGTGGAGAGAATGTGAAGGAAATTGATAAATTTCAACACTCCATTGGTGAATGGATTTGAGGGAGAAGAAGTCTCTGGAAGTTTTGGTGCAGAGAGGCATGAAAGATGGACAAAGCACTCTAACTTGAACAATTGAATACAACTATATAAGAAAAAAAATTGTGAGTAATACTAGAAATTAAATAAATTAAACATAAATATGAAAAAGTAAATTAATTATATGGAGACCTATTTTATTGGGAAAACATCAAGATTACCTCTTTGATTGAGCAGAGGCAACATCGTTTCTCTTCCAAAAAATGTATTGAAGAGAACATGAAAGAAAGTGATAAATAAATACTATAGAGGTGAAAAGGTATTTAGGTAGAGGAAAAATGAATGTTGGTAAGATCACCCAAACTCGAACAAAAGAATCTAACCGTTTTAGAAAACAATTATTATGTGAGTAATACTAAAAATAATTAAATTAAACATAAACATCAAAAAATATATTAATTCTATGTAAAATTATTTTACTATGAAATAATCATGATTACCAATTTTATTGAGTAGATTTAGATTCAATGTTCTTCCTCTAAAGGTAGTGGAGGATACTTCGAAAAATGTGATAAATGCACCCCGGTAGGGGTGAAGAGGGTTTGAGGGAGAATAATCATGAAATTGGAAAGAGCACCCCAACTCGAACAAAAGAATCCAACTATATAATAAAAAAATATATTATGTGAGTAATACTATAAAAAATAAATTAAACAAAAATATGAAACAATAAATTAATTCTATGGACAATGACATTACTGGGAAAATATCAATATTACCTTAGGGATTGAAAAGAGGCAACATAATTACTCTTCCTGCAAATGTAGTGGAGATAACATGAAATAAAATGATAAATGAACCTCTTGAGGGAAGAAAATGTTTTGAGGGAGAAGAAGCGCAAAATTTGGAAATAGAACCCAAACTGAAACAAAATAATCCACCTATTTAAGAAAATATTTTGTATGTGAGAAATACTAAAAATAATTAAATTAAACATAAATATTAAACAATACATTAATTATATAGGAAATGATTATACTATGAAAACCTCAAAATTACCTCTATGATTGAGAAGATACAACATATTTTCTATTCATTCAAAGGTTTGACAGGTGGAAAAAAATATCCTAGAATAAATGAAATCTGCAAAGAATAATGAAAATTAAATCAAAGTTTCATTGTTAAATTTTTTTGTTAAAATAGAGGACGTATATAGTAACATTACATTAACATCTTTTAAAAGGGTTTCCTTCATTATAGTTTGTTATTTCATCATGTGAAGAAGACATTTTATGAATGAGTATTCCAAAATTTAATTTAGATTATGTTAATGTACTAGAGAACATATAATATTATGGGGAAAACATAATATTTTCAAAAACACTTTTACATTCATATTGAACCCTACTTGTTTTTAAAGGTTTCAAGTATATGGTTCCTCTATCGATAATCCAAACCCCATCTTTGTGGTCACCTCTAACGTACAAGACATTGTGTATATTGGGACCGACATGAGATGATTATGATGTCCCAATGAAGGGGTCATCCTCCATTGAATTTTTATTTGACTCAACATTTTTTTAGTCTCTAGTAGGGCAATCAACCAATTCTTGTTTGTAGATTAGAGACATAAAATACTTGCGCTAATTATGAAGCCATTATGAACGACTCAACTTTTCAACTTCCACACCGAAATTCACCTTCGAAAAGTCCATTTCATCGACATTCACTCCATTTATATTGTTAACCCATTTTCAATGGAAAAAAGACTCTTCAAATGTTTTATAATCCAACTTTTATGTCTATTCTATAATTAAAAAATATTACATATTTTTATAAATAGTATTTTATCCATGGAACTAGATATGTGCATCACTTTAGAAACAAGCATAACACCAATATTTTTAATCATACAAAAGACAACATGTTCCTTTGTATAAAACATATAACCATTGATTAAAAACCCAGTGTAATATATAACATTTTCATTTTTCCCCTTCATATACATTAAATTTATTTGGAAATTGAATTCATATTTCCATATAACTCATTATAAATTTGATCTTTGAACCATCCTATAAACTATTGATTATGTGAATTTTATATCCATCCGTCAGCCCTTGATGGATTCAAATCTCTAAGAATTTATTTGGGGGAATCCATATATGGATCAACAACTTCAATGTTATGTAATATGTAAATATGTGATTTCCCCCACTCTTCCAAGGAAATTTTAACAATATATCTTCCAAAAATACTTTCACCCATATGGTGTTCGTCATCATGAGACTTTGGGAGACTGATGCTTTCAACATATGATATGTAATCCGTACAGAATTAAATAAATTCTTCCAGAATATATCATTCTACAATACAACCTTCTAGATGACTTCAATTCTTGACATACCCATTAAAAATCATCACATACCATTCAACGGGTTATATCCATTTATAATGGATAGGACCATGTAGATGAACCTATTTGGCCATGTGAAACATTAGGTGTAACATTATATCAAAAATAATGGTGGGAAGAACATCTCTAATTGACATAATATGACTTTAATCTCTTTATTCATGATGGAAAACTACTCCAAGTCTACAACATTACTGCAAATTGATTTTAAAAATAAGTAGAGTCTGGTTACTATATGGCATACATTTTGTGGAAAAATATAGTGGAAAGTGATAGGTATTAAATCATTCATTAAACATGGAAGTTGTGTGATTTTAGTCCTTGTAACTTCATATTAGTCATTGAAACAACATTCCTGATATTTGAGGACTAACCCCATGGAACTTTTACACTAGTAAGGAAAACAAAATTCAATTTTTTGTGTATAGATAGAGTGTAAGATGCTACAGGAATAAAATTTTACCTTTTATCCTTCATCGGTCCCAACTCTTCCCTTATCCCCATTTCAATCAATTCTATCCTAGCCTTGATTCAATCTTTCTTTTTTTAGGAACATTTAGAAACGTTATGGTAAAATTATCAAATACATTTTTTATACATGCATGACATCAAGAAAATGTATGACATAAAACCAATTAAAATATGGTAATTTAAAGAAATGTGATCACTTTTTCCAACATAATTTTGTAAGGTTTTTAAAAAATGGATTTTCAAAAATAGTCTTAATCTTTTTTACTTTTTTGTACAGTTGATCACCCATTGTTGGAGACAGTGTTGTATCTTTTTTGATATTCCCATCGAATGATATCATCCAGGATCAATATTTATGTTGTCGAGGTAGAATTTTTCGATTTCCTAAAAAATACCGTCTTCGGTTAATGTTTCAACTGAACTGAGTATGTGTGTTTTTCACAAATGTGACACCCCAAAATTCCTTTAATATTATAGACTGATAAACTTTCATAGGTGAGGAATTCATTCATAATTCCATTCAATAGGTTCGTTAATGTATATTCTTCACTTCTATGATCATCATATATTGTAACACATGTATACCACATCAATTTCATTTATTTTATCAATGGGACCAAATAGACATCAATATCATTATTGGGTTACTTTGGTCCTAATATAAGCTGGGACAACATAATGTATTTGCACTTCCTGCATAAACATGGCGAAAAGATATAATTTAAAAACATTATGGTCCATGAAATATGAGTACCAATTTATATACAAAATGAATTTATTCCATTAGTAGATAATGCAAGATGAATTTTTCTCAGCATATCTCAAAATTCATGAAACTCGTAATCAATTTTATTCTACTAAGGAGAATCTGATAGACTATATATGTTCCCATATTTAATTCATGCATAATCATGCCATGTTAATTGTATCGCAGTTTCTTAAAATCAATAGAGTCTTATAAATAGTGTAATGATAGGAAATTACCATACATATTTCGAAGTACGTGATAAATTTTTTTCGTATCGTTCTATGACAAACTTAGGGAATTTTATGAGTGATTCATTGTCCTTTATAAAAAATATGAAATAATTTAGAAAAGACTTCATCTTTTTAGAGATCATTACCATTGAACATATCATTATCTTAGCATCATATGTTGGATATGGTAGTTCATTTTATTCTAGTATCATATCTTTCAGAAGATCTAGTAGTTCTATAAAGCTGGCGTCACTCCATTCGCTACCAGCTTTCAAATTATTTAACTTAAATACATTTGACAATGTTGTGTATTTATTACAGCCGAGATACAATGGTTTCTTATAAAAACTATTTAATTTCTAAATTAAATTTGAAAAATCATGAAGGTCATTTTCAATTTCCATTTTCATTTCTTCCATGTGATCTTAGTCATATTTTACAAGGGTATTTATACCAAATGATTCATAAACCGTAGTAACATCCCAGTTGATGTCCACATTCGGTTTTCCCCATGTTTAGTCCAAAATTTATAGCTTTGATCTGTTTCGTGAAACATTAAATTCTCTTCTAACTCTTCTAGACTAGTCTGTCTTTAATAACAACAATGTAATAATGGATAGATGATTTTATAAGGGTCTTCTACATGCACTCTTGAAAATTTGATGAACACTTTAACTCTATCTTCATATTAATTTTTCGAACGATTAACGTGGATCCATTGTCACTTAATATCCATCCTATTGGGTTCATAAATGAATAATTTTATATAATATATAAATAAATATAGATAATATATTCATTATCAATAATTTAAAGTTATAAACAATTAAAATAATGGAAACTCAACATTTTATTGTTTTAGGGAATTTTAGTATGTTAAATAAAATGGGTATTTTAATTTAATAAAATAATTACTCCACATCAAATATTTTTTGAATACCCTAAACAAATGAAAATAAATATAGGCAATTAAGGAGTAATAAAAAACTCATATATGATAAACAAGAATAATAAACTCTCATTAAATCAACTAGACAATATAAAAATGTATTGGAACAACTGATGTAACGACATATGGAATTATTACATTTAAAATTATTAGTATATCAATATTTGAAAACATGTCAAGACTCTTGGGATTTCATATCACCACACTAAACCATCCTAAATAAATTCAAGGAACTCCAACTAGATATAAAATTTGCATTTAGTAATGGATAACATGAATATGAAGATTACATCGAACAAACAGATTATTTAGTCATTGTTAAATATGTGAATAATGTTTGTAAATTGAAAAAAGTGATATATGATTTGAAACAATAAATAAGAGCATGGTATTGAAGGTTACATGATTTATTCAAAAATCACAAATTTAAAAAATGAGGAATTGATCATAATCATCACATAAAAAATAATTTTATGGAGAGATTGAAAGTGTTTATCAATGTGGATGACATAGTATTTAAATCTCCAAGAGATAAACAATGATAATAAATTTTTACTTTAACAATGAACAATGATTAAATGAAGATAATTTTATAAATTATCAATAACCAATGTTTAAATGTTTATGATTAGGTATCAAAGTGATTCCATGGAAATACTCTTGTTATTAGTTAAATAAGTACTAAAAGTGAGGAGAAATTCTTGAAAATTTACATTTTTCACCATCAAGTCTAAAAATAATAAACTCTCCATGAGAGATCAAGAGTTGAATTAAAATTGGAAAGTGAGAAAATTGGATGTCCTACCTCGCTAGTATACGATAACCAAACCTTAAATAATGACATCGTCAAAGAAGAAATAAAAAACAAAACCAAAAATTCACATGGAAAATCAGAAGACCTACCTTGCTAGGTTTAAGAAAATATGAAACCCTCTTCAGAAAACCTTACTTCAATAAAACAATGGATGTCAGATAAGATGCTCGAGATGTAGTCAAGTGGTGTGATTCGAGGTTCGATTTAATAAGGAGGAGCACCAGCAGTGGGTGACTTCAGTAGAAATCATCTAATATCGTGACAGGTTCACAAATGGTTAGGGTGTTTTAATTAGATCGGGACACTTTTATTAGTTATTTTTAGCGATGATAAAGGTATGTATTTATCGATGCTAAAAATCACTGATAAAATCAATCTTTATCATCCCCTTTTTTAGTGCTGATAAAGCCTCATCTTTATCAAAGAAAAAAATGCAACGATAAAGATGCTTTTATCAGCGCTTATTACTTAAGTTTTGAAAAAGGATTTAGAGTTATAATTATAAATAAATATTTTAAATTTTAATATATACATAATAAATATATATAAATAAAAATATAGTAAATACATTCCTTTTTATATATGTTTATTATAATTATATAATTATTTATTTATATTTATTAAATTGTTTTTTATAAATAATATTTATATCATTATAAATATTTATGTAATTATACATATATATTTAATATATATATATATATGTAATAAATATATTAATTATTTAATTGAATTTATTGTAAATATAATAAATATTTATATATTGATAATTATTTATTTATAATTATAGAAATACTTTTAATATATATATATATATATATATTTATATTTATAAATATATAATTATATAAATATAGTAAATATACATTTATAAATTTATTTATTTATAAAAAAAATATTTTTTTTTCAAAACATGTTTTGACATTATTAATGACTATTTTATTTTACGTGCATGCATATATGTTAAAAATAAGTGAAATTGAATAAATTAAGAATAAATACACTTTAAAAAAATCTGAAAAATTAATAAGTTTTATGTGTGTGCACTATTTATAAAAAATAATTAATTACATATATTTGAAATCAATATACATAGATTTTATCTTTGTTAAATTGAAAAATCAAACGACATTCAATTATATGTTGAGTACTATAAAATTAATCAATATTTTCAATTCATGTTAATTTTTAATTATAAACCATTATTCAATAAATACACGAATATTTAATTTAAAACACATAAATATTCTGTAATATATAAATCTTATTTATTTACATTAATATGTATCAATATATTTAATATATTAAATTTAATAACATAATTATCATAATTATATAATTAATAAAATTTTAGATATTTAATAATTCATAATCAATTTATTCATTTTTATCATTAATTATTTACTTAATAAAAATTGTACTTTTTTTAATAAACTCTTTTTTTATTTTTTAGTTATTTAATTATTTCATTTTATTTATTTGGAACTTTATCAGAACTAAAAATCATTATTGAAAGAAATATTTATCAATGCTGGGAAAAAAGTTATGATAATGGATACCTTTTTTCTGGGAAAAATTTAATGCACTGATAAAAGGTTAAATTTATCAGCTCTTTTCTAAAAACTAATAAATATTCAATTTATCAGCATTTTTTTCAATATCTGATAAATACCAGCACTGTAAAATGTGAGTTTTGTAGTAGTGTCTATGCTATTTTTGTGCGATATTATAATCCCTATTTTCAGGGGATTTATCCATTAATTTTATTCCTCTAGTTATAGGTTGATTCATGGGATGAAACTGGACGAGGAGAGTGCTAAGGGACTAAAATAATGTGTTCTAGATCTTTTTCTGAAGTCACATTCCATTTTTATCTTGTACTATTATGCCACACAACGGAATCATCTGGAATCACCTCCATAAATTCATTCTAATTAAATTAATTGGTTTTCCATGCATAATATGATCATATCTAATGACCAATCAACACCAATGGTTGATCACCATGATGTGAGTTGCACATGGTTTTTACTTACTCAAAGGCCTTAAAAGAACTTTTCCTTAAATAGTTTATCCACCCTTTTAGGTGTGTTTTCATTGTAATAAATAAAATGTGGTGAGTGTTTCATGTGATAAATTATAGGAAGAATTTTATGGCCAATATAACTTATTCCATAGATGAATTACATGAATCAAATGAATTGGAAACATGATTAAAATATTATAAAACTATATATCTTGTGAAAATACTGTGATTTTTTAATAACCAAACCATACAATCATACTAAGATAAGGGCGATATAAGGGTCCTAATTTAAGGACACCTTTTATGGTCTCATCATTACTTATAATTATTTTTGTTGGATTGTAAATATTTCAGGAGCGATACATGGAATTCCTTGGATGGGATCACTAGGCAGATTATTTACCTTTATATGAGTGATATTAATTAATTAGTTGAGTCCCCATGGATAGACTTGGTGGTATGATGGTTATACCATGGCATTACTGACACTCAGACCCCTATATGAGATAGCAGGTATGGGCTCTGAGGTTTTATTATCTTCACAGCATGTCGGGAGTGATTCTTGGGATTCCATTTTTGGATCACCATAGAAGAGCTCTTTCAGTATTGTATATTTATAGTTATCCAAATTTGATATATAGGATTCCATTTATGGATCACTATGGATGAGATCAGGTTTCCTTTTATTAAATTGTAATGATGCCTTTTCTAAATTTCAATAATGAAACTATTATCATTGGGATGAGTCTGCCAAGATGAATCACATACATGGGGTCGATCCAGTCTTCTTTCTAATTTTATGATAACCAATTATTACACCAATATCATATTGTACAGGATCACCTAAGTTTAGATACATCCATTTTAGGATGAAGTAGGTAGTGTTGGTTAGGTATCCATGAGGAACCGAACTGACATGTTTATATATCTGACGCTTTACAATTATTATATACCTGCAAACTGGTTATTTTATATGCACAAACTAGAATTTTCAAGAAACATTTGGTATTATATTACTGATTATATATCACAGCCGGCTCATGCCACATATGGAACTCGAACAAACATCATGACCAGAGTTGTAGACAAAGGGAAGTGTGTAATTTCTTATGATTTATTTTCAGTTATATGAAAATGTACGAGAGTAGAGGATTGGTCCTATGCTCATGATTCTATTTGAGAAATAATTGGGTCTTTTTATATTTTTTATAGAATGTGGCATATCCATGTATTTATTGTATCAAATTTACCTCATTTTTGTAAAGCTAAATGACATGGACATCATCATTTCATTATCTCTTTATGATTCATTTTCTTCATATTTATTTACATGGGATGTTTATTCTTATTAATACACTTCTTATTTAATACTTTTTTCACTATTTCCATTATAAGTAATATAATTTTAAATTCAATAATGGAAATTAAAGAATCACGTGATAATCATTTTTTTCAAGATGTAAACTTCTATTTACATTAATAAAATAATATTATCACATTAATTATATAAAATTAAATTTAGGAATTAATATAAGAAACTATACTAACTAAATTTTAAATCCATTCAAAATTATGGAATTAATAATATTTCGTTAACAGAATTACATAAATTGTAATTTATACTCCACTTTTATAAATTTCCATATTATCAAATATACCTTCCTAATGTTATTATTTTTAAATATTACTATTTAATTATGGTTAATCTCATTAATCTAAATAAATAAGTCTAAATAATCATAATTTTATAGATGAATATTATAAATATATAGAGAATTCATAGATCCCATGCCACTAGGAAGAAGACATCACATGTTGCATCCAAAACTGATGATAGTGGAATATTTATTTAACCTGGGAATATAAAAGTCTAGAATAAGAAGAATCCATAAAAAAATTTCTATAAACTCAAAAAACTCCAATGTCAATGTATTGAAACTTTTTGAAATAATAATGAAGATTAACTCAAAGCTTAAGGTAATGTATTTTAAAATAAAACCATATATGTTCACACATATATTAAATATATATTAAATTATCCCCAAACTAATTCACACACAACCTATTTAAACCTCCCAAAAATATAATGAGTAAAAATTTCACATTTAAAAATCTTAATTAAGAAAAAACCACTTATTTCTCATTAATTTCGATTAGTTTACATTCAAAATGCATTACAATAGCTTTCAATAAGAAAAATAGTTTCTTAGGAAATAAAATTATACCCTCATGTGAGAAATACCAATTGATTAAGGGTAACACAATTTGATTATTATGTGGATTAATACCATTATGTAGATAAAATAAAACACTATTTATCCTTATATAACATAGTAAGGTCCTTTATACGAGCCTTGAAAACAAGCCCGTACCTATGTGAAAGTAAGATGGAACGTTTATGAAACACATTGAAACACCCAATTACCCTTACAAAGGACGTTCATTACCCTTACATGATATTATAAATTCATAGATGACACTTATTCATGTTGGTACACCTATTTATGTACAATTATATGTCCTTAAAGGTTTCATATATACCATTATGTAACTAAATGAAACTAATGTTTACCCTTACACAACTAGACTATCACACTAATGGGATAATATGTCTAACTTTTTAGACTTCACAGGATCTCTAAGTCACTATTATGTGACCTATAAGAAAAAAATCACACCATTATATTGAATTTATAAAATAGATTATACCCTTACATGACCTAAGAAATACCTTTATAAAGTAGATAACTCCTACCACTTCCGTTACACAAAACACATAAACCATACCTTAATTATATGAATCCTATGTAAAACATGACTTACCCTTATGAAACAACATTTTCATGTGTAACAATAAATATTTTATATAATATAGTACATTTTTAATTTAACTAAATTATAATTAATTAATTAATAGGTTTATTATTACATTCAATATTATAAAACATGTTTTAGTATTATAGATTCACTATTAAACAACCAAATAAACATTCATAACAATATTACTTCCTTAACATTCAAAACTATTATAAAACCACTTCAAAATTTTATAAGTCATCTTTAAGAAAACTTCTAAATTTATGAAATTTATATCAAACCACATGACATTCCACAATGACAAACAAAGGTCTCAGTGAAAAATTAAGACTCTAATATATACAATATTTTTGAAATCAAAAAAATTACATTTTAATTGATTTAAAAGTAAAAAACAATGAATTAATTATTCTAAACCAAGAAAAAACCTACTATTTTATTGAAGTCATAAAAATAGTGATTTATTGTTAATAAATATATACGAGTAGACCACATGTTAATACTTCATGTTGTGTGGTAGAAATTTCTAAAAAATAGTTTTATTATATCCTAGAGTCTTTATAAATGTTTATCAAATTATTATTATTTTTAAATTGAATTTGGATTGTTTTAAAATTTCAAGAAAATGTCCTATGTTTAATTTGTGATACATAGGAATATATAGTGCATTTTTCTATCGTGTGATTTTCAAATAATGATCACAAGTGTTTTTTATTGATTTAACATCAAATGTTAAAATCCTAAAAAATGAGCCTAGATTTTCATGAAATTATAGGACAATGATCTTTGATTAATCATTAACATGAATGAAAAATTCACATGTCAATTCTACATGAGTTGTGGTTGAAATAGAAAAACGTAATTTTTATAGATTACTACATTTAAAAAATGCATAAAAGCGTTAAAACAAAGAGAATAACATAAAAATATAATGAAATTTCCTATAAAAGACCTCTATTTAATGCTTGATATGTGGGAATAGAGCCCCCATCAATTCAACATGTGGTATTATCAAAATTAAAAATGTATTTTTTAAGGATTATGAACTCAATACATGTGTGTTAAGGGGTCAAAACCTAACAAACGACCTTCAATTCTCATAGAATCATAAAAATGATAGAAATAAAATGTATAGTGACATTATAATTATGAATTTTACATTTTAAAATATTTTACATGTATTTAAGAATGTGCATCAATGGTCTAAAACCTAGAAAACGAATTTATATTGAATTTAACTCATAGGAAAATGACCAACAAATAATTTGTGACATGTAGGAAAAGAACAAAAGTAATATTGATGTACTTTATGGTTACATTGGTATAATAATAATTTTCATAGTAAAGAATGAATATATATATACAATCAAATCCTACAAAAAACCTCATATTTTCATTAAATCAAAACACAACAACCACTATTTAATTTAGGATATAGAAATAGAACATATAGGAATTAATATTTTTGTATAATGACCAAAAGTTCATTTTCATTGATTTAATAGTCAAAAAACATGACTCTAAAACTAAAACAAAGAAAATAAACTTATATTTTAATTAAACCAATGTTAAATGATCATTGATTAATTAGTGTCAACTATAAATAGAGAACACTTCAATTATGTGTGGTCTGAATGACTAATGTGTTTCTAAGATTTAACAATATTTAGAAAATTTTGATGACGAGAGAAACCCTAGACAATAGAATTATATTATCATGAAATCCTAAGAAAATTACAATCATATAAATTGAGATAGGTTGAAATAGATCACACTTTATTCTAATCTGTGGTATAATTTGTAATAATTGGGATTATATTACACATCAATTCGACTAACGGTTAGCTCCTAATGATAAAAATTTCATTTTTATTGATTTAAAGACAAAAAAAATATTTAAAGAGTAGAAAAAATATAAAATACTTTGATTTTATTTAAATCACAAGGAAATTATTAATGATTAATTCTTGAAATTTTTGAATACACAATTAAAAAATTTAATGTGTGGTGAGAATAGAATGATCAAAATGGTTGTTTTATTATATTTAAAACACTTAAAAATCATATATCAAAAGGTCATAACAAAGAAAATGACCTTTAATTATCATGAAATCATTGAATAATGACAAAAGATTAATTTGTGGCTAGGGTGGATATACAACAAATCTATATATCTTTTTGTTTACCTAGAATGGCCATACAAATTCCCCTAGATTGTAGTGAAATCATACGATAATTATCATTGATTAATTTATGAAATATATTAATCATCTAAAAGTTAATATGTCGGGAGTCATGGTCAAAATTAATGATAAAAATATTTTATTATATTTAATGTTCTTTAAATACATCCACCAAATTGTTATATTCTTGAAATCAACCACAAAATGTTGTGAAATCTCAATAAAACAACCTCGTATTAATTTTTGACATATATGAATAAATAATACATATGATTGAAGTAAATTTATTCATAAGAAAAATATTCTTTTATTTATTTGACATTAATGGTTATAAACTATATAAATATGCCCAAATTTTTATGAAAATATAGGATAATCATTTATGAAATGTACAGATTTTTAATAGAACACATTTAATTGTGATGTATGTTATTGTTGAAATGATCGAAGAAGAAATTTTTATAGATTAAAAAAATGAATAAAAAGTTGAGTTCCTATTCTAAGAACTATAAATATCATAAAATACCATAGAAAAAAAATATAATGTTTGACTAATATGAATGACTATACGTAAATTAGAAACTAGGATATCTCAAAATGACCAAATGTGGATTTTTATGGATTTTAAAGTAAAAAAACATATGTCAATGTGTTAAAACATAGGAAATTGTTTAACCTTATCATGTAATCATAGGAATTTTTTTAAGTAATATTTGAAATATTAAAATTTTTATCAAATCAATTTAATGTGTGCTGAGATTCAAATAATAAAAAGTGTATTTTAGAAAAAAAAATATTATGTCATTAAATGAAATGTGTCAAATGATATCTTCTTATAATTGACCAACAAATACGTGATTTTTCATTTTATTAAAAATAAAATGCTAAAATATTATAATGAATCATATAATTAAATTTATGAATTTAATTAATGCGTATTTGATTCTTTTAGATCATAAATGACTTGAGTATATTGTTAAATTTTGAGGGCCATAGTTATCATAATCGATATACTACTCCTGGAACTATGTGGGGGAGCATCATAACTCCTAGGATAAGATTGAGATTCTAAGAGTCAAAATTATATCACCAATTATATTTTATATAGTTTTATAAATTGTTAAAACAATAAAATATAATAATATTATAAATTAATTAAATATATATCATAGGAAAAAATTTACACAAGTTACAAAATACTAGAGAAAAAATTGGTTATACAAAACTAAAAATAATAATGAAATAAATACAATAAAAACATAATTCAAACAAAAAAATTAAAAAAAATTCAATGAAAAAAACAACATAAACGACATAAATCAAAAATCTAAAAAATCAAAACATGATAACCATAACATAAGTGAAATAAAAAAATAGAACTAGAAGAAAATATTCCAATCAAACAATGATTAAACCAAAAAAAATTAGAAAAAGGGTTGCAAGTTACAAGGGGTGGGGGCATCGGTGGATAAACTTGTCTTCCTCCGAATGGTTGGTTGAACTCAGAGTAGCCTTGGCTACCAGAGGTAGTAAAAAAGAAAATAGTTTTACATTTGGATAATTAGGTGTATACAAAAATGATCGAATCTGTGTGGTTTGATGGACATGTATTCTTTCCAAAGTCCGATTAAATATAGAGAATAATTAAATTCTATTGAAAATAAAAGGTAAAGTATTAACAAGAAGTTTACCATTTCTATTACTGCTGTTTTTGTTGTTCAAAAAATCGAATCCATATGAATGTCACAATCCATATATAACTTAAATATCCTCAGACAACCTGACAGCCCCATGATATCCCTGAGTTGGAATGTTCTACCGAACAATCCTACCATTAAGTGATATTGTACACATAGTTGAATTTAGTATGATACTAATACTGTAGTGACCCCCACACCCAGGGTGCTTAATGAGACATGATATACTTAAAATCTCATTACATCATTACAAATTAAATATCATGTCCCATTACTACAGAAGATCGCGAGGATCAGGATTCTGGAAAACCAACTACTTCTGATTGACTTCATTAGTACCAACCATGCCTGAAAAGTTTTAAAAAAATGTTCGGTGAGAAAAAATGCCCAGTAAGGGGTTTTAAAAACGTTTTAAGATAACTCCTTCTCAAAGCAGTCCTTTTGAAGAGAATAAAACACTTTGCTAAAAACGGGACATTTTCTTTTCTTAAAAACATGAAATCCAACAATTTTGAAAACCACCTGCACAGAGAAGTACGTACTTGAAATAAGCTTCAAAATAAACATGGTCAGAGAGCGCAACATATGAAAAATAGGGAATGCATAATATTTAAACAAGGTTACTTAAATTCTAAAAATAATTTTGTGACTAAGTCGGGAAAACGTGCATAACATGGTTCATGAGAATATATAGTTCTTCTAACAGATTACCACATGAAAAATAGTTCTTGACACATAAATTACATTTTCATAGTCATGGGAGTTTTCAACTAGGGGTTGTCCTGTTAGTTGAACTAACCCCTGGTTGACCTTTATCATTACATGTAGAGGGAATTTATAATACTGTACTTTGTCAAGACCTTTCTTCAAGACCGTATAACATAATTAACGGGTCAAGGATCACTGTAAATCCCGTTTCCATGGTAGCACAAGCCAAGGCTAACTGCCAAGAACGTCGCACATAATGTCTCATGAGACTCTTGCTTTACCCAATGCATTGGAGCGCTGTATAATTCCGGCCGCACCCGTCACATCATTCTTATTGCGCTATATAATTCCGGTCACACCCGTCACATGTAAGTCCTATACATCCCTCACATATCTTGACATGGTCATTCATTCATAGGGTTTCATGCATTCTTAATCAACCCCCTTTTCACTTACATATTCATAACTTGAAGACAGTTCAATTAGAAATAAACTGAGACATGCATGCTAAAATCCGTACACCCAAGAAAATATCTTAACAATTGAAACATGTGTTTTAAGGAAATAGACACAAACACTTAACATTCCATAACACCATAATACCCAATTAAAGCATGGTCATTCATAACTTACACATATGCTGATAAATGGATGTTGTCGGTGTTTTAAAATATACATGCAGTTAGGGATACAATGGGAGAAATCATGTCCATCTTGGGAAAACCATGTACATAATTGTGTAAAAACTCTTTTATTAACACTTTATACAACATGACCCCTTTTCTCTATAAATTTTGTAAACACCATAAAAAACATGTAATTGAAAACAACATGATGATATATATACCAGTACATATTCATGGGTTTACCACAATAAACCATACTCAAAAATATTTCCCAAGTTATACATTAAACAAAAACAATTTTTGGCAAACAGAGTGGGGATCCTTTATATAAAAGAAATGAACATGACTTTCATAAAACCCTTATGTGATAATGCGATAAACTTTAAAAGAATTAAATAAATTTTTCCTCATATATGCACATAGATGTACATGTACATCTTATATAACCACATGTACATATACAGATATATGTTCTATATATTTGCATAATTTTATATGTTTATACAATTTACCCACAAACTCCATTTTGATAAGGCATGGTGAAGAATAGGTTGATTACATATAAACATCTTGTGTATACATGTATAAAGTGTATTATATATATATATATGTACATTTATACATATAAATAAATACACAAAGTGTATTCATGTACACGCAAACACCCAAAACCGAAGTAAACTAATACCCAAGAGCTCCTTTTACCCTGGTTTGTTTTTGCTGTAAGTTGGAAGCTGATATGAATGGGTCTTATCCCTTTGTATTATTATACATATATATATACCTACACATGAAGAATATATATATATATATATATATATATAACCGGGTATTTTCCCAAAACCAAAAGAAATTTTTTAAACAGGAAGGACTCCTTCTCTTGGGTTCGGTTCTAGGAAGGGAATAATGGCATGAACCGTTTCACATGGTCCCGTATAAATATTTATACAGGTTTATATAAAGATTATATTCACATATGAAAAACCCTCGAAATTTAAGGGGAACAAAAAAAGGGTGTTTTCTTTACAAGAGCTAAGAAGAATAGTTTTTTTTGAATCCTTACATATGTGTATAGATAAGAAATATATACACATAGGTTCATATATATAAAAACCTGTATATATATTTTTATATATACTAGAGCTTTAAATAAAACAGGGAAGATTTTCTCTCTTAACAGATCTGAGAGGTGGAATAGGCGTGACAGATGTAACTGGGTATATAAGCATAGAATATATATACATATATATAAAACACGTATATAAGTGTATATATATTAAAACTGAAACTCAAACAAAACCTAAAACAGAACTCGACCCTTACCTTATCTCGGAGAGGGGAAGAGGAAGATGCGGCAACGAGGACCGGTGTTCGGAAGGATCAAAAGCTTTGGGTGCGCAACCTCCGGCCTTCGGTGCAACATGGGGTTTAAAAAAACACAGAACTCAACACGAAGACGTCGACCCGGGTATCCGAGGCAAGTCGGTGCCTAACCCGTGGAAAGGAGGGAGAAACGCAGGTCTACTCACCAGCCCAGACAAAGAAAACGAGCTGCCCTATACCCTACTGGTTCGACGACGCGAGGAAGAAGAAGGAGCCGCGTGACGCGATGTAGAAGAAAAAACGAGAAAGAGCGGACGACCGAGATTAAAAGAGGGAGATCGTGCGGCTTAGAAGTTGTGTGGTTTTAAAAGAGGTGGATGACTGCGATCAGAGGGGAGAGATCGGATGGCCTGAGTTCGTTGCGGCGTTTAATGAAACGCGGTTCAACATTTTTAAAAAAAATTATTTTATTATTATTATTTTTTTCATTAATTTATTACAGCATTGTTTTAAAAATTCAATTATTAATCCAACTTTTATTATTTAAAAAAAAGAGGTCATTGGCCAATAAAAATATATATATTGATTCAATCAAAACGTATTACTATATAAATATAGGTATATATTTTTTTATTCTTAAAACATCAATAATTTTTATTAATTATATTATCATTATTATTATTTTAAACCATAATTACTAATTACTTAATATTACATTATGAAGATCAATAATTCATTTAATATATAAAGAAAACATTGGTTAATCAAAACATATCATATATATATATATGCTTTAATTTCCTTTATTAGCTAATTACCTTAATTTCCTTAATTAAAGATTAATATTAATTAAACATTAAATGTAACTACATTCAATCACACATAAGAGTGAGTTGATATAAAAATTATCACTACGAAACACATAAGTAAAAGAAATCATAGTTTGATATAGTTTCCAAAACTGTTTATCCAAGTTATAAACATTTGCATTAACATTATCCATTTAATTTAGAGAGAAAGAATTATTTAATTTGATGCAATATATATATATATATATATATAACTCAAGGGTTAGCATATATTTAGACAAAATAAAAACCCATCATCTTTAATATAATTCATCATAAAATTTTAATTGCTAAAATTAAGAAAATAAGTGTAGTGAATAATAATATTAATTTTCATAAAACATAATTCACATTTTTGGGAAAACAATAAATAAATTAATTAAGTTATCATTGATGTCATTAAAGAAAATTACAAATGTTAATTTTCTGAACCTTGCAGGGGTAAGCCATTCTTATTTCCAATGGTCAAAAACAAAACATAGTGGATAGGAGAATCCAACGGTCATATTTATAGCCGTTTGGGTTCAACGGTCAGATTAGTATGCTTATAAAGGGTTTGGTCTCGGGGTGTCCCTCACTCCAAGTGACTGAAGGAGAGAAGAAGAGATGGTTCGTGTGATTCCCTTGGTGCTCATCACAGTTGCAGTGTCATTGACCATCCTCATGTTCATTCTGATGGATGCCAGAAACCCCTACCACATTCTTGGGCTCTTGGTGGTTTTAAGCGGTCTCCCAATTATTGTAATTGGGTTCTTAGTTGGGATTTTTGGTTAATTTATCTTCTTGTTCGGTCAGTGGAAGTTGTAGCCGAGATGTTGCTTATTTGAATAAAAGGAGTTTTCATTCATTTGATGCATTTTTCTATTTTATTATTATTTTTACCTTATAAATTGATTGTTGGTTCACTTAACGGGTGACATTGAAAAGCAAACTTGTCATAAAATCAAAACATGGTTTCTCGGGTTGTTACAAATACTATTAGATATAATAATCCTTTGAGTTGGATCATAAGTTTGAAAACCTTTTTGACAGTAATCTAATCTCTTTTTCTCAGTGTTAGCGATCAATTCAGGTTTCATATTGAAATGTGTTTGTTTCATATATATTATAAATGACTAAACCGAATTTTTCTATTATTTCCAAATCAATCTAAGATAATTATATCACTTTTTTCCATTCACTTGTTATTTTTCATTTATTAAAAAGTGTTAAAGATATTAAATCTTAGTTCTCATCATATCGATCAATTTAGAAAATGGATTTATAATCTGATATTTTCTACAAATCACAAATTACTCACAGATGGTTGTTATTGTTTCCCTGTTAATTGAAAGTTACCTACTAAGCTTCACCCCTTGACTGATGATATGCACATATAGTAAATATATCATGGTGAAATGTTATATTGTATCATATTGAAACTCCATGCATCAGATTGATGTGTAGTTGATTCTAATAAATCAAAACTTATTTGAGGATAATAATACCATGATATCATATAAATCCGAACCAAATTCATTTATTTATACCACATTTTTGTATGAATTGTGAATTTTAATTCCAAACATAACATTCTATCATACCTAAAATATTTCAGGTTTTAGATAGACATGTGGTTTGTTTATATATTTCATAAACGAAATGAAGATATTTTTCTATTTTTTCTCTCCAATGCAATGAAATATTCTTGGTTTTTACCTCTCCAAGAGTGACATGTAATTTTTTAATAAATTTTATCAATATGAAATCATAATTTTCATAATAATATGTAATATGTGCATCAGATTAATATGCAGATACCTCCTTTTGAATATTGAAGTTTGAGGGAACGATTTTCAATATTGATTTTTCAATATAATGGTGTCTTCTCTGTTTTTACCCCTCAATGGGAAATAAGTCATTTTCATAAAAATATAATCGAGTAAACAAACGTTGGATCATACTAAGAAATCCAATCATCAAATTGGTGAATGAAAGTAGAATTCTACATGAAGCTAGAGTCATTAGAAAATACAGTTGATGAGGAAAATTAAATGAGTTCTAAGTAAATAAGTATAAGAATGTATGATTACTTTAAAACAAAAATTGAAATTGAAAATACACTATAAAAACCAAAATATTAACTAGATGAAAATGAACTTTGCAAGGATATAGTAGGATTAATTGAAGAAGTAGTAAGTAAATCGTAAAATATGAGTAAGTGGAATGGGAAGTCAGCGCATACAAAGAAACATTCAAAAAAGAAGATGCAAGAACATAAAAAATTGAATGACACATAAAAATTGAAAGGTATATTGGGAATAAAAAACAATAATAATATAAAATTAGTAATAATAATAGAAACTTAAAACATAGATATCATATATAAAATTGAAAGAACTAACAAGAGATGATGTTAAAATTTGAAATTTGAAAATGATAAATAAATGTGAATGTGGGGGGGAAAGGAAGTGGATGATGAAGTATAATCCAAAATTAATAAATAAAAAATTAGTTCTAGAATACAGTAGAGAGATTGAAAAAATAAGAAAAAATTATTCAAAAAAAATCAAAATATAGAATATAAAATAAAAATCTAGAGACAGAGATGTATAACTCATAATACACATATAAAAGTATAAGAATAATTTAAATTAAAAACCAAAAAAAGTTAGATGAATGAGTATATGTAAATGAAAAAGGATAAAAAGTATCAATGGTTAAATAAAAAAACCAAAATATATATGTCAAATGAGATGGAGTGAGTCAAAGAAATTTATGTAAGTAATGCCAAAAGTGGAAATATAAGATAATGCATTATCCAAAATCCAAAATAAAGAATCAGAATCCCAAAAAGTGGAATAGAAATATAATAAAAAATATATAATGTGGATATAATCATAAAAATAAACATATTTATTCATAGGTAAGAAAAATATAATTATATAAATTTTGAAAATTTGAATCCATTTATTAAAATATTGTTGGATGAAAAAGTAAGAACAAGAGTTAAAAGTTAATCTAGATGAGATAATACAAACGAATGAAGATATAATCAAAATCATAAGTTAGATTATATGAAAAATTTAATAGACAAAAATGAAAAAAACACTAGAAGAATTTAATGAATAATAAAAAAAAAATACAATATTAAAATTAAACTAAAAATAAAAAATTTAATTTGATGAAAAAGTGAAACAAAAATAGAAGAAACAAAAGGTTTAAATAAAAAAAATCCAAAATTGATTAATAGGGGAAGAATAAAGAGTCAAATGAAAAGAATAATAGATAATAAATTATCATGAAAAAGTCAAAGGTAGAAGTTGGGAGTATCAGAAGAAAAATGTTAAATAAAAGAATAACCGGATGTCAGGGCTATACCAAAAAGAAAAGATGAAAGTTAGAAGAATGATTCATAATAAATATAATATTTTTTAAAGAAAAAAAGAATATTTAGAAACAAAAAAAACATAAATAACATCATAAATACAAGTATAAACAAATGACAATCCAATAAAATTAAAATCGAAATAATAAATCAAGAAACAAAATGATAGAATATACAAATATAAGTTGATGTGTAAGTAAAAGAAGAAAAAATTCAAAAAATAAATAGAATCAAAAAAATTATTAATAAAAAAATAAAATTAAAATAATACTTTCAAAATAAACAAGATGGAATGGTAAGAAGATAACTTTAGTAGTTGAATATGAATTTGGAAATAACACATAAGTATATGTTAATATTGAAGTGTATTTAGAATCTAGAAATTAGAGTCCAAATAGGTTAAAGTCGATACTAAGGAAGATTTAATGTTATATATATAATAGAAATATAGAATTAAAATCTAGAAAAATAATCATAATCCAAAAAACATGAGAATATTAGGAGAAAGCATTAACTGGAGACAAATAAGTAAAAAATAGAAGCCATATGCAGTACATAAAAATATAATCAAATGAAAATGGATCAAAATTTATAAAATGTCTTCGGATTTTCATAAATCATGGTATTGATACACTGTTAATTCCTACAGAACATAAATTTCTAATGGATCATCATCCTAAATTTCAATTCTAATCTAATGTTGTATCCTCAGTTTTGACCCTTGATGTTTAATATGTAATTTAAAAAAATTATCATGGAGAAAAGAGAAATTGGATCGTACTAAGAAATATAGGCTTCAAATTGATTCCAATTTATTGCAAGAGAATATCAAGTCATTATGAATCATTCTTTTAATCTTTCCTTCAAATTTGAAAACTTTTCCCCAATGTTAAAGATATTTAGGTGATATGTCGCATTAACAAGAATGTGAATGAAAATGAAAATTTTAATCATACCAAGGTATTATCTAGACGGATTCACATATGATTGGTTTATACAAATACAAAATGAATCATAGATTGATTTTTTATGTTTTCATGCCAATTTGGGATTATTTCTTTGATTTCTACACCTATATGTGTTATTTTTCATTTATTAATAAGTGTTAAAAATATGTAACAATTGTTTCTATCATACAGATAATTGAATTAATATGTGGATGATTCAAAAAATCAAAATTGAAACAGGTATTATTTTCCTCTGTTTCTATGTCAATTTGAAGTTGTCTGCTCAGTTTTGACCCCTTGATGGTTGATATTCAATTTTAACAAAAATATCAACCTCAAATGATATTATGGATAATACAAAGAAAAACTACCAATTAATTAATGTGTGTTGGATTCCTTTAAATCAAAAATTATTTGAGGATCATTCTCATATGTTTAATTTTCAATCAAACATGTTTAATTGTTTTGACCCATTTTAGGTTTCTGGTCATTATAAAAAGTTTGTTAAAGCCAAACAACACATTCATTCATCTCAATAAATTCATCCATCTGAGTAACATGTAGTAGGTAAGTATAGATCAGAAATTGATGAGATATTTTTTACCTCTGTTTTATAAAAAAATATAAGGAAATTTAATTTGTCTCAAACCATAAATGGGTTTAAACCATTTTTTCAGGAGTTATTCATGATTTTTTGATAGGTGAGCACTTTGTTAATGACAAGCCTCCTTTATTAAAATTGAAACATGATTATAATAGTCTAATGTGAGTTTTTTCGAAAATATTTTATGAGTAGATGTAATAGGTATGGGGGATAGTAGTCTATCTTGATAAAAAAAACTACTTCCAACACACTTATTGGCTAGACCATATGCAATAATGTTTTCCTCCCAGTATGAAGGTGTGATAATGTAGTGAATAGTGTCAATGAACTCATGGTAGTCCATCCATTGAACCATCAATATCTATGAGAGGTATGTGTTATTTTTATCTATTTACATGAGCTATATATTTGGAGTCTCTCTCCAACCATAGATTTGACCAACCTCTTTATTTATCAATGTCCACCATAATGATTACTCCAACCATATCAGCTTCAAGACAAATGATTGGGACATATTTTATTGAAAAGAAACCAAGGACATACTCATTTTGGTTTATGAATATGGAAACATATCTCAAGAGTTGAGTTTTACCTTTATAATCTCCATATGTATTGGCTTTAACCCAACATGGGAATTGAGGATTCCATGTCACCTCAAAAGTTTCAGTAGGAGGGCTATGGTCTCTAGAGATACCAAGTTTCTTGAGGACAATAAAATTGTGCATAATGTTATTATAGTATCCCTATTGAATATTATTTTATTCCCTAATAGAATATATGAGTTATGATAAAGGATACTTAAGTTTCAAACTAGAATAACAATGAATGATGGTGTTCTTCGTTCTTTAGATGATATAAATAAGCTCATATTCATTTTCCTAGAAAATTCAGAGGATTTGTGCTGACATCTATAACCTGATGTAGTGAGAAACATGCCTTTAATGGACTTTTCATTATATCAAGTGGTGTACAAGAGAACAACAAGAGATATCCAAAGTATTGAGTTAGTTTTATAGACTAAGAATATGAGTTTCTCATCCTCAATATGTTGGTTGAAAATAGAGAATTTGAAACATTAAGATACTCCCAAGTATTGAAGACATACCTCTATGGGAATTGTAAAATGGGAGATCCTCCAAATCTGGGTGAATCTTAATTGTTTTATCCATGAACTATTAAAAATTTCCATCCATGAAAGAACTGAGTTATCATTTATATATGTAAAGAGACAAAAAATAATGGACATGAGTTGGGTAGATCTTTAAGGATCCCAATAAATCATATCATATTAGTGATCAAAGGAAAAGTCAGTAGGTATTTATTTAATCTCCATAGTTTAATTCCTAAGAGGTTAATCCAAAAATACCTCTATAGAGACTTGGGGTATAATGGGAAATAAATTTTATCAAGATAATTGATAAGAGAAGTAGATGTCCCTTTTTCCATTGAGAATATGAGATAGGAATCACGACTAGGTATCCATATTTATGTAGATATAAAAATGGAGAGGGAATATTTGAAGGTCAGACATAATAATGAACCAATGTATTTAATGTTTTAATTATTGTGTTTGAGTATAAATATATCTTGTAATGTCCCAGTTCTGGAAGCCTCCTAAAGGCGCTCCGTACTCGGTTGGTCACATGGCCTCAAGCGCATTTCTCCAAACTCTAGAGGCTATTGACTAGCAGCGAGGGCCTTGGGTGCGATAGTGGGGAAACTATTCCCTCATTGGCAGAGTACACAACAGAAGTAACAACTCAGACAATAGTGGAAGTAGTAAATATCCAACAACAGTAAACAACAGAGGACAAAAATAATAAATTACTGAAGCACACATACATATATAAAATGATGCATGATACATATGTCTAGGAAAGTAGCCAAACAAGTCACAAAACTGGAAATATAATAGTGAAAACAAAAGTAAAAAAAGAAAGCTAAACATATAAACTCCTCAGCATCGCAAGCCTCGGCTTAGTCCCATGCTCTCCTACTCCAATTCAATCAAGTACCTAAAGTCGAAGGGAGCTTTACCTTGTCTATACCTGCATAAATATAATCTATTTGGGCCCAAAAGCATGACCCAAAAAGGGTGTGAGACTATATCCCAGTAGGCAACCACTCGAAGATCTGCTCCTAACAATCAGTGAGTATATAGAAGGTAAGGTACAGTGAACAATAAATAGTAAGCAGTGAAAAGAATAATACACAGTAGAAAACAGCCCGAAGATCAACAAGCAACAGTGAAACAACAGCTAACCACAAATAGGTAACCCTCTGGGAATTACTCAAAGTTGTCCCCTCTGGTCGTATCCAAGAAGTACCGATAACACTCCGGGTAGTACATTCACCATAACCCCTCTGGTTTGGTCATACGAAATTATAAGACTCTCTGAGGAAGCATGCTCAGTCAATTACCCTTATAGTCTAAGGTAGTCAGGGACTCCCTGAGGAAGATCACGTGTTCTAATCCCTTGACATCCCCAAGGTCTAGAGACTCTATGAGGAATCTCACTCGGCCAATTCCTCCTATAGCCTCAGGTCTATCACAGACTCTCTGAAGAAGCTCACTTAGTGAATTCTTCCTATAGCCTGTAATGGTTTAACGAAATTCAAACAAAACAAAGACTCTATTAGGAAGCCCACTAGGTCAATTCCTCATATATTCTATAAAGATCAATACTCTCTGAGGAATCTCACTCGGTTTATCCACCTATAGTCTATAATGTCCAGGACTCTCTCAGAAGCTCACTCGGTCTATCCCCTATAGTCTATAACACTAGGTTCTGGCGGCCCCATGCCAGTCAGTGCATCATAATTATATAAGGCCAAAGTAAACCTATAGAGCTACTTAGCTAACCTATCTACAGCATAACAAGTATGTTAGGAAACATGACTCCATCATACGGTCACAAGGCATAGAAAATAGACATAACGTCCAAAGGCTGAACAAGACCAATAGGTCGTAAACAGAACAAGGCATGGGTAAAAAATCCAAGAATAGAAATTATCCTCATACATAACCAAATTACCACTACACGAGCATAAAAGCAAGGAATGAAAAAAATATGGGAAAAGAAGTAAACACTCAATACCCCGTTCAAGGGTATTGGTGAAAATTGCACATAAAACTCAATGACTTTGAATGGAAAGGCACAAACCACCTACCTTGATTCTAGGATATCAATATACATTAACCGCAATGCTAGAATCTACTTAAAACGTTGTAGATCTAAGAAGACTCCCAGAAATCTCAACCCATGATAACATTCAAAAGTGGAGGAATTGGAAAATGATGCTCTATAAGAAGGAAGAGATTACCGTTGTGGTTCCAACGCAATCGATGGTGGTCGATTCAGAGAACGGACGAAGTCACGGGGTTTTGGAGAAGTTCCTCTGCCATACGACGTCTCTCAGTCAAACAAGACCAAGAAGAAGATGTTTATGGAAGATAGATAGGAGCCCGGTCCATTTAATAAAAAAAGAAAGTACGCGGCGTATACTTTTGGAGTACACGGCGTGTACTAGGATTTTCCGTACTCCGCTTTAATAGGCCTCTACATCTCACCACACGACCGTGTGTGTGTCCCAGACACCGCCAGCACACGGCCTCACGCAAAATCGAAGTACACGACATGTACTCATAAATTACATGGCGTTTACATCAAAAATTTCCAGAAACACATCTTTTCTTAAAAACTCCAAAAAAGGAAAAACATGCCTAAAAAGAAGTCTCGGGTTCTTACATATATATTAGGAAGTAAAGGGATTCAGAATAAACATTGAAGAGTCTCCCCATAAAGTGACCCTACAGATACATATTATAACATGTGTGATAATTAATAATCAAACCACTAGATCTGATGAGTTTAAAACATTTCTTCCATGTAACAATGACCATCCTTCCTTCTATGACTATACCCTTCCAAAAAAGTCTTTTCATGCAATCATTAAGGATTTTTAGAACTTGTGTGGTACAACTTTATATCACGAACGACCTATATTTTTTCATTGTAATGACAATAATGGCGTAAAATTTAAATATGATCATTTAATGATATAGAAATGACATTTCGGTTATGAAAATTAATTGAATATTAAGTTAATTTTTTTCCAAAAAAAGTGGTTGTACACTGCATCCACATAAAATTGAGCGTAATGACAGCCAACTACTATATTATTTAGCTTCTACAATTGATTTGACAAGTTCATGAAGAACTTTTAATATCAATTATACACCCTACAAAATCTATTAATGATGTCACGCACTCACCCAAGGTACAACTAATCAGATTATTTCTATGTATTATTTTACATAATTTATAATTAAAATGGATAAATATAAGAATAATAATGGAGTTAGTTTGGAAATTACCTTGGAATATCCTACCTAAGAAAAGTGGTATATTCTCACAATATATTTTCCCAATTTATTTACTCTCTCCAAGCATATTAATTATAAAAACTCCACCCTCTCACATTTTTAACATGTGTGAACCATTTTTCCCACACACCCAAGATATACTTTCCCAATAAATATAGTTTTACCCATATTATTCCCTAGGCCTTAACCCAGTTGTCAATTATTGTAGCCCCGTGAATCCAATCTTATACACAAGAAACAATGAATGGATTTGGTTCCTTATTGTGTCTATCTATATCTATAGACAACTCTATGTACCAATCCACAGTGTTGTCACCCCCCTCTCCCAGTTGCATCACCCACATGTTTGGAGCTTTATAGTTATGAATGTGGCAATAGGTAATCCTTTAATTAAAAAAGTATGTACCATCATATTCCTTCATAATCCTGAGTAATATTTTATTGAAGACCTCTCATGACTGATTTTTTTTATTGTAAATATCATGGTGAACTTCATTTTCATCTGACTCCACCCATCTAACGAGATCAAGAAAGGTTATAGTCATCATGTGTGTGCCTATATTTTCATGTGGATATCAGGATTCATCTTCATGGATCTTTTTAATATTACGTGATCTAACAATGTTTGACTAAGTATCGATTCCTCCCATGAAAATGAGCTTAACATGGACAGTGGGCCGTACTACCTATAGGTGAGTGTCCATATTGGGAACTCACACCCTACCCTACATTACTTTTCATAATCCAAGTAAAAAATTAACCCAAATAATACGTGTCAAGTTTTAAGGAACGATAGATGCTCAATACATGATTTTTTAGATATAGTCTAAAATAGAATCATTTTTATGCAAGGAAATTAGTTATTCATAAGTATTTTGGTTGTCTAGACCATTGAATTGTGTAATAAAATTCCCCTGATAAATGAATAGATTAAATTTGGAAGGACCTCTCCCAAAATTTTAAACCAATTTTTGGTGGTTCCTTCCATTCTAACTTAAATGAGGGAGAGTTTCAAAGGTTCAGGTGTTTGATGAATGTGAAGCTATATCTATGCCCAGGTGGGCCATGCCTGAGGATCCGTGCTAGTGAAAATAGGGAGCTCTACCCATGGGATAAAAATTATAGTATCATGTGCGAGGGAAGGGACATATAAAATGCTAAAACAACCTAGGAAACCAAGAACAAGATTCATTTATTTATTTTTATTATGAGATTAATAATTACAATAGAAAAATAGAATAAGTAGAATGAAGGGGGCTCAATAGAGTCCCCAAAAAAATTTCACCCAAGAAAAGTGGATGAATATAACAACATGATTCCTCCCTCCCTCTTTCTATATCCTTGCATTCCACTAATAATAACTCTACACCCTCTATTTTTTATTATGTGGACCTAGCTGGTCCCCCACCAAATAGAAATATCTTATAAATGTGGTTCTAACAGTATTATTCTACAAGCCTTCACCCAGTTTCAAAAATCTAAATATAAATAACACATAAGAATATACTCAGATCACAAATAATACAAAATTTTTATATCCAAAGATATGATTTTTTTAGACATAATTTAACATCACATAGAAATTATCATTGGATTTCACCACTCCACCCATGATGCCTCTCAACTAGTAGTTTTGATAACATCCGAAGGTGTCCCAACCAGTACATACCATCTAAAAAAGCTTCATATATGTCACTCTTATCATGATTAAAAGGCCCACTAGCCCTTCCTATAATATAATGAATTTTATTTCCCTCAACATTATAACTCATGTTCACTAGGAATTCATCTGAGATTCCCACTAACTAACCTTTTATGTGTTTTACCTAGCACTCAAACTCATGTTTATATGGACCACATTAGAAACCCCCACCAACTAAAAAATAAGATATTGAAGAGATAATATAATAACACCAATCAGGTTAACATAACTAAAATATAAACATTTTTATGAATCATCAAAAAAATCTAGAATATAACAATTTAGAAAATGAATATTAACTACTCTTAAATAACAGTGATGGTTTCACCACCATCATTATTGTAAATAATAATTAATCATATAATAAAATCTTTGAGGGGGAATTATAAATCTAATATAATCTATTATCCTACAACATTATTAAATTAAATTTTAATTAAGATATATTATATAAATATTAAATTGAAAAAAATTAATCATTATATTATGATCTCATTAAAATATTAAAATTCATAACAAATATAAAAATTATGTGGCTTCATAATCATATATTATATGATTTATCTTTTATCTCTACCATTCCCTGGGATCCAACTCCCCTTAAAAGGGTCCTATAAGGGTCGAAAAAAATAAAAAGTATAAAAAAAAATTCCATAAAAACACATTTCCCAATAAAGTTTAATAAAATTGTGATTTTCCAATATGAGATCTCATTTTTATGACATTTTCATTATTTTATCGACATTCATTAGTCATTGCATTGGTAATTATTAAAATAAATAAATTTTATTAATTTATAGTTCTATGATTTTAATGAAATTTCCACAATCACCAAAAACAATTATTCTCTTTGGGGGATAATTTACATATCATGACATTATTTATAAGAAGAAGAAAACATTGAAGTAAAAATAAAATGAAAACAATTAATGAAATCAAAAACATGAGGCACAAAAATTGAAATAGATATAGAAATAATGTTAGTATAATGTAAATTCAATGGGGAAAATGTTCTGATTTTGAAGGAAAAAATTTGAATAAATAATTAAGAGTTTGAATAAAATTGAAAAATCATATAAATTTGAAAAAGAATAATATGAAATGGATAAAAATGTAGTTTCCAAATCTACAATAAGAGTAAGAGAAGATTAAATAATAAAATACTAAATAAAGAAGTGGATGTGGAAGGGGAGATCGATGAAGACACCGAAACAATAGGAAAAGTTAAAGTAAGAACATAAAAAATAATCCCAAATTATTAAAAATTAAATTTATAAAAAAAATAACTGAAGATAATATTTGAGAAAAAGTAAAACTCAAAACAAATATATCCTAAATCAAAATTTCTTGCACTTACTAGAGATAAACATAAAATGTGAAATATAAAATTGATGATCTAATGTGATAGTGATGGAAAATGTGGAAGTAAAAGATAATTAATAATCTCAAATCAATAAAAACAAAGGAGGTTATAGAATGTAATAAAGGGATTGAAAATATAAGAGAAAAAAATAAATTTTAAAATCAAAATCAAAGCATACAATATAAAAATGTGTTGATTAGAGATTAAAAAAAGAAAATAAAAGTTATACACAAAACAAAGATAATATATGAACAAGAACAATGAAAAGATGAAGTTATTAGGTAGAATAATTCTAGATAAAAAAGAAAGACCCAGAGTTTGTAGTCAATCTAGAAGAGTGAACACATAATACAAAATAAGAATCATAAATAGGAACAATGAAAAATATTTAACATGTAAAATTAAATGAAAAAAACTACTATAAAAATTAGAATAATCAAAAATCAAACCCAACATTAAAAAAATGGAAAAGTTATGTAAAGAAAAAATAAAAAGAAACTAGAATTAAAAGAAAATTATATAACTTAAAAACAAAAAAATCATAAAGTTGAAGAAAAAGAAAGAAGTCAAAAGAAAAGGTATAATAGAAAATGAATGAAAAATCACAAGTTAATGGTAGATGCTCTAATAACATAATAAAAATATTAAACAAAAGGATAGGTATAGGTTAAACCTAATCCAAAAAGTAGATGAAACATCTAGGAAATGAAATCAAAGGAAATGGAAATAATGGAAACAGAAAATATCAAAACTAATATAAAAAACTAAATTAAAAAGGATGATAATTTTAAAAGAAAAGAATAATTGTAAAATATTAATTAGTAAAGATTCCATAGTTAATATTTCAGTATTAATTAACAATAGAATCAATAATCTTGATTCATAACAAAGTTATTGTGCATGGTGGGAAACAAGTATTGGTAAATAAATAAGAAAATATATAATTTAATTCCATAAGTATAAACATAATAAACAAACATGTTCATATTGGAAAATCTATAAGATAAAGAAAAGTGATTGAAATTAGAATTCATAAGGAGTACCTAGAAAAATAATCAAAATAAAAATGGCCAAAATCTAGAAAACAATATTATATTATCATGAAATAACTACAAAAATATTTTTCAATACATTTTGATATGTAGGAATTGACAACCCAATCAGACTGACATAAGGTGATATTATAATAATCAAAATTTATTTTTTATGATTTATAAGAATTTAAAAACATTCTTTACCATGTAATGTACTAAAAAATTACATCGGATTTTTGTAAAATCACAAAAAAAATCATCACTAGTTATCTTGTTAAATGGAAGTGTAGACTGCAATTCACTATGATCTAAATTTTGGTGATAATGATTAAAAAAATATTTTTATCATAAAAAATCATTAAAAATAGGTTATATGATTAAAATCTAAAGAACTAACATTATTTTCAGGAAATGATAGAAAAAAAACCATTGTTAATTTGTGAAATGTAGGAGTAGATCACATGTTAATCCTATATATGTTTTTCTTGGAATGGAAAAAGTGTGTTTTTTATATAAAAGAATTTTTTTTAAATGGTTCAATCCCATGAAAAAAACCTAAAATTGGATTAAAATAATAAAAAAATTATCAATGACTTATTTGGGTGATATAATAAAAACCATTTGCTAATTTTTCATGTCTTATGTCTAAAATGGATAGGAAAACCTTTTTACTATATTTAAATTTACATAAAAAATTGTTCAGACGATTAGAATTTACTAAATTATAATGTATTTTTATGAAATCATAATAAAATAACCTCTATTTAATTTTTGATATATAGGAATAAGAATTGCATTTGTTCGTCATGTTGTTTTCCTAGAATGACCAAAAGTGTGACTTTCTTGATTTATCATAAAATCATCAAAACCTATAAAATGAATCCATATTGTCATGAAATAAATGGAAACTGATCTTTTATTACTTTCTTAAATTAATGAAATTTTGAAATGTAAATATGATGTGTGTTATGATTGAAATTATTGATATTGTTTTTTAACATATTTAATCCTTTTAAAAACTAGAATCAAAGGGTCAAAACATAGAAAATGATCTCAAATTATAGTGAATTTTATTTCCAAACACCACCATTTAATTTTGGATAAATTTGAATAGAGAATACATAAATTAAATAATTATTTTTCTAGAATTGAAAAAAAAATTAAATGGATTCAAAATTCAAAAAACCAATGTCAAAGTCTCAAAACCTAAAAAATTACAAAAAATTTTCATTGAATAAAAAACCACATCAATACAATTATTTAATCATAGAATAATGAATAATTCATTTTAAAAAAATTTAATGTTTTTAAAAAACATGTATTATAGGTTTAAAACACAGTAAATGACCAAGATTATCCAGAAATCAGGGGAAAACAACTACTATTTAATTTAGGAATATAGAAGTGAACCGTATGTCATTTTTAATCATTCTATGGTAAAAATGATCAAATAATTAGTTTTATAGTGCAAAATTATAAAAAAAAATTGGTTATACGATAAAAATCTAGCATAAAAACTCATATTTTCATGAAAAAAATCAAAAAATAGCCGCATTTTTAATTTTTTATAGGTAAATGGACCATATACACCATGAAACATTATCATAAATTCTAGAAGTGTGTTTTTATTTATTTAAAAGACAAAAACATAATTCAAAATTCAATCATTTCACACTAACATGGATTTTATTGAAATCATAGGGCAACATTAATTGATTAATTAATAAAAATTATGAATAGAACGCACATCAATATAGTGTGGTTTGGAATGAATGATTTTTAATTATTATATTTTAATGTCTTTATAAACATGATTAAAAGCGTCCAAACCTATCCAACAACCTCATATTTTTGTGAAATCATAGGAAAATGACCACCGTATAATTTGAGACAAGTAGAAATACATCGAACCTCTATCTGACTCACAAACTGTTAATCATAATTTCACAAATCCAATATAATTATAACCATATCTGGACAAATAATGAAATTAAAAAAATTAATTTCATCATAAATTTTAGGTTTCATCGATTAAATTTTATAGTGGTTTTAAATATTGGAGCTTTCACTTGTAGAAAATTGATGTTTTGCAGTAAAAAAAAGTGGTCACTAACTGTTGTTAATGGAATCCTAGTGGTTACAGTTGGTAGGGATTGAAAATAACCATTCAAAACCTTATATAGAATTTTACATATAATATATATATGTAATGTTTAGGATAGTTGACCTCAAATGGATTTTTATAATGGTGGTTGTGTTATTTTTCATTTGTTTTAATAAAATTGACATCAATACCAATACGTATAATTTGAAAATTTCATTAAGAAAATCAAAAAAAATTAAAAACTAATGGATAAAATATTTAATATTATAATCATAATATTGTATAATTATTCTAAATAATCCATATTCAATATAAAAAAATTTGATATACATGAACAATTAGAGGCGACCTATTACTCTTACGCAGGATAACCTCCATTTAAATTAATCCAAAAAATCATCAGAATTCCAAAAAATAGAAAAAAAACTCAATTTTTCAGGAAATAATTGGATAATTATTGCTTTTTAATTTGTGAAATGTGAAGATATACCACATATTAGTCTGACATATGATGTTTTAAGAGATACAAAAAATAAAATTTCACAAGATTTCTTTCTTGTAAATTAATCATCCAAGTGTAAAAACCTAACAAATAGACTTTTATTTTCATAAAATCATTGGAGAATTACCTTAGTTTAATTTATACCATGTTTTAAAGGACTAAATATTAATATTACGTGTGGTTTCTTTGTCTTATCCATAAATTTATTTTTTAAATATTTAAAATTATAAAAATTTCTCCCAAAAGGTGAAAACTAAGAAAAAACAATTTCTAATCATTTGAAAATTATTATTGAATAGTTTATGATATTTTGGAATAAAAACATTTAATTATGATAGGAAATGAGATTATAACAACAAAAAATTTACTTTTAAAGGTTAAAAAGTTCATAAAACATGTTTCAAAAGGTTAATACCTCGGTAACGACCTCAAATTATTAAGAAATAATATGGAAATGAAGGCATTTATACTTTTTTATGTAGGATGGAAAAAATGTGTATTAGACACATGGTTTTCTATGAATGAACAAATGTGTGTTTTTTGGATTTAAAATCAAATAATACGGGTCAAATAGTCCAAACCAAGAAAAATACCTATAGTTTTCATGAAATCATAGGAAAAAAATTTCAAATAATTATTTAATTATATAAATAAAAATCTCATCAATCAAATGTTTAGTGCGATCAGAATAACAAAAATTTTGATTCCAAAGAATTAAAAATCCTTTAAAAACATGAATCCAAGGATCATAACGTAGTAAATAAGCTCAAATTTATGTTAAATAACAATAAAATGACCAGTATTTAATCCATGGCTTGTAAGAATAGACCATATATCATTTTGATTTACTGTATGGTAAAAATGGTCGAATAAAAAGTTTAACAATATAAAAATTATTCAAAATAGGTGATACGGTCAAAACCTATTAGTAAACTCAGATTTACATAAATTTATATGAAATAAATTTCTTAATTAGATAGAGGAGGAAATAAAATAGACATCAATCCAACTTGTGGTCTTCCTGAAATGACAAAATGTGCCTTTTTATTGATTTAAAAGTCAAAAATATCAGTCAAAAATAAAAATATTTATAGGAACTCAGATAATTTTTAATGTTATAGGATGGTTATCATTGATTAATTTGTGACATGTAAAAATATAATAAACTTAAATGATGAGTGGTTGGAGTGAATAAAGAAATTTATTCTATTTAATAATCGATAAAAAGTTGTATCAATGGGTATAAACCTAACTAATGCCCTTATGTTATCATAAAATAAACAGAATTTTACTATCATTCAATTTATATATATGGAATTAGATCAATTAATAATCATACTCATAGTTTAATTTATGACATTTAGGGGTAGTTTTTATGTCAATTGGACTACTGTTTTTCTTAGAATGACTAAAAGTGAATTTTTATTTATTTAAAAGTAAAAACATATGTGTTAAAAGGATACAAACTAGAATACAACGTTAGATTTTAATAAAATCATTAGAAATGATCTTTGGTTTGTTTTAAACATTGTATGAATACACCACTTGTGAATATGACATTTTGAGCAGTCTAAATGAACAAAAAGTATTTTCTATGATTTAAGTGTCTTTCAAAACATTTATCCTATTTTAAAACACTAGAAAACAACCTTAAATAGCAATGAAATCCAATTTTTTCTTTTATTTATAGGTGAAATTGATTTAAATTCAATGTATCCAATGGTATGGTCAAAATGACAAAAAGGAAGTATTATTAGATTTAAGATTCGTCAAAATCATGCATTAAATGATTAAAACTGATAAAATGACTTTAATTTTTTTTATTGTAGAAAAATGACCTTTATTTAAATTTTTGACATGATGTATAAGAACACACATCATTCAAACATCATGTTTTCATTAAAAGAATTTTTTTTGACGATTTTGAAGTTTAAAAGAATGCACTAATGGATAAAAACATGAAAACAACCCTAAATTGTCATGAAATCATTATATAATGATCATTGATAAATATTTGACATGTCATATCATGACCAACCTTCACCAAGATGGGGGAAGGGATAGAAAATCGCCAGACCCTTCCTTTATCCAGAAGAAGGAGATATAATGACCCCCGAGTCCCGCCATCAATAGGCCCTGGAGTGGCGAAAAACAGCAAGGGTATAGAATCACACGTAATATGGAAGGCATTACCCATTTAATTTAGTAGGATCGAGAGATAAGATAGTGAATCCCAACAACACCAAAATAAGAAGTAAATTAATGCCAAAACAATCCATTCCCATATGCATGCTCCAAAAATAAGTCATATATGGTACAATAAAACTTCAAAGGGATGTACCAAATAAAAAAAAGCAGAAACGTCAATAGTCCCGGTGTATGAGCTAATAGGGTCTGGTATAATCCTCTAAGTCCTCTTGGAAACCTAAAAGCAGTTTTATATACGTAGGGTTAGTATACAGGTATACTCAGTAGGAAAAACCAAAAGATCTCATGCACAAGTGGGGGAGGCATTCTAATGCCCCATGAGAAAAAGAGATAACTAAAGCACCTATAAATGAAACTATCCACCCAAACCTCACCAAGGAACACTCCCCAAATAATTCAATTCAAGTAATGTAATAGTAATAACACATCGATCTTTGGTTACCCTACACCACTTTCCCACTGGTTATTGAAGACATCCCACACATCAAACCTCCCCCTCCATTCTCACCATAGACTCACTACCGTACCGCACCCGCACACAATTGGGATACCACAACCAAAAATCCCACCTGCAAGCACCTAGGCCATAACAACCTCACATAACCACACTCGCAGACATTTGGGCTAGAACAATTGTCTTCAAGCTCGAATAAACTTGGGCCTCATCTTGAAGACACTTGGGAAACAACCTGCCCGCAGACTCCTGGGCCAACTACCACAACGTAACCTGGTCAAAGAATATTGGGATATAACATACCTTATACCATCACAGCCTGCCTGAAGAGTCCTAGGATACTCGAGAAAGGGAGTAGAAAAGGATCTAATAACCAGCCACTCATAGGAGTGTTTGGAAAAACACCCTCCCTGTGAAATGGGGGTGTTTGACAAGAATTGATCAACTTGGGTGGGCGTGAATAAGAAAAATAAGAACTAAATTATACATATTGGTAAACAAGAAATCATCCCAACATAGGTGTTCCAAAACCATCCCATACAAAAACACCCTCACTACAATCCATTAATAAAAGAGCACAAAATCCACAACCAAGTCACAAATCATTCCCGGAAAATAATTCCACATTGAATTGGTTCTTTTTATCAAATTCAAGTGATCCCTTTTAAATAATTCTCCACTACCAGGTAACTAACATTCATATCTACAAGATAAGGAAGGAAAAATAGCCAAGTAGAAAATTAAGCATTCACACCTGGTTCTCTTGTAAAGTCACAAGAAAAAAAAAGTTAGGTGAGATCCTTCAAAGCACTAGAACAAAACCAAGCCCCAACATAAAACCCCACATGGCTTTAGACCCACAAACCAACAACTGCAAAATAGGGGATCCCATCCCCATCCACATCACCCCACAAGCATCAATAAGAACAACCACACATATTACCAAGACAGAGCAAGGGTGTTTCTAGATTCAAACACACCATTCATTAAGTTCCTTATTTCAATTTGATAAACTAGGGTGACCACACAAGGATTCTTATTCATTGGGAATGAATTTAATCAAACAATTTTATGTGATTCACTAGTTTCCATGTTACATCCATTCAATCATAGAATTATCTAGAAAACCGAGGTTCATTAGTGCACAAAAAAGGACCACCAACGACCATGATTTCTAGTGGACATAAGTCCATACAACTCACAACATATAATCAAGGGTAAAAGAGTACTCCAACATCATCAAACACACCCATTCATTCTTTAAAAACAAATTATTATCTTCATTAAGGTTTTTATTCAAACATCCATGAAAGAAACATTATCATACCCACCCCACATGATGAAAAATAAAGATATACAATGTAAAACCCTAGTTGGATGATCAATGATCGATGTTTTTCTCCACGAACCAAGAACTAGAGATGCATGACTAGTATGGTAGGAACTTTGAGGACTCCAAGAGTGATCAGGAAATGATACAGAATTGGCGCACCACTGTCCTTGGAAGGGGGACTCCAAATGCACCAAGGAAAGGAAAAGATACCAGCCAAGAATGAGGAAACAATCCACATGTGATAAAATGTGAGATCCTAGATTTACGGGATTATAATTTTTGAACTTCATTTAAGGAGGATATTGGTTTCTCCACGCAGTTGGGTGGTTACAAATGATGTAATTAATTGTTATTTAATAATTCTCATCAGAGAGGTGGCCATAATTTATTTGAGTTAAAGGTTTTCCTTTAAACAGAAGGAAACACATTTAGGGGAAGAACAGTAATGTATGGGAAAAGGGAGTGACGCCGAGGAAAAGGCCACAAGTTTTGGTATGTCAATGGTCTCCCGACTCTTGGGGAATTTTAGATATCATTTATGGGATTTTAATGGATTTGAAAGGGGTAATAAAACACTTATACATCAAATGATATGTTACGAGCGTGGAAAAAGTCGGAAGATAGAAAAAGAACAAAGGATGGGACACCGTTTGGTGAGACACCGTAACGGTTCCATAGTCACAGTGCCACTATAAGTGGTGCCACCATTTCGATGTGTGACAGTTATGGTGCGACCATTACGGTGAAACCATCAAAGTGACACCGTTTTGGTGTGTGACCATGACATTCGCACTATAACAATTCCTCCATTTCGGTGTGCAACTGTGATCAATGCCACCGTTGGTGCCACTATGACTGGTTCCACCATTATGGTGACACCGTGACCGGTGCCACCATTTCGTTGGAACCATTTTATGGAACCGAGTTTTTGTAAAACTCCTTAACAAGTATTAGTTTGGGCCATTACATTAGATACCTATCAAACTATTCTCTCCCTTAAGAATTGACACTAGACATGAAGAAAATAGAGGGGTATGAACAACCACATCCAAAGATACCTCTCAGGAGTAAACCACCTCAACATTTAGGAACACTTCTCCCTTAAGAAACCACACAAACATGTAAGGTTCATACCACCCATTCATATGCATTAGGGATTCCCTTCCCCCATGACAAGATACTATCCGCTTTGGGTGGAACTGACTTTCCTTCACGGGTTTAATCACATCCACCTTAATGTGTCTCAATTAGTGATAAGTTCCTCCCCTCCCCAGAGTCTGGACTCTTCACATGCATTAAGGGAAAAATGTAAACAGTTCATTTCCTAGTTAACAGGGTCAAGCACCACACCAAAAACAAGTAAAAAACAAAACAGAACAAAACTTGAAACTGCTCTGGGTACTGAGCGGACATATGTGCCTCCCATTCATAGGTACTCTCCTTGAGGCCACCATGCCTCCATAATACACGAACCAAGGTAATGGTCCTTCCACGAAGCACCCTCTCCTCACGATCCTCAATCCTTATTGGTATCTCTACAAATGTCGTGTCGTCTTCAACATCCATCTCCCCCTAGTCGACGACATAAGAATCATCATTTAGATATCGATGAAGTTGAGACACATCGAAGAGGTCATGCACCCTCAGTAGAGGTGGTGGTAGCGCCAGCTGATAATCCAATTCTCCGACTTTCCGCAACACCTTGAAGGGTTCGATGAACCTGAGAGAAATCTTGCTTCCCATATCGAACCTCTTTTTCCCACACTGAGGGGATACCTTCAAGAACACTTGGTCCCCAACCTAGAACTCAAAGGGTCTCCTCCTATGATCAGCATGCAACTTCTTCCGGTCCTGAGCCACCTTTATCCTCTCCCGTATAAGCTGAACCTTCTTCATCATGCTCTGCACCACCTCTGGGCCAAGAACACCTACTTCCCCGACCTCTATCCAGCACACGAGTGAGCGACATGGTCTCCCATACAAGGATTTGAATGGATCCACTCCAATTGTAGAGTGATATATATTGTTTTCGGAAAAATATAACAGAATAATTGTCGCACCCATGATCCCCTACGGTCCAAAACACATGTCTGTAGAATATCCACCAATGTCTAGATGGTCCTCTCTGTCTTCCCATCTATCTAGGGATGGAAAATAGTACTGAGGCATAGATGTCTTCCAAAATCATGTTGCAATCCTTTTTAGACTCATGAGGTAAAACATGTATCCTGATCTGAGACTAGGGATCTCGGAACTCCAAGAAACTACACCACCTCATCCTCGTACCACTATGCTAAGGCATCCACCACTCTCGACACCTTGATTTCCAAGAAGTGGGCTGATTTCGTCAGTCGGTCCACCACTACCCAGATAGCATCGCAACCCCCTTTAAATATGGGTAGTCCTCTGACTAAATCCATTGAGATGTCATCCCACTTCCACTCAGGGACATCTAAAGGTTGAAACAATCCTCCTTGGACGCGGTGTTTAGCCTTCACCAGATGACACACAAGGCACTTTGTAACAAACTTTTCCACTTCATGCTTCACAGCGGGCCACCAAAACTGACCCCTTAAACCCCGATACATCTTGGAAACTCCTGGGTGCACCACCGGGGGTGAGTTTTGGAACTCACCATGAACTCTCCAGTGCATTTCCACCGAGACGAACTACTTTCCATGAAAGAAAATCTGATTCTTGCCATCTTATGACCATACTTCTAGAGCATTGACTAGGCTAACAAGATCGCATGTCACATCATCCTCTAAGGCCCCCCACTGAGACTCTTCCATCTGATGCAATAGAGAGGATTGTACTGTCATATGAATTAGACAACCTCTACCATCATCCACCCTTGCATCTAATTTTTAGGGAATCTAACTCCTCCATAGACTTCCAAGCATCTGCTGTTTCTCAAACCACATACTTCCATGACTTCCTGCTCAACGAATCGGCCACCATGTTCCCCTTTCCTGTGGTGTAGGAAATTTCAAAGTCGTAGTCCTGAAGAATCTACATCCAACTCTGATGTCACAAGTTTAGGTCCTGCTGGGAGAATATATACATCAATATCTTCTGATATGTGAAGACCATGAAGAGCTCCCCGTTGAGGTAATGACGCCACAAATTTATTGCAAACACGACCATTGCAAGATCCAAGTCATGGGTTTCATAATTACACACATGGGGACATAACTTACTAGACCCATAAGATATCACCCTTGTTTTTGCATCAGCACATAACCCATGCCTTGGACTAAAGCAACACAAAACACCACAAACATCACCCATTCTTCTTGAATCCTCATCACTGGTGAACTGACCAATTTCCCCCTCAGAAAATTGAAGGCTTCCTGGAACTACTCACTCCATATAAAATTTTGTCCTTTGTTAGTGAAGTCCGTTGAAGGTGATGAAACGAGGGAGAATTTGGGTACAAATCTCTGGTAGTAACCCACTAGACCCAAGAAACTAAGAATATCCATCACATTCATAGGTGCTTTCCAAGAAATAACTGCTTAAACCATTCATGGATCAACCACTATTCTATGCTCGGACACCACGTGTCCATGAAAGTGCACCTCTCGTGTCCAGAACTTGAACTTGGACAACTTCTCATAGAGATGGTGTTGTCAGAGGACCCCTAAAACTATTCTTAGATGCTCGAAATGATACTCATCTAATCTTGAGTTGATAAGGATGTCGTCAATAAACACGACCACGAACTGGTCTAGATATTCCCAGAAAATGGAGGCCATGAGCCCCATGAACACTGCTGGTGCATTCTTATTGCCGAAAAACCTAACTACGAACTCAAACTGCCCATATCTAGACATGAAGGCATTCATCAAGACGTCACCCACCTTCACCCTAAACTGGTGATATCCTGACCACAAGTCGATCTTGGAGAACCATCATTCCCCATTCACCAGATCAAAAAGGTCGTCGTTCATCGGTAGGGGGTAACGGTTCATGACCATAACCTGGATTACTCTCCAGTATCCTATACACATCCTTAGACAACCATTTTCCTTCTTTTCAAACAAGAAAGGAGCACCCCAATGTGATACACTTTTTTAGGAAAAACCATTCTTCATTAGATCATCAATCTGAATCTATAACTCCCACAACATAGAAGTCACCATTTGGTGGGGATCCATCGAAATCAGATTGGCACCGGGCTGAACATCAATCCCGAACACAACATCACATAGAGGGGGTAGAGTCATTACCTCTTCAGGGAGGATTTCCATAAAATCACTAAAAATCAGCGGGACTTCCACTATCTCTGTATCTCCTGACTCCTCTGACTTCATAGCTAATAACGAAAGAAGGGGATCTAATCTCCGATTTACCTCCTAGAAACTCCTCTCTCCAAAAAAATTCACACGTTTTCCACCCATATCTGAAAATACAAGCCTTCTTCGGAAGTAGTAGATAATGGAACACAAATAGAACAACCATTCTATGCCTAAAATGACATCATACGGCTGCATCTATAGCAAAATAAGGTCCCCACTAGACTGATGTGGTCCCAAAATCAGTCAACATCCTTGAAAAACATTAGACAAGAAGGTCTGACCTCTGACTTGCAAACTCAAAACCAGGGGCACAGAATGTCTATCTGCATCTATACCCAAATCCTGGGATAGAATGGGTGCAACAAAGGAGTGGAAAGATCCTAATTCAAACAAGGCATAGGAAAGGGTGATAAACATGTTGATCGCAACTTGAACGACCTATGGCCCTGCTGGAAATACTCCCTCTACGGCCTGAAACTGCCCACTTCTAGATCCTATTCCCCTCGGATACCGGCCGCCTCCCCGATCAAGCCCTAGTCAAGGTTATTCAGTGCTCCATGAGGTTGAAATCGTCCTACAATGTCTTCTCTTGGAGGAGTTAGAGCTCATTGTCCTTGCTGTTGCTGCTGAAAGGGCCTACCTGGAAATTGATACTACTGAGGTGGGTGCTGAACCTTCCCATGCCCATTGTACTATAATCAGCCTGGGCAATGATTCTGAAGATTCCCCCGACTGCCACAGATGAATGATCCCGGTCCTGGGCCCGCAAATAAGTGTCAAGGACTGGGAGATCAGAATTGGAACTATTGGGGCCTGCTCCCAACACGCCAAAACCTGGAAGGTCCTGATGCTGGAGGCATGCTGCTGATAGCTTTCCCCTTTGAAAAACCCAATTGGATACCCTCTCACGGCACACCTCCCATAATTTGAATCCTCCCCACCACTTCAACCTTCGTCTAAACCTCCATATACAGTAGTAGATTTAAAGGAGAAACACCATACTGAAGAGAAGGTCGGAGTGCCTCGTCTAAATGTATCACCTAAAAATACTCATCCAAGAAGTGGTACAGGGAAAAGAAAAGGACATCCTTGAACTTGATCCCCAGCTCCCTCACTAACATGCTCCCTTGCTAAAGGGAGAGTAGCTCCTACCTCTTCTCTGCCTTCATCATTGAAGAGAGGAATTACACCCGGAACTCCCTATCAAAGTCAGTCCACAAAATCTCATCTTCCCTCTTCTCCCCATGATAAAGTGTCCACCATTGATGCACTACTCCCCACATCTGTTTTAAATCCATAGGAATTTATTACTCTATTGGAGCCCAGATAAAGCTGAAATCTATCACCATCTCCTCAAGACAGCTCTCTGTCTCCATGTTTGAGATGCTTCCCTCGTAGTTCCCGAGGGTCTTCTTCTGAAAGTTACAATGAATCTTCTTCCACTAGTCATCCTCCTCCTCTTGATCATCCCTCTGTTGAATAGCTAAATCAGCCACCAGGGCCTCGATCTCCCGCACTACATGTGGTCGCCCTCCGGGTTCAATAGCTGCAAGGTAAATAAGGAATGCCTAAGTATGAGTAGTGTAAAACATTTATTTTTAAATTTTGCTATCTTTTTATTTATTTTAAATCCCAAAATTACTACAAACACACAAGAACACAATTTATTATGATACATGTACCTTCCCTAGGGATTTTACCCTGCAATTAGTGTAGCCTCACTTCGTCATTCGGTAGGTCCAGAGTCCTTGCATCGGATCACAGGGGGGGCTAAAATCCCATTTGTTAGCTAGTCTTTCCTAGACTATTTCACATGCCATGATTTCGTAACATTATTTACCTACTGTCCCAGACAATCCTCACTGTGAAAAACTCCGAACTCCATCCTATCTCTCAACCATCTCCTCTGATACCATTCAGTCATGACCCGCATTCACCAAGATGAGGGAAGGGATAGAAAATCTCTAGACCCTTCCTTCCTCAAGTGGAAAGAGAGATAATGACCCATGAGTCCCACCTTTAATAGGCCCCGAAGTGGAGACTTTCACCAAGAGTATAGAATAATATGTAATATGGAAGGCATTGCCCTTTTCATTTAGTATGAACGTGAGATAAGATAGTGAATCCCAACAACACCAATACTGGATGTAAAGTATAGAAAAAACAATCTATTCCCTTATGCACGTTCCAAAAAGAAGTTCTATAAGGTACAAGAACACATTAAAGGGATGTACCAAAAGAAAAGAAAAGCACCAACATCAACAGTCCTAGCGTCTAAGCTAATAGGGTTTAGCATGGTCCTTTAAGTAATCTTGGAATTTTGAAAGCAGTTTTATATACGTAGGGTGAGTATACAGGTATACTCAATAGGGAAAACCAAAAGCTCTCGTGCACAAGTGGGAGAGGAATTTTAATTCCCCATGAGAAAAAAAGATAACAAAATCACCTAGAAATGAAACTATCCACCCAATCATCACCAAGGAACACACCCCAAATAATGAAAGTCATGTAATGTAATAGTAATAACACATTGACTTTTGGGTACCCCACACCAATTTCCAACTGGTTATTGAAGACATCACACGCATCAAACCTCCCTCTCCATTCTCACCACAGTCCCACTGCCATACCCCACTTGTACACACCTGGGCTACCACAACTACACATCCTGCCCGCAAAAACTTGGGCCACAACAACAACATTTTATCATGCCCGCAGACACCTGAGCTATAATAGATTCCATCATGCCTGAAGACACCTGTCTCTCATCCTGAAGACACTTGGGGAACAACCTTCCCAACACAATTGGGTCAACTACTACAACGTACCCTACCCTATGAATCTTGGGATATAATAGACCTCAGGACATCACAGCCTTCTCGAAGGGTATTGGGATACACGGGAAAGGGAGTATAAAAGAAGATAATAACCAACCACTCATAGGAGTATTGGGAAAAACACCCTACCCCATGAAATGGCGGTGTTCGGCATGAGGTGTTGAACATTGGTGGGGAAAGAATAATATATAATATAATAACTAAATTATACATATAGTTAAACAAGCACTCATCCCAACCAAGGGGTTCAAAAATTATCCCATATAAAAACACCCTCGTTATTATTCATTCATAAAAGAGCACAAAATCACAACCAAGTTACAACTAATTCTAGAAAACAATTCCCCATTTAACCTGTTCTTGTTATGAAATTCAAGTGATTCCATTTAAATAATTATCCACTACCGAGAAACTAACATGTATAGCCACAATCCAAGGAAGGAGAAATGGCCAAGAAGATAATTAAGTATTCACACCCGTTTCTCTTGTATAGTTATAAAAAAGGGATATGTGAGATCCCTCGAAGTACTGGAACCAAAACAAGACCCAACATACGGCCCCACATGGCTCAGAACCACAAACCAACAACTGTACAACAGGGGATCCCATCCCCATCCACATCACCCCACAAGTATCAAGCAGAACAAATACACATATTAACAAGATAGAGGAAAAGAGTTTCCAGATTCAAACACACAATTCATCAATTCCCTTCTTTTTGTTTTGCTAACCGGTGTGATCACACAAGGATTATTATTTATTGGTCAGGAATTTAATCAACTGAAATTACATGATTATACAATTTCAATGTTATATCCATTCAGTCATAGAATTATCCAAAAAATAGAGGTTCATTAGTGCGCAAGAAAGGACCACCAACGGCCACGGTCTTCAGTGGACATAATACCATAAAATTCACAACATATAATTAAGGGTAAAAGAGTAAAACATCATCATAAAACACACCCATTAATTCATTGAAACCCATTTATTATCTTCGTTAAGGTTTGGTTTCATCCATCCCCGAAGAAAATATTATCATACCCACCCCGAATGATTTAAAACAATGATAGATGAAAAAAACCCTACCTGGATGATCAACGATCAATTTTTTTCTCCACGTGCCATGAACAAGGGATGCACAACTTGCTGGGGAGGAACTCTGATGACTCCAAGAGTGAGCAAGAAAGTCTCCAGCATAGGCGCACCACTAGCCTAAGTGAGGGGGACTCCAAATGCACAATGGAAAGGAAAATAGACCTTCCAAAAAGAAGAAAGAATCCTTGTGTGATAAAAGGTGAGATTCTAGAGATACGAGATATGAATTCTTGAACCGCTTTAAAGGAGGATCATGGATTCTCCACACAGTTGGGTGGTTACACACGATTGAATTAATTTTTGTTTAATAATTCTCATCAGATAGGTGGATGTAATGGCTGTGAGTTAAAGGGTTTCGTTTAAACAGAAGGAAACACGTTATAGGGGAGGAACTGGAATGTATAGGAAAAATGTGTGACACTGAGTAAAAATCTATACGTTTTGGTAAGTCAAGGGTCGCCCGGATCTTGGGGAATTTGAGATATCAGTTATGGGCATTTAATGGAATTTAAAGGGGCATTAAAACACTTCTACATCAAAAGATATGTTACTGGAGATTATAAAGGTAGAAACTAGAAAAATAAAAAATGGCGGGACGCCATTTTGTTAGACACTGAAACAGTGCCATGGTCACAGTGACACCATAAGTTGTTCCACTATTTCAGTGTGTGATTGTTATGGTGCGACTATTATGGTGCCACCGTAATAGCGCCACCATCATGGTTCCATCGTCATGGTGCCACCGTTTCATTGTACAAACGGCACGGTGCCACTGTCACAGTACCACCGTCACGGTGCCACTGTAATGATACCACCAGTTCGGTGGAACACCATATCCAGTTCCACCATTTCGGTGGGCGAACATTACCGGTGACACCATTTCATTTGAACCATTTGATGGAATGGAGTTTTTGGAAAAATCCTTAATGCATCACTATCCATTCCATTACATGTCTGAATGGTATTTATTTTTATATGATGTGTGGTGAATGTGGTGTGGATAGAATGACTAAAAAAATCTATTTTTTAGACTTAAAATCATTTAATTTTTTTTTTCAAAGGGTAAAAACTGAAAAATCACCTACAATTATCATCAAATAATAGGAAAATAATCATGTACTAATTAGTGTTAGGTATTAATATAACACACATTAATATGATGTATGATTTTCAAAAAATAAGCAAAATCTATTTTTATTGATTTAAGAAAAAAACATGTGCCAACAAGTAAAACAAAAACCTTGAATTTTTATGAAATCATAAGACAATAATCAATGATAGATTTATGACATGTGAGGATAGAACTCACATCAATATGAAATGATGTGTGGTTTTAATAACAAAAAATATTTTTAGTTATATTTAAATGTCTTTAAAAATGTGCATCAAAGATTCAAAACATAGAAAATAACCTTGGCATTCCTTGAAATCATAGGATAATGACCTCAATCTAATTTTTAGCATGTTTAAAGAGACTACATGTCAAATCTATATGTGTTTCCCTCAAAATTATTAAATGTGATTCATTAAATGATGATATATTATCATGAAATCAAATCAAAATTATTATGACATAATTTTTTACATGTAAGTCTTTAAAAACATGGTTCAAAGGGTTATGAACAAGAAAAATACTTTGGATTTTCATGAAATTGCGGGAAAAAACACCATTTAATGTGTGGAATTTTCAAATATATTTCATGTCATTCTAATGAAATGTGTGGATAGAACAATCATAATTTTTTTTTAAATTTAAAAATGATTAAAAATATTCAATATAGTTAGAACAACCATAGAGTTTAATTAAATCAAAAGTCAAAAAAATCATTTAATTTTTTTCATATAGTAATAAACTATATGTCTATCAAACTTGTGGATTTCTCATAATTCCTCAAAGTGTAATTTTATTTTATTAGGTAAAAATTGAGTACATGGGTCAAAAATCAACAAATGACCTTATATTTCCATGAAATATTAGGATTATGATCATTGACTATTATAAAATTATTGGAAAAATACCAGAAATTAATTTTTCAAATGTAGTAATAGAGCACAGGAAATTTCATCTTATGTTTTCCTTTAAATGACCAAAAGTTGGTTTTTATTGATTTAAATGTCAACAAAACAATTTTCAATAGGTCTGACCTAATAGAAGACCTCAAATTTTCATGAAATCAGGAGACAAGGTTATTTAGTTATTTTTTCACATGTATGAACATTCCACATATCAGTTAGATAAATTATAGCATGTGGTAATATAAGGTCCATCAATTTGACATTTGATGTGGTCAGAATAGTAAAAAAGGTTTTCATTAGATTTAATTTGATAAAACCTTACATCAAATCGTTAAAATTAAAAGTGAAATAGAACAAAATATAGAAGGTAAAGTAGAATGGAAAAATTAAAATTCTGATGGAGAAGCTAAAAAGTGAATCTGAAGTGGAATTAAATATTTATTAGTAAAATATAATAATAAAAATAAAAAACTGACACAAAGGGAAGTAAACAAAAGTATATGAAAAAGGTAATTCTAAAGGCATTTGGAATTAAAAGGAACGAGGTAAAAGAAGAACTAAGTTTGAAGTTCATCTGGCAGATGTATGGTAGAAGAAATATGTATAACCATAATTCCGAGTACTTGAAGATACTAGAATACTTGAAAGTAAAAGAAAGAACTAGCAAAAAATGTAGAAGAAGAAAAAAAGTAATCCAATGTAAGAAATTAAAATAACTTTAGAAAAATGATTTTATGGAAAAATAAATCAATATAAAAGTAAAAGAGTCAAAATCTTGAAGAAAAATAAGATCTTATAAGTCAAAAGAAAAAAATAATAAGTGAAAATCAATGAAAAAGAAAGCAAGGAGACAAAAAGGTAGAAAAAAGACATAAAATACAAAATACAAAATATCAATGTAAAAATCAAGAAATTTAAGTAGCATCATAAGTGAAATAAAAATTAATTGAAACAAAATAAGTTAAATAAAAAACAAATGATAAATCATAAATAATTTAAAAAATAATGGAAAACGGAATAAATGATAATCAAACCAAAAATAAAAAATCCAAATACATAAAATATAAGAAACCAATTGTTGTAATTAAATGTTATGTAGAAAAGAATCAAAATACTACAGTTTAACCTAATTTAGAAGTATAATTAATATACTATGATTATAGAAAAAGTGAAATTTGTTACTGATCATAATAGAAAGGGAATAAAATATGGATTTTGTAGCTATACTAATAATCATAAGTCGTAAACATGAACATATTAGTAGAAATAATATGAAGAAGAAAAAAGAATATAAATTAGAATTCATAAAGAGTACCTAAAAATATAAGAAAATTAGTCAGAGATTAAAATAAAAAAACAATCAAGGATAATTGTGAAATTATTGTAAAATTATTATTCAAAATTTTTTGACATGTATGAATAGATGAACTGTCAATCTGTCATGCAGTGAGCTCAGAATAAGAGGATGTTTTTTATGTATTGACTCTTTGTTTCATGTTTTTTATGACTTTTACATCTAATAAAATAATATTTTCTGTCATTACAACCACACTACATGTTCGATTGACAAGAGGTCTATTCATATATGTCAAATTACAATCAACAATATATGTCCTATGATTAAATGAAAACTCATGATTTTTTTCTATTTATTAACATTATGAAAAAAAATTAACATTTAACCAATAAAAAAACACTTTTATTCATTATAGGAAAGCTACCTATCATATTGACTTAGGGCATGTTTTGACATTTCAAAAAATATATCATGGTTAGTTACATAGTTTTCAACTAAAATCCAATGCTTTTCCTGGGTTTTCACTCATTAAAGGAAATTTTTTTAATTTTAAATCAATAAATATTCAAACTACTAGAAAATGGCCTTATACCCATATTTTTGGGAAAACCTGTGGGTATGTGGATTTATTCATAACCTATACCCACGTTTTATGAAAATCATTTGTATTGGACCCCTTATACCCACTGTTTGGGTAAATTATAGGTATATGGTTCTGTTCAAGGCATATAACCATAGATATAAAAATAACTATAGTTATAGGTAAAACTTATCCTGATGGTTTTCCAATAACCATGGGGATAGGTCTGGGCTAAAAACATATACCCATGGTTCTGAAAAACCATGGGTATAGCTTTCCCGTTGGAACACAAATTTTTTTAGTGGTAACACCTATACCCATGGTTTTTCTATTTATATCGATTGTTTATATAAATATATTTAAGTATATATATATATATATGTAATAATTGTTGGGGTAGTGGTTAGGAGAAATGTCTGTGATTAATAGGTCGCAAGATCGAAACCCGCGAGCACCCATTTTTTAAAACCTATTCCCACTGTTTTAAAACTGTGGGTATATGGTTATGAAATGTCGGAAAGTACCTATACCCATAGTTTTGAAACCATGGGTATTGAATTTCCAATCCATGGGTATATATTAGAGTTATACCGATGCCTCGATTTCACATGATGCCAAAAACCATGGGTATAGCCTATACCCACGATTTTGGGGGTTATACCCACGGTTTTGAACTATTGGTATAGGGTAATTTTCTATTAGTGTAACATTTGATCATTTTAAACATACTACAAGTTGTATTTATTTTTGGATTATTCCTATAATTGAAAAATTGAAAATTGAACATTTTTTATGATTTAATGAAAATCTTAGTTCTTATTCAAGATTATGACCCTCAGGCATGAATTTTGAAATACATAAATCCAATAAAAATATGTGTTCAATCATGATGACCAAACCACATATTTGAATAATATACAATCTATTCATACATATCATAAATTTACATGGAAATAAAAACTCATTATCTAGGTTTTGACTCCCTTTAATAACAATGTTGAGCTTAAATGGAACTTTCAATCATACAAAGAAATTCAGATATCAACATGATATGTGACTAATTTGTAAAGATCACAAATAAATCAAATATCATTTTCCATTGTTTTTTACCCATCGTAGATAATTTTATTGATCATTAAAAACCATTTTCCAATATTTATTCAATTGAAAAATAATAATTTAAGTAAAGCAGAAGATGGAAAATTATTGTTGAAAAAATGGCATTAGTGTAATCACAGTGAATTGGAGTTTGATTTAAAATCATTACAAAATCAATGATTGTGTGTTTAATGCCCAAAAATTCCATGTAATCATTTCCAACTAATAAAATGATCCTCAACAATGGAATGTTTTACCAATTCATTCTCATTTTTTTTGTAAAGAAACTACTTCTTCAGCTAGGAAATGACATGTTCTAGAAGTAATTATCATATCTATACCACAAACTGTAAAATATATCCTTAAATAAATATGATGAAAAAACTCATATTTGGAAAATTAGAATAGTGTATGTAGATGATAAGAATCCTTATAGAGTTAATTTTTCCTTTCATTGTGATGATCAACAGATATCATCCCTTCCCCTAGAGTTTTCTGACCAGGGAGTTTAAAACAATTTTATAGATGGCCGAGATAGTACATAACAATGAAAGATTATTTTTGTATTTTGGTCCTATCAGGATAAATAGGCCCACTATCCCACCCCATAATGAGAAAAATTTCTATTCCCCGAGTACTCAAAACTGAGTTCAGTGTTAATGCATTTTTCAACCCAACCAACTGACCGATATGCAATTGAATAATAAACATAAAAATGTACTTCATGTTTACATAAAAAATACAATTTTTTGATTCATTGAAATCTGGATTTTAACGATATCATTTTGGAAAATGAATATAAATTTTCCTCTAATTATGGTGGTTGTTATCCTATCGTCATCAATGTAACCATGAATCAATAATGTCATCATTTCCAAGAGGTTTCAGGGTGATGTTTTGATAATCAATACTCATTAAACTTTTTTTAATTTAATTTTTAATTAGATGATTTAAGTTAATATTAAATAGTAAAAATAATTAATCATTATATTATTATCTAAAATGAAATATTAAAATTCATGAGTAAATAATAAGTAAATAGGTTTAGTAATCATATCTCAGGTGGTTTGTATTTACTAACTATAGTTCATTTGGAAACACCACACCATGAAAGGGTATATTAAGTGTATAGAACTAAAAATATATAAATTTCATTCCATAAAAACACTTTTCTATAAGATATACTGCATTGATGATTAAAAAATATGATATCTCATTTTCAAGATATTTTCATTTTTCATTCAAAATACATCATTCACTATAAAGTTAATAATTATAATATATTAACAATATTAATTTTATTAATTATGAAATATATAAAAAACCACAATAACCTAAAACCACTCTTCTCTCAGGGTGATGGTATATATATTTTGAAATTAGTTATCATAAGAAAAAAATATATAAAATAAAATAAAATAGAAAAATAATAGAAAAATGAAAAGAAAATAGCAATTGGAATTAATATTGAGTCAGTAGAAAATCAAGTAGATATGCAAAAATTATATGGTTTAGAAGGAAAAAATTAGAAACAATAAAGAAGAGTTAGAAACAGAAAATTAAAAAATACATAAAAATTAAGAAGTATATGATGAACTAGAAGAAAATTCAAATTGAAAATCTAGAGTAAGAGCATGAGGAGAAGCCTTAAGTAGTGATTCAATGAATAAGTGGAATGGGAAGGCAATGTCAAGGTAGACATAGTAACATTCATAAAATAATATGAATGAAACTAAACAAAAATGAAAGTCACAAGTGTATTTGAAAGTAGATGTAGAATAAAAAACAATATCACTAGAAAATGTTGAGGAATATGTGAAGCTCAAAACATTGATATCATTAAATAAAAATTAAAATCACTAATCAGGTTTGAATATTAAATTTTATATCTAAAAAATACGATAGAATGTTAGTATGGGTGAAAAAGTGGAAGTATAAGATGAAGAATAATTAAAAATAATTAAAAATAATGTTCAAGAATTCCTTAGAGATATTTAAAAGAGAAAAAAATGACAAATAAGTTTTAAAATAAAATCATATGGTATAAAATAATATAAAAATAAAAAGTAGTCATATATTCATAAGTTGTAAAACATGACACAAATAGATGATTATGTTTATAAATAAATAAAAACAAAAGTATTATAGGGATTTTAAATAAATATAAATGGATTTTTAGAATAATATTTTATATTATAAAACCATAATCTAGATATTAAAGGATAATTAATATGTGAAAAATCGTTGTGAGTATAGTGATAATTGTATAAATAAAAGGAGTATAATAATCAATGGTCTAGAAGTCATAATTAGAAGCTCAAAAATAATATTAAAAGTAGAAGAAATAATGTATTAGTTTAATATAAAAATAAAAAGAAATCACAAAAATAAAATGATGAAAATAGAAGTCAAAGAACAAGGAAAATATACAGGAATTAGGTTTAATATTTCATTATAAAAATGGAATAAATTTATAAAGAAGTTAATATATAAGAGAGAAGATATAATATTGAAATATAATTAGAAGAATGTGTAAATAAAAAATCCAGAATACACAAATTCAAAAGATTAAAAACAAATAAAATAGAAAAAGTAAAAAAATCAAAATAGGAATCGAATATTAAAATAGGAATAAAAGGTGCACCAAAATCCAAAATATAGAAGTCTATAGTAGAATCTCACAAGATGATTGGGTGTATAAGAAAAAATTTATTAGTAATATATACTAATAAAATTAAATGACTTATGAAAAATGATGAATATAGAATCATAATAACAATGAAAAGGTGAGTAAATTAGATAGAAGAATGTTATAGGAGAAAAGGAAGAACCAAAGGTTGGAGTTAATCTAGAATATAGAAAACTAAATATAGGATAATAATTAGAATACAAATTAAACGAAAAATAGAGACGAATCGAAATAAAAATAAACAAAATCAAGAAGATAACATAGAATCAGAAAAAATATTAGAATATTAAAAAATCTATAAAGATAATATAATGAAAAAATAAAAAAAAGATATAAAATAAAATAATATAAGATAAAATAAAAAACCAAGGAGTTAAAGAAGAATAATGTAGTAAAAAAAACAAGTAGGAGATAAAGAATTAATATTTAAAAGTGAAATTCAGAAGTTCATCGAATCAAAATAAAATACATTAAACGGTAGGATAACAAGAAGTGGAAGATAAACCAATGTGTTGAGGAACAATCTAGTAATAAAATTCATATTAATATAAATAAATATAACAAGAGAATGAAATAATATCAGAAAAAATGAATGATTAATATTATAAAATCTAGTGTAAAAATAAGATAAATTTAAATGTGTAATATTAAAATAAAAAAATCTAGAAGATAAAATTAAAAAATATAAATTGAAGTAGATTCATATGTTATGGAATAACTAGTTGAAATAATATAATTGAAAAAAAATAAAATAATCAAAAATAAATTCATAAATAAAAGATAAAAATGAAATAAAATCCAAAATTCAAAATGAAATCAAATTAATGTAACAATCCAAAAGTTGTAGTTGAATATAAAGTAAGAAATAATCTATAAATAATAGTTAAATATGATGTATAAGTATAAGATATAATCTACAATCATAAAATACATGAATGTCTATGCTTGGGGACTAAAAATGTTATTGGAAGAAGAAAATATAGAACTTGAAGAAAAAATTTGAAACCTAAGCCATAAAAATTAACATATTAGGAGAAAGAATATGACATAACAAAAAAATTATAAGTTAAAAAGAGTAATGATAAATAGATGAAAATTATAAATGTTTAAATCCAAGAAAATGATCTTAGATTGTCTTAAATTGATTGGACAATGATTATTGAATAGTTTTTTATGTGTAGGAAAATATTCTCCTTCAATTTGATGTTCTGTGAGCTCATAATCTGAATTCATTTTTTAGGTGTTGGATCTCTAACACATTTTTTTAAAGAAATATATTTTTAATAGAAATATTTTATTTTCATTTTCGCTATACGTCATATTAATGTATTATTAGGTTTATTATAACATTCCAGAAATTAAGAAACAATTGATTACAAGTTATTTGAATATAATTCAATGTAATTTTATACTTATTGACCCAATGATGAATATTTTCTTACTTTGAAATTAAATAAATGTGCTTTTTTACATTTCGGGAAAACTGTCTATCAAATTGATCTGGGGCCTACTGAAAAAATAAAACAACAATAATATTTATCTCATATAACAATATTATAAGGTCTTTTGGTAGGTTTTAACTTTTTAACCCATGTTTTTTAATTTTATGTCAAGCCAAATTCACATTTTGTGATTTAAAACAATGTACAAATCAAACTAGGTGCGGTAGTTCCTACATGTCCAAAATTAATCGATGAACATTTTTTATCGTTTTAACAACAATTTGAAATTATTTTCTCGGTTATTACCCTTAAGAGAATTTTTTTAAAGTCATTTGAATTTAATAAAACTCTATGTTTTTTCATTATAACCAAACAATACATATTATTAACAAGCGGCCTATTCATATATGTCATTAATTTTCATGGAAATAAAAACTCGTTTTCTTTATTTTGACACCATTTTATAAGAATGTGAATTCCATATGTGTGGTACTACCATAATTGTTTTACCACCAGACGTGCACTACCAATAGACATATTCTACCACTATATGTGTTCTACTACTATACCTATGCTACCACTAGAGTTGAGAAACTGTCTGAGATGTGCTATCTCCAGATATGATCTAATTCTAGACCTGATCTATCACTCGTTCAGATGATCTACTATTTTCAGATCTACTGCTAGACCGTGCTACTATTAGTCTAATATACCATTTGTATATTCCACCATCAGAGATGATTTCTACTATTAGTTTTCTATTGTTTCTATTTTGACTCTCATTTGAATATAATTACTCTAATGGATATATTATTTTAGATAATGAATTTATGATCCTTGAAAAATTATTAATCATTATTAACAAAAAAAATTCATGGATCCATTGAAGATAAAGTTTGAGATTTCTGATTTTAGTGCACAATAAAAGGATCTATGATATTTTCTTTTATTATTCCTAAATATAAAATGAGGCCAACTGCTCTATATATTTTATAAGAGTTCCCTTATGTGTGCGTGTTTGACCAATAGTGGTTGGAACATGTGTGATGAAAAAAGACCCAAAAACATAAAAATTATAAGAACATAATAATGATCAAATATTCACAACACTCTATTTTCCTGTAATCCATAGAGAACCTTTTTGAGCTCCTCACAAAGACAAATATAAGGATCTTTGAAAACAAAAAGATTTTCTGATTGAGCATAATCAATTATTTCATTCCCAAATATTTTTATATATAAGTTTATGATTTTTTTGAGCTGTGTGTTGTATTAATCTATTTATCTGAACACACACAGTCTCATGCCCTTTAACTGGAGTTTTCTTGACACACAATTTCATCTCTCATCATATGTATAACCATAAAAACTATAGATGATTTCATGTGTGGATTTTATTTTTTTGATTCACACATTTCACTATGGAAGAGGATTGGATCTTGGATGGAATTTTTGATATTATTTTTAAAAACCTTTTCTTGGTTTTGGATCATAATATTATTATAATAATCTACATGGATGTATGTAATTGTCATGTAGTGGTGATTAAGTATCATCTCACAATCGAACCCCTTGATTTATTAATCTATGTTATTTCTTAGTTTTGAGTTCTATATTTCAAATATTAAACTTCATTTATTTTTAATATCTATAAAGAATCTATACAATGATATTAAATAATAATTAGTGTTTATATAAAGGATTTTATTGAGTAATTTGTTTCGAAAATTAAATAATTTAATTGATATATATTGTAAACCCTCTATTTAAATGCTCAAAAATCATGTTTATTATATTTATGATGATATTACTGTTATTTACTACATTGTATTATATTGTAATGAATTTTGGAAGAAAATTTCCTACGTATAGAAAAGTGAGACAATTGGTTCAAATTTTTCAACTAGTGGAATTATACCACCACCAAACTCTATGCCCCCACTAGGCGTGTTCCCCTGTTAGTTAAAATGTGCCACTTACAACTATGTTCTGCCATCAGAGACATGCCATTTCTAGATTCATGCCACTTATAAACTTCTGGTAATGTTGGGGTTGTACTACCGTCAGAACCATGCTACCGCCATAGTGGTGCCAAAATTAGTTCAATTATACTACCGCTGGAGTCTTGCCACCATTAGAAATGATCTGAAACTGTACTGATACTTCCATCAGTTTACTTATAATACCATAATATTTTCCACTATCAGATTCATGATATGACCAGATGTGCTACTGGAAGACCTATAACCATTAGTTAAATATTTCTAGCACTATTTGTTCAACCATTTTCTTGTGCTAATACTATTTATGGTACCATCATAGTTGATCCACCATTATCCTTTCTACTATCAATTTTCTATCCTTGATTAAAATTTAATGATTCCAATGTCTAGTTAATGGGAGTTAATGTGCCTGAGGACACATGGGTTTCTTTAATTATTATTCCTAAACCCCTCAACAGACACATTGAATAAAAATTCCTATTTTATAGATTTTATACTTCGTTTCAGGATCCAGGAAATCGTTAATACTTTTTATACAAATGATATTTGAACCTCTAGTGAAATATATATTTTTCATAGGATCTCTCCCGTTCATATATAGTGATAGAGGCTGAGATATGAATACCTATGGATTATATGCATCTCATATACATATCATATATGGATATGTGTGTGTGTGTGTGTGAATTTGTGGAACATATTTTATATCAATATACTTTTATTTAATGATTTTTATGATATATGAATAAATTTCTTAGAGAATTTGAAGAAAACAGTATCATACTTCATAACTCGGTTTTTCAGAACATTCAGTGAAATATATTCAAGATCCTCACCAAGTCATAAACGAGGACCATTTTTCTACTAAATAATTGCAACAAGAGAATCACTAAATTTTAATATCTTCACTTATTATCTCTATCTATTTTTTCATTACATCCAATCAATGTTTTTTTACTCTATTTATTTACACACATTGTATCTTGTGATTGAACTAGGTAATTCATGATATTCTCTAAAAACATTTAACCTTTTTACCCTCGACAATTATTGAAGAGGTCCCATATGGAATGTGTTTTATTTAATCCCATTTAAAAAAATAGAAGATTCTTTGATCCTAGATAGACTATGTTTTTTTACCCAATCCAGGTTGTGGATTAGATTATTGGTCATAATAATATTCTTGGTAGTAGGTGATTTCCATGTGGATGGGATTAAGTCTAGAATTGAGACTGAACCACATATTTAATTCTATGTATGTTTTTTTGTTTTAATTGTTACAAATCTTAAACAACAATTTTTTAATCTATAAGAAGAACATATAATTTTATAGTTAGTCTTAACCAGTTTTTCTATAAAGTATTCGATTAAGGAAATCAATTTCAAAAGTTAATGTAATTTAAAAAAATAGTTTAAATGATCCATAATCCCCCTTTAATAAATATTTTAAAACATCAATCATATATTTAAATATTTTTTTGTTATCTCGGATTTTTCATTGAAATTAAGGGATTTTATTTTAACTTGAATTTTACAAAAAAAAAATATTTGGTACTCAATTAACCCCCTGTTGAGTTACATACTCCAAAAAACATTTGGTATCAAGGGAATTTAAAATATATTTTCATCTGTAATTTAGTTGTCTTTTAAATATAGTATATTTTTTTCTAAATTTATTTCCATATGGATAATATGCTAGAACTATCTTCTTCCAATAGAAATCCTTATTTTAATGGCACTATTTTTTCTCAATGGAATATGAAAATGAAAATTCATTTAAAGATTATGGATTTTCATATATGGGTAGTAATTAAAGATCAATATAAGAAACTTAAACTCATAGAGATACCTGAAGTAATGGTATTAAAATTACATATGATAATAATTGTAAATATATAAATTCATTATATTGTACTTTGGGTGAAGATGAATTAAATATAATTTCTCCTATGGAAATTATTTCGAAATTTTGGACACTTTTTCTATTTCTCAAGTGGTGACATCAAATGTCGAGGAAATTCACATAAATAATTATACTATTAAGTGTGATAGCTTTATTATGAAATACTATGAGTCTATATCTGACATGTATCTCATGTCCAATTAGATAGTAAACAAAATGAATCCACTGGGAAAGTATAGCACTGAAAGAAAATTAGTCATGAGACTTTTCAGTTACTTACTTGAATGATGGATAGTAAATTTTAAATTAATAAGAGATTGATGTGATATTATCACATTTATAGAAAAGTAACGTATTGAAAAAATGAGGATATAGGAAGAGGAACTATAAATGAACAATGAAGAAGTAGATGAACCAAAATGAAAACCAGTAGCCTTCAAAAATAATTCATCAGAAAATATCAATGATGACAGTTTAAGTTATGAGCTGTCACCATTTGACAGTGATAAAGAGTTTGAAAATCTGGGTAGAATATTTAAAAAGTTCTACAAGATAATAAAGTTCTTTAAAAAACACAACTATAAAGAAAAATATAATAATATTGGAAATTGGAGGAAGGATCAGAATAAATATGATACTTCAAATGAAATAATAAATCATGAATGTAAAACGAAATTGAATGTAAAATATGAATCCCCTAAGATGAAATACAAGAAGAAGGGTTATTATAAGGATGAAAGATACATTAATGTAATGAAAGAAACCTCCAGGGCATCTAATAGTGGTTTCAGTGATTCAGACTCATTATAAGAGGATAAGCATGAAATGGACGACATATGTTTTATTAAAAACACATCTATGGTGTCTGGGTTTTTCGTAAATCTAATATTAATATTTATAATTCCTTTGAAGATGAAAAAAATCAGTATAATGTTTTTAATGAGGAGATGGTCGAATACTATAATATGCTTTAAGATAATTTAAATGAACATAAGGAAAAATATAATACTATAAGGAAAGACCATTCTTTTACTACTTTTTCTAAGTATGATCTTATTATTGAAGATAAAAATGATCAACTATTAAAAAAGAATAATGAAATAATATTTTATAATTATAAGTTAAAGGAATATATGTCAAGAATTAACATTGGGATAAATAATCATACATAAATTATTAGAAAGAATAATAATCCCATTTACACCACTGAAATTGGTTACCAACCTGCATAGAGGGGGATTGTTAAAAATAAATTCATTCTAAATTCTAGTTACACTACTAGTTTATACACTTTTGGACTTTACAATGTATTTGTTTCTAAAATATTGAAATACTATAATCGGAAACTTGTTAAGAAAATATTTTTTTGTAATGTTTGGATCACTTAAATTTATAGAACCAAGAAGATTTGGATACCAAAGAAATTATTGGTGTAATTTGTTTCTATAAGAAATCTTCATGAAATTATCCAATATGAACTTATAGTACCCAAAAAGTGGCTATTCTAGACATATTACTAGGGATTACTCAATCATTAAGAACCTAATTAATGTGGGTGGTGGACATGTAACATTTTGTGACACCTAATAAGGGATTATTATTTTTCATGTCTAAATATTTAATTCTAATACTATTTTGATTTAGAAATTTATAGTTATAGATGGTTTAAAGTATAATCTACAAAGAATCTCACAACTATGTGAGGATGTTTTTCATGTAATGTTTGAGAATAATTCCTACAATGTTTTATAATATAAAAGTTCCTTTTTTTATTTACATAAGGAATAATATGGTTTATGCTATTAATTTAGATTCATTATTTTGTCAAAATATTTCTATTCTATGTCCCTATAATAATGATTCTGGGATTTGGAATATGAAACTAGGACAATATAATATCTGTCACTTAGAATTATAATTAGGAAGGAGTTAGTAAAATATCTACCTAAACTAGAATTCCTAAATAATAAATTCTATACCCTATGTAAAAAAGAGAAATAAAAATAAATAAAATTCTAATCAAAAAAAGTTTCAACATCTCAAAACTAGAGTTTCTTTACATGGACTAGATTTTCCCTTCTTGGGTTTTAAGTCTAAAAGTGAATCTCTATGTCTATGTTCCAATATATGAATTCTCTAGGTAAATTTGGGTATTCTTTCATTCTAACAATAGTTAATCCTATTTTTATTTTTCAAATTATTCTAAATCTATATAAAAGTATTGGGGAATTGTAATTAAGACCTTATAAAGTAATCATATACATGATTTTTAAAATAAACATTGTATCTCCCTGAAATTGTTGAGTAAGAATATTATATTCGATAGAGTGTATGAAACACAACACCATGTTCATAAAGGAAAATAAAATCCTGATAATTTATAATATATTTACTATCTTAAATAAATTAAATATATTTTATAGCTTTTAATTTATGACAAATTAGTGAGCATATGTTACATGAAACAATAAGTTTCTTCAATGGCTTATGTTACACACAAGACCCAGTTTCACCGAACAATAATATATTATTAAAATATTATTATAATAAGATATAAAATATCTATTAAATTAGAGGTTATCAATATGATCAACTAAATTATAAAAATATATGGTTTACACAAATATAAAATTAATTCATTGGTTACAAATTAACTAGAAATAAATATAAGAACTAACAGAATATAATGGGAATGTATTTATAAAAAACTATTTTTATGCTCGTTAAGATTTTTATCCTTATAAATTAAATTAATTACAATTAGTGAGTGATATTAATTTAATATATATATATATATTATAAAAGTACATATTTTTGAGATTCATCTAATACATTTGATAATCATAAGATAAGAACAAACTGAATATTACAGAAAAAATACAATATTTTCATAAAGGTATTTTTTCCACACATTAATAGAGAATCCCTTTTAAATCCAATTTTGAACCATTTTCGAAATTTAAAATTTTAAAATAGAAATCATATTTTTAATGAAAATATAAAAATTAAATTTGGGTTTTTTTTGTATTTTTTTATGAAGATTAATTTTTTAATGAATAGTGAAAATACTGAATTTTAGTTCAAAACTGTTTTTTCATCTAAAATACATATAAGGATAAGTTATATTTTAAATTAGTTTTAATTTATAATTAAGACATAATTTAATCAATTAATAAAATTTGTTTAATATAAATCAGTTTTAATTAGAAATTGATTATAAAAAACAGCAAACTTTTGGACATTTTTACTTTAAAAAACCCGCATTGTCGTCACCTATACGGGATTAAATTTATATTAATTTCTGCCAATTCTGTGATTTGAATTTGTAAAAATGGATTCAATATTTTCAATCAAGGAGATTTATAATGTCTAATATTCTCAACATATTTTTTCACCAAAAATATTTGTGAAGGTAATTATAATTAATTACAACAATTAAAGTAAAATTAAATTTAAAAAGGGACTAAACCACAATATCATGGAATAAAATTACTTATAAACTAGTCCAAGCTCCATTTTATGACCATATTTATACCCTATAATACCTTTTAGAAAATTATTTTTATTAACAGAGCAACTTTCAATGTGAAAAATGTGTATGGAAATCTGTTGACAAAATATTACAAGATAGTCAATCCTCGTCCACTATAAAAAGGAAACACATCCTATAACTTCCTAACGCCTCTAAAGACACTTTATATCAATAAATATATACCAATATATCCCATAGAAATAATTTCACTCATCATAGAAGTCGCACCATGGGAATAAATTTATCCAAGGATGATGTTTGGTACAAAGAAAAAGAAGATACCCGATTAAGAGGTAACATCTTTCCTCAAGTTCATTAGTTTCATTCCCATTATATTCCCACTAAAATATTATTACTATATGATTATATAACAAAAATATAATCCTAAATATACTATATGTTTTTTTGCTGAGTTTTTTACCAACACATACACTCACTTCCATCTAATGTGTAAAGAATATACTATTTACGTGTACGGTGAATTATCATCTCACAAAACAATGATTGTTAATTTTTCATTTACCACCTATAATAGTGGGAATTATTATGTAAAATACACATATATATGATATGTATGATAATTCATTTATAATTCTATAATTATTTTATAGAACACATATATATACATTTCAATTTTTTAAATATGATAACATCATTTGTGGGAGTGTGGACTACCACCCCTCAAAGCGATGTGAATCATTCAATCCATACATGGAATGCTTAAAGGATGATTCTAATAAACCTACATAACATATATGAAATATATATTATACTGGAGTTATAATATACATACTTACAAATTACTTTTCATTCACATAATAAGACAAAAATGAATGTAGAGTTCATGCGTATATACGGCCTACCATCTCCATCAACAGTGCATTTCATTTCTTATCGCCAAAATTTATTGATTATTATAAATACATGTTTAATTAATATATATTATAATTAAGTTATGGATTATATTATGGAGATGATTAAATAATGATCTAATTAATAATAACAACAAATGACAAGTCAAAACATACTTGAGAAAACTAGGCAATTAACACCCAAAATTGTTAAAATAATTAAAGGGTGTTAAAAATGGGAATAAAATTTTATAAGGTGTTAATATGTTATATTATAAAAATTATCGTGGTTATGGTATAAGTTATTAACAAATTTTAAACAACTATACAAGAGGATAAATACCATACACAAAAAGTAAAGTTAAGGGAAGGGATTTCGTCTCTATTTACATTCTATTGAGGATTATTTGTTGTTATGAACAAAATCACTTTTATATGGTGTATATACTAACATTATACACATAATATCTTGAATATCCTTATTATAAATATATTATATGTTTCATTTAATGGAATACCATCATGGTTATTAATATTTAAATGTTTTAATGTGGTATGGGACACATTGGAATGTTTAATGATTATTCTCCTCATGAATATTCTTAATGATTATTTTTACAATATCACATCCTTATGTGATTGTTAGCATTATCAAGAAAAAATAACTTTATTTTAATCATTTTTCATTGGAATTTTACTTGAATATTAATAATCTCTTTCAATGGATATTAGTGTTGTTTAAACACTGTAACATTTTACATAAGGTGTCTACTTTGACAATTATTTGATTATTTTCGAAAATATTGATAATTCCATATTATTTATTTAATATTGATATTTGATATGTCATATTATTTATTTATAATATTATATATGAGGATTTATTTACAAATTAAATAATAATAGGAACCTATACTTTGTATATATATTTGATACATCAAGAGGTTCTCATGTGACTAATAAGTTAGAAAAATTAAACGATTTTCTATCCAAAGTTTTAATCATCTTGTGAAAGATATTGATTGTATATGATTTCATGTGAATTATACATGAAATCCAATAATTAATCATACCCATCGTATATATTCAATTATTATTTATCCATGATATTTTGCATCGACATTTCTATGGATATTTTCCAGACTCAGTTTATTGACTAGATTGAATGTGTTTCAGTTTCATACCATGCCATATTTATTTTTCCTTAACTATTTATTTTAATGGAATTTGTTATCTATTATTTACCTTGACATGTTAATTTATCAATATTTATTCATTATTTATTCTTCTTTACTTACCCTTACTTATAATTTCAGCTCAACCTTATTATGTTTCCTATCCCCATGTTATGAAGAAAAATATTTGAATAGGCTTTAAAGGACATAGTTTATTTCTTTTTGGTGTATCATGTTTTTATTTTATATTTCCCAAGGTATTATGGGTATCATGTATATAATATGGATTTCCAATAATTATAAACTGACAAGTCCTTCAGTATTTGATTCTTTTTAATCATGCTAATGTAAAAAAATATTACACTGACTCCGGGGTTTTGGGGTCGCTGTGTTACAATTGGTATCAATGGGTGTTTATTAGAAACATTGGAAACTAGATTTAGAACAAATATACTATGGAACAAAACCCTAAGATATAAATTGAGGATAATTATAGAATAACATCCTAGAATTTTAGTAAGGTATAGATTATGTGGTTATTCCTAGAAATACATCTTTTTCTAGATACTACAAGTGGACATAGTACTAGAACTGATATACCTAGGAGTATCAACTCTGACAAGGTGTTTCGGGCCTAACTCAGTGTAACAGGGTACATGACAACAGACCTTACTACACACCTCGTTTGACAATCTTTGTGTATACACATAGCATATTTCCCATTTTCTTTACATACTATTATGAAGGATTTGAAATTAAATATTTCCCTAAAGAAACCAATGTTTATGATTCAAGGATTTATGATGCATAATGTTATGTTATGTGCTACACTCTATTTTGAGTTATAAAGAGTTCATAATTTTATGATCTAATATAGTATATGATATTGTTTAGAAATGGAGCCTACAAGGAATAATGGTCTTAATACTCATGGACAATGTAGAGGTTACCCTACTGAGGAAGTCAATGTATCTTGTATTAGAACTGAGCATGTTATGGATGTATTCTGGAATCATAGTCAATTTATGAAAAAGAACCTTGTAAAAATAAAGAAGGCTATTCCATTGAGAGAATATACTTTATTGGATCAGTTTATGTATTAGAACCCCCCATTGTTTAGTTGGAATACTAATCTAATTGTAGATACTTAATGGATTTAGTCATTTGAGAAAATATTTACACCCTTGGAATGTAGTGAAAAAGAAAATATTACACTCTCAGTCTATTGTGTCAAAGGTGATACTGGTCAATGGTAGTCCATGATACAGAATACATGGCAGGAAGAAGGAATAGAACTCATTGAATGTAGAGAATTTAATGATACATTCTTCGGAAAATACTTCCATCATGATTGAAAACATCAATATGAATGGAAATTTTCTTATCTTAAATAAAAATTAAGATGGGAGAATTGCGGATTATGAAGATACATTAACTAGGTTATCCAGGTATTATATGGATTGCATATGTAATGTAGTGTGAAATATTTCACACTTATTTTAAGGTCTTAATATAAATCATCTAAAGTCACTAGTTTCATCGAATTTCTCAGCATATGAATAGATAGTTTTATGTGCCATCAAAATAGAGAAGGAATTATCAAGATCCTGCATATTCAATGGAAACCAAGAGAATAAGAGGTATTATAAAAACCATGAAAAAGGGAATGAGTCAAAGAAGATGAAGGGAAATAATTATTTTCCATGTTGTGATAAATGTGGATAGAATCACCCTCGTAAATGCTTGAAAGGATTTGGAGTCTGTTATAAGTGTGGAGAAAACTGTTACCATGAGTGAAATGCATAGTGAAGAAGGATAACTATGATATTTAGTGTTAAAATTTCAATGATATGGGACATTATTCTAATGAATTCCCCAAAATTCAAGTTAATATAACTCCAATGATGATAATGGATCAAGGTCAAGAATATGTTATTGATAGAACCGAAGTGGAATGATTAATGTACTTTTGTATTTGGATCTAATAAATATGTTATAAAAGTATTTTATTTATGACATTCTCATCATATGAATTATGAAATTTGTAAGGAGTGTATTGTATTACTTTTTTGTTAAGTATTTAAAAATCATATGCAGAATGTTTCCAAGAAAATATTTTTATTATAAGGTTAAAATTTTAAGAAAAAAACTGATTTAGTTAAAGAAAACCCATAATATGTTCCTGATGTTGAGATAATTATGAATAAATGATTGATTTGGAAAAGTGATGACTACCTTGGAACTGATTGATGACTTTTCAAAAAGGGTTCTATGATATCATTGATGATGTTTACAGAACTTTTGGGTTAACGTAATACATCAAAAAACATGTGTATTACGTAAGGAATTAGGAAGAATACATGTTTCCAAGAAGGTTTTATGGTGATTCAGGTTATTACCATATTTCAAGAAATTACATTATGAAGATATTAAAATTTTTGGAATATTAAAATCTAGAGATACATCATGTTGATTAACGGATAATTATATCTTCACTTTTTAAATTCAATGACCATTTTCAAAAGTGTTGGATCACAATGTTCTTGAATGGTTAAAAATTTATGAAATGGATTAAGGTGAACATTGGATCCAGTTTTAGGGAATGATATATTACACCACTATATGATGAATATTGTTCAATTATTTGAAATAGAAATAGTTTGTGGAACCACTAAAGGGTAATATTGTTTCCATGAAATAGAGAAGTATATTTACTTATATTTTTATAGAGTGAAATAATTTCTCAACTCTAGAAATAAAATGGTCTTTAAAAAAATATTGTCCTTTTCTCATAAATTTTTATGATATCAATGAACATAATTTACACCTATGTTTAATGGTATTTTGGTAAATTAATTTCATCAAAACATGTTCTTTACTACTCTCCATCAGAACATGGTTGCTGGATTTTTCTACTGTTTCTATGTTACCATTTCCCACCTATGTTCTGATAGTAGGGAACCTAGTTACGTGACCTTTGTGATTTCTATTATCTCTTTTCTAGATGATTCTTTTGTGAAAACTTATCATGATGGGGGGTATAAACATTGGATATATCAACCAATTTATTACCAAGATCAAGTTTAAATTGTGAGGACACAATTTATTTAAGTTGTGGAGAATGTAAAACCTCGAAATTCTAGAGTATAAATATTGTATTTGATATTGTGTATGACATGAAGCACCAAACACGTAAAATAATATAATAGCCCGATAATTTATAATATATTTACTATTTTAAAATAAATAAATATAGTTCATAGATTTAAATGTACAAAAAAATGAGTTAGCGTATGTTACACATAAAAATGAGATTCTTAAATGACTTTTGTTACAAGCAAGACTGACTTTCACCGATCTATAATATAATATTATAATATTATTATAATAAGATATAACCTAGCTGTTAAATTAGTGGTTATGAATTTGATTAACTGACTTATAAAAATATATTATTTAAATCAATATAAAATTAATTCATTTGTTACAAATTATCTATAATTGAATATAAGAACCAATTGAATATAAACGGCCTATTTTTATAAAAAACCATTTTTATGCTCACAAAGATGTTTTATGAAAATAAATTAAATTAATTAAAATAAGTGAGTGATATTAATGTAATATATATTATATATTAAATAAAATATTTTTTTATATTCATCCAATATATGTTATAATCATAAGATAAGAACAAACTGATTAGTACACCTAAATACTATATTTTTATAAAGGTAGTTTTGTCTCCTTTTAATGGGGAACCGATTTAAATACAATTTTCAGAAATTTTTTAAATTTAATATGTCTAAATAAACGACATTTTTAGAAGGAAAATATAAAAATTAGATTATAGTAAATTTTTGGTATTTTTCTCTGAAGTTTCGCATTTAATGAATAGTGTAAATAACGAATTTTAGTTAAAATTGCAATTTTCATATAATTTATTTATAGGGTTAAATTATATTTTAAATTAGTTTGAATGTTTAATTAGATCATATTTATTATCAATTATTACAATTTAGTTAATTAGAATAATTTTCACTTGGAAATTTACTATAAAACATAGAGAATGTTTGGACGTTTTTTACTTTTAAAAAACCCTACATTACCATCACGTCTGTAGGATTAAATTGAAATTAATTTATACCACTTTTGTGATTGTAATTTGTAAAATTCGATTCCATATTTTTAATCATAACAATTTATATTGTATAATAAGGTCAACTTATTTTTTGACCAAAAATAATAGTGAAAGTAATTAAAATTAATTACAACGGTTAGTGTAAAATCAAGATTAATAAGGGACTAAACCTCAATTTTAAGGTCCCAAAGGAAATATAAACATGTCCAAAAGTAATTTTATAGACATATTTAGACCCTATATTCCATTTTATCAAATTGGGTCCATTATTGGAGCCACTTTCAATGTAAAAAATGTGAATGGAATTCCTTTAGCATAATATTACAAGAGTGCCACTCCTCCTTCACAATAAAAAGGCCCCATATACTCCCACTTAATCAAACCTATAAAGACACTTTTTATTGACCAATATATCCTCAAATAGACTGTAAAAATGACTCACCTCATCCTAGAATTATCCCCTTGGGATGAAATTTGTCCATGTAAGCCTTTTGCTACAAACCAAAAGAAGATACCCGATTAAGAGGTAACACCTTTCCTCATGTTCTTTGGTTTCATTTACATTCTCCACCACCTCAAATATCATTATTTTATTATCATATAAATAAATATTATCCAAAATTTACTAATATTTGTTTTATACTGGGGGTTTTACCTACACATATACACACATTCATTTAATGTGTAAATAACATACTCATTACATATTGGATGAATTACCACCACATAAAATGATGGTTGTTAATTTTTCCTTTAACACATCTGATGGTGGGAATTATTATGGACAATGTAACATACCTAGTTTTAGTAATGAAACATTGTGTTCAGTTGCTTACATGATACGCTACATCGAGCATAAACGAACAAATAAATAAAATTATTTTAATATTACCATTATAGCCTAGCTGTTGGAATGGTGGGAATGAAAAGTATTGATTGATCTATGAAAATATTGTTTAATCATGTATATAATTAATTATTTTGTGAACAATTTTTATAAATGAAAATAAAACCCCTTTTTAAAAGGAATTTTTTTTATGAAAAACTATTTAAATGAAAATAAGTGAGTTTATAAAATAATAAGACCCCTTTTGAAGGATTTTATTAATAAAATATATATGTAATATATTCCATGTAATTTTTAGCATTCATCTTATATTTTTTTGAGACATGATATAAGAACAAATTCAATTTTTCGGATAAAATGAGTATTTTTCTAAAAATATAGTATTACCACCTTTTGATGTCAGACCATTTTTAAATATAGTTTTTTAAATTTAAATATTATATGAGACAATTTAAAATTCTTATTTGGAAGTGAGACATTAAAATTTAATTTGGTTTAAATTTTGGTATTTTTCAGACAAAATTTATATTTTAATGAATAGTTAAAAATACTCCATTTTGCTTCAAAATATTTTTTCTTCTATCTCATTTATATAGTTAGATTTTCCTTTTAATTGGTTTTAAAGTGAAATAGGATTAAATTTTTATCATTTAATCCAATTTTTGTAATTGTAGGTAATTTCACATTGACATTAGATATAAACACATGTCAATCTTTTGATGGTTTTTACTTTTAAAAACATGTTTTCTCGTTTTGACCACTGGAATTAATTTTAAAATAATTATTGAGACTTTTGTATTTTGATTTTGGAAAATAATATTCCATATTTGAAATAATAAGTTTAAAATTATGTATGTCAGTACCTTTTATTTTCAGACATGTTGAATAGTAACATTAGTAATTATTTTTCTTTAACACGGTTAAAAGGTAAATTATGTAAATAAGGGTAAAAATAATATTAAAATAATATAAAAATACCATAAAACATGTACTAGTCATATTGAATGATATATGGCCGACCTATACAACCCTTGGGTTGAAAATTTGGCTTTTTTTAATCCAATCGAGTGTGATTATGACACTTATATCTTTTAATTTGGAGTAAAGGAAAATATGTTACAAACATAAATCTTCTTAATTAAACAATTTTAATATGGTTTTAAATAAGTGATATCTTAGACTGTAAAGATTCATTATAAATATAAAACTTCTTAATATATCATGGTATTTTATAAATAATTTTTATGCATATAATAATTAAATTTAATTATGACACAATGATGATGCAGTGATTTCATTATTAATGATGGAATCAAATAAATGATGGTATAAATATTAAAATAAATATTATATGACATTATTTATGTCATAGAATATTTTTATAGGTTAATATTACATTTTATAAGACTATTAAATTATTTATTTTGAGGTTATCACTATGTTTAGATTTTATTTAAATTCAATAAAATAAATAGTGTAAAAATTGACATAATGAATGTTTTATAAAAATAGTAATTTATAAAAATATTTTAAAAAAATATATTTTTTTTAAATTAAAAAGTTACTATTACAAGTTATTAATGTTCATTAAGTTTCCAATTACGTTAAATTTACCCCATATAAGTGAAATTCATAGCCTTTTAATAATTAAAATATTGTTGCCACAATTAAAATTAAAAGAGAATAATTAAGGGTAAAATGAAAAGGTATGGTCTAAAATGAAATAAATAAATTTTTAAAAAATATTTGATTAGATGATTTAGAAATTTTCTCATATTATCTATGAAATATATTATTTTTCAGCCACTTTAATTAGAAAATTAATTTATATTAATTTAATAATTTATAAGTTTCCAAGGGTTCCCCTTCCATCTCCTATAAAAGGTACTCTCTCTTGTCTAATAATCACACATCAATAACCATTAGGTTTATCCAAACACTACCAAAAATACTTCATAGAATCCCTTACCTAATCCTAGAATCCACTCGTATTGCAAAAATCCTCCCAATGAGGCCTTTTTTGTATAAACCAAAGGAAGTTACTTGATTAAGAGGTAACACATTCTCTCATGTTCTTTAGTTTCATTTCTATTCTCCAATCCCTAAAAACATATTATCATATTATTATATAAAAATCTAGTATAATAAATATAATAGTGTTTTTATGGTTTTTCCATCATTAACTTACACACACCTCCATTTAATGGGTAATGAAGATACTATTTCTGTGTTCGGAGAACTACTGCCTCATGAAATGATGATTATTCAATTTTCATCTAATGTCGCTCATGGTGGAGATTATAATGGAAATTATTTTTCATATGAAATATATTATATTTATATTTTCTCTATTATTCTATAATTTTTATTTATAACATAACTTTATACTTTCCATGTTGTGTAAATACAATAATTTCATTTGAGGAAGTGTGGACAACCGCCCCCTCAAAGCGATATGACTCATTTCCGCTAAAAATAGAACATATAAAGAATGGTTTTATTTAACCTATTATACATATGAGAAATTAATATAATATTGTTATTATTAAATATATTTATATCATTTAATTATTATTATTTTAATATTAAAAATAAATTAAAGTAGCATTAATGCGTACGTACGACCTACCGTCTCCATGAACAGTGTATTTAATTTCGTTTCTCCAAGTATTATGGATTATTATAAATATATAAATATTGGGTATATATCATATTTATTTCATTAATACTATTCTAGAGGTTATGTAATTTTGACCACAAGGGAAATTTACATCTATAAAAGTTTATTTTTTACTTAAGTAATGAATATCGGAAAAATGCCCGATAAGAACTTAAATAGTTATGTAATTTTTATTACATGGTAATAAGTGATATAAAAGGAATAATAAACATAAAAATGGTTCTCAGGAAAGTATAAAATTAAAAAAAATATATTATTGAAGAAAATGAAGAACATACGAGATAAGTCAGGCTCATGGTAAGGGAAATCTTAACTCAATCTACATTCAATGAGTTAAATATATATTCCCTTGGTTATGTTCCTACATGAATATGTGTGAATAAACCCAGATTGTTTTATACTGAATACCCTCTTATATTGGGTGGATTTATATTTATCTCACAAAATTATTTCATTGATTTATCCTTAATCTAATGATATGATATTTGTAAGGGACTTTGTATCAATCTCATTTCATTGATTCATATCTTGATGGTATGCACTTTTATTAGCCTATAAGGTGTACATACAACAATTTTACAAATTATATCACGAATTAGTATATTTTCGTGATATATAATGTTTTATTTAATGTTATTACTTAATAAATTTTATTCAAGTGTTTCTCAATTGTCAAGATACACTTTAACAAAAACATCATTTTAAATGTTTTACAGATTTATTTTTCTCCAACCTTATATTTCATGTTGATTTTTTAAAAATGGTTTACGAATTTATTTATATGGACATTAATTTTTTAAAATGTTAAATGTTTCAATGTTTTATTGGAAACATTTATTCAAAAGTTGTTTTATTAAATGTTTTAAATTCTTTTTAAAATGGATTGAAAATTTGAATTTCTTGGAATGATTTCTTATTATTGCAATTGAAATGTTACAAGTGAAATGTTGATAATTGAAATATTTTATGTGTTATGATTACATAATGGTACTTGGGAATTTGAAGGGTGGTTACGTGATAAACCAATGATGGGTGGTTACGTGATAAACCAATGAGAGGTGGTTACGTGATATACCAAAGATGGGTGGTTTCGTGATAAACCAAAGATAGTTGTTTACATTAAAACCTCCAATTCATTGGGCATGGAAGTTGGCCGTAAGGATATTCTATTTAGTGATATATGTGTAAGTGTACCTCATGGTTATTCTATTTATGTACGTTTATGTCCCAAGTTAAAATTACATGTTATATGTTTCTTTCTATGGGTTTATTGTAATCTTTTGGTTATAAAAGGCTAAGAAATGAGCTTATATTTAGTGAAGAGTATTTACAACTTCATAAAGGTGAAACATATTAATTTATGATAAATTATTCATTGTTTACATGTTTCTTCAAGACTAATAGTGTTTCCTTCCTCGTGTATCCCTTACTGAGATTTTTATTCTCGCCCCAACATTTTTAAAACTTTTTCCACATGGCGTAAGAATGGGTAAGAGAAAGGAATAAGTCAAGAAGATTTTTATCACGAAAAGAATTCATGTTTTATTTTAAGGGGTTTCCATTGGTGAATAAAATGGATAGTGTGTAGAAGTTTATACTTTGTAATGTATGAGTTTACAGAATAAGAGTTTTTCCTAATTCTCTAAAACTCTAAACATAAAATATCCTCGATTGTGGATTCTATATCAAAAAACTCTACAATAATATATTTTTAAGGATGGGTCCTTATAATTGGTATTAATTGATGTTTTAGAAAAATTTGGAGATTAGGTTGTTTTATTATGAATTGGGGATATCATCATCGGTTTTATGTTCAATGCCTAAGAAAACCATTTTGTGGCTTTATGTTCTGAAATATTAAGGTGAATAATGGTATTTTTGTAGGCATTCACCTTTGAGTAAATTATGGGTTATTAGTTTTTGGGATGAAAAATGTAAGGTATGAAATAAACTTTGAGGTTAAAACATGTTATGATTATTATATTATGTCTTTAATATATTTTTGTAATATTATATGAATTATATAGTTTTAGAAAAAGGACACCATGTAGGATGGGTGATAACCAATCACGTCCGACAAGGCCATGGGAATCGAACATACAACCGAAGCATGATAAAGGTGCATCGCCTACCACTAGCCTACATGAATTCATTGGTTAATAAGAATTTTTATTTTTAGTAAAACTAGTTTATGGAATAAGATAATATTGATTTTGGGAACATACATTATATCAAATGGATATCCATAGTATTGGAAAATGATTTGGGGATTACGTGATAAATGTTATTTTGGAAAATATTTTCTATTTTTGGAACACTATATAGCTAAGGAAAATTTAATAATATGGTATTTTATTTGATTAATGTTTGAATTTTATTTTGGAAGAATCTATTTTTTTATATAAGAGTTTTGGTGATTCAAGTTATTTATAGAAGTGATTAACCTATCATAGAGAAAATTTGATTATGTTAATTACTTTTTTGTATGATAAATTAAGAGTGTTTAATATTATTTACAGACAAATGTTAAAATCTATCTTGGAATATTATGTTATAAAATCCTTATAATTTTTGGTTTTCAATCATAGTTTGGATTATTTTGAGTACTTTTAAGGGAAATTATTTATCAATTAGTCTTGGTTAAACTTTGGATATTATTTGTTGAATTTTGTAGATAAAAAGTGGGTTTTCTTTATAAAATGGTTTATTCTATTAAGGGAATTATCTGATTTTATCCAAACCTTTTTGTTTTTTGTTAATATTTTAAGAATGGTTGAAAATATAGTTAACCCATTTCTGATTATATGATTATCTAGAATTTGATTCTAGTGATTCATGTGTGACCATGTCATCTTAAACACTCATCATTTGGAGAAAATATGAATTTTTGGTTGGAATTTATAAAGGATGAACCTCTACCTGAAATGTAATTATGTTTCCTTATGTTCTTAGTCAAGCTTGTAAATAAATTCCTCAACATTATGAAAAAGACCTTAAAACAAACGTTTTTCATTTAATTTTCCAACTGTGAAATCAAAGACCGTTTAACCCAACTCATTTTTTTGGTTTTCTGATTGTTAACTTTCTCATGATCATGTTTTCAATCACTCTCTATCGAAAATTTACACTTACTATTTCTTCCATATATATTTTTTCCTACATGAAATTATAGTATGTGTTATCCCAGGTGACATTTGTACTCATCTTTCTTCTTTTACGAAAAAGGCATAGGCCTTGGAAAAAATGTCTAGTCCTCTAAATTTATTAAAGAAAAAATTGTGAAAAGTAAAAAATTTCAAAACAAGACAACATGACTAGAAAGAAACAAATCAAAAGGGTACATACCCCTCACCATTTATGACATCTAAGGCCACCTCCGAATCAGATGACTCCCACTCATATTGTGAATTTTGTGAATTGTGCATTTTGACATATTACTCCCTTAGTCGTAGTTTCTCTGAAGTCAATGGCTCCTTAGACAGCTTCTTGTTAACCCTCCCCTGTTTCTGATCCATCTCTTTCCATTTTTATTACTTAAAGGATGATTTGGTAGACACCATCTTTGGCATGTTAGAGTAGTCCTTTCGTGGCTTCCTCTTTGGCGGAGTTGTGAAAGCTTCCACATTATCATTCCTTTCTTCCTCCCATTCTTGACTATATAACTATAAGATGCCTTGACATGGCTATTGAGAGAGTGACTGTCATTTTCTTTATTCTCATCACAGACAACTCCCCACTTACATGGCAAATATGACGATCCATTCTCCTTCTGACGATCATCATGAACTAGACTAGGTCCCATCTGAGAAGATTTATTATTATTGTCTATCAATGCCATGAATTGACTATTCTCCATATTAATCTATCCCTCATCAAGATAAAAATTCCCATAATAATCATGTTCCGCTCCCGTGATACAATTCTACTGCAATCCTGGCTGCTCAGAAGGAAACTCCTCATTCCCCATAGTTTCCTTTACATCCAAAGTCTTTTTCTTTAACATTTAATCCAATTTTGGTAATTTTAGGTAATTTTACATTGAAATTATATATAAACACATGTCAATATTTTGATGATTTTTACTTTTAAAAACATGTTTTCTCATTTTTACAATAGGAATCAATTTTAAAATAATTACTACACCTTCTGTGTTTTGATTTTTGGAAAATTTGATTCCATATTTGGAATCATACGGTTCAAATTATGTCAATAGGTCCATTTTTTTGCATTATGAATAGTAACTTTAGTGATTATTTTTATTTACCATGGTTGAAGGGTAAATTAGGTAAATAAAGGTAAAAATAATAATATAATAATATAAAACTACACTAAAACATGTCTTAATCATATTATATGAGATATGTATGACCAATAAAAACCTTGTGTTGAAAATTTTTCTTTTGGAATCCACTTGGGTGTTATTATGGCACTTATATCTTTTACTTTAAAGTAAAAGAAATTTTGTTATAGACATAAATCTTCTTAATAAAAAAATTATTATGGGTTTATATAAGTGATATATTGAACTATAAGTAATTACTGTAAATTTAAAAATATTTCCAATATCTTGGTATTTTATTTATAATTTTTAGACATTAAATAATTAAATTTAATTATGACAGAATGATGTTGTAGTGATTGAATTATTAATGAAGGAATCAAAAAGAATCTATTATAAATCTTAAAATAAATATTGTTTGACATAATTTATATCTACCGTGATTTTTATAAGTGAATATAAAATTTTATAAGACTATTAAATTCTTTGGTTTGATGTTATATCTCATTTTTTATTTTATTTAAATTCAATAAAATTAATAGTGTTAAAATTGACATAATTGATGTTTTATAAAGATAGTAATTTAATAAATTAATTAAAAAGCATAAAAATATTTTAAATACCAAAGTGACTATTATTAGGTTTAAATGTTCATTAGGTGTCCAATAATGAGAAATTGACCCCATATAAGTGAAATTAATAGCCCTTTAATAATTAAAATATTAGTACCAAAATTAAAATTAAAAGAGAATAATTAACGGTAAATTGAAAAATAAGGTTTAAAATGAAATCAATATATGTATATAAATCATTGGATGAGGTGATTTATAACTATCCACATATTATCTTTGGTACATATCATGGTGGAGTGATATTAATTAAAAAATTAATTTATATTAATTTAATAATTTAAGAGTTTCTAAGGGTTCCTCTTCCTTATCAATAAAAAGGCACCCTCTCTTCTCTATCAATCACACTTCAAGAACCCTTTGGTTGACACAATACCTACCCAAAACCTTTCATAGATTTAGTCCCCTAATATTAGAAGCCTTCCTTTATTGCAGAATGCCTCCCAATGAATCATTTTGTTGTAAACCAAATAAAGTTACCTGATTAGGAGGTAACACCTTCTCTCATGATTTTTAGTTTCATTTCGATTATCCAGTGCCTAAGAATTTTTCTTTATATTTTTACATAACAAAACAGTATCATAAATATAAAATTATTTTTTTATTCTATGTTTTCATTCTAAAATTACACACGCCTACATTTAATGGGTAATGAATATACTGTTTCTGTGTACGGTGAACTACTGTCTCACGAAATGATGATTGTTCAATTTCCCTCTACCACCTATCATGGTGGACATTGAAATGGAAAATATTTTACATATGATATTAATTATATTTATTTTGTCTTTGTGATTTTTTAATTTTTATTTAGAACATACCTTTATGCTATCAATGTTTTGTAAATATGATAATTTTGTTTGAGGAAATGTGGACTACTACCCCCTCAATGCGATATGACTCATTTCCTCTATACATGGGATGTATCAAGGATAATATTATTTAACCAATGATAATATTATTTAACCAATGAATCGCACAGATCTGGTGTGCGGGGTTGATCCGACTGGATTAGTTTTTGACAGGCGGCTTCCTTCAGTGGCCTTGGAAATGTGGAGGATCTACGGTGTGACGGTCATGGAGACATCCTCGGCGACAGGCGTCAGGCCTTCGCTGCGCGGTTTCGACGGGTGTGGTGAAGGGAAACTACTCCAGGTTGATGGCATGGATGGCCTCTATCAGCAGGATGCAGTGGGGCTTCGATTTGCGGTGTTGTGGGCGGTTTGCGGTTCGCCTTATTGGTCTATTCCAGATCTGCAGGTCCGGTTCTTGGCGGTCTCTTTTTCAGATCTGCGACATGGCATATCTGGATCAGTGCATTAGGCGGAACGACGGTCAGTGCAGACTCTGCAGTGGTAGCCTCTGGGTGATGGCGCGGGCGGCTGCGGAGTGGGGACGATGGGCGAGGTTACTTAGTCATTTGGTCCAGATATGCTATGTCCAATTCTGTTCGGGTTCAAAGAGGTATTGGCGTCACTGGAAGCTTCGATGGGGAGTTTGCGACGATGCGACCGAGGAGGGAGTCTGGCTTCTTCTGGGAACAACATGATTCTGTAGGCTTTGAAGCATTGTGTAGGTCAACGATTTTTAGGATATGCTACCTTGGGTTCTTCTGTTTTGGGCGCTCTATATTGGGCACTTTGTGTGGTTTTGTATATCTGGGATTTCCGGTCATTGGATGATGAGGTTATGTGCTTTTGGCCCTATGAGCTTGTAACGGGTTCGCTCTTACATAGTTCAAAAAGAGTTGGTGTTGTCATTTTCTTTTTTTAATAAAAGGGTTTGACCTCAAATTTATGGTTAAAATATTTTTATATCATTTAATTATTATTATATTAATATGAAAAAGAAATTAATGTAGCATTCATGCTTATGTACGACGTACCATCTCCGTCAAAGATTCATTTCATTTAAATCTCCAAATATTTTGGATTATTCTAAATACATATATAATGGGTATATATGATATTTAAATAATTAATTATATACTACATATTATTTAATTTTGGGATCTTGGTGTGGGTCCCACCCAAGATGGATACAGTTAATAATACCATATTCACCGGTTGGTCGTTTCGGGCGAGTAAATGGTCTATCTCGCATGTTTTTCCATGAGGGTTATAACAGTGTAAACCATTTGGGCATGTGGATCCTCGTTTGAGATCCTATTAAATGTAGAAACATGGAAGGGTGTTGGATGGAGGTCCCATTGACGCACTCCAAACCAACACATGGTAATGATTTCGGTAACACCCAGTGATGTCAGTTGCAGTGCTTAGTTATCAGACCAATTCTAGATCTACCCTCCAGCAGGTCTGGGCAGTGGGTCGCTTGTTGACTTCTTAGGGTCTACCCTCCAGTAGGGCTGGGCAGTGGGTCACCTATCGACTTCTTCCAGGTCTACCCTCCAGAAAGGCTGAGTAGTGGGACGCCTGTCGACTTCTTAGGGTGTACCCTCCAGCAAGGTTGGGCATTAGGTTTCCTGTCCACTTCTTCCTGGTCTACCCTCCATCACGTTTGGCAGTTGGTTGCCGGTCGACTTATTCCAGGTCTACCCTCCAGTAGGGCTAGGCAGTTGGTCGCCTGTCGACTTATCAGGGTCTACCCCCCAGTGGGGCTGGGAAGTGGGTCACCTGATGTGTTATCATGGTTTACCCTCCAGCAGGGCTGGGTAGGGGGTCACTGTCGACTTAGTGGGGTTTACCCTCAAGTCGGGATGGGAAGTGGGTCACCCGTTGTCATTTCAGACTCAGTCCTTATCTATGAGGTTAGTCAGTGACTTTTTATTCGTGACTACCAGAGTGGGATCCTTGGTTTTACGGATCAGCGATGTGACAGCTTTTACATGACCTTAGTACATAGGAGAACGAGGGGTTCTTTTCCCACTGAGAAGCGTCCTTGTGTCGCGACCTAAAATCCATGCGAGTGAGTCAGTGTCGCCCAAAGAGGATAGTATCGAGGTGCAGTGATTAAACCCCTTTTCCTTGTACCTCCTAGGTTGATGTGTGGGATGTTTGGGTTCAGTGTTGGATATCCTTGGAACTGATGGTGACTTATCCTAGGCTGATCTTGGATATAGAGATCCCCTTACACAATCGTTTGGGTTTCTTGTTGAGCATATATATTTACACCCTACTTTTGTTCCCACTCCTTGGGATCGGTTACTCTCCCTCTAGGAAGGGCGAAGACGCGCGGGGTATGCCACATACATTCCATGTCTAGCTCCTCTTGGATTGGAAGAGTCTACTTCCTTCCTTTTATTGGGTTGAGTTGCACTCTATCCATCGTACTCTTACACTGTTCTTATTTTGTCTACTGCTCACCATTTTAGTATCTCCTTTGTTTCTCCCTCGAGATTTTGGGGCATCCTACTGAGTATCTTTATACTCACCCATTCTTGGGCTTTGCCCGCACTTCGTGTGCCCTTGCAGACGATGGACATGTCGATCGAGACTATGGAGGAGCATGGAGGACACAGGATATTGGGCTGCGTTCAGTGGTCATTGAAGGATTTCTGGGTGTGAGACTCACCAACGGTTTACCTTTGTTTTACTTGTTTCTAGGTTGTGACACCTTTCTGGTTGGGCATGTGTTTTTCCCCTTTTACTATTCAGTTTACTTTTCAATACCTTTTAGCACTTTTCTTGTACTGGTTAGAGGTCGATGCATGTATGTTGGTTCACCTTTTTTGGTAGTGTTGTATCTATATTTATTTTCTCTGCACTTTTTCATTGAGTTGGATGTGTGTGTGTGTACAGTTTCTTAGGCAAAGGACTCCCCTAGTTTTTTGTGCCTTCGATGCTAGTCGCTAGCCCATGGACAATGGAGGCGGGCTGGGGGTAGTTGCTGCTCGAGCCCCGATACGGGTCGGGTCATGAAAAAGTGGTATCAAAGGTGGTTCGTTCCTTAGGGCGATGTTCGGATGTCCCTCAAAAGAAATCGGTTGAGTTTTTCGGCAGTAGTGTCAACGTGTGTCAAGAGTGGCTCTCAGGCCAGGGAGTCCAAGTGATGGTGCGGTGGCCTATGTATCCATTCATGAGGACCCTGATAACCCACTTGTCGACTCGACACACTGAGACACTTGTTGCAGGGAATTTGATTCATGCATCATATAGGATTGAGTCTTTGACTGTTCTTCTTGAGTCATCTCCCCATCATTGTTGTTATATATATGCTCATTTGACCGCAGTGCTCCTTGATCGAGTTCAGGATGTCTTCGCGATGATAGCTAGCCAGGATACTAGCTTAGGTTCGTGACGAAGATTCTATGACTAAAGAGGCCTCATTTCAAGATCCATCATACAATTACCCTTTCTCTAGGAGGACAGGCAGTAGCACCTCCACCTATGGGGTAGACGATAGTACCGGCATTGGGGGTCGATGATGAGAATAGGTTGGGCACCCTACGTGAGTTCTAGCATCAGAGACCGCTGAGGTTCCAAGATGGGCCATACCCTCAGATAGTGAATGGTTGGTGAGAGTCGGTGGTTCGCCTCTTCAGGCTTGTTCAGATACTGAAAGGTTGGATAGTGGCCTTGATAGCTAGTCTTTTTCCACTAAGCAGTTTGGCATGGTAGAGCTAGGGTTACTCAGTAGCACGATGAGTTGGTACCCTCATGGGATGGCTTCTAGCAGCGGTTTCGTGAGTAGTACTACCTCTCCTGCTTACGCTTTTTACAGTTTCGGGAGCTGTTGGAGATTCAGCGTGGAGTGATTGTAGTGTCTGAGTACGCGACTAGGTTTGCGGACTTTACTCGGTACACTTTGGACATAGTCCATGACAGAAACTTCTGAGCACATAATATTGAGCGAGGTCTCTATAGAGGAGGTTCGTGCCAGTGTAGTTCCTTTGTGCATCGTCACCTATCATAGGGTGATGGATCAGGCACTGGCGATAGAGAACTTTCTGGTAGAGGGACGTCGATTAGAGGGGCCTAGACGCCGGAGGTCTCCCCTTGATGATACTCAGGCACATGGTCGAGGACAACGTAGAGAACTGAGATAGCCCATGGAGGACTAGAGATATTTTTGTTATGTGCGATATCATGTGGCGTGAAACAACTCGACCAAATGTGCAAAGTCTTCCAGATAGTTGGTTGATGCACCACCACGACAGAGGCAATGTCATGATAAGAGAACTCCCAGGTGGGGATAGGGTGGTCCCCAAGGAGGCGGTGTTGGTAGGTAATCAAGAAGAACTATGGTTGACAGACGACCTTTCGAGGTCCTTCCACCAGAACTAGGCGGCCCATGTCAGGCTTAGGGAGCTGACAGACGGGGCCGCGGGCGGCTGTGTGTTGTGGTTGATTACATTCCTACAGTGCAAGAGATGATAAGAGGTACACTATATGTATTTTTTTACTTTTCTCAGTAGATATTGTTAGACACTTCGTGATTTACTCTTTCATCTAAATGCTTGCTCGAGGGGTTACCGAGGGTGATACAGGGCGTCGGTGTAACCCTGTGTTGGTGCTGGTGGTGATAGTTTTTTCTTCCTGAGAATGTGGAGACACTATCTTCGGGCAGAGAGATTAGTGGTTTTCTTAGACCACCGATTTCTCAGGTGTGTCCCCACAGAGAGAGACTTGAACCTGAGACGACGGTGTAGGCTGGAGTTTTTACAGGAGGATACGACTTGTCTGCAGTTGATGAAGCTGATTCCTTCGCTGGTTGAGCGTGTAAGAGAGTCTCAGTCATGATGCACCGACTGTGAAAACTTGTGTGATCGGATATCCTTGGGGGTTTCACCAGATGGGTATTCTGAAGGAGGGAATCATGAGACCATGATCCAGGAACAAACTATGATTTCGATCATGACGTGGAAAGTAGAGTTACAGCTGGGAAAGAGCCCAGAGTTTCTTTGGGCTGTTTGGGAATCATGAAAAGAGTTGAGAGGTTTCCTACTGTCTTGACCTACCCTCCCAATAGTAGGAGTGGGCGCACAGTGTCTTCCATGTGTCGCAACTGATGAGATGTGTGTGTATTCCTATGTATTCCCTCAAGAGTAGCAGACCTTATGAGTACACACCATCCCTGTAGTTCACGTGTTGTTCCAACTTTCTATTGTGAAAGTTTTCTTGGGCGCGGGAGAGCTAGGTGTGAGCTCTGTATCCCGAGTTTCTTTTCCTAGTTTTTCTTTTCGAGGATGAAAATCTTGAATGAGGTAATGATGTAAGAACCCATGTTTTGGGACTCTGAGACTTTGAAAACTTTATTGATATCATTCTAGAGCAGGGTGTTCAGAAGGCTTGAAATTCCGAGGTCTGGTGTGCCCAGAATTAATTATACAAAAATGCTAACTTTTTTTATTATTATTTATGCATGTTAAACTAAAGGAAATGTTATATCTCTTAGATGGTTTATCGGATCGGAAATCTGAGACCACAGTTGGGTCTAGAATGTGGTGTTTAACATAGGCGTGACATAAAATAATTCGGCGCAGGACGTTCGGACCCCTCGCCCATTTGCGGTGTGTTAAATGGATAAATTAAATTAAATTATTCATTTAATAGCACAAACCCGAGTAACTCCTAAATGGTTACTCGGATGGGAAACAGAGGGCGCCATTGAGTCTGGAGCATTCCGTTTACCCTATCCAAGGTGTAAAACTTGCGGGCGCGGGCCTGCTATGAGAAATGTCGCCCATGGGAAAAATGGTCATTTCAAAATGTCCACTTACTGATTTTTATCACTAGAATTCTTTTTGAATAACATTCGAATGATGTTTCAGAATTGAAATTTGAGGCTTTTGTTGAGTTTGAAATGGGGTGTCTTTCCTACGCGTGTGATAAAATAGGTGGGCACGGAGGTTTCAGAATCTGTTCTCGTTGGGAGAGTTTTAGTGAATTTTTATAAATTCACTATGTGTTGAGGGAAGACCCATTTTTCCGTCTCTCTCTCTCTCTCTCTATCTCTCTCTCCCTCTCTCTCTATCTCTCAAGCCATTCTCCGCTTTTCTTCGCCTGATCGAGGAGCGATCTTCATCGAAACCTCGACGGTTTGAAGGTGGTGCCTCGCGGACACATCGCTTATGTCGCGCATCGAATTCGAGGTAGGATTCTTGTTGAATTTCCCACCCTCGTTGATTTATTAAATTTTCTCATCAATTTCGTCTTTAGATTTTATAGTTTTTAGAATTTGGGGTGTTGGCCAAATGAACACGGCCAACACCCGAGCCCCGTTTAATTCCACGTTCTTGAACGTTCTTCGTCCCAAATTTTCAAACGTGCGCGAACCTCAACGGATCGATGAGTAAGGTATGACGTTGTGAAGATCCAGTCTCGGGGATCCCGAAACCGGTGTTTGATAATTATTCCGATCACCGTAGAGGTCGAGGGGACTGGCTGAAGGTATGGCTCCGGCGAGGGGCAGCGGCCGGAGAACGAACCAGCAGCGGAGAGGGGCGGCCGCGTCTTTCAACACGGCGGAGGCTCGGGATCCGGTGGAAGAGGGACGGTGCACAATGGCCAGCGGTCGAGCCAGAGGTTATCGGGTGGCCGGGGTGTGCGGCTGGCTCGGGTGCGGAAAGGGGGAGCTGGTGGTCGCAGAAGCGGCGTGCGGTGGTGTGGTTATGGGTGTTGAAGCCGGGACGGTGAACAGCAGGGGCGAGGCTGGGTTTCAGAGAGGTGGTGAGGCCGAGCTGGAGGGGGCGGAGCGTGGTGAGGCCCCGGCGGCGGAGAAGGTGGGGGCTTCAGCAGAGCTCGATGGCGCAAGCAGGGGACCGCGACGGTGTGCCTCGTAGGACGGTGGAGAGGCAGTGTGGGCGTCATCGGAACCGACGGCGAGCCGGGAGCACGGCGCGGTGGTTGTCGCACTCGCCAGGAGGAACCTGAGGCAGTCAGCGCCTTGGGTGTGCAGCAGCAACAAGGACACACACTTTGCAGGTCCTGTTGGGCGGCGTGCGGGAGAAGACTGGCCAGGATAGCCATCCTGTTCAAAGAAAATGAGAAAAACTGGACCCGAGGCGGGTCTGGTGTGGCTGGAGCGGGCCGTCGGTTCAGACCGGGCCAGCCGGGGTGAACCGGCCCGGTTAGGACCCCTTGCATTTGGGGGGTCGTAACTTCTAAACGGCGCGTCCGTTTGACGTGCTGTCTGCGGCTACAAGACCGTGTTAGAGAGACGGACTTTTTGAAGTATGTTTCATGGTTTCTGGTTCCTGCGCCCGAAGACGGGTGACCCGAAACACTTTAATTTAATAATATTATCTTATTATTAAAGTTTCAGTGAATGTGGTTCGTGAGTCGGACGTCCGTTTGACCAGTAGTCAGAGGCGGTGTGTCCCTAGAGTTTAGACAGTCCTTCCACGTTTGTTCAAAACCCTTGTGGTTTTTTTCGTTGCTCAGAGGCACGAAACGCTTAATGTGAATGATTAATTAATTAATTAATTAATTAATTAATCTTCCGTCAGACCTAACTTCTGTTTGGGATGTACGCTTGACGCGCCCTCACCAGCAGCATGATCCAAGTCCTCGTGCGGACATTTCAGGATGCCCCTTTGAGTATTCAGTCCAGAGACAGGGAGCGGGCCCCACAGGGCCCGGTTGTCATGATTTGCGATGAAATTTCATTTTTTCCACCCGACATCCATTTGTGGTGTTTGAGCACTGAATTATGTGGGTTTTTATGGGGGGATTTCAATAGTGGATTCTGCCGCCTAAATTGGTGTTGAGGCGTAGGCCCCACGAGCTGTCTTTTAAGCTGTGTGCAGCGTACTGTGAATTTTTCATCAGACATCTGTTTGGGGTGAATGAATAGTCATTTTGATATGTTTCTACGAGAGCGTTGTGATGGCGCAGTGCGCCCGACCTTTTTTGGGATTGTGGTGTGGGTCACACCCGGGATGGCTATGGTGAATAGTACCTTTTTCACCGGGTGTCCATTTTGGGTGATTGAGTAGTCAAAACCGTGTGTTTTTTTGAGGGGATCGCAGTGCTGTGATCTGTTTGTTCAGTTTCGAGATCTTGGTGTGGGTCCCACTCGAGCTGGCTATAGTGAATAGTACCATATTCACTGGTTGGCCGTTTCGGGCAAGTAAATGGTCCATCTCGGATGTTTTTCCATGAGGGTTGCAATGGTGTAAACCGTTTGGTCATGTGGAGCCTCATTTGAGATATTATTAAATGTGGAAACATGAAAGGGTGTTGGATGGAGGTCCCATTGACGCACTCTGAACCAACACACGGTAACGATGTTGGTAACACCCGGTGATGTCAGTTGAAGTGATGAGTTATCAGACCAATTCTGGGTCTACCCTCCAGTATGGCTGGGCAGTGGGTCGCCTGTCGACTTCTTAGGTTCTATCCTCCAACAAGGCTGGCCAGTGGGTCACTTGTCAATTTCTTCCAAGTCTACCCTCCAGTAAGGATGGGCAGTGGGTCGCTTATCGACTTCTTTGGGTATACCCTCTAGCAAGGCTGGGTAGTGGGTCACCTGTGGACTTCTTCCTTGTCTACCCTCTAGCAAGGCTGGGTAGTGGGTTGCCTGTCGACTTATTCCAGGTCTACCCTCCAGCATGGTTGGGCAGTGGTTCGTCTGTCCACTTATTAGGGTCTACCCTCCAGTGGGGCTGGGAAGTGGGTCACCCGATGTGTTATCAAGTTTTACCCTCTAGCAAGGCTGGGTAGTGCGTCACACATGACTTAGTGGCGTTTACCCTCAAGCCAGGATGGGCAGTTGGTCAACCGTTGGCATTTGAGACTCGGTCCATATGTATGAAGTTATTCAGTGACTTTTTCTCCATGACTACCGGAGAGGGATCCTTGGTTGTACGGATCGGAGATGCGATAGCTTTGACGTGACCTTAGGACATACGAGAACGAAGGGCGCTTTTCCCACCGAGAAGCGTCCTTACGTCGCTACCTAAAATCCCTGCGGGTGAGTCAGTGCCACCTAAAGTGGATAGTATCAAGGTGCGGTGATTGATCCCCTTTGACTTTTACCTCCTAGGTTGACATGTGGGACATTTGGGTTCAGTTTTGGATATCCTTTGAGCAGATGGCAACTTATCCTGGGCTGATCTTGGAGATAGAGATCCCCTTAAACACTCGTTTGGGTTTCTTGTTGAGAATATATATTTACACCTTACTTTTGTTCCCACTTCTTCGTATCAGTTACTCTCCCTCTATGAAGGGGGAAGACACGCGGGGTATTCCACGTACTTTCCATGTCTAGCTCCTCTTGGATTGGATGAGTCTACTTCCTTCCTTTTGTTGGGTTGAGCTGCACTCTCTCCATCGTACTCTTACATTGTTCTTGTTCTGTCTACCTTTCACCATTTTAGTATCTCCTTTGTTCCTCCCTCGAGCTTTCGGGGCATCCTACTGAGTATCTTTATACTCACCCCTTCTTGGGCTTTTCCCACACTTGGTGCACCCTTGTAGATGATAGACAAGTCAATCGAGACTATGGAGGATCGTGGAGGACATAGGAGCTTGGGCTACGTTCAGTGCATTTCGGAGGATTTCTGTGTGTGAGACTCACCAACAGTTTACCTTTGTTTTACCTGTTACCGGGTTGTGGCACCTTTCTGGTTGGGATTGTGTTTTGCCCCTTTTACTATTCATTTTACTTGTCAATACTTTTCAGCACTTTTTTTATACTGGTTAGAGGTCTATGCATGTATGTTGGTTCCCCTTTTGTTGCAGTGTTGTATATTGCTTTCTTTTATATGCACTTTTTCATTTATTTGTCTGCGTGTGTGTGTATAGTTTCATAGAGAAAGGCCTCCCCTGGTTTGTTGTGCCTTCGGCGCTAGTTGACAGCCCCTGGACTATGGAGGCGGGCTTGGGGTAGTTGTGGCTCGAGCCCAGTACAGGTCGGGTCGTGACATTTCTGATCGAAGAACCATTCAAAAAAATGGTGTTGTTGAAAAATGAAATCCTATTTTTCAAGAAATGACTTGAACCATGTTGATTAAATACTCAATTGTTAATTATTTCTGGGATGAAGCTGTAATTAATGCATGTTATACTATAAATGTAGTTTTAACTTGGACTTTTCTAAAAATAACACCTTGTGAATTATAGACTAGACGAAAACATAAATTTTCTCTCTTCAAAGTATTTTGATGAAAAGTATATATATTAAATACTACAGATAACTTATATAAATTTTCACCCAAATCTGATGAAGGAATCCCTTTATGTTATGTCACTACTTCTAAGGGATAAATTTTTTTAACAAAAACTCATGTTCTGTTGTGGAAACAATACATGTTAAATTTGAAGAAACTAATCCTTATATTTTTAAACAACCCATACTTACATCCACATATGTGTTTTCACAAACTGATTATGAACCTTTGATTCAAAATTCATCTGATAAGGTAAATACTTAAGAAAATGTTTCTGAAATATTTTCCCTAGAAGACTTTCTACATTATATTGATGAACAGGTTTTACAGAACCCAAGTATATTTTTTCTTTGGAATCATCCTAGTGATAATATTATTGGTGATGTAATTGAACCTGTAAGGACAATAAATTCCTTGAGAAATGAAATTGAAAACCTTTCTTTTCTATCCCAATTTGAACCTAAAACTTATAATGAATCCTTAAGTGATGAGGATTGGATTAAAACAATGCAAGATGAACTAAATGAATTTGAAAGGAATAAAGAATGGACCTTGGTTGAAAGATCTAAAGAAACAATCATAGTGGGATTAAAATGGGTTTTCAGAAACTAATGTGATGAAAATTGAGTCATTAAAAGAAATAGAAAAATTCATGTTGCTAACGGCTATAATAAATAAGAGGGAATAGACAATAATGAACACTATACTCCGATAGCTATACTTAAATCTATTTTTTATATTATCCTTTATAGCATTTTTTAACTTCAAACATTTTCAAATATATGTAAAATGTTATTTCCTTAATGGATATCTACAAGAAGTTTCTTAAGAAAATACTCATAGTTTTATAGACTCAGAACATCCTAATCATGTTTTTAAACATACCAAATCATTATATGGCCTTAAAAAACCCCCTAGATCATGGTATGATAGGCTTACATGACTTCTATTAAAAAAATTCTAAAGTACTATAGATCCAAATATTTTTATAAATTTGGAAAAAAATATATTGATTGTTCAAATATTAGTTGGTGACATTAAATTCAGATCAACTCAGCAATCTCTAACTAATTATTTTGCAAATATCATTAAATCTATGTTTGAAATGAGTATGATGGGTGGGTTAACATTCTTTTTATTTTTTCAAATCTCTCTATATCCAGATGGAACCTTTATATTCCAACATAAGTATACCAAATATTTACTTAAAAAATATGTATATGACAACAAAAAAAAGTTTTAGTATTCCAATCAGAATTTCAAAATCTATTGATCTTGATGAAATTTGGAAACCATTTGATCAAAAAAATTTCAAATGAATGATATTACTCTTACTATAAATAACTTCTAGTTTTCCAGAAATAATGATTTCTATATGATTAGGTGAAAGATACCAAGAAAATAAAAAAAACCCATTTAAAATCAGTAAAAAAATTTTTTCTCTATTTAAAAGGAACTATGGATTTATGACTATTTTATTCTTCTAGAAATGATTTTGTTTTGAAATTTTTTTCAAATTCTGACATTGGTGGTTGTAGAATGGATAGAAATAGAAATCCAAAACTTGTGATTTGTTTGGAGATTCATTAGCTTCTTGTTCATGCAAAAAAAACATTCAGTTTCACTTTCCACTACTGTAGCCGAATATGTAGTAGGTAGAAGTTATTGTGATCAAATGTTTTGGATGAAACACACACTCACTAACTATGGCATGAGTTTTTTGAAAACTAAAATACTATTTGATAATACTATTCCCATTTCACTAAGTGAAAAACATTCACATAAATCAAGTAAAAATGCATAGATATTAAGAATCACTTTCTTAGATACCACAAACTAAAAGTATATGTTTTTTCACAATTCATCGGAATGAAAGATCAACATGTAGACATTTTCACAAATGCATTATATTACGATTGATCTGAATAAATTAAATAGAAGATAAGAATAATCACTATAAAGTACTCATTCACTTATACATATTTTATAGACAATATACTTACATTAAGTTACTCATTTTCAAGGGGGTAGTATACATGTTTTATCAGTTTCATGTTTTTATTAATTTCATGGTCATTGTTTTCATATCTCATAGGTTTCATGTTAATCGATTTCATATTTTATCAGTTTCATATTTTATAGGTTTCATGTTTATTGGTTTCATATTTTATCAGTTTCATGTTTTTATCCGTTTAATGTTTATTGATTTCATATTTTATCAGTTTCATGTTCTTATTGATTTTAGTTTTATCATTTTCATATTTTATTGGTTTCATGTTTATCAGTTTCACATTTTACCAGTATGATAATTTTATTGGCTTTTATTGGTTTCATATTCTTTTTAGTATTATAATTATTTCCTTTTAAAATAGTTCATATGTATTGTTATCATAAGAAAAATATAATGAAACCAATATATCTATCTTGACACTCTGAAAGGTATAACATTTATAACCCTATATTGTCCATTATATTTCAAATTATTGGTATTTAAATTATTTATTTTTTTTTACATCTAATTGGATTCATCTTAAATACATTTCCTTTTAAGGAAAACCTCATGTGTTCAAAGTCATTCTCAGCATTCGATCTTTTAGATCTAATGTCGACCGTCAATTTACTTTTTAAAAGAACCCCTATCCACCCTACATAGAAATCCTTCTAAAAGTCACCAATGTTTTGATGCTCTATAAATACCCAGCACAGTTCATAATCAGAGGTTACATCATTTTCCATAATAATATAAGTCCTCAACTTTTTTCACTAGAAAAAAAAACCTCCGTGTTTGAGATAGTTTTTCAAGTCTTTTATATCTGAGTCAACTATTTCATCTCTGAAAAAAATGTCTCCAAAATATTTCTCTTTTATAACGATTCAAGTTGAAAGTATAGTTTCTTGATAATTTTATAATTCTTATGATTCTTCATAGAAAAGAATTATAAATTTCCAAGGATGGGAATCCATGTGTATTGAAAGACAAGAATCAGATCAAGATTTTGTGTTTTATGAATAAGTGTAACAATTCTATAAAACAATTGAGAGAGATGATGGACTCAATGTTCGGTTTATGATTTATGAAAAGAAATAAACAACCTTAATTAAATAAGAAGCTTCTTTCTTGGGAGTTCTATCTGAGGAAGATTCACTTTTCCGATCCCACAAATTACTGGAACTGGATGTAACTTTTGAAAAAGGAAAATCAGAGGAATATCTTTTTGAGATTAATGATGATAAGAGGAAGGTAAATCATTTATCGACTAATAATCATCTCATTTCCCTCTAGATACAAGGTTTCCGAGTATCGATAAAAATTGATAAGAAAACTCTCAAAGTAACTGATGTCTATGTTCTTGACAACCTAGTAAATATGAAGAAGTTTAATCTCATGGGTTTTATTTTCTTGACCATTGAGAAACATAAATTTGGTGTAATCAAGTCTAAGATGATCAGGTTTCCTACTACCTTACGCAATGGTTTTGAAATAATGATCGATTTTGTAAAATATCTCAATTAAATCATATTTTAAAACATTCAACGAGCCTATTATCATTAAGGATATGATCATGAGGCTAAAGTTACAATTCCTTCCCGAATCCAAAAAGTTTGAGAAGGATCTGAAATCTGAGAAATAAAAAGAAATATATAAAGGGAGTAAAAATATTTCAAAGAAATACAAATCAACATGAAGAAAAAAAAATCTACCTAGGATAAAACCCCCAAGAAATCAAAGAAAAAAATGAAATATTAGATGAGGTTGAGGCATAATGGTGAAATAAGAAGTCATAACTGGAAATAAGGTGGTCCAAAATTTGGTTTGGATCCTACTGATGACCTAGTTGAAATAATAAGGACTAAAGAAACCCTAAAAGAAGAACAGAAAAAAATTCTAATAATGAAGAGAAAATCCCAAGATATTGATAGTGATAGTCTTTTTAAGATAACTGAGGAGGCCAAAACTGGAATAGTCATAAGGGAACCATCTCTTCAAACCCAACCAGATCCAGTAGAGAAAGGAAAAGAAAAATAGGAAACTGAACATTCGGTTCCACAAATATTCAATAAAAATTTTATAAGATGATTAAGAATAACAATTAGGATAATAAGGAGAAAAAGAAGAAGAAGAAGAAGAATAAAAAGAGTAGATTAAAGCTACAAACAAGAAAAGTCAATCTCAAAAAATTTCTTCAACATAATATTTAGAAGCCACCTTTTTTATGTTTCAAAATCCTAATCCACAACCATAAATGTAGTTTCTCAGAAGAATAATTCCAATAAATATATTCAAATATCAGATAAATAAGAATAATAGTAATCCAATAAGAATCAGAATCAACCGGCTATTTTTTTCGGTACAGAAACTCATTTTGGAGAAATTCCAAAGCTTAATGAAAACAATGATTATAAAAGGAAAATCACAGTAAAGGGTGTTCAATATATTATACAAGCCTTAAACATATTAGAAAATATTATACATTTCATTCCAAAAATTGAATCCAGGATAGATAACATAGCAAATAGTGATAATGAAAGAACATATTCTGTCAAGATTCTAATGGACAAGTTTTAAATCTTGAAGCTAATTTTAACATTTTCAAAGAACGTGCTATATAGTAGAGAAAGGATTTCAAAATAGTTGTTAAGTGGTCGTACAATATTTATGAAAATATCATGTATCATTTGACAATATTGATGAATTGTTTAATCATATAAATGATCTCAATTTAGTCTACCAAAATTTGGTCACTCATTTGAATGAAAAAAATTGATTCTTTTCAAAGACCGAATACCTCAAAAAGAATATCCTTTGAAGATCATGTACATATAAAGGAAAAATTGGAAAATGGATGTAATGAGATTATTTTGATCTCAAATAGAGTTTTAATCATAGAAAAGGTCAATAGAGTCAGAATGGATGATTACAATTCCCAGGAAGTAAGGCTCAAAGAACATGAATAAATCAATCGACTTTATGAATAAATGATTTATAAACAATAAAAGATTATTCCATAATAAGATGATAAGCTTTAGGTTCTTTAAAAATGTCTTAACAAGTTTATCGAGGGTAGAAAATAGTTCAAGAAGAAGAAGCTACCTGTTTTCAACCTCTTGGAAAAACAAAAGAAGAAAGAATAAATTTTTGAACTCCTGTTGTAATAAAAAGTTATTACATTTCAAGTAATTTGTATTGTTTCACATTATTTTATTCTCTAACTCCTTTCATGAAAATATTGTTTTCCCTTATTCTTTTTGAAAATAAAAAAGGGGGAGAATATTTTGGAAAGGAATAAATTTCTTTATAGATAATAATTTTTCCCATAAAAAAATGGAGAATACCTTATTAAGTGGGTGGAATCAAAAGAAAAGTTAAAGTAAAGAGAATAAATACTTAGAGATAATTATTATATTAATGTTTAACTAGTTATATTAAATATTACATTCATAATAATTACTAAACTTAGGGAGGATAATCATTTATTTTTTTTGTTTTCTGCTTCCAAAAAGGGGAGATTGTTTAGTCAAAAGTTGTGTTTCAACTTTCCCTTTAATTTATTTTTGTTTTGAAAATAAAAAATTATTTCTTGTTTTTCATCATTACCACATTTTTTTCATCATAACCACATATGTTATTTTTCATGGTAACCACATATGTTCTTTTTCATCATAACCACATATCTTTTTTTTCATTATAACCAATTATGTTGTTTTTAATCATAACTACATTTTTTGTTTTTCATCATAACCACATATGTTGTTTTTCATCATAAGAACATATTTTATTTGTTATCATAACGCCATATTTTATTTTTCTTCATAACCATGTTACGCATTGTGTCCATGTTATGCATTATAACAATGTTATGCATCGTATCCATGTTATGCATCGTAACCATGTTATGTATCTTATCCATGTTAGGTATCATAACCAAGTTATGAATTCTATCAATGTTATGCATCGTAACCATGATATGTATCATAATCATGTTATACATCATAAACATGTTATACATGGTAACCATGTTTTTAATCATAACAATGCTATGTATCGTAATCATGTTATACATCATAACCATGTTATACATCGTAAACATGTTATGCATCGTACCCATGTTATTCATCATATTAATGAATTGCATTGTACTAATGTATTACTCTAATACCACATAAATATTTCAAATTATTATTTTACTCATGATTTATATATTAATCATACTCATTATTTCATACTTCTGTACTAAATATTTTCTAACCAAAACGATGTTAGATATTTAGTTATATAATAATCTAAACGATGTCTTTTATTCTGTTTTTTGTTGACTATTATAATGTCAAGAGTCAAGTCCCTCCAACTTTTCCTGAGAAATAACAACATTGAAATCATAAATGAATGTTGGATAAGAGGCCTATATATATGAGGTCATTTTAACTAGAAACATAACACTTGGACTATTGACCATAGAAGACACACTATCGTGCATTAAGTTCTAGAGAGAGATAGTGTAACCACTCTGTTTCTTCATGTGAAAATCCTTGAAGATACAAAACATGAACGTATTGTTCCTAGTTCTTATATTTCAATAAGTTATTTGTATTTCACTGTGAAATTGATCATTTTGATAATGATCGAGGGATTATGGGGATAGGAAGATAGTGTTTCTGATCGTTGTATCGAGGGGTTTCAAGTACTTCAAAGATAGTGGTTCTGATTACCTTCTTAGTCAAGGGCTTTTGTGGATAAGAATATAGACGTGTCAACCATCGTATCGAGGGCTTACCCAGGTGGTGGTAAGACATAACTTTTATCCTAGGTGAAAGGATACCCTATAATTTTGGATAAAAGAATAGTAATGCCATTTACTTTTCCTCTTATATTTGTAATAAAAAGGGAATCTTTTTATTTTCCTCTTTCTATTCGTATTCATTTTTATTATAATTGTTTTAATTATGTTACATTCATTTACATTAAATATTGTATTAAAAGATTTTATATTCTATATGGTATAATCATTTACATTTTTATTCTATGATCATTGTATTCAATTCAATTACAACTGTTTTTAATAACCTGTGGTATCATATTATATCAAACAGATCCAGGACCAATTCGTTTTTTTTGTTTCATAAGAAGATTTGCGAATTGTATTAGTTTACGACATCATAAACTATGTTTCTTCTTAAGAGTTCAAATAAAAAACATTCAAAAATAAAATTCACCCGCACTTGTATTGTGTCATCTCATATATATTTATATATATATTTCGATCATATAATGTTATGATGGTCTTCGTGTTAAATTTTAAATTAATTTCAACAATGTTTTTTATTCTAAATTTGTTTTTATGTTTACTGCTTTAATAAATGATAAATCTTATGATTTTAGTATAGATTCTTTATTTTCTCAAAACATTTCCTATTTAATTTCTTTTAAATAAGAATATTGGATTTGTAATTAGTCTCTAGGACATTAAAACATTCACCAACAGAGAAATCTAACTAGAAATGGTTATTTAAGGATCTAACTAAACGATAATTCGCAAATAACAAACTTTATAAGCCCTATCAAAATAAATGAAACCAAAAAATCACTTTCAAATCAAAGAAATATGTTTCAAATTCTCAACCACTAGAAATAGTTCACATGGACATGTTTAGAACATCTAGAGTATCTAGTTTAAATTGGAAGAACTATATTAATGTTCTACGATATGAATTTTCTATCTACGCATGGGTGTTATTTCTAGCTCACAAAACATAAGCTTGTTCTTATTTTTATAATTATTCAAAAATCATGGAAAATAATAGTTGACTGATTACTAAAACCATAATATGTGATCATGGTTGTGTGTTTGAAAATAATGATTTTTGTTACTTTTTCTAAAAAAAATGGCTATAATCATAAGTTTTATACTACTAGTACTCAATATAAGAAATTTTTTTATATAAAGAATAAATATAACTCTTCCAAAAATTATATGGTCAATTCTCAATAACTATGATATACCTGTTTACCTTTGGGTAGATGTTATGAATTCTAATTATTATATAATAAATATATTTTTACTTAGAAAAACTTTAGAAATGGATTCCTTATAATTTATGGAATGGAAGAAAACCAATGGTTAACTACTTTAGTGTTTTTGGTTTCAAATTCATTATTCCTAATACAAAGGATAATCTTGTTAGGTTTTCTTCCAAGAGTGATGAAGGAATTTTCCTTGGTTATTCTACATCTATAAAATAATATAGGGTATTTTATAATAGAAAAATTTTTATCGAAGAATATTTTCATGTGAAATTTGATTAAATAAATCCATATGAGCCTAATACCCCTTTTCCAAACATTTAATATAATCTTTCGAACCTAAAAAAAATTCCAAAAATTAAGAACATTCGATAAAAAAATTAAAAAATCTTTTAGTTCGAAGTAATAACCCAAACCTTAACATGTATACAATGATGAGATAACTAGTCCTTTTTCCTAGAATTATTAAGACACAAAAATACCATCTAGTGGATTCTATAGTTAGAGACCCATATATAGGAACATAGACTATATATTCTCATAGAAATTAGGTTGAAAAAAAATCATTCTTGTCACATCTTGGACCTAAGAACATTAATGATGCAATTAATAATTCATTTTGGGTGATAGAAATATAAGAAGAACTTAACCATTTTGAAATAAACAGTTTTTATGATTTTCTATATAGAATGAAAGACACTCTAATCACTTGAACTAAATAGGTGTTTAGAGTCATAAACGATGAGTCATTTTTTATAGTTGTAAATAAATCTGAATTGGTTGTATAGTTATATATTCAAAGCTAATTTATTGACTTTGAGGAATCCTTTGAACCACTTGCTAGACTTGAATCCATCAGAATGTTTCTTTTCTATGCACCAATTTATTATTTTAAACTATATCAAATGGATGTTAAGAGTTTATTATTATAACGTTATATTTTTTATATTTTTTTTTTTGAAAAAAAAATCATTTCCAAACCCTCATTTTCCAAATCATGTTATCAAATTAAGATAAACATTATATGGTTTAAAAAAGATCCCAGATTTTGGTATGATAGGATGAATGCCTTTATTATTTTAAAAGGTTTTTTAGAAGAAATAGAATATCCTACCTTACTTATAAAAAAAATTCAAATGGTATTTTATATATAGATCTTATCCTTTTACACATTTCATTATATGAATTCAAGCATAATTATACATCAAATTACTAACCAAGTATCATAAATTCTAATGTCTTGGAGATTAGGTACATAATTAAACATCATGATTTCAAAATAAAAAAATCTTTTAATTAATCTTCATAATGAGTTACTAACTTTCTTTGATCCCTTATATATGTATTTGATAACCTGGTGATAACATGAATAGAGGGATGAGCTGAAAGGACCAGTAAGGAAATAATCAATAAAATAAAGCTTAGGATATTAGTTAGAAGGCATAACATAATGATATAGAAAGGCATGGAACATGATAAAACATAAGGAATCAAAACATATTCAACATGATATCATATAATCATGGAATAATAATAATGTTTCATCAACATAAAGTGTGACTTTAGCACAATTCAAGGCTCGTTTCACATAGTATATCATGAGTTAAGGATAACCACCAAGACCATTTCACATGGAGCACGAGTCAAGGCGAACCACAAAGACTGTTGCACATAACATATCATGAGACTAAATATTACCCAATTCATTGAAGCGCTCTCTTGGTGCACCCATCATAATAAGTTCATGAATATGTGTTCCACATGAAAATAACACAAGTCTTACGCGTAGATAGAAATGTGTATCATAGTCATGTCATAAAGCATAATAAATGAAATTATCAAAAAGGTGTCCATGAATGAAAGGAATTAAATTGTACATATATATTCATAAAGGAAAATATTCATAGATCATGATTACTTTTTTCAAAATGAAGTTATAACATGTAAAAAGGGAATTTAAGAAACTATAGAATTAAAACATTTTAGTGTGGTTTAAGGAAAATATTAAAGATAATTTAATGTTAAAAAGTTAATAATCTTTCATATAAAACCAAAAGTTAACCAATACAATTTTCATAACAAAACAATTGATTTTAGAAAAATAATGGGGACTTAAAATATATTATGGAGTGCACATTAAAATGGGTAAGAATTCTGGGAGTTCCCTTAAATCAGGATTGCTTATTGATTAGGGAACCTTTTAATTACATGTATATCCCCAAAAAAGAAGGATGACTAGATCTTGATACATGAGTTGGAACATATACAAAACATTAAAAATAAGATCCAAAATTAAAAAAAAAATTTATTTAGTTAAATAGGGAGAGATAGTAACCCGATGGAATAATAGAGGTTTGGGTAGAATCCATTTTCTTAAGTCCGAAGGTGTTCTTCACTTGATTATAATGTCCTCTTCATTCCTTCTTCTTGAGAACCTCCTTACGGTTTTTGTTTTGGCTTTTTGTTAAGACCAAAATCTTCTGGACATGGGTGAATGTCTTGGGGGGATATTTTAGAAGAATTTGGACAAGGAATAAGGCTTGAGAGCTGAGAGGAAAAGAGGTGGTTAGTGGTGGTATTTATAGTAGAGGAGAGGGATGTTTTCTCATTAATTAATTCATTAGTTTATTCTTTTTATCGAGAAAAAAAATAGTGTTGATTATTAAGACTAAATACAGTAATTAGATAATGTCATTTATAACTAATGGTATTAACATAAACCATGATTGAAGGAATAGTTATTAAACTTATAATGTATATATACCGTAAGTTACCATATTTCAATATTCACAAAAAAATCAAGTATTTTAGAAAATATCAAAAATAAACCGTAATCATTTTTCATCATGAAGAATTAAAAAATTACCTCCATTTTATGAAAATGTTTTTCTAAACATAAGAAATTTATTTTTTAATTAAAATCACAATTTAATCAAAAAATATATATTTTTAAATTATAATTGATTTTATAAAACATTGAAAAATTAACTAAGGTCTCATAAAATTAACTTATAATCAAAAGAAAATAATATTAATTTATGAAAATTTTTTATAAACATACATTTTCATTTACATTAATAAATTAATCAGAAAATTTTAATTAGATATTTATGACTTACAAAGATGCGAACACATAATTAATAATTGTTAAAATATTTATTTACTTATAATTTTATATTATTATATGATAGTGTAAATTATAATGTGGATAAATTTTACTTATACATTCATTTTTTGGTGTTAATATTCAATTGGTCAGTATACTATTCATATGGTTCATGTTACTATTACAAAGGTCAGGTAACTATTCCTTTGGTATAAGTTACTTAACCTATAGAAATACTTATTATTTAATTAATAATCCATTTATAAAAATTTTATTGTATTGCCAAAGTTATTTTATATGACTATATCATATGAAATAATTATAAGAATCTCATTTCCATTGTTAAAACTTTGGGTCGTTACATTCTTCCCCCTTATTAAATTTACCCATTGAAATTTTAGTTTAAATTCTATTTTGAAAAAAGATGTGGGTACTTTTCCTTCATTGCTTCCTCCAGCTCCCATGTTTCCTATTCATGATTACGGTTCCAACATAGTACATTGAATAGGTGATTAGTCTTGTTACATAGAACTTTATCTCTATGATCCATAATCATTAATGTCTTCTCCTCATAAGAAAGATCATTATCAAAATTTACCACCTATAAAGTTAGTACTTGTGATGGATCCAGTATGTACTTCCTTAATAGGGATACATGGAATACATCGTGTACTTTATACATGGTAGGTGTATGTTCTAATTGATAGTCCACAAATCTGACACGATCAGGGATCTCAAAGGGGCTGATGTACCCGAGACATAGATTTCTTTTCTACCCAAATCACATGACCTTTTTCCATAGAGATATATAGAGGAATACCATGTCCCCAACCTTAATCTAAAGATCTCATCGACGATTTCTTGCATAGCAGTTTTGTCGAATTTGAGCTTCCTTTATGTGCTGCAGAATGGTTTTCATCTTCCCCACAATTTGTCGACCATTTTTTGTCCTAGAAACTTATGTTCACTGACTTCATTCCAACATGAAGGTGTTCTACTCCTTTTCACATAAAGGTCTTTATATGGATCCATTCAGATGATCGAGTGGAAACTATTATTGTAAGATAATTCGACTGGAGGTAGATATTGGTTCAATTTTCCTTTAAAGTCCATAGAACACACTCTCAACATGTAATCCAGATTATGAATAGTTTGATCAAATTAGCCATTAGTTTGAGGATGATAGGCCATACTGAAGTTCAAATCAGTTCATAAATCATATTGGAGACCTTTCTAGAACATCAATGTGAATCTTAGATCACGATCCGATACAATTGATAGTGGTACTCCATACATCCTTACTACCTATTTGATATATATTTGTGCAAGTTGATTCAATGAGAAGTCCTCTCGAATAGAGATAAAGTGGTCTGTCTTTGTAATATGATCCACAATATCCCATATAGCATTGTTCCCTCTGGATGTCTTTGGAAGTCCAGAGTTAATGTCCATGGTGATGTTATCCCACTTCCATGTTGGTATGGGTTTTGGTTACACCATCCCCTCATACTTTTTCCTTTCAGCCTTCACTTGGTGACATACCAAGAAATTTTATGTATAATCAGTGATCTCTTTCTTCATATTGTCCCACCAATAGTTCTCCCAGATATCTTGTTACATATTTGTGCTCCCTGGGTGAATAAAGAAGGTGGAGGCATGTGTGTCCTTCTGAATCTCCTTCTTTATATCCCGATCAGATGTTACACATAGTCACGAGCCAAATCTCAAGACTCCTTCAACGTACATTTTGAACTATGGGGTTTTTTCTTTTTTTCATGGATTCCACCGTCGTATGAATTTACACATATATTCTTTGAGCATACATTATTTTCCCTATGATTTATGGTTAATCAATCATTTGAGAAAGTATTTATGATGTTCCTCCCTTAATGATTCTCATGTCCATCCTCTAAAAGTCTAAGTTTATGATCAAAATATAGATTTTGATGCTCAATTACAAGAGGGGGTGAATTGTAAGTTTAAAAAAAAATTCTCTTTTAACCTTAATTAAATCTATATTTAATGATGTTAAACAAGGTAAATTCACAAACCCTCTTTGGTTCTAGCTCCAAGGCATAATTGGAAGGGACCATGTCCAATTATAAGAAACCTAAACTTAAACAAGTTATAAATAAGAAAGATTATAAATGCTTATCATAGATAAAGATTCTACCCTAAATCGTATAAAATATTATTTATCATAGTAATAATATGTACAATAATGTATAAAAAAGTTATAAAATTTTTATTTTACAAAATACAACGGAAATAAAACATGTAACAAAGAAAGTAAACAAGTAGGTAATATTTTAACCCAAGTGAAGGTTGTCCAAAAATCTTGGATAATGGTACCTAGATTTACACTTTCAAGAAATTATATTTACCCACACTAGGGTAATCCCGCGATAAGAATATAGAAATATCTAATGTTATCCCCGCAATCCCTCATACTTTAAAGTAGTTGGAACATCTATCTTCTTATCCCTGGAAGTCATCAAACTTTATAGTAGTTGACCCATTATTATTCTTATCACCGTAATCCCTTGATTGTACACAATAATAATCAAAGTAACTCTAAAAAAGATTGAACATGTTTTTCATGGTTGAAAAGTTATTCACTGACCACACAAAGAACCAGAGTTTCACTCTCTGGAAATAACATCACAACATGTAATCTCTTGATTGATATTGATATCATTCAGATGAGATCCTATTTATATGAGAAAACATCAATGGTCGTATCCATCTTCTAACAATCATATTTTCCTTGAATTTTAGATGGTCTTGTACATGTGTCCCTCAACTAACATTAAGTTAAAAATAGATTGTATGACATCAATTTATATAATGAAAAACATGGAAATTATTATCATTCTTATGAAATAAAAATATGTAAGGAAACAAAGTATCATGTCTAAGAAACTATGATCTGAAAAAATTGAAACAATATGTTAGTAGTGAAAATTAAAATTAACAAAATAAATAATTAGAGACTAGAAAAAATTATATATGGAGATTGAATTATGATAAATTTGGAGTTTGAATTTTTATGAATTCGGAGTCTGAATTATAAGGAATTCAGAATTCAAATTCTGTTAAATTCAGAGCATAAATCATAAGAAATTCATAGTCTAAATTTTGAGGAATTCAGGGTCAAAATTATAAGGAACTCGAAGTCTAAATTTCAGATAATTCATAGTATGAATTTCAAAGAATTTGGAGTTTGAATTTTATTGACTTCAGAGTCTGAATTCCAAAAAATTCAGAGTCTGAATTTCATAGAATTAAAATCCAAATGTTTAGAGAATTAAATGTCTAAATTTCAGAGAATTCAGAGTCTGAATTTCAGTGAATTTGGAGTCTGAATTTTAGAGAATTCGGAGTCTGAATTTTAGATAATTCAGGATCTAAAAAACTATAATTATTTAATATATGTAAGGATCTGATTATTTTACATAAGGAAAAAAATTATAATTTTTTTGATAAGACATTAAATATGACATTTAAAACCATGGGTAAGGAAAAAAATTCTTATATAAAGTAAATTTTCCTTAAGAAAATAATTCTTATAGAAGGTTAATTTTTTCATAAAGAAAATGTGTTTGTGATATTTAAAACATAAAAGAATGGAAACTTCATAAGGGAACTCATTGACTTAACAATGTCCCCCTTTTTTAAAAGTACAATTTTTTTAAAAAAAATATAAGGAAAACGGTTTTTTATTTTTGTACTTTAAAATAAATACTTATATCCATTTACATTGACCCACAATGAATATGATGAACTCCCCCCTTATGTTTTGGAATGCCTAAGGATTGTATTATTTTCTTTCTTATAATGGTTACTTTTTTTCTTAGGAATATTGTTTTTGGGTAAACTCCCCCTTACTTAATCTCCCCCTTAAGTAGGGCATTATCTTCTTTTCACTTAATATTCTTTTGATCATTTTTTTCTACCCCTTTGTGATTTTAAAAAATGAATGGAGGGAATGAAAAAAATTTACATAAAAGGTTATAAATATAAAAGGAAAAACAATGTAATTATAACAAACATTCATTATGACTGGAAAAAATTACAAGAAGAGTATAAAAAAAGATATTGTATTAAGGAAAATCATTTACCCTTCATTTCCTTCGACATCATCATTTTCAGGGTGTCTTTAAGCTTCTTCATCTCTTTATTATTATCTTCAAATAACTTGAGCAATTGATCCTGATCTTGATTCTTCTTCTCAAAAACATTGATTCATTATTCTTAGGATTTATGAATTTTTTCTTAAGACATTACAACCTGTTATTACTGTTTGAAATTTTCTTCCAAATCTTCCCTGAGTTCTCTTTCCCATTTCAAATTTAGTGAAACTGAATTGATCATTCAATTCAGATCTCTATCCTCCGGAATATGGGATTATTTCTATTTATTTATCTTTTTCTAAAGATATAACTTAATATTATTTATTTTTCCATCCGACTTATCAAAAAAATCTTTTACTGAGTCTTAAAAATCATCCATGACTTTAAAAACATAAATCATTGACTTAGAACATTTGTTTATTTCCTTTAAAGATCCAATATGAGCATCATAACCAATATGAAAAGATTTGATATCGGATTAAAGCTTGATAAATGTTTCAGTGAGCATGCTTATCGAATCTAACTTCTGATGGATAGAATGATGATTCAACTGAAATATCAAATTAATACATGGAAATAAGGGTATTGTATTTACTAGATTCTTCAAGAAATGTACAGAAAAATCTTGTCCCATGGAAGATGAAGATTCGGAAGAATAACCCCTTATTGGGGAGGAAACTTTTTTTATCTCTTCATCATTCCTCTTGGATGTTCCAAGTATACATTTCTAATATTTTACAACTACATTCTTTCTATGGGAAAAAACAACCACTTGTTTTCCTTTTTCATCTCTATAGATTTTATTCTCAAATTTTGGATTCTCATTTGTGCTATCAAAGACGTGGATTATATTATCATCATCATCATCATATTTATCAGCACATTACAAAACATATTTCCCTGTGAAAATTATTTGGGTTGATTCAAGTTGTGATGTTCTGATTGAAAACATGTATGAAGGACTTTCCTTCTCATGGTATTCTTCCACCATTTTTATTATATCTTCATTTTCATCTTCCTCAATTTCGTATTCTTCTTATTGAACTACCTCTTCTTACAAAATGTATTTTCTTGGAATTTTCACATACATCCCCTTTCTTACTAGAATCTTGAACCTCACTTCCAGGAAGATCATAGAAATATCCTAACTTGATAGTGAAACTGGTTTTCATCCTCCTAATAGTCTCATAACTCATCAAAATAATATTTAAATTTCTTGATTTTGAAATGCAATGGATTTTAATGGATTCCAAAGAGAGAACTAGGATCTTCGACAAGATTGTTGGATACATAATTATCTAGGACATGAGAGTTACAATCTTGATATTGCTGATGGTCAGAAGAATTTACTTGATGAGTTTTATCTTTCTTAAATTCACCAAAAAAGTCCATAAAGAAAATATCACATTTCTTATGGTAATTCTTATCTCCCTTCCCCAGAATAATAAATCCTTTCATCCAAATGTCTATCAATCTAAAGTTGGTTGTAAGATGAATTATCTTCGGTGACTTGACTCCCTTGAGTCCAAGGAACACAATTTCTATTACCTTCTCAAAACATCCTTCATTTTCATGCATCTTTTGAGAGAAAAATATATCTTCTCTATCATAAGGAATACCAAGAATGTTTGCAACTAGGTTGAAGGATAACAGATAGGTCTTCCCATAGGTATTAAATGAAATCTTGTCTCTTCCTCTTTCTTCATAAAAACATATTTAATCATAAAATTATATGAGGTTTTTAGGGTAAACCAGATCCTAATTCTTCGGCTTCGATACACATATGCTTTCCCATCCATTCAACATGATAATTTTTGAAATCTAATAATTATACTTTGCAATGAAATTTGGGTCAACTAACCATTCACTGAATATTTTCCAATCCTTGAGATCCTTTTTTGAAACATTTTTATTTTGAGAGGAAATTTCAGGCAACATTTGGAATGAAAGAAAACATAGAAAACCGAACGACAGATTTTTAGGGTGTTAGATTTTTGGTGAAAAGTCTCTTGAAAACCCGATGTGGGACACGAATATAAGGGGCATTTATATAGGCTTCATAGCAATGGTTAAAATTTCCCAATCAATCTAGCTATTGATATAATCTTGATCTGATCTGATGGTTGATATTAATGACAAAGAAGGATTATTATATTCTAATATTTGGAGGTTTTAGGAAAATATGATTTAGGGAAAGTGAATTCGATATGGTTTTCTTAAAAAATGCTATAAATACCAACAAGTAAAAGAATACAAATATTTAGGTATGTACACTTACCTTCTAGACGCTTAGAAAGAATTGTAAATTTGATAATGTTATTATAGAATAAGTTAGATTCTGGAAATTTTTATTAAGAAACAAAGAAGAAAATTTTAGGTTTCGAAAAATTTTATTAAGGAAAAAAAATTTGGTTCCAAATTAAAAATTTGGAAATGGAAAATATAAAATAATAAACATATGTACTCCCTCTATGAAAGGGAGCTTCTTAATGTAAGGGGATAGGTTTCAAAAAAAAGTTAATATATATGATTACCATACAGTTATCATTCATAAATTTTTTTAGTGTAATAAAATATATCATAAGGTAATGATTTTCTAAAAAAATCATCATTTTGGTCTTGCGTTCTAATAAGTTGAATAATGATATCTTCTTTATGTGTGTGATCCCTAAGAAACCGATGCCTAATATCTATGATTTTTTCCCAACAGTGATGTGCCTGGTTTTTTCTTAGGGAAATGTCACTTTTATTATCAGATGATATATTTGTTTTGGTAAAACTCATGCCATAGTCTATGAGTGTGTGTTTCATCCAGAATACTTGATCACAACAACTTCTAGGTACTACATATTCTGCTTCGGTAGTGGAAAGCGCTACCGAGTGTTGCTTCATGCATGCCCAAGAATCTAATGAATCTCCTAACAAATGACAATTTATGTATGTACTTTTCCTATCAATTCTACATCCACCATTATCAGCATCCAAAAAAACTTTTTAAAACAAAATAATTTCCAACATTATAAAAAAGTCCTAAGTCCATGGTTCTCTTTAAATAAAAAATTATTTTTAATTATTTTAAATGATATTCCTTTGTATTAGATTGATATCTTGCACATAATCATACTGAATACATTATGCCTGGAAGACGATCTATTACATATAATAAACTTTTTATCATACCTCTAAAAGATGTTCGATCTAATCATTTCCCAGCTTCATCAACATTAAGAGAATTTGTGGTACCGATTTGAGTACTTATACTTTTACTATTGTCATATACATACTTCTAAAGAATATATTTAATGAACTTATGTTGAGATATATAAGTTCTTTTTGGTTTTTGAGAAATTTGAAAACCAAGAAAAATTGTTAACTCACCCATAATACTCATTTCAAACTCAGATTTTATGAGATCACAAATGAATTAGTTAAATATTTCGAAGTTTATCAAAATATAATGTCCTCAAAATAAATTTGAACAATCAAAATATTTTTCTTATCTTTCGTTATAAAAAGCTTTGTCTTAGCGGTTCCCTTAACATAATTATTTTTAACAAAAATAACGTATGTATATTATACTAGGCTCTAAGGTATTTTTATGTCTTTATAATGTATTGTAAGATTGAAACCATGTTTATGATGTTTTTTGGATTGAAAACTAGGATTTTGTTCAACATAAACTTCCTCTTGAACATATTTGTTAAGAAAATTACACTTCAAATCCATTTGAAAAATTATGAAATTAAAGATTTCAACAAAGGCAAGTAGAATATGAATAGATTCAAGTCTATCTAATGGAGAGTAGGATTCTTTATTGATTATCCATTCTTGTTGAATATTGCCTTTAGAAACTCAAAAAACTTTATTTCATAAAACGATTCAAATTTCATCACATTTATTTCTAAAGACCCATTTTCTTCCAATTACAGAAGTTTCATTAGGTCTTTCAACCAAGATCCAGACTTTGTTCCTTTGTAATTAACACAGTTCATTTTGCATAGATTTAATCCAATCATTTTCACCTAAAGCTTCATCAGTGATTTTAGGTTCTAATTTTTAATGAAATGCTATATGTTCCACATCATTTATTAAAGTTCTTCTATTCCTTGTATGGTGATTTACATGACCAATGATACTATCACTGGGATTACTCTTAAGAAACAACTAATTTTGGTTTTGAAAAACTTATTCATCAACATAACGTATAAATGTTTCTAGGGTAAATAATTCAAAACCATTTTCTTGAGTATTTTTCTTTTTAGAAGAATTTTCTATCAATGGATGATAATCAGTTTTTAAAAACACATCCGAGGTTGTAGGTTGGGGTTGTTCAAAAACAAAAGGACCAGTTTCATCAAATTTAACATGAAATTTTTCTTCAACTGTACATGAATTTTTGTTAAAAACTCTATAATCCAAAGAGTTAGTGGAATAACCAATGAAAATTTCTTAATCATATTTGGGTTCAAATTTATTTAAGTTATATTTAGTATTCAAAATGAAAACATTTCTTCCAAATACTTTGAATTAAGATACTTTAGGTTTTTGACATGTCCATAATTCATAATGCGTTTTATTAAGAAAGTTTCTGATTAAAGCTCAATTTATAGTATAATAAGTAGCACTAACAACTTCATACAAAAATTATTTAGCAATAGAATATTCATGAAACATGGTTCTTGTTATCCCTTGATGAATTCTGTTTCTTCTTTCAAGAACACCATTTTGTTCAGGAGTTAATGTAGATGAGAAGTTATGAGTAATGCCTTTCTTACTAAAAAATGTTTCAAAATTTGAATTTTGAAATTCTCCCCCTTGATCACTATGAATAGTTATTAATGAAAGGTTTTTCTAATATTTAACTTTTGATAAAAAAAGTTTTAAAATAAAAAAAGGCTTTAGATTTCATTTCTAGACAATAGACACTATTAAATCGTGTGTAATGATCAACTAAAAAAATACAGATTATTTACCTCCAATACTTCTAGTTTGTGTTTTACCAAAAGGATCCATATACACTTCCTTCATTACATCATAAGTTGAGACTTAACTGATTGATTTAAATCACGAATTATGTTTCTTTCTATATTTATAAGTATTAAAATCTTTTCAACAATCAAATCTAAGCTCTGGTAGATCCTTAACAAGGCTTTTCTTTGAGAGTTTTCATAGGTTCATAAGGTTAAAGTGTCTTATTCTTCTATAATATAACAAATATTGATCTTCCATTTCAAAAAGACAAGGTATATCTTAGCTCCTATCTTCTTCTAAGATTATTGTATAAACATTCCCATGCCTTTGGGAAGAGAGAATAAAATTTACATTGTAATTGTGTACTAACAATTTATTATTCCTAAAATTCACAAGTTAAACATTATCACACAACTGGATTATTCTTATAAGGTTGTGCTTAAGATCATTAATTAATAAAACCATTGAAATTAAAGCTTTTACAAGAAGAAAAATGATACCTATACCAACAATTTATCCTTGAGAATTATCTCTAAAATTTACTTTTCATCCTTTTATCTTGACAATGTTTTCAAAGATGTTTTTGTTACCAATCATGTTTCGGGAAAATCTATTATCCATGTACCATGTATTGTTTTTGGTTCTTACTATATTTTACTGAAAATAAAATAGTTATACATTCATAATCAAAAAATTCTTGGATCAAGAAATTTATGAATGTAAAATCTTAGGTATCCACATTTTCATAGAAAGATAAGCTTTATAAAAACCAAACGATTGGGTTTTGTTGGTCTGAGTTGAAATTCAAGAGGGGGTGAATTGAGTTCCTACTTAAAATTTATTTTAAGAACATTATGATTAAGATACACCAATTTATAAATAACATAGTTAATTAAGGATGTAGATATATCAATTTTAAGTTGGTCAACAAGTTTCTCAAAGGGTGATTAGTCCTCAGTTGAATTAGTGTAAAACACTTATTCAACTTTTGAAATACGTTTATTGAATTAAACACATACAGATACTAACTAGAAATAACTATCGGAGTTAGTGTAAACCAGATTTTTATTTTTCAAATTATGAGAAGTGGAAAATAGAAAAATATAGTATTAAAAAATATAGTACACAGAAGAATTAAACAAGAGGTTCAGTCCCATGCTGAAACATAATCCTCTTCACTTGGTGATCACCTGCCACCAAGAAGTTTATATTAATAATAAACTTGATACATAGCCTGTATCAGGATTTACAATAGTTTTCAAAAACTGTCTAGGGCTCACACCCTCTACCACAGTTCTTCGTGGAAAAAACAAACAATCCATGCCACAAACGACCTCTTCCACATTTTCACATGGAAAAAAAAGTGTAAGTAATGTTTGGTGTGACTATTTTTAGTATCTTATAGTTTAAGCACAGGAGACAGTGTGTGTAATAAAAAAACAAAAAATTCTCACAATTGTAATATATTAAACACAATAGAGCTAATGTTATTAATATTCAACTTCGAAGGATCTATGTGTTTGCAGTTTAGCTCGTGAATCCTTAGAGAAAAGAAATTGTAGTTTGAGTCTTCCACTGGAAGTTGTCTCCAAAAAAAGTGTATCAACACCAAGTTCTAGCTTCTAGGTACTGAGCTTTATTATTCTTGGTTTGATAGATATTTGATAATGCACCGAAAGAAGTCTTTAATTTGTTCTCCCAAAATAATCTTCTTGAGGCTCTTGGATTCTCAGTGTAAAAGCTAGTGTGTTCCCTTTGTTCTTCAGATCCGTCATGTAATGACTCTCTCTCTAGCATCTTATATCTTTTTATCGTCATTGGTCTTCTATTTTATATTTTAGGTCTGACAATGGGAATAATAAAAACTCATGTTTTCTTCCTCGTACCTCATACTGCGTCTAGATAGAGTCTCTTGGTATGTCTATAATCAACATTAATTAATTCCATAAGCATTAAATTTACCAAATACAACCATTAGGATAATATTAAGAAATTGAGAATCTATGGAGTAGAAGAGTGGGTATCTATAGGCTGGTAACGTTATCCTTCTCAATGGTTACTTTCATCGGTAGCTCTCATCGGTAGCCTTTAGCGATAGATTTCATTGGTATACTTCAGCAGTAGATTTCATTGATAGCTTTCATCAGTAGCCTTCAGTGGTATCTTTCATCGGTAGGCTTAATCAGTAGCCTTGTAGAAGTATCCTTTAGTGGTACCCTTCATTGATATCCTTCAGCGGTAGCCTTTTGAGCGGTAGATTCGTAGCAATGACCTTGCATTGATAACTCAACAGTGAGGTTCCTCAGTGGTAACCTCTATCGATAACCTTCTATCAGTAACCTCTATCGATGAAATTTTATCGATAAAATATATTGGTGTGCTTTTACTTAGAGAAATTTTTCACTCTAAGCTTAAATGAAAGACCTATGAGATTAAAAAATATATAGTTATTACTTGATAGAATTTAATAATATTAATGGAACACGATAATCATATAAATGAAACCTGATTTTCAATTATCAAAATAGGTGAGTGCAATAATCTCCCCCTTTTTGATAATCACAAATTATGTTAATGATATTTGATATTAATGTATTATTGAATCAGGTTTAATCACATTTTCTAATTTTCTACAATGTTTTGAGTATACATATATTATGTATCAGGACTTGAAATAGCATAAAATTAAACCATGTTTATTGTTGAAAATATGTATCAAATCATATAGGCTTCAGCTTATCCCCTTTGTGATTAGAAACAAGAATGAAATTCAAGAAGGATACAGATAAATATTTCTATATTAATGAATCAGGCGTAAAATATACAAAAATCTTACAATGATACATATCAAATAATACATTCCACATTCAATCCACATAAAAAATGTCCAAGGGATCTTTGTCGTTGGAAACTAAGGAGATAGGTTAAAATGATGGAGGTACATAGCAATGTATGTTAGTGAGAAAGGTAGGATGAGATGCTACATAGTCATCCATTGACCAATAATGAGTAGATATCTGAGGGATCATAGGGTTCAATATTCTGATGTCCTATGTAGGAGTCATCAAAGGGGCAACACTAGTAGATCCTGATGGAGCTGAGGAATAAGGTAATGTTGGACGAACAATAATGGGAGTGCAGTCCACATGGAGGAAGAGTAAAAAGAGATTCATGAATTCCATAATGATGATCCCTCCTATTTCCATAGCTGAAATGAAACTATCCTTATTTTCCATAAACTTTTTCAATGCAGGAGTAAACTCTCTACGCCTGCTTACTTGATCCTTAAAATCCTAATTGATACGTGGGATCCTCAAGTTCAACAACAGTAACATGAAGTGACAATCAATATGATGATTACTGTAAACCCATTTATTATAGAAATCAACATGATCTTTGATGGAGTTTGGATCTTGAGCAGCCTCCCTTAAGTAATCTCCCACAAGATTTTGAATGTCTCTAGTAGTGGAAATGACTTCATTCATATATTGAGGTTATGATGTACTCACACCAGATAAATTATCCACTTCTTCTCTAAAAACTAACCTGAAAGCTTCTAGATCAAAATGAGGAGAGGATGAAGAGGAAGAATATGCACACAGAGGCTCTATTATAAAAGCTATTGTCTCCTTAAAAGTCTTGGTCAGACCACTGATCAATCTTTTCACATCATCATCCTAAACCTGTGTAAATATGTTCCTCACCCTCACTTGGAGAATTCTCCTTTTCAATTACATTTACCTTTTCCATTACTCCTTGATCAAATACAGAAACATGAGATTCCACAGCTACTTATTCTACATAATATTCAACCACATCCATAGCAATTTCTGCTTCAACAGATTCAAAATTCTTTTCCTCTTCACTTTCTACAACTTCTGTATATCCTATCAAGGGAATGTGACTCAATCATTCCAATTCATTTTCATCAACAACTGTCTCAAATTCATCATGAAAATATTCAAATTCATCCTCCTCCATTGAGGTCTCTCCAATAGTATTGTCTCTTAGGACACTCTCTTCTTCTTCTTCACTGGTTTCCTCATCATCGTTGTCCCTTAGAACAACGTATCTTCTGGGAAATCACTTTGGTAGGATAGGATCACCAAAGGATACATCATTGACAGGAGGACTTGACTGACATTCAGGATCACTCTTGTCATCTATAGTAGAATCCTCTCTTACTTTCATAACATCAGTCTCTTCTTCTTCATCTGAGTATACTGGCTCTAATTCATCAGGTTTTAAACCTGGATCTCTCTTATTCATTGGCCTAGTTTGATTTGTAACATGATTGAATTACTCATACAACTTATCCTCATAATTCAGCCATTTTCTTTTCCAAGGGTTCTATATTATCTTCATAACCTTGAAAATCATTTTGGTAATGTATAATTTCTCCCTTACAACTAATATTTCCTCCTTATTTCTTGCAACACTTTTCACTCTCAACATCAAAGATATAAACTTGGCATGAAACAAAGAATTTGATTTGGAACTAGGTTTTTTCATATCCTCTAACTGAATCATGGGAAATATAAAAAAATTCCTCTGTCCATGATTCAATAGATACAATATAAATATGTTTTGATAATTCAAAGTAGAAAAGTCCCCTCTCCTGGGACTCAAGAAATTTTGAAAAAAATTTAATAGTATCCTATTTTATCCAAACATTTCAGCAGCAATCACCATTCTAGGGATTCCATTCCCTATTAGTTCGGCCAAATATTCTTCATAGATGAAATACCCACTGGTGGGAGGAACCACTCCAGAGTAGTAATTAAAAATTCCCTCATGTGGGACTCTTAATCATTCATCCCATTCAATAGAGGAGAAGCTCACAGTTACTCCATTTAATTTTGAAGACATTCGGTTCTCATCCTCATACTGCCCTAACTTCAGAGTCTCATAAAATTCATTCACTAGCTTCAGGTTGTATGGCCCATTGTTATTTAAAAAATAGTGAACCCAATATTGAGCTATGAGTGCCTTCAGCACTAGAGACCTTCTTAATAGAAACCATTCCAAAATTAATTCCCTTTCTACCATGATTACACTCTTTGAAAAAGTGTGGATTGATCGTATTTTCCAATACCTTTCTTCCACTACTAGACCCAGTTCGAGGTCTCTTAGAGTTTGGTGCACCTCCTTCATCATCAAAAATCAGTCTCTTTCCCCATTCCATTGCGATCTAAGGCAGTTCAAGGGTTTTAGCGGAGGGTTAGGTTAAAATCATAGCGAGAAATATTTTTTAGAAAGGATTGATGTGGATAAAAATGTGGTCTGCAAACTATTTTTATCATTTAGGGATCTAAAAAAATTATCGATTAAAATAAAAAAGCATTTCAGATTTTGGCAGAAAAACACGAAGTCCCAAATATAAGTAAGGTTGACTATAGGTAAGGTTCCTATAGTGAGGTCCAATGGTGAGTTCGTAATGGTGAGGTCCAACAATGAGGACTTATCGGTGAGGTCTTATCTGTGAGGTCAAATGGTGAGGTCTTATCGGTGAGGTCTAATGGCGTGGTCTTAACGGTGAGGTCCAATGGTGAGGTCTTATCGGAGAGGTCTAATGGTGAGGTCTTATTGGTGAGGTCTAACGGTGAGGTTTTATTTTAACAATTTATCATACCTAACTCATGTTTGATGTAATTTAACCTCTCAGAATTCAATGTCTTTGTGAATATATCAGCAAATTTATGTTTAGTGCAAATGAATTGAAGAGTGATATCACCTCTTTGATAATAATCTCTCAAGAAGTGATGTCTCACATCAATATTCTTTGTCATAGAATGAGATACTGTATTTTTAGAGATTTCAATAGCACTTGTATTATCACAGTTTATAGATACATGTTTGAGTTGATATCCATAGGCGAGAAAAGTGTGTTCCATCCACAGAATTTGAGCATAACAACTACCGACCACAATATATTCAGCTTCAGTAGTGGACAATGCAAAAAAATTGTTTCTTACTACACCATGATACTAGTGACTTTCTCAAAATGTTACATCTTCCAGAAGTTTTTTTTCTATCTAACTTACAACCAGCACAGTCAGCATCTAAATAGCTTTTTAAATCAAATGATTGTCCTCTTGGATAAAATACTCCTAAGTTTTTAGTATACTTGAGATATTTAAAAATACTTTTAACAACAGTTAAATGAGATTCTTCGGTATTGTCTTGAAAATGAGCACACATGCATACACTGAACATAATATCAGGTCGCATAGTAGTAAGGTAGAGTATACTACCAATCATCCCTCTATAATGGGTTTGATCCGATAGTTTACCAGTTTCATCAGCATCGAAATTACAAGTGGTACTCATGGGTGTATCACTACCATTATTACTATGAAAACCAAAATGTTTCAAAAGATCCTTACTATATTTACTTTGATTAAAACAATACCATTTTTATTGTAAAAATTTTGAAATCCAAGGAAAAATTTAAGTTCCCCCATTAAACTCATTCCAAATTCATATTGCATCATTTTTGAAAAATCAGTACCTAATGAATTTTTAGAGGATCCAAAATTAATATCATCTACATAAATTTATACTATTAAAACATCTTTGGAAATACTTTTAATAAAAATAATAGGATCAGTTATCCCTTTAGTAAACCCTTTTTACTTAAGAAAAGAACTATGTCTATCATACCAAGATCTTGGAGCTTTCTTTAGACTGTATAAATATTTAGACAGTTTAAAAACAGAATTTAGAAAATGAGGGTTTGTAAATCTAGGGGTTGTTTAACAAAAACATCTTCAACTATATACCCATTTAGAAATTCACTTTTAACATCCATTTTATAAAGTTTGAAATTCATATGATATGCATAAGAAAGTAATATCCTAATATCTTCGAGACTAGAAACAAGTGCAAAGGTTTCCTCATAGTATATTACTTCTTATTAACTATATCCTTGTAAAAGAAGTCTAGCCTTGTTTCTAACTATGTTTCCAGATTCATCAACTTTATTTCTAAACACCCATTTAGTGTCTATGGTCAAAGTGTCTTTAGGTCTTTCTACTAATTACCAAACATTGTTTATTTGAATCTGATTTAATTCTTCTTTCATAGCTATCACCCAAAATTCATCATTGATAGCATAATTTATATTTTTGGGTTTAATCTAGGAATGAAAAGAATGATGTTCAACGTGGTTTCTTAGAGAAGCTCTAGTTTGTTTCCCAATATTTAGATCACATACTATGGAATCTAAAGGATGATTCTTGAGTTTTATAATACCTCTAGAAAGGGATAGACTACTCCCCTCATGGTTGTCTATAGGTTCTGATTCAACATGCTCAGATTCTGGAAAATTTCCCGAACTAGTTGTTTTTACAACGGGTTCATTGTCTTTATCATTATGATCTAGAATTGACATATCTTCCTCATGATGGTTATGATAGTTTTTGTGTTCATGTGGATCAATCTCATCAAATTTGACATGAGCTGATTATTCCACACATTTGGTTCTCTTATTGAATACTCTATAATCTTTACTAGATATTGAGTAACCTAGGAAAATCACTTCATCACTTTTAGAAGTAAATTTTTCAAGATTATCCCTAGTGTTAAGGATAAAAAAAAATTCAACCAAAAACTCTAAATTAATTAACTATAGGATTCCTATTATTCCATTACTCATAAGGGTTCTTCTTAATAATAGGCCTTCTTAAGACTCTATCGATGATGTAACAAGCTGTATTAACAGTTTCAGCCCAAAAATAGATAAGTAGGTTATACTCATTAATCATAGTCAAGGAAATATCTCGAAGTGTCATATTTATTTTGTCTATAACTCCATTTTAGTGAGGTTTTTTAGGAGGAGATAAATTTTGATTATAACAATTATTTTATAAAAAGATTCAAACTCATAATTTTTAAACTCACGTCCATGATCACTTCTCAAGGTCTTAATTCTAAGTCCACTAAGATTTTCTACAGTCATGGAATATTTAATGAAGTAAGAACATGGTTCACTTTTGTGATCTAGAAATTATACCCAAGTGAATCTAGAAAAATAATCTATAAGAACATAAACATTGTACTTTTAATTTAAACATGAAACTCTAGATGGTCCAAACAAATCCATGTGAAACAACTCAAGCGGTTAAGAAGTGGAAACTTCTTTCTTTGGTTTAAAGAAACTTTGTGATGTTTTCCTTTTTGACAAGTATTACAAACTTCGTTAAGTGGGAATTATAATTTAGGTAAGTCTCTAACCAAACCTTTCATAGTTAGTTTCCTAAGTCAGTGCACATTGTAGAGTCCTAATCTTCTGTTCAATAACCAGGATTCCTTATGAAAAGAATTTAAACAAGAAAAAGTTTTCTTAGAAAAAGAGTTTAAATCAATAGAATATACATTTTCATTTATAAGAGCAGTGAATATTAAATCATTTCTAGAATTAGAAATATTTCATGCATCATTTTCAAACATAAAATTGAAACCATCATCACACAACTGAGAGATACTTAGTAGATTGTCTTTTAACCCGTCAACATAAAGTACTTTGGAAATTAATATAGTATTAGGGTTACCAATTTGGCCTAAGCTGACGATCTTCCGTTTATCATTATCACTAATTGTAACATGTCCACCATCAAATTTAATTAGGCTCTTGAAGAATGAATATTCTCCTGTTATATGTATTGAAAAATATAATTTCCATGTATTTTTGGGATTTATAGGATCTGCTTAAAAAAATTCTTGCAAAATAGATTAATTATATGGTAATTTTGGTACATAAATTTTCTTGGGTCCAAAGAGGTTAGTAAGTAAAACTTTAGTAACCCATATTTGTCTCATAGGTTTCCTATAACAAACAGATATGTTTTGAGGCATGAACAGTTTGTTAGCTCCTTTAGAAAAGTATTTTTCAAAAAATTGTCCACAGCTTGAATAAGCAGTGAACTGTCCCGATTTTGGAAAAAATCTGTTCTTCATAATTATTCTATGTCTTGGTTGATATCCTATACCGGTTGTGTATTTTGGAGAAATTTATTTCCCTAGAAACTATTTCAAGGTATATCCACCTACAATAAACTTCCCAACATCTAATTTTAATTTCTAATTTGATAATTTATGTTCAGTATTTTTTTTAACAGCTGAGAAAATTTTTCATTCTCAATATCCAAATAAGAGTTATAATTGGAATTTAAAGCATGTTTTATTTTCGATAATTTATATTTATCCTTGAGTTCATTGAAGATATCCTTAAGAATTCCACAAGATTAAAATAGTTCATCCTTAGTCATATTTTCATCATTATTTGATTCACTTTCATTTACAGAATAGTAAGCATTATGTATATTGGAATTAGGTATTGCCTCAGATGTTTCCTTCATGAAACACATATTTGCATGTTTGTTCTTTTCAATATCAAAAGTGTCAGATCCACTGGATCTGTCTTCTGAAGCACTCTAAGTAGCATTCCTAACCTTTTTATATCCCTTTCCATTGTATTCATATTTCTTCTTAAATTTTAGCTTGGTGAAATAGTCCTTCACATAGACTTTTTTTACACTCATAACAAGAACTTGAACTTTTTTCTTATGTTTGCTCTTTGAGGAAGCAGTCTTGAATTCCACAGGTTTCTTTCTTAGGTCTTCATCTTTTTATTGATTTGACTAAAGATCTTCTTCATACATCATAAGTTTTCCAATTAGTTCCTTCAATGTTATCTTTCTTGTGTCACATGATTCTCGGATAGAAACAGAGGTTCCTCTCCATCTTTCAAGTAGGCATCGAAGAAACTTCATAATATTATCCTTATTGTCCACTATTTTCCCATGTAGAATAATGGTATTTAATATTTCATTGAACCTGATATACATTCCATATATAAGTTCATCAGGATTCATTTTAAAATTATCATATTTAATAGTATAAGTATTTAATCTCATTTCTTTAACATCGGTAGTTCTTTCATGAGAAATGACCAAAGTATCCCGGATTTCACATGCAGTTTTATAGGAAGATATTATATTGAATTCATCATCACCTAGAGAATTGTCCAATTCATTTATTGATTTACAGTTATTATTAGATGTAGCTTTAGTCAACTGAGACCATGTGTCCCTAGTAGTAGAAAGAAGTGCATATTGTTATTCAATTGTGTCCCAGATTTCATGACCCATGCTCTCTAGATACATTTCCATTTTTAATTTCCATTGAGTATATTTATTACCATTAAATAAAGGTGGACCGTTGGTAGCCACACCCTCATCTTGGTTATCCATAGTTAATTAGAATGTACATAATTGAAAGTTTAGATATGACAGAAATTTTAATATCTTTAAGATACAACTAAAATCACAATTGAAAATAATTTGAAAAATTTCACAAAAGTTCAGATGGTAGCAACAAAAATCCCACTGATAGAAAATTTTGGTTGGAGTGGAAACTCAAGAGAGTGGGTGACTTGAGTTCCTACTTAAAATTTCTATTTAAAACATTATGATACAGATCACACAATTTAGAAATATCCCACTTAATTAAGGAAATAGAGATATATATGTTTTGTTGGTCAACAAGTTTCTAAAAGGGTGATTATTCCTCAGTTGAATCAGTGTAAAACACTTATTCAACTTTTCAAACATGTTTAAAGAATTAGACACATGAACGCACTAACCAGAACTAACTATCAGAATTAATGTATAACATATTTCGGTTTTTGAAGTTATGAGTAGAAGAAAACAGGAAAATATAGTATAAAAAATATAGTACACAGAAGAATTAACCAAGAGGTTCAGTCACAAGCCGACACTTAATACCCTCGGCATAGTGATCACCTACCACCAAGTAGTTTATATTAACAATAAACATGATACACAACCTGTATCTAGCTTTACAAAAGTTTTCACAAACTATCCAGGGCTCACACCCTCTACCATAGTTCTTCATTGGAAAAACTAACAATCCACGCCACACACAACATCTTCCACAGTTACACATGGGAAATAAAGTGCAATTTATGTTTTGTATGAGGATTTTTAGTATCCTCCAGTTCAAGAATAGGAGATAATATGTGTAATATAAAAACACACACTTCTCATAAATGTAATGTAATAAACACAATAGAGCTAATTTTATAAATATTGAGTTTAGAATGCTCTATATTTTTGCAATCTAGCTCCTGACTCCTTAGATTGAATAAATTCTAGTTTGATTCTTCCTCTGGAAGTTGTCTCCCAAATAGATTGCTGCAACTCCAGGTTCTAGCTTCCAGGTACTTAGTGTTATTCTTCTTGGTTTGAGAAATACTCAATAATTCACCAAAATTAGTCTTGAATTTTTTCTCCCAAAATAATATTCATGATGCTCTTGGATTCTCAATGTAAAAGCTGGTGTGTTCCCTTTATTCTTCTAATACATCATGTAATAACTCTCCCAAGAATCTTATATCCTTTTTTCTTCCTTGGTCTTCTATTTTATATTTGAGGTCCAACAATAGGAATAAGAAAACCATGTGTTTTTCCCCATACCTCATACTGTCTCCAGATATGATCTCTTGATATGTCTATAATCACCATTAATTAATGTAAGAAGCATTAAATTTACCAAATACGACCGGTTGGATAATCTTAAGAAATTGAAAAAGTATGGAGTAGAAGAGTGGGTATCGGTAGGCTAGTAATGGTATCCTTCTCAATGGTATCTTTCATAGTTAGATTTCATCAGTGGATTTCATCAGTAGCCTTTAGCAGTCGCTTTCATCTATAGCCTTTTGTTGTAGATTTCATCAGTAGCTTTAATCAGTCGACTTCGGTGGTAGCTTTCATTGGTAGGATTCATTGGTAGCCTTGTAGCAGTAACCTTTATCAGTATCCTTTAGGTGTAGACTTTTGATTGGTATATTCGTAGTGATGACCTTGCATTGATAAATTGGCGGTGAGGTTCCTCAGTAGTAAACTCTATCGGTAACTTTCTATTGGTAACCTCTATTAGTGAACTTTTATCGGTCACCTCTATCAGTGACCTTTTACTTAGAGAAATTTTGCACTCTAAGCATAAATGAGAGAGCATTGAGATTAAAAAATACATTTTTGTTACTTTATATAAACTAAGAATATTAATGAAACACGATTGTAATATAATAGAACCGTGATTTGGTATTATAAAAACAGGTGAGTCCAACAGGTTTTATTTAGTGAACAATTTTTCTCCCAATGTCCCCCACATTGACACATGGTGAAAGAAGGATCAATTTTGGGAACAAAATAATTATGAATAAAAATAGGAATTGAGTGAGTATAACCGAATCCAGAGCTATTCTTAAGTGGAAGGAGTTGTGAATACAATTTATCAAATTTTTTCCTTCCTGAAGAAAAATTTGAAAAAAAATTATTAAAGGAAAAAATTTATGATTTTAGTCTGATGAATATTTTATTATCCTGGTAGTCATTATTTTTAGTGTTTGAGTTATTCTCTAAAATATTTTTCTTTGATATAACATTTTCAAGATCCTTAGAATTTTTATCTTTCTCAGAATTAATATTCTCAAGGTTTTTAGAAACACTTTCAAAATCAACAGTTTTCTGATCAAGATCATTAGAAAGATATTAAACTTCTTTTGTTAAAACCAGAAATCTAGAATTTTCTTTCTATAACTTATATTTTATCTTACTTTTCTCATTCTCATGTAATTTAGAAAATCTAGATACTTCTTCAAATGAAGGTAATGTATTATCTTCTAAAGAGGAACATTATTGATATAAAGATTCATAATATTATTCATTAGTAAAATTATCATTTAAAAGAAATATTGGTTAAGGACTCAGCCGCCGATTTATCAATGCAAGGAAATCACTACAAATCTACCTCTCAAAAGGATACAGCTAAAAGATACTTCTAAAGGTTACTGCTACAAAATTCATTTCCTTCTTGTGTTTTCTCTTAAACATTGGACAAGAAAGTTTGATATGTCTAGCCCTTTTTCATTCATAAAAATTTACTTTAAAATTTTTCTTGTCTTTTCTATCATTCTTCTTATATCAATATTGAAAATCTTTATTTCCCACAATCATGTTCATCCTTTTATCAATATTGGCTAATTCATTCCTAGACTGATCACTATCTCTATATTCTGATATAACAACACCTTTCTTATCTTTAGATCTAGTTACCCTTTCCGATGTCTTGGATTTTTATGTATTTGTAAAAGAAATGTTTCTCTAACAATTATTTTTCTTGTTGAAATCAACATCACCCTTCATTTTTGTTTCATGTTATAGAAAAGTTCTGAATAACTCATCAATATTAATATTAGATAGTTTCCTATTTTCTTCAATAGTTGTCCTTTTAGATTCCCACTCATTGGGCATTATATTAATTATCTTGTCCAAAAGAACTTCATCATCAATAACTTTCTCTCCCATAGATTGAATATTGTTGACAATGGTCATAAATCTTTGTTTCACATTGCTAATTGGTTCCCCATAAGGAAATAAAAATCAATGATATTTATCTCTTAACCGAGCTCTTTTAGTTTCTATCACTTTTGATGTTCCAAAGTGTGTAACTTAAAGTTTTTTCCAGATACTATTAGAAGATTCCCAAGAATATATTTTACTATAGATATTTATAGCCATGGAACATAAAATATTATTACATAACTTGTAGTTTAGTTGATATTCTTCTTTTTCCTAATTTGTGAATGTTCTGATTTCTTTGTCAGGAATCTTGTATTCACCAGTGAGCATAAAAATATTATCCACTATAGTATTGATAATGAATTACTTTATCTTATCCCTCCATTACTCATAATCATTACCATCAAAGATCAGTGGTTTGGTTGGATTCATATTGTCTATATAACCAACGTGTAATCCTACTATTTCTAAAATAAATCTTTTCCACATAACTTATTAGTAATAAAATTTTATAAACAAAAATTTCATAATAAAAATTCTTAAGAAAACATGAACAAGTAAATATAAGAAAGAAAATATGATCAAGAAAACATATATTATTGTATAAGTATTGCAGAGACCACCTATGATACCAACTGTGGGATTGAAATATAGATGTAGATCCTCAACTACAATAGGGGGTGAATTGTAAGTTAAAAAACTTTCTCTTTTAACATTATATAAATCTATTCTTAACAAAGTTAAACAAGGTAAATTCAATAACCCTCTTTGGTTCTAGCTCAATGGGATAATTGGAAGGGCCGAGGTCCAATTATAAGAAACCTAAACTTAAAAAAGTTAAAAATTTATGCTAGTTTATATTAGAGAACAATTTTACCTTAAATCGTATATACACTTATTTATCAGAGTAAATATAAGTACAAGAAAGTATAATAATGTTATACTTTCTTTATTTAACAAAATAATTTGGAAACAAAACTTCTTACAAAGAAAATGAACAAGTAGGAAATATTTTAACCCAAAGATAAGGGTATCCACTAACCTTGGATAATGGTCCCTTGATTTATACTTTTAATAAAGTTTTTTTTACCCACACTAGGGTAAGCCCTTGATAAGAATATTAGAATCAATCTTTCCATCCCTGAAAGCCCTCGAACTTTAAGGTCATCAACAGATCTATCTTCCAATCCTTGGATGTCCTAGAACTTTAAGGTAATATGATCCTCAGTCTTCTTATCCTTTAAAGCCCTCTATTTTACACAACAACAATTGGAGTCGCACTAATCATGTTTGAAAAAGTTGATCCCGGTTGAACAAGATATTCACATATCGCACAAGGCATGAGAGTTTCTCTCTCTAGAAATCAATTCACAACATCACAACATGTAATCACATTATTGATATTGAGATCATTCATATGAACTAATATTTATAGGAAAAAACATCAACGGCTGGATCCCTCCTCCAATAGTCATACTTTTCCATGAATTTCAGAGGTACATGTACACCTGTCACTCAAGTAACGGTTAGTTAAAAAAAGATTTTATGAAATCATTTTTTATAAAGAAAAACATGGGAAATATTATCATGATTAAGAAACAATAATATGTAAGGAAAAACAGTATCATGTTAAGAAACTAGGATCTGATAAAAATGAAATAATTTGTTAGGAAAGTAAATTAACAATAAAAAATGAATAATTAGATTCAAGAAAAATGGATATTCAGAGTCTATATTGTGAGGAATTCGAAGTCAGAATTCTAATTAATTTAGAGTGCAAATTTTGAGGAATTTAAAGTCTAAATTCTGAAAAATTATGAATTGAAATTCTGATGAATTCGGAGTCTAGAATGTGAGGAATTCCGAGTCTAAACTATGAGGAATTTAGATTCCTAATTTTAGAGAATTTGGAGTCTAAATATCAGTGAATTCATGGTCTGAGTATCATAAAATTCAAAGTCTGAATATCAGATGATTCGGAGTTTCGATCATATAGAATTAAGAGTCTCAATTTCATATACATTGGAGTCTGAATTTCAAAGAATTAAGAGTCTTAATTTCAGAGAATTCTAAGTTTGAATTTCAGAGATTTCAGAGTTTGAATTTTAGAGAATTCGGGGTCTGAATTTCATAGAATTCAGAGTCTGAATTTTAGAGAATTTAGAGTCTAATAAATAGTAAGTCTTTAAGAAAGTTAAGGATCTGATTATTTTAATTTAGAAAAAAATGATTGGACTAGGTTTGAGAAGAAATAAAATAATACATTGAAAACAAAGGGTAAATATAAAACTATTCTTAGAGAAATAAAGTCTTCATTTAGAAAATAATTCTTGGAGAGGGAAAACTTTTCCTTAAAGAAAATGTGTTTTTGATATTCAAAACATAAAGGAATGGAATAGTAACAAGGAAAGTCATTGACTTAACACCAATAATATTATATCCCTCTCAATTCTCATCATCGATAAAGATGCAGGATCCTTTCTACTTATATCATATGCCACCTTATTTTCTTTATCTGGATAGTAGTGTATTGATCAGTCATAATATTTGATGAGCTCTAACTATATTCACTGGTTTATACTAATATCTTTCTATGTGAATATATATTCGAGTCTCTTATGATCATTATATATCTAAAACATATCCTCGTAGAGATCATTCTACTATAATTTGAATGCAAATATCACAGTTGACAACTCCATATCAAACATGGGATAATGTTTCTCATGAATTTTCAACTACCTTGAGGCATAGGATATCACATTATCTTTTTTCATCTGTACAAATCCAAGACCCTTTTTGGAAGAATCATTATACACCAAAAATAGATCTACACTTTTCTTGAGGGTGAGCACTATAGTAGTGACAAGCCTCTTTTTGAGCTCCTTAAATCTTCCCTCACATTATTGATTCCAAAAAAAACTTCACTCCATTCCTTGTTATCTTGGTTATTGGGTTTGAAAATTTTGATAAGTTATTATCAAATCATCGGCAATACCCAGATAATCCAAGGAAACTATGAATCTCTATTATAGATGTTTTCCTGGGCCACTCTTTAGTTTCCTTTGTTTTGGAAGGGTCCATAGATATTACTTTGTTGGTGATAACATTCCCCAAGAATGATACTTCTTCCATAAAAAACTCACATTTACTATACATTTCATAATGTTTTTTCCTCCGAAAATTCTTTAGAGAAATATTCAAATGCTCATCATGTTCCTCCTTTCTCTTGGAGTAGATCAGAATCTCATTGAAAAGTACTACAAAAAGTTTTTGAGTTAATCCCTAAAGAAACTATTCATTAAATCCATGAAAATTTCAGGAGCATTAGGGATATTTAAGGGAATCACTATGAACTCATAGTTTCCAATCCTTATTCAAAAGTTGGCCGTCATAATATATTATTTGATCACATTTAATTGATTATATCCCGACCGAAGGTCAGCCATTGAGAAATAACTAGCCCCACATAGCTGATCAAACAAGTCATCTATCTAAGGCAGGGGATACTTGTTAATTATTTTGATTTTATTGAGATCATGATAATAAATGCAATGGCGCATTGATCCATCCTTCATCTTATATAAGAGGACTGGTTCACCCCATGGTGAAGCACTCAGGCATATAAAACCCTTCTACAGATTATCCTATAACTGTTCCTTCATCTCTTCCATCTCTATAGTTTCCATTCTATAAGGTTTCTTTGATATAGGAAAAGATCCAAGAATAAGTTCAACTAAGAACTCAACCTCTCGATTAAGAAGAAGACTAGGAAACTATTTTGGGAACACATCAGTGTATCCCCTTACAATTGGAATGTCTTTGAACATGATTCTCTCCTTTGTATCGATCATTTGATAAATATATGCCCTGTTATAAGGAAACAATATCTACTCATGAGATGGTGATTCTGAAGGAGATTTATCTTCCTCCTTGAACTTATACAAGATTAGAGGATGCTCTAGGGTGTGATGAGTGGTCTCCATTTCTTGATATTTGATATTGTATTTATAAAAATATAGTCAATATATTCCAAAAATAGAATCAAAATATACCGAAGGGATTAGGTCAATATTTTTTGGGAGGTTTAGTCTAAAATTTTTACTTGGGAGGATTTATAATCTTTGGATTCAATAATTTCCCCATTATTTGTACTCACAGATATCTCAATCTCCAAATTATGAGGTGTTGTTTGAGTAGTTCTTCTAATCTTTAAAGATAAGTGTGAATGCATAGAAATAGAATCAAATAGTATGTTCAATATTATTGAATGAATAACTAGTGTACCAATAACCACATCATTTCCTGAATCCACCTCTCCTGTAGTGATATCATAAGCCCTCCATTATTTTCATGGAGGTTGTTGTTTATTGCCTCTGAAAACCCTGGGATTAGGGCACTAGTTTACAATATGACCATATTCATTACAGTTGAAACACTACACTACTAGTTGAGAGTTGATATGAACCTTCCATTCTTCTGTCACATTAGCGGGATTCTTCATGTCCCTTCGACACTTCTTATTCAGATTCCCCATTCTTATACATTTTAATAATTTATTGGTTCCCTTCATATAGTTCTTGGGATTATTATTCTCCAAATTTTTAAAAGAGGGATATTTTTCCTTCTTCCCATCATGAGGTTTTTTTTTGATCCACCCATATTGGACTCCATGTTACACTTTTTGTCACCGGGACCATGAGACCACTGAGAGTCTCTGATATCCATATCAACCTTGAGGTCACAACATACAATCTCTTCATAACTGTTGAAGTCTTTATTTACCATAAAATTTCATAGACTCGACTTTAGTATGATTAATAAGTTATCCACCTTGATTTTGGTGTTAAATAAAATTCCGGAAGTGTATCTTTCAATCCTCATAAAGTTTTCTTCATAAACCATGCTAGACTCGTCTTATTTGTACTTATGTCTGAGGAATTATCTTTCTATCTTGATATGGAATGTTCAGGGAAAATATTTATTGAAAAATTTTTATTGAATTCAACCCAATACATGGAATCAATTTCCTCTTTGGACTTCGTATTTTTTATCAGTGTCCACTACTGATTAGAATCCCCATCAAAAAGATAGACGACAAACACAACTTTCTCTTATTCTATGCACTGGAGGAAAAAATAATATCTTTTCAATAGAGGTTATCCATTGTTTTACAATGAGGGGATTATTATATTTACTATACATGGGATGACTTTTATATATGAAGGATTCAATAAAAACATTCTATTTCTTTGGATAAGGATGTCTCTCCACGTGATTCAGGTCATTATTAATAACTTCATCCAGTTGGGCAGGCACTGTCATAATGTTTTGAGCACTCATTTCCATAATATTTGGCATACTATTTGGTAAATCCCCACATTTCCTTTCACATTGATTTTTGTAACATGTTCTTCTATTTCACTCCATTAACTAAGGTAATGAATTTGAAATTAGGGGGCTTTCATACTTTGTTAATAAGCATAAAAAATAATCATTAAACATAAAAGGGTGAAATTTAAAAGAAAAAGTATATCCTAACATGTGATTCCCAAGGTTTAAATATTGGTTATCCATTATCTATTTCATAAAATATCTTCTTATGTGTATTTCATTGTTTCCATAATAATGGTTCATAATGATCTTATGAATTTACCAAAGCATATCCCCTCGGAGTGTCAAACGAGTTGTACAGTATGACATGTTGTCGTGTACAAGGTTAGCTTGAGTCAGGACCGAAACACCTTGTCAGATTTGTTACCCCTATGTAAATCTATTCGAAAACAAGGTCTACTTCTCATATCCATACAAGGATGCATTTTCTTGATAAACCACTTACTCTATACATACCAATATTTTTGAATGTTGTCATAGATAAAGTTGTATCCCTAAGGTTATTACTAAAGTTATCTAGTCCTAATCTCCAAAAATAACTAAAATTTCTCTTTGATTCCAAATATAGTGACTCTAGACTTTTAGACATATCATTACTTGATTTCAAGAAAACTTAAACATATAATTGCAATCCAAGTATCGTAAATTATGGTGTTTTTGAGATTAGGTACCTAATTAAACACCATGATTTCAAAATAAGGACATCTTCTAATTAATCTTCATAAAGAGATCCTAACTTCATTTGATCCCTTACAGATGTATAGTATAACCTAGAGATAACATGAAATAGGGGATAAGATAAAAATCCTAATAAGGATATAAACATTAAATCAAATCTTAGCACATAGGTTTTAAGGAATATTACATCGATATAGAAAGGAATGGAAAAAGATTAAACATAAGGAATTAAAACATAAAGAACATGGAATCATATAATCCTAGAATAATGTACAATAGATGAAATATAAAACATGACTTTATCATGAGTCAAGGATCAGTGCACATAGAGGAGCAAATGTTAAGGATATCCACTAGCACCGTTGCACATGTATCACGAGTCAAGGCTAACCAGCAAGACCATTTCACAAAACATCTAATGAGGATAACCATTACCCAATTAATTAGAGATATATCTAGGTGCACCCATAATAACATGTTCATGAATATGTGTTACACATAAAATATAAACATAAGGGGTATCCATGGAATGGAACAGATATCAAAATCATGTCACAAAGCATAATGAATGGGCGTATCATTAAAGTTTCAATGATATAATGCAATTAAATCATAAATAGGCATAGATAATGATAATTTATGGAAAACTAAATTAATAACATGTAAAATGGGGTTTAAGAAACTTTATATTTAAAACATTTTAATATTGTTTAAGAAAAATATTTAAGATCTCATAAAGGAAAAAGGGAATAATATTTCATATAAAACTAGACGTAAACAAATAAATTTTTAATAATAAAATGAGTTATTTTATAAAAATAATTGTTTCTAAAAAAACATTATGGATTGCACATAAAAATGGGTAATAATTCAAGAAGTTTCCTTAAATCGGGCCTACTTATCGGGTAAAGAGACTTTAAAAAACATGTATATCCCTGAAAAAGATGGATTAATGGATCTTGATATATGAGTTGGAATATATACAAATCATTTATAATATGTACATAAACATAAAATTCAATTTCATTTGGGTAAAATGAGAGGTAGAGAAACCCAAAATAATAATGGAGGTTTTGGTAGAATCCAATACCTTAATTTTGAAGGCGTTCTTTACTTGATCATAATTTCCTCTTGATTGTTTCCTCTTGAGAACCTCCTTAGGGGTTTGGTTTTGGTATTTTATTAATACCAAAATATATTGGATGTGGGTAGTTTCTTGGGAGGATATTTGAGTAGAATTTGGGCAATTTACAAGTCTAGAGATGTGTGAGGAGTAGAGGTGGTGAGGGGTGGTATTTATAGTGTTCGAGAGAGGTGTTTTCTCATTACATAATTTATTGGTTTTTTTTCTCAAGAAAATAAATAGTGTTTATTAATGAGTATATTAATTAAATCATGTGAGTTCGAACCAATGGTGCTTAAATCATCCATGACTAAAGGGATACTTATTTAACTTATAATGTATATATACCGTAAGTGAGAATAATTCACTATTCAATAAAAAAATTTGTATTTCCGAAAAATCCCAAAAATTATCCCTAACCATTTTTCAACATGTATAATTAAATATTAAACTCCATTTTATTAAAACAATTTTCCGAATATGATAAATTTAATTTTTAATTAAAATAATAATTTCCTTGAAAAATACATATTTTAAAATTATAACTGATTTTATAAGACATTGAAAAATTAACTAAGGTGTCATAAATTATCTTAGAATTGTAAGACATAAAAATAGAAATTTTAAATACCTTTTATGAAAATAAATTTTCATTTAAATTATAAAATTAATCATAAAATTATATTTAAATATTTGTGACTTACAAAAATACTAACACTTAATTAATAATTCTAAAAATAATTATTTACTTATACTATGATATAATTATATCATAGTGTCATACATAAGATGCATAAATTTTAATTATACTTTCATTGGTGGTGTAACTATTCAATTGACCAGTTTACTATTCATATGGGTCATGTTACTATTCCAAAGGTCAAGTTACAATTTCTTTGGTATAAGTTCCTTAACTTATAGAAATACTTATTATTTCATTCATTATTAATTTAAAAATTTTGTATTATGTTCTCAGAGTAATTTTATGTGATTGTACCATATGAAATAATTATAACAATATGATAAAAGGTGAACAAGAAATGATTGTAATGGATTAGTTAAAATTCTTTCTTAGTTTTCATATTATTCAAAATAATTATGAAATTATTTTAAATCAATTTATGTACATTAAATACCATATAAAACATTTTGGTTTTCATAGTAAAAAAAGTAGTGATACCCCCATGAGTATAACCAGTAAGCTGAATCTTAATGAAGCTATGAAAACAGTAGATCAAGCCAAATATAGATATATGATTGGAATTTTACTATATTTAACTTGTAATCGATAAAATATTATGTTTTTGTGTGTGCATGTGTGAGGGTTTTTAAGAAAATACTAAAGAATCTCATTTACTTGATGATAAATGAATATTCAAATACGTCAACTATACCAAAAATTTAGGACTGTTCTATCATAGAGGATAATAATTTTACTTATTAGGTTATTTAGTTAGAGATTTTGGCGGTTTTAATATATAGATAAAAAACACCAATGTATTATGTCACCTTTTGGGAAAATCTCTAGGTTCGTGGTGTTGTACAAATATAAATTATGTTACACTATCTATTACTACAGATGAGTATATTACTGCATGATTTTTTTGTAAAAAAAACCTGTAGATGAAAAAATAATAATTAGATTATGTATATCAATTGTGGAATGTCCCTATGAATTATGATAACAAATGTGTGATAAATATTTCCATGAATCTTGGATCACATTTGATAACACAACATTTTAATGTAATACTTCTTGTTTTGAGAGAAAAATTTCAAAATGGTGATGAAAATCTCAAATTCATAGTAAGAAAACATCATATTGATGATATATTTACAAATCCTTTGAATTTTGAGATATTAAACTATATCTAACATGAATTAGAATTGATAGATTTCAATTAATATTTTATCATTCAATATCCATTTTGTGTGATCCACCATCGAAAGATCCACTGATGGGTGACCCACTATTGGGTGGTCCACCATTGGGTGGTCCACCATTCAGTGGTCCACCGTTGGTGATCCACCCTTGGTGATCCATTGTTATAGATCCACCACTAGTGATATATTGACTAAGTCTCTATTTCTATTTTCCTACTAGTACTATTTTCTATGTTATATTTTGTTTATATTTATTTATATATATTTTATTTTATTTTCGATATGAAATCCATAAATGATAAAATCGAAAATCAATCAAATTTTGGAACCACTCTATCTCATTCATTCCCTTCAAACATTTTGACTTCCCTTCTCTCCCAACCTTCATCCTCCTTTACACTCATCCTTATCCATTGGATTTAGTACGATGGTGGTAGTGAAACACCCCTCAGTGTCATATTTAGATTAATTTCTTCCAAAAAATAAGTATCATGGAGAATCTAGTCGTGTCATAGTCGAATTAAATAACCCACATATTTCTACTCGTGTAGTTATTCCATAGAATTAAATAGATGTAGATTGGCTTGTTTTTAGAAATCCTTTAGTGATTATGGTGATTATAAAAACGCATTGACATAGTGGTTATCATGTAAAGAAAGGTCGTTCATTTTCTTCTTGGTTCACCAATTCAACCTGTTTGTATAGTATACCATCAGGGAGAAAAAATACGTTATTAAAAGTATTATAGTTGCGAAAGGGTTACCTTTTATCAAAATTATTTGGACAAATTATTGAATATCCCTTGTCAAGGTATATCAGACGATTATCAAGGAAATATTCAGAGTGATAAAAAGACACATGTTTTTGAGTATTCTCTCTTAGAGTTAATTGGAAATGGTATAATGAGAGGGCCTTCATCTACATATCATCATGGTGACATTATAATTATATTCGAATTCATTCAGAATATTCTCTGTCCAATGAAATGATATTTTATCACATTGAGGTACCAAAACATATTTCTTCTATTTCATATAAAAATGAGGATAAATTAACATTATGATGATATCTTATGGTACATATGAAGGAAATGAGTAAGACCTCATCCAAGTCAAACTCCTTTGTTATCTTAATATAATCACAACCATGTTGGAAGCTATGTTCTTGGTTGATGAGAATGATGAATTTTAGGTAAAATTCAGTGGTTTCTATTTAAGAAAATTTACCTGTATAAGAATGGAGATCAAATGGAATCCATTTTTAAAGTGATGGGCTATGGATAATGGAAATACTTATAAGAATTTTAAAACAATAGAACACCCTACCAGACCTAGGAATGTAGTTAACCCTGGCTTGGATCTAGATCAGGTTGCATTTTATTTTTATGAGGAAGTGGAAAAAGTATTTGAAGTTGAATCTGTTGAATCTGTTGAAGAAGGATGTAACCCAGATATAGTCAAGATCCCACTTATCACATATGGTTCATTTGGAAATTCTGTTTATGTCCCCACTAGAGAGATATTTTTGAGTGAATGAGAAAAACACGAGACTAAATTCTCTAGATAAGAACAAGTTGAGAGTTCTTTTGAGAATGAAAAATAAATAGTAAAAGTTTATGATGGTTTTGAAGAAAGGGATATGGTTGGAAATCATGACTTAGTAATTCATAATTATGATTATGATGAGGATGATGATTATGATGATCCGGTAGAGAGGGAACTATGACACCCATCTTCTGTTGTTTCAGTTTTAGGTGGGTATGTGGAAAGACAAGTTTTTTTTCAAACTATTGATGATTTTGTCTCTATTTGAAGTGATCCTAGATATTCTTTTGAGGGGGTGGAATCCCTAGGTAATTCCAGTCAAAATTTAAATCATATAAGTCATACATATTCCATTGATGATGATGATATACCATCTTAGAGGGACCCACCTTTGGTTTTTAATATTCTTGGGATCTCTTAAACTGATTCAGAGAGAGATAATGGAAATGATGATAATCATGGTGATGATAATGGAAGTCCAAATGAGCCTAATGGACCTTTACTTACCTCTAATGGAATAAATAATAAGGTACTTTATTGTGAAATTATTTTTGTGGAGGGTCTTCTTAAAGGTTTTCCCTTATATTCTTCTCCTACAACTAGATCTGAGTATATATAGTTTGTCCTTACTAGTCCTAAGAAAATTACATCACCTCCAAATAATTCACCTTCTATACCATTAGTATTGGTTTCTAAAGATGACATGGATGCAATGAGGGTAATTGTGTTATCTGATATAGAAAGGTTGATCAGATCTCAATCCCCTAAAGTATCTCTTCCCACTAAAGCTGATAGCAGAAATCTCTTTGAGTAGGTTATACTCCATATTTATCCTATGATGACGTTGAAAATTATAGATGTTGAAATTGGGAATAGATGATTATCTAATGAGATGGAAGCTGTGAAGTCTATCTTTGATGTTATGAGAGCAAGCTTTTCTATGTTTCTTACTTCTCTTTTGGAGTACATTGAATAATTACCCCTAACTATTACTTCAACATCCACTGCTCCACCACCTACACCATCAGTTGATGCTATGTTGATAAGAGATATTATTAGATAGTAATTTCATGTTGTTATGTGTGATATTCATACCTCTCACCCGGAATATATTCGATAGATCAGAAAACATAGTGATCATATATATATATATATATGTATATATATGTATATATATAATATTAGGGAGTGTTTTGAAGAATACATAAGGGATTGGGAAACAATCACCAAGGCTATCAAATACTACATTTATATAATTTTGAAAAATAATGAGTTTAATTATAATTTTAATTTTCTTAAAAAGAAATTTTGAATTCCTAATGTGACTAGGGCCTTCAAGGAATAAATATACTAGATAAATGCATGTCCCCTCTGCTCAAAATATTCATGGAAGTGAATAAATATTTCAACACGATGAGAGAGAGAGAGGTGGGAACATCACTATAGACTTTTTTTAACCCGATGAAGCCATTATTGTATATATATGGTACCAAAATGGGGGATATTGAGGCCATTATTTTATATATCTGGTACAAAAAAGGTGGATCTTAAGGCCATGACCATGTCTTCCCTCACCTATCTACCATACACTGTACCTCTTCCTCCTTTATTTCATCCCTTCAATATATCTCCAGCTAAATAATTTTGACATCTCAGACCAGTTATCATTCATTATCTTACTTATACTACCTCAGCACCCTCAGACTCTACCTTAGTTCCTCCTATCTCTTTAAAAGGAAAAAATATCCATTTTATACTATATCCCGTAGATCTGAGATTGGTTCTGACAATGATTACTCTTTGATACGGGTTGAATTTTCCTTTTTCTTTATTTTTGGATTGTAATATTTTGACTTCTATATTTCATACAGCTCTTATTTTATTCCTTATTATCATTGCATGGATTTTATTTTATAATATTTTTTATTATCGCCAGAGGGGGAGAATTTTTTTGATGGAATTTATGTTTGAATCCTATTCTATTTCACCCGTGAAATTCTTTTTCAAAATTTAAAATTAACATCTATATTTAGAAATATTAATTTTTAAGAAAATATTTTTTCCCCAATTCATTCACATATATTGATATGTGTTTTCATATACATGGTTACAAAATATCATGATTTATGATAAAAAAAAGTGGGATATTTTTTAACCTTTTTATTTAAATGATAACAAATAATGATTATTATATTTCAAATAAGATTAAAGTTTTATTATAGTATATTATTTGATGTATACATTTGGATAAATATAGATCAATGGTTATTTATGGGGATCTAATGTTTCTAGTGATGATTCAGTCTTAGTTCATTAGATCTATAGGTGAGTTAAATCTACTAGTGGAATTCAACTACTATTAGTTCAGAAGACTCTACCTATTATGGATATACCATTGATAACATCCAAAATATTTGATCTATACCCAGAGTTATGCTACCTCCATACATGTGCTATCCCCAGACGTGTGCTACCACTATATTTGAGCTACTTCCAAAATTGTGATTTCATCACACTTGTTATACTGCTAGAGAGAAGCTACCTCTAGGGGTGAGTTTCTGCCAGAAATGATCTAAAACTACTTTAGAAGACCTATTATTTTCAGATCCATTGTTGGACCATTCTACCATTAGTATAGTCTATCATTGGTTTATGATAACCTCAGAGATGATTTATATCCCCAATTTTTTACCATTTCTATTCTATATCTCATTTGAATTTAATTCCTCAAACAACTAGTTTATTGAATTTAATACATAAATACAAAAATTAGATTTATTAATCAGTATTATTAAACCACTCCATAGATTCACTTATGGAAAAGTTATAGCTTTCTAGTTTTAGTTCTCATTACAAGGATCCGGGGAATTTTCTTTTCTTGTTCCTCAATGGAAAACTATACCTACTTATCTATATATTTTAGAAGAACTCCATCATGTGTGTCTATAACTAATAGTGGATGGAACTAATGTGACTAACGAAGATCCAAAATCATTCACAGACAAAAAATAAAGTAATTTTCAGAAATCAATGATACGTTTCTTTCATAAAATCATTATAGAACCAGTTCAATATCCTTATAATGACAAATACAAGGACCTTGTCGATCTATTTGCACTTTTCTTTTGAGATATGTATTTCATTAATCTTTTTATCTATACAAAAAGTCTCCTTCACATTAACTGGAGTGTGCTCAACACTCTATCATAACAATCTTCATTTTTATACCCACAAAAACTATGGAAGTGGTTTGGAATGGCATGTATTATTATTTTCCCATGTATGATCGTGTAATAGAATTTGAGCATGGATAGTGTGTATATTGTTGTTTTTAAAACCCAGTCCTGGTTATGGATCTTATTATTGTTATCATAATCTTCTTGGAATAATATAATTTCCATGTAGAGGGGATTAAGAAATATCTTGATATTGAACCACTTTTTTTATTCTTCTATGTGATTTATCAGTTTTGTTTTATATATTTCAAAGATAAAACTAAATATCTTTTTAATATCTATAACAAAACTGTACTTTTATACATAATCATAATTATTGTTTATATGAATTATTTTATTAAGTAATTTGGTTTAAAAAGTTAATGTATTTACAAAGTATTTTATTTGATCCACAATCTCTCTTCTAAGAAATTATTTGAGAGATCAAAGTTATATAATTCTACAATTCTGATTGACTGGGAGTTTTTAAATTAACATAGAGGATTTTTCATTAATTTTTTCTTAAAAAAATTTAGTGTGAACTCAATCTTGATTCACCACACCTCTGGAGTTACTCACTCCAATCGACAAATTAGAATCAATGTTCAAATAAAAAAACTGTAATTTAGAAGTATAAGGATAAAGAATATGTAAAAACTATTTGAAAATTTAGTTCAAAAGTGAAAATAAATTATAAAGAATAATCCAAAATCTAAAATTTACAAGGTGAAAATCAAAAGGAAAGTTGCAAGTAGAATAAAAAAAATCTATTAGTTTGATGTTAGAGAAACAATCAAGAACCTGGGATAAAGGATTAAAATATTTGTATAATAATAATTTTTTTGAAGTAATTATGTAAAAGAATACTATAGGAAATATGATGAACTACTGGTAGAATTTAATCTATAATAGATAAAAAATAATAAATATTATAATAAGTATTTAATGAAAAATATAGAACATTCCAAATTTAAATTTAAGAACTAAATGAAAATGTTGAAAAAGAAAAAAAGAAACTAATATACAAATAAAACTAAAAAATAGAAAAATAATTAAAATAAAAAATAAAAAAACTGGATGTAAATGGAACGGCTAGCAGAAAAAATCCAAAACAGAGAAATGGAAAAAGAAGTAGGAAGTCAAATGAAAATTATGAATAGAAAATGAATGAAAAAAATTCAACAGATGAAGAAAGAAGTATCAGATAAAAAAACATTAAATGAAAGTATAACTAAAAGTGAAAGTTGAACAAATGAGTCGAGACAGGAGTTAATAGAAGAATATAAAATAAGTAAAATAGATTTTATAGGAGATATAAAAGTTTGAATAAAAAAATAAAAAAAACATAAACATTATTATAAAAATTATACAAATAAAAAGTAATAATTTTAAAAATAAAAATCCAGAAGCTCGAAGTCAAAATATTTCAATTGAAGTAAAGTAATAGGCAAGAGAAGAAATTTTTGAAATAAATAAGTGAAATAAAAACAAAATAAGAATCAAATTTAAAAAACATAAATAAATGGAAAAATAAAAAAATAAAATAAAAACATAAAATCAAAATAAGAAAATGTTAGAAGCCAAACATGGTAGTTAAATCCAATGTAGGAAATAACCCTAAAGCATTAGATTAAGTTCAAGTAGATTCATATTCTAAAATCTAAAGTCAAAAATAGAGTGAAACTCAATGGTTAGGAAGAATGAATGGTAGAGTCATAATCGTATATAAATTTTGAATCTAAAATTAGAAATATAATACATAAAATGAGAATATTAGTAAAATGAATAAGCTTATTAAGAAAAATATAAAATTAGATTTCATAAATAACACCTATAAATAGAATCAAATGAAAAGGGGTAAAAGTCTAAAAATTAATTTTGTATTATTATAAAATCATTGGAAATGTTGCTTAATAAATGTTTACATGTTGGCACAGATGATCCTTCAATATTCTGTGTGATTAAAACACATTATGACCTAATTTATTTCATTATAACTCTTTGACACATGTATTTATGGTCTATTAAGTCTAATACAACTTTTTTTGATTATTTTCACTGCACTTTATGTTATATTTACATTAGGGTTATTCAAATAAGTAAAAATTGTAATCAATGAAAATATAATTGGATTCCATGATAATTTAAGGATGTTTTCTATATATTAACATTATGATACATGTGTTTTTATAATTAAATCAATAAAAACATGCTTTTGTTCATTTCATCAATACCACACTATGGATTAATTTGGAATCTATTATAACAAGTCAAAAATTAAAACACAATAATCTTCCTATGATTTAAATAAAAAAATCATTTTTTGTCTTTGGATGCATATTTTTTTACTTTCAAATTAATAAAAATGTACTTTTGGTCATTTTGAACAAACCAAAAGTATGATTGATTCAAAGTATGTTTATATATATCAAAAATAAAACAAAACACATTTCACTTTGACTTAAATAGAATAAAATATCTATTTCTATATTATTACACTCACACACATGTTTCTAATGACTTTTAAATATATTGAAACTTTTTGTTCGGTCATTATTACAACACCAAATGTTGTATTGAAATAATTCATGTTTGTACATGTCATAAATTTTCAATGAAATATGAACTCATATTCTATGTTTTGGCCCATGTTAATAATAATTAAAAGGGAAAATAACACATTCGATCATAATGAGAAATTATGATGTCCTAATGACGGTTTTTTTGGTTCACATTAATTATAAAATAGTTAATTACCATATTTCTATGTTTTATCACCAATCAGGCCTAATTTACTCAGTTTTGGACCCAAATTTTCCTATAGTTTTTAAATATAACAACAATAATGTTTAAAAAAGTGGAATATAAACTTTTGGTGTCAAATAAACTATATCATTGTGATCACAGTGAATCAGAGTCAAAGTGATACTCATCACAAATTAGGTGAGTGTGTCCTACATCCACAATAATTGGGAATTATAAATTAAAACTAATACAATCAGCTACAACATTAGATGGTTTTGGAGAATTATGTATCTTGGTGTACTAGGAAAATAATAGTTTACTTATGAGGTGGAAATTTCTAGATTTACATTTCCTATCCATTCTACAAACTATGAAATCTTCATCAAAATAAATCTTAAGAAAAAACTTGAATTCAGAAGAATATAAAATCCAAAATCATAATGCAAGACTCTACACCAACATAATTTTACATTCCAAAGTGATGATCAATGGACTTCACCCATCATACCAAGATTCATATGACTCTGTATAATGGATAACCTCTCCATGTAGCTGATCTAGTAAAAATCACTAACATTTCCTTCACCTTCATGTTTCCTATGTGGATCAGTAGTCCCCCCACCCCACCCCATAATACGTAAATTTTTATTCCCCCCTACACTCCAAAATGATTTCCCTGTGAATACATCTAAATCCCTTAGCAATTACCCTACATTCTATTAAAAAGTTAACTAAGAAACATAATTTATGTTATATTTACGAACCAAAGATGTGTACTATGATTTCTCAAAATAAGGATACATAAGATATAATTTTCAATAATTAATAGATTCCACCCTCTAAGGGTGGTGTTGGTTATCCTATAGTAATTATTCTATCTAAAAGTCTGTCATGTAATTATAGGTGATATGGGGTAGCATAAAACTTCTAGAATCCATCCACCTTAAACTTTATTAAATTTATTTCTAATTTATTTAAATTTAATTAAAATAAAATGAAAAAAATAATTAAAATTATTATGATGGTCTTAAATAAATAATAAAAATAATATAGAAAACATAAATTAAGATGTTTAGTAATCATATATCATATGGTTCGTCATTTCATTCTAAATTTATTTTGGAAAAACCTCTCGTGAAAATGGTTTCCTAATATACAAAAACAAAACATATTTCTAAATATCTTTCTATAAAAAATCACACTAAGAGATATTGTTCTGATAATTAGAAAATATTATATATCAGTTACATGATGCTTTCAATTGATTTTAAAAAGCATTGTTTATAGTAATGTTAATAATTAAAGTAAACTAATTTTATTTAATTTAATTATGTTAAATTTAAATAAAATAATATAATAACCTAAAATAAATCTTTTCTTAGGGTAATCATTTGTATATGAGGACAATACTTTTCACAAATATAAAATTCTGAATAAAAAACTAAAAGGTATAAAATGAAATAGAAAATATAAGACATGAAAATTTAAATAGACATAGAGATGAAGTTTTTATAAAATGTAGTAAAAAAAAGAAACTAATAAGGGTTATAATGAAAAAAAGTAAAATTAATAAATAAGTCTTATAGAAAAAAATATAAAATTCATATATATATATAAAGAAATAAAAGACTAACTAGATGGAAATGAAAATTTGAAATCTGGAGAAAGAATAATTACTGAAGAAATAAGAAATATTTGAATGATTAAAGTTGAAGGGGAATTCGAAGTCAAAGTGGAGACAGAAGCATTTAAAAATGATTAGTCAAGAACATAGAATAAATAAAACTCGTATACATATGAATAAGTATATGATAAACTAAATGAAAATATAGTTTCCAAATATAGAGTATGATAATAATATAAATTTTTATGCAATGTTTGAAAGATGAAGTGGATGTGTATAGGGAATTTTAAGTAGTCAAAGAAACATTAGAAATGTATAGAAAAAAAACAAAGGAAAATATAAAATCCATAAGGATATTTAAAAGTATATGAAGAAGAAAACAATATCATAAGAAAACTTTTAAGTAATAATTCGTCTCAAAACATCGATTTCATAAATAAAAATTCAATCCACTAATTAGAGATGTGGAAAAAATGTAGAACCTAAATATGATTACAAAAAGAGGATATTTTGGAAAAAGTCAAAGAAAAATATAAAGTATAATATCAAATATATTAACCAAAAAGAGTTTTTAAGAGGAAGGAGAGAGATTGAAAAAATAATAACAAAAAATAAATAGATATAAAAAATGTAAATCAAAATGTATGATATAATATAAATTCCATAAGTAAGAATAAAAACCTAAGTTGTAATACATGATCAAAAGTAGAAGAATAATTTGGAGTTGAGAAAAAAAATTATAGAAGAAACATTTTATATAAAATTAAGAGGAAAAATAGAATCTGTGATAAAATCAATAAACTATAATTTAGAATAATAAAGAGAATGAAAAATTCCAAAAACAATTGTGATTGTGACACCAAAAGTTTAAATTGATGGTGATGTAGAATCCAAAAAGAATATTGGAAGTAGAAGAAAATTGTATTAGTATGATATAATAAAAATAGAAAAGTACATATGAAGATGGAATAAAATTTTAGTAGAAGAACAAGAAAATGTTAATGACATTACGTAGCATAATGCTAGAGGAAAAATGGATAACCAGTGTTTGAATTTAATATAGAGGATAAAAACATATAAAAGGAGATGAATTCAAAATATAATTATATGAAAATTATAAAAGACTCAAAAGTTATAAAAAAAAAATAAAAAAAAAAATTCGATGATGAAACAAAAAATACAATATTTATAGAAACATGACTAAAAGTCAATACATAACCAACAAGTAGTGGCACAAGCTAGGAAAAAGTTTTAAAATTAGAAAAAAGGAAAAATAAAAAATAAAATAAAATAAAAACAGAATCTAGTGGAATAAAATAAAATAATATATATATATATATATATTGATTTAAATATAGGAAATAATATATAATTAATAGTTTAATCTGAAGTAGAAGGATAAGAAAGAATCTAGAGTCATTAAATAAGTTAAAGTTAATGATGGGGAATAATTGATTATATAGGTAGAACAAGTCTATAAGTGGAATAAAATGTAGAAATATAATACATAAACATTATCATATATGTATAATGACTATGAATAATTTAAACTAAAATTAGAATTCATATGAAGTGCCCAAAAATACAAGAAAATAGAAAATTGTACAAACCTAGAAAAGATTCTAGGATTATTATGATAAAATTGCATAATTATTGTTTAATAATTTTTTCCATATAGGAGGAGATGACAAATTATTCATACATGCATTGTGATCAAAATAAAAAACACTTCATTTTAAAATATTATGGGGTTTTTAAAAATATTTGTAAAATGTTTAATTCCTATAAAACGACATTATATTGTCATAAAATCACATACACAAATCAATATTAAACATGTGACATGTATTAGTTGATTGGATTTCATTTTGATGTACTATCTATTCAGAATGATAAATAAATAGTTATACTATAAAAAATTATGTAAACGAGCTTATAAGTTCAAAATTAAACAATCCAACCTGAATTTTTGTCAATTCACAGAATGACAACTACTAGACCACATGCCAATCATTTATGTGGTTTTTTCAGGATGAAAAAAAAGATCTCGTTTATTGATTTAAAATTCAGAAAACCTGTTTCAAATGTTTTAACCATGAAAATGACATCGTATTTACATGAAATCATAAGAATATTTTCAATGACTAATTTGGTACATATAAAAATAGACCACATGTTATTCCATCATGTGGTGTGCTCGGAATGACAGAGAAACCAATTTTAATATATTTAACAGTCATCAAAAACATGATTAAAATGATTGAAATTTTTTAATTGATATCTAATTGTTGTAAAATCACAAGAAAATAAACATCATTTAATTTTTGATATAAAGGAATAGATAGTTCATAAAAATGATGTGTGTTCTTCTCGTAAAGAGCTAATGTCTTTTTTTATAGATTAAACATCAAAGCATCAAAATCGAGAAAAAAATCACAGTTATTCCTTAAATCATAGGATAATGATTGTTGATTGAATTTTGAAATTTATTAATAATTCCCATATTAATTTCACGTATATTGTGGTTGAAATAACCAAAAATTATTATTTTGTAGATTGATGTCTTTGAAACATGCATAAAAGATGAAAAACAAAGGAATCATCCTCAAACTATCCTGAAAATGCATGGAAATGGCCTTCATTTACGTTTTTATATGTTTGAACAAATTAAACATTATTTCAACATGTGGTTTTTTTAGAATGAAAAAAGTATGTGTTTTATGGATTTACATGTCATCAAACATTCTTTAAGGTGTCAAAACCTAATAAAAAACTTGAAATTATCATCAAATAAAAAATTTCTCATTAATCCAATGTGAAGTGTGTTCCAAATAAATAAATTTTAAATTTTAAATATTTAAATGTTTTCAAAAAATATGCATCAAAGGGTTAAAACATATAAAACAAATTCAGATTGTCCTAAAATCACATAAAAATTTCAACAATTAATTTGTGGTATGATGGAATAGAAAACACACCATTATGAAATATTTTATGTTCAGAATTATCAAATAAGTACTTTTATAGAAAAAATATTAAAAAACAGGTTATATGACCATAACCTAGAAAAAAACTTCATATTTACATGAAATCATCATACAAAAACACACCATTTAAATTCTGATAGATAAATAGACCATATACAACACAAAATTTTCCCAGATTCACAAAAAGTGTGTTTTATTTATTTAATGATCAAAAAACAATTTCATAAAGAAAAACATACCAATCAAACTCATATTTTCACGAATTATTAGCATAATGATCATGAATAATTGGCGATATGTATGATTAGACCACAACTTAATGTGGTGTTAAAAATGGATGATATGTTTATTACATTTAATAATCATTAGAAAAATGTTTCAAAATGAGAAAAACTAACCATCAACTTATATTAATGTGAAATCATAAGAAAATAATCATTATTGAATTTCATATATGTTTCCATAGTTCACACTTCATTTCGACTCAGAAATAATTAATCAAAATTTCACACACATTATATAATTATAACTATATATATATATGGAAAATCAATGTGTAAAATCATTTCCTCATAAATTTTAGTTTTTCAATAACAAATTATCTAGGGACGTACAGGATATTTGATATTTCCCTAGAAGAAAATTGTTCTTTCATAGCCACAAAAGAGGTTTATAGATGGTATTAGTGACCGCTTAGCGATAACTGTTGGTTTGGATCAAAAATACATTTGAAACCATATAAGATAGTTTCCATATTTAATACATATATATATATATATATATATTAGAATTATAGACAACTAATAGATGCTGTGAATGGTGGTCATGAATTATCTCTATTATTTAAAACAAATATTATGAGAATAATAATAATAATTTTAAATTTTCATTATAGAAATAATAAATAAAAGAGAAAAAAAATATCCATTAATAATTATTATAATCAAAATTTATCATAATAATTCCAAATATTCCACCTTCCCAATATAAAAAAATATATGAGAAAAAACTCAAGAAAACAAGTTAGTCGAACATACAATGAACTCTATTTATCTTATGTCAACAAGCATAATTCAAATGGTCAAAAAAGAAAAAATATTTGGGTTATCATTAAATCAATGTATTGTGATTTGTGGTTAGTTTGTGACATGTATGAATATAGGACACTTCAATATAATGTTTAATGTAGTAAGAATGACGAAAAATGAAATTTTAATAGATTTACGACATTAAAATAACTCTTCAAAGTATCGAATCCTAACATAGGACAATAAATTTTCATGAATTTGTAGGATAATTACCTCTATTTAATTTTTTCCGTGTTTCAATAGACTATATATCAATCTGACGAGTGGTTTTCTTAGGATGGTCATAAATGTGTTTTTATGGATTTAAAAGATAAAAAATCATCATAAAAAGATAAAGACCTAAAAAACTATAAACAATTATCATAAAATCATAGAAATGTAATTTTAGAATAATTTTTTAAATTTTGGAATCGATAAATTGTTAATAAGACTAGAAGTGTTCTCATAATAACCAAATGACTTTATTTAATATTTAAAAAGAGTTCAAAAACATGTTTCTACCAGTCAAAAAATCAGTAGTGGCCTTAGATTATCTGGAAATCACATAGAAATAACATCCCCTTAATGTTTGAGATGTAGAAATATAACTCATTTTAATTAGACAAGTGGTTTTGTTATAATGAAAAAAAGTTAGTTTTTTAGATTTAATGGTCAACCAATATGGGTCAAATAGTCAAACCCTAGAAATCGACCTCGAATTATCATTAAATCATAGGAAAACATTTTTCAAATAATGTTTGTCTCCTATGAATAGAAAAATCATTAATCCAACATGCAGTGATATCAAAATAATGAAAAGTTATTTTTAAAAGAATAAAAAAGTCTTTAAAAATATGCATCAAATGATCAAAACCATGTAAACGACCTCAAATTATCATAAAATAAAGATTAAAAACACCATTAATTCATGAAATGTTGGAATATACAACATTTTATTTTGATCTATTATATATTCTAAATGATCGAAGAAATTTTTTTATAATAAAAAATGTTCCAAAATTGGGTATTCATTTAAAACCATACAACCATACTTGTATTTCCAATAAATCATTAGAAAAATACAACCATTTAATTTTTTACAAACAGAATGAAAGAAGACATAAACCGAACTTTCGATTTTCTCAAAATGGAAAAAAACTATTTTATGTATTTAAAACTTAAAGGACATGAGTCAAAAACATCAAACCTTAACATGAATGATTTTTTTTAAAATTATAGGACCATGATCATTGATTAATTTGTAACATATATGAATAGAAAATAATTATATAGTGTTTTTGGAATAACATGAATTTATTTATTAGATTTAACAATCATTTAAAAGGTTAATAGAAGGGCCAAAACAAAGACAACGACCTTAGATTATCATTAAAATATTTGAAAATGAATACAATTAAATTTTATATTTATAGAAAAATACCATACATTAGTCAAACACTTTTTTTAGTTTATAACACTTAGAAATATACTTCATATCTATTTTACCCTTTATTTTATCATAATGACTAAAAGTATGTATTTATTGATTTAAAATTCAATGAAAATTTAAAGTGTTAAAACCTATAAAAATTCATAATTTATTCATGTAATCTTACTAAAATGATTTTTTATTATTTTTTAACATGTATAAATACACATCAGATCAATCTGACTCGGAGTGTGGTCATAATGATCATTAAAAGAGATTTAAATATTTAAAAGTCTTTCAAAACATGTGTCAAATGGTTAAAACCTATAAAATGACCTTGAATTTTAATTTAATCAAATGATATCATTGATTAATTTTTAAAATATATTGGACATCAGTCCGTGATGAATGTTTTTTCAAATGAATTAAAAAGTAATATAATTATATTTAATAGTTTTCAAAATAATGTGAAAAATGATTAAAACATAGAATGTGACTTGGATCTTTTCTAAAATTATAGGAAAATGAAATCCATTTAGTATTTGACATATATTGATATATCTCACATCATTCTTGAATCTGATTTCCTCTAAAAGACCAAAATTCTAGTTTTATTGATTTAAATTTTTTAAAAGGTTCAAAAAATGAATGAAACCCATACAAGACTCTCCATATAGTTGCGAAATCATAAGACAGTGATAGTTGGTTAATATTTGAAATGTCTGAATATAATTCATTTCAATCAAATGTGTGGTGCACTCACCGTGGTTGGAATAAATTAAAATCTATTTATTAGACTTAAAAGTCATTAAAAATAAGTTTCAAAGTGTTATAACTAAGAAAATGTCCTATAAATAAAATTAAATATTATGTGAAAAATAATAATTTAATTTTTATCATGTATGAATAGAATACATGTTAATCTAACTTGTAGTTTTCTTGAAATAACTACAAGTGAGTTTTTATGATTTTATGGAAAAAACATGCGCTAAATAGTGAAAAACATCAACTAGAATTGAATTTTTTTTATATTAAAAATTAATTAAAAACATGATTTAAAGGGTCAAAAAATTTAAAAAAATATTTTTGTTTCATTACATCACAATGTAATGACATTCTTTTAATTTAAACAATCTTGGAAGAGACTACTCGCCTGTCCCACATGCAGTTTTATAAGAATGACTAAAAGTAAATTTTTATGGGATTAAATGTCATTATACATACAAAAAATGGTAAAAACCTATAAAATTACCATATATTATCATGAAATCATAGGATAGTGATAATCAATATTTTTGACATGTATGTCATTATAAATACACATAAATGGTTTATGACCTAGAAACTGACCTTGGATTTTCATGAAATCAATGAAAAATCCACTATTAAATTTTTTACAAGTATGAATACACCGCATATAATTTCAATGTAATGTGTGGTTAGAATAATTAAAAATGAAATTTTATTGTAAATAATTATAGAAAATATTCTATACAGTCAAAATTTCGTTGTACATTCATTAAAATGCATAACGACAACCACCATTTAATTTTTTTATTGAAATTGACTACATCTCAATGCAATTTATTTTTCATATTGTTAAAAAGTTATTTTTTGTTTATTTGATTCAAAAAACATGTGTTTGATGTTTACAGCTCAAATAATAACACCAAATTTTCAATAAATCATACGAAAATGATAATTGATTGTAATAAAATCATAATAAAATGAAAATTGTTTATTTTTTTGGTATTTATGGATAGATTTCATGTTACACATTCTTGCTTTTTTTCTGAAAATAACTAAAAACTTTCCTTTTTGTTTTAAAAGTCAAAAAACGAGCATCGACTGTTCAAAACCTTGAAAATGACCACAAATTTTCATGAAATCATTAGGAAAATATTATTGTTTAATATTTTATATATGATAATAGACTTCATATCAATTGGATCAATTATAGTATATTTTAATAAAAGACCTTTAAATTACATATGTGTTATGGTTAGAATACTAGAAAAATTATTTTTATCATATTTAAGTCACTAAAATTAACATTTAAATGGTCAAAATTTAATTTCAGGTAGAATTGACAATACAAAAGTTGGAATGAGAAGATCAAAAGTGTATCTAAAGTATAAGAACAACTTTATTAATTATATATAATAATAAAAACCAAAATAAAATATTAAAAAGGAAGAAAATTGAAGTACTAGAACATAGAAAAAATGAATACATTAGGTTTTAAAATGAAAAAAGAAAAAATATTAACTAGTGTTAGAAGTCAATATAGATGACTAGAGATGTTAGAAGAATAAAACGTAAGAGTAAATGAAAAAACATTAATTCTCCAAAGTAAAAGAAAAAAAGTAGAATAAAAGGTTGAAAATGAAACCAAAATGGAATCCAATATAAACATAAAAATAAAATTATAAAAATAATTTCATGAAAAAATAAAAAAATAAGTAGAAAATGAAAATTATACAAGCCAATAGCCAAAATTAAGAAGTATAAGAAGGATAAATATTTAAAAAAAATTATAAGAGAAAATGAGTAAAAAATAAAACCAAGAGAATAAAAGTGTAACAACCCGGGATTTTATAAGATACATTCTTTTTAATTTCATTCATGTCTTGTGTTGTATGCTACACCATGATTATCTTCCGCTATACGCAACACCGTATTAGCTTGCAGTATACGCAACACTATTCTTGGCCTATGTTACACACAATTTCATGTTCGTTTCATAGAATTTATTCTATGCAACATTGAGTGTATATATATATATATATTAAATGTATAAATAAAATATGGTTGGATTCTGTTATACACAACAACAAAGGAGTCCTTCACTACACGCAACCCTGACTTGGCTTGCATTACACGCAATCACGACCTTCCCTGATAGCGTGTGTTGTACGCAATACCGGGTTTTACTAAACAACAATATATTATTATAATATTGTTATGAACTAGCCTTTATGAATAGTATTAACTAAATTTTGAATTTTATAACATTATTATTCATCTTACACATTTTCTAGAACATGGTATAAGAACAAAATAAATTTTTTGGGTAAAATAAGTATTTTTCAAAAAATGCAGTTTTACCACCTTTTGATGGTGCACCCACATTAAATCTAGTTTTTGACAAGTTTATTAGTTAAATTTGACAAAATAAAATTCTTCTTTGGAATCAAGAAATAAAAATTTACTTTGGATAAATTTTTCATTTTATTCTGATAACTTTCATATTTTAATAAATAGTAAAAACACGCTATATTTTAATTAAAAACAACTTTTCTCATCGTAATAACTTATGTGGTTAAATTATGATATTGAATTGTTTTAAAGTATAAAAAGAATATATTTTTACCATTTAATATAATTTATGTCATTAGCATTGATTTTACCTTGAATTCATATGTTAAATCAATTCAATCTTTTGCAATGTTTTAAAGAAAACCCCGTTTTCTTTCGACAACGGGATTAATTTTAATTTAATTTCTACAACTTTTGTGTATTGAATTTGGAATAATGGATTCCATATTTGAAATCAGTGGATCCAAATTATGTTAATAAGCTACTTTTTATTTTTGGGAATTATGAATAGTAACTACGGTAAATTTTATTTACCATAGTTAAAGGTAAATCGGGTAATTAAGGGTAAATTTAATATTATAAAATTACCCTAACACATGTCAAAATCCTATTGGATGACTAAAAGTCGACCCATATCACCTAAGGGTCGGATTATATTCATTTAATGGACTTTTGTCCATGAAAATAATTTAATTATTATTAAAACCAAAGAATGTGACAACATGTCACTTTCTTAAATCTTATAAGTATAATAATTTTAATTTAGTGATAAACTTCATGAAACATAGAACATGAATAGTATCCAGAAAACTAATACAATTATCTACATCATAGGAATTTATTTAGAATTTTTAGGGAATAAATAATTATCATTTATTATGACACAAAGATGATGCAGTAATTGTCTTATTAATGAAATATTGACATAATTGATGTTATAAATACCCAAATAAATGTAATTTAAGACTTTTTATGAATTAAACTAATTTTATATGTTAATAGGACATGTTATTATTGATTTAATTAACTTTTTTCGAACTAATCAATCTGTTATGAGTTTCAAAAAAATCAATTACTAAACAGTGTCAAAATTGACATAAAATAGTTTTTAAAACAAATATTATATTATTAATTGTTATTTTATTCCTAAAAATCTAAGGATCGGAAAAATGACTTAGATAAGGTTATATATATTAATAATAAACAACTTGGGGTTCGTTTGGCTTGATATAGTACGTTTATTAACCTTATAGTATAAGAAAACAAGAAGACATGGTAAAAGTAAAATTATCTAACTTAAAGTTAAATATATTTGATAAGGTTAAAATAGGAAACTAAACTTGTCTAAATTCTATTTGATGATAGGATTTCGACCCATACCCACCTTAGCTTCGAAATAAATTAATTTGGAGCTATTTAAAACCGAACTTAACTTTATAATAAAATAATAGTTTTAGTTATTCCAAAGGTGCCCCTCTCCTCCCATATAAAAGGGCACCTCCTCCCCCTCTTCCTCACACCACATTGAGCCTTCAAGCTCATCCAACCCCTGAAAATTTATCCTCTCCACTTCCCTAGAAACATCCTAGAGGTTCTGGTCTTCTTCAAAGACCTATTTTAGTGCCCTAAAAGGAGGTCTTAAAGAAGCACTTCAAAGAAGAGGTAATTTCCGTTACCGATTCTTTCATCTTTATTTCTTCTTCCACTTATTCTTCTTTAGTTGTTTCATTATAAAGTAATAACATCAGTATCATTAATATACTGATATGTCATTATAAGTATGAAACAACCCTATTTCACCATCTATCCATCCTACGGAAAAATAAATCACCGTGCGTGCGTACGTACGGAATACCGTCTCCACGCCGTGGTGTAATCTATTTTCCACCACCACCTTACTTGGATGGGTATAACGGTGTAAATAATGACTATATATGACTATTATAAAGTGATATTGATTCTTAAATAGTATACATACACTCCAATACAATTCCACGATCCTAGGAACGATATCATCACTCGTGCGTACGTACGGAATACCGTCTCCACGATGTGATGCGACTCGTTCGACATGATCTTCATTGCATAATGATTATATAAATGAATTGAATTAATGAATATGATATATATTATACTAATACCATTCTGTAAATGAGGTATCTACAACCTAAAGAGAAGAATAATAATTTATTCGACAAAACACGCATAAGAACAAAAAGTAATAAACACCCGAATAACAAGTAGTAATGAAATATTACCAATAAGAAGCTAAGAATATGACCATATATGATATCATAAAAATAAGTATGATTCTGGAATAAGTCAATGACATTATTTAAATCATTATACAGGAGGTTTGGACACTTACGAAGCAAATTGGACCTAAGGTAAGGGAAATATCACAATCTCATTTTTATTCGATATTATTTATACTTTGAAAGTTACTGAGGTTTATTTTATCATCCACATCCATGTTTCCTCAATATGTAATATTATTTTCATCCAACTACAATTTTTTAAAACCTATTTTACCCTTTGATGAGTTTTTAGTAAAATATATGAAAGGAATCTTTTTTCATTTTTCGTACGAGGTACTTTTTGACTTTTCCGACAAAAGTACGAGAGGAATGTTTTTTTAACTTATACGGCATGAATGGATTTTTAAAACATTATTTCCAAGAATCATACTTTACAAGATTTCATGTTTATTTTTAATCAAATTATTTTAGTTTAAAATTGTATGACATGTTAAATAAAGGAAAATGTTTTTGAAGTTGAAAGGATATTTTCCTCAAGAATGGAGTTCAAGTGTTTTATCAAAATTATTTTCCATCTAATATAATATAAGGTTCTGTTTCTATCCCTATTATTACATTTATTTGATTATGTTGTGATGGAATTATTTTTATGAATTCCTTTATCTTATATGAATTGTTTTATGATGTCATGTTGTTTAAGAATCCCATTTTTATTACATGGGTTATGCAATGATGTATGATTTATGATTTTGTGGCACACATAGGAATGGTATCATTATGAGATGGGTGGGACCTATATCTCCCTCCAATGCATTGGGTAAAGATTTTATATGTCATGAGATAGACATGGCTGGAACGGTAGGTTATTCTGGTTCAGTGAAACAGGACTGAAACGAGGAGTGAACTCGTTTCAGAATGGGACTTTGTCCACTAAGATAGTCTTGGAAATGAGTCTTGACTAATAAGAAATTATTCTCTATGATTATGTGTGTATTCCACAAAGTTTCATGTTTTAAGTTGTGATTATTGGGATTTTATTTCACTATTATGATTTATCCCATGTTATGAAATTATGCCCTCTTTTGCAGGTTAAGATTTCCAAAATGTTATATTCTTATGAATATAATCTGATTGATATTTCTTTTGTTTACCCTTAATGAGAATTTGAGCTCACCCTTTTATGTTTTCTTTTCCCCGGGATATAAAGAAAGGTTTTAGGTAAAAAAAAAGGGAATATATTTATGGGATATTTTGAAGATTTTTCACCACGATTAGAAGATTATATTTCGAGTTTCCAAAGACACTAAACTATTACGGTCCTTGTGTGTGTGTGTTTTTTTATTATGTACTAAGTATTCCAATAAAGTTATGTAATGTCCATGTACGTCAAGCATTGGGTCTCTACAGTTGGTATCAGAGGAAAGTTTTAGTCAACCTTTGGAAACTAGGATGTGAAAACGTTAGTGAGATCCCTAGAGATATTTCTAAGGTATGTCAAGGGATGTACCTAAAGATAAGTATAGGTATATGCTATAGTCCTAGAATTACGGTAACGATCTTAGAATTAAACCTAAGATGTTAGATATGGAGGGTACTCCCCCTTTTATTATGTTGTTTTCCCTAGCATGATTTTTACCTCTCACACTATTCTTTTTGGGTATTAGATGATGGTTGGAACCCGAAGGAACCGTGTTGATCAATGCAATGGACAATGCAATGATTGTCCTCCTGAACAAACAAATGTTATGGGAGATGGAGTGCAAAATCTTATTGCTATACTTACACAAGCTATGAATCATTCTCGACTTCCAAATGAGCAGAGAAGGGAACAGTATTCTATTGAGTCCTTCATGAGGAAACATCCACCTTATTTCAGTGGGTCTTCTGATCCACTTGTTGCTGAACAATGGATCAGTACCACTGAAAAGATATTTTCAGTTCTTCAATGTTCTGAACATGATAAAGTCATCTTAGCAGTATATCATTTGGAATGTGAAGCTGATCAATGGTGGAATCTTATCAAGAATACGAGGCAAAGAGATGAAATTGAGTCCATGGAATGGGACGAGTTCAAGAACTTATTTTTCAATAAGTACTTCCCTCGTATTCTTCGAACAAAGATGGAGAAGGAGTTTCTTGAACTAAAGAAAAAGGATGATGAATCTGTTGGTGTATATGAAGCAAATTTTACAAGGCTTGCAAGGTATGCATCTGGCTTTATCATCTAACCTAAAATTAAAGTTGATCTATTCTTCAGTGGATTAAAACAAAATCTTTGAAGGGAATTAGCTATAAGAGACTTCAGTAGCTATGAAGAAATTGTACGTTGTTCTATCAAGGTAGAAATGGAAGTTGGTGTTACTTATCCATCTCATAGTTTTGACAAGAAACAAAAGCTGGAGTTCAAGGAAAAATCTCAGAATAATGGTGAAAAGAAGATGAATGTTTCCTTATGCTCAAAGTGTGGAAAGAAGCATGGTGGAGATTGTCTTAAAGGGACAAGTAAATGTTTCAAATGTGGAAAGGAAGTTCATCGGGCATTTCAATGCAACAATGATGGGAAGGAGATGTCTAATGATGCAAACAAAGGAAGGGATACACAGAATGAACCTACTACACTTCAATGCTTCAAGTGCAAGGAGATGGTGCATTATGCCAATAAATTCCCAAATCCAAGGGTTGTTGATGATGATCGACATCAACAAAATCTTAAGGCAAAGGAAAAAGGGAAGTCACATGCGATCACCATTGGCGATGTTGAATATGAAAACTATGTGGTGGAATGATTAAGTGTTTATGTAATGGGATTCCAAAATAATGTTGTATATAGTATCGTGGAATATTGGAATATTTATGTATTGGTCTATTGTGGTTTTCAATAATTTTATGGTACCGGTAACCATGGAAAGTGATTGAAATATTTTTGTAAAAAAAGTTAATATGTACATAATGAAGGGATAAACAAAAAATGAAATGTTTGACAGTATTCATGAGCTCATGATTGATATAAGGACTAAGTGATATCATGGTTTGAGTATATAGAATTTTGAGGATTTTGGTATGTGGAAAGAGTTAACTTTTAACAGCATTCATGTTTCCAATAAGGTTCAATGGGTATTCATTATTCAAGAGAATACATGATTAAGGTATTCACATGTTTGTAATTTGACCAACAAGATATATCTTATGATATATGGGGGATAAATGATGGAATTCACGTGATCATTTTCATTATACTATGATCTTGGACCGAAGTATTTTAGATAATCCTAAAGATTGGAATGGATTATGTTGGACATAAGTTAGTATTGTTTAAGGATAAAACTTTTTTTTGATATTTTTGATGGGTTGTTATAGTAATATAGCTTTAGAAAAAGGAAAACTTGCAGGACGGGTGACAGCCCATCGCGTCGGACAAGGTTATGGGAATCGAACCCACAACTGAAGTGCGACAGGCCTTTATCACCTACCACTGGCCTACAGGAAGTCCCTGGTTAGTGGAAATTAGTTTTATTTTATAAAGCGGTATGATAAATAAAGTATAAGTCCATTTTTTGGAACCATATACGATTAATCTCACCATAATATGGACTTATAACTTTTGATAACCTTTTGTTTGAAACAAATGGAATGACCCATCATTCTATCACATGATTTGCAAATGCTTCATGAATAATAAATTCAACTTCATTTCTTTCAGATATGAAGTGGAAATTGTTCAATTCATGAACAACAGTGAGATTGAACCAAAATCATGTAAGTATTTCTTTTAATTCATCAACTTTAGGGAAATGATCTTGAAAACCAAAAATGTTGTCCTAGTGCTCTTATATCCGGTGAACCAGATGGTACCCTAGATCATCACAAATTTATGGCTTTGTGATTGTTGGCTTTTTCATAGCCATGTTCTCTACCACTCTCCATCAGAACGTGATGGATATATTTTTCTTCCATATCCATATTTTCACCTATGTTCTCCTACGTGGAAACCCAGTGATGAGTTAATTTGGGTAACCGTTATATTTCATACTTTAGTTTTTAATGTTCATTTTTGGTATTTCTTTTTACGATGTGGGTTTCTATGAATAGTAAATGATTTATAACCCCGACGAATTTCGAGGGAGAAATTCATTTTAAGGGGGGTAGAATGTAACAACACGAGATTTTATAAGATACATTCTTTTTAATTTCATTCATGTCTTGTGTTTTATGTTACACCATTATTATCTTGCTCTATATTAGACACCGTATTAGCTTGCAGTGTACGCAACACTATTCTTGGCCTATGTTACACACAATTTCAAGTTCGTTTGATAGAAGTTATTCTATGCAACATTGAGTGTATATATATATATTCAATGTATAAATAAAATATTGATGGATTCTGTTATACGCAACAATAAAGGAGTCCTGCACTACACGCAACCCTGACATGGCTTGCATTACACGCAATCGCGACCTTCCCTGATAGCGTGTGTTATACGCAATACCGGGTTTTACTAAACAACAATATATTATTATAATATTATTATGAACTAGCCATTATGAATAGTATTAACTAAATTTTGAATTTTATAACATTATTATTCATCTTACACATTTTCTAGAACATGGTATAAGAACAAAATAAATTTTTCGGGTAAAATAAGTATTTTTAAAAAAATGCAGTTTTACCGCCTTTTGATGGTGCACCCACATTAAATCTAGTTTTTGACATTTTTATAAGTTCAATTTGACAAAATAAAATTTTTCTTTGGAATCAAGAAATAAAAATTTACTTTGGATAAAATTTTCATTTTATTCTGATAACTTTCATATTTTAATGAATAGTAAAAACACGCTATATTTTAATTAAAAACAACTTTTTTCATCGTAATATCTTATGTGGTTAAATTATAATATTGAATGGTTTTAAAGTATAAATAGAATATATTTTTACCATTTAATATAATTTATGTCATTATCATTGATTTTACCTTGAATTCATAGGTTAAATCAATTCAATCTTTTGCAATGTTTTAAAGAAAAACCCGTTTTCTTTCAACAACGGGATTAATTTTAATTTAATATCTTCAACTTTTGTGTATTGAATTTGGAAAAATGGATTCCATATTTGGAATCAGTGGATCCAAATTATGTTAATAAGCTAGTTTTTATTTTTGGGAATTATGAATAGTAACTACGGTAAATTTTATTTACCATAGTTAAAGGTAAATCGGGTAATTAAGGGTTAATATAATATTATAAAATTACCCTAACACATGTAAAAATCCTATTGGATGACTAAAAGTCGACCCATATCACCTAAGGGTCGTATTAGGTTCATTTAATGGACTTTTTTCCATGAAAATAATTTAATTATTATTAAAACCAAAGAATGTGACAACATGTCACTTTCTTAAATCTTATAAGTATAATAATTTTAATTTAGTGATAAACTTCATGAAACTTCGAACATGAATAGTCTCCAGAAAAATAATACAATTATCTACATCATAGGAATTTATTTATAATTTTTATGGATTAAATATTTATAATTTATTATGACACAAAGATGATGCAGTAATTGTCTTATTAATGAAATATTGACATAATTGATGTTATAAATACCCAAATCAATGTAATTTAAGACTTTTCATGAATTAAACTAATTTTATATGTTAATATGACATGTTAGTATTGATTTAATTAACTTTTTTAGAACAAATCAATCTGTTATGAGTTTCACAAAAATCAATTATTAAATATTGTCAAAATTGACATTAAATAGTTTTTAAAACAAATATTATATTATTAATTTTTATTTTATTCCTAAAAATCTAAGGTTCAGAAAAATGACTTATATAAGGTTATATATATTAATAATAAACAACTTGGGGTTTGTTTGGATTGATATAGTAATTTTATTAACCTTGTAGTATAAGAAAATAAGAAGACACGGTAAAAGTAAAATTATCTAACTTAAAGTCAAATATAATTGATAAGGTTAAAATAGGAACCTAAACTTGTCTAAATTCTATTGGATGAGAGGATTTAAACCCATACTCACCTTATATTTGAAATTAATCAATTTGGAGCTATTTAAAACCGAACTTATCTTTATAATAAAATAATAGTTTTAGTTATTCCAAAGGTGCCCCTCTCCTCCCATATAAAAGGGCACCTCCTCCCCCTCTTCCTCACACCACATTGAGCCTTCAAGCTCATCCAACCCCTGAAAATTTATCCTCTCCACTTCCCTAGAAACATCCTAGAGGTTCTGGTCTTCTTCAAAGACCTATTTTAGTGCCCTAAAAGGAGGTCTTAAAGAAGCACTTCAAAGAAGAGGTAATTTCCGTTACCGATTCTTTCATCTTTATTTCTTCTTCTACTTATTCTTCTTTAGTTGTTTCATTATAAAGTAATAACATCAGTATCATTAATATACTGATATGTCATTATAAGTATGAAACAACCCTATTTCACCATCTATCCATCCTACGGAAAAAGAAATCACCGTGCGTGCGTACGTACGGAATACCGTCTCTACGCCGTGGTGTAATCTATTTTCCACCACCACCTATTTTACCCTTTGATGAGTTTTTAGTAAAATATATGAAAGGAATCTTTTTTCATTTTTCGTACGAGGTACTTTTTGACTTTTCCGACAAAAGTACGAGAAGAATGTTTTTTTAACTTATACGGCATGAATGGATTTTTAAAACATTATTTCCAAGAAGCTTCCTTTACAAGTTTTCAAGTTTATTTTTAATCAACTTCTTTTAGTTTATAATTTTATGACATGTTAAGAAAGGAAAAGTGTTTTTGAAGTAGAAAGGATATTTTCCTCAAGAATGAAGTTCAAGTGTTTTATCAAAATTATTTTCCATCTAAGATAATAAAGGGTTCTGTTTTTATCCCTATTATTACATTGATTTGATAATGTTGTGATGGAATTATTTTTATGAATTCCTTTATCTTATATGAATTATTTTATGATGTCATGTTGTTTAAGAATCCCATTTTTATTACATGGGTTATGCAATGATGTGTGATTTATGATTTTGTGGCACACATATGAATGGTGTCATTATGAGATGGGTGGGACCAATATCCCCCTCCAATGTGTTGGGTAAAGATTTTATATCTCATGAGATAGACATGGCTGCAACGGTAGGTTATACCAGTTTAGTGAAATAGGACTGAAACGATGAGTGAACTCGGTTCAGAATGGGACTTTGTCCACTAAGATAGTCTTGGAAATCAGTCTTGACTAATAAGAAATGATTCTCTATGATTATTTGTGTATGCCACAAAGTTTCATGTTTTAATTTATGATTATTGGGATTTCATTTCACTAATATGATTTATCCCATGTTATAAAATTATGCTCTCTTTTGCAGGTTAAGATTTCAAAAATGTTATATTCTTATGAATATGATGTGATTGATATTTCTTTTGTTTACCCTTAATGATAATTTGAGCTCACCCTTTTATGTTTTCTTTTCCCCAGGATATAAAGAACGGTTTTAGTAAAAAAAAGCGGGAAGATCTTTATGGGAGATGTTGAAGATTTTTCACCACGATTAGAAGATTATATTCCGACTTTCCAAAGACACTAAACTATTACGGTCCTTGTGTGTGTGTTTTTTTTGTTATGTACTAAGTATTCCGCTAAAGTTATGTAATGTCCATGTACGTCAAGCATTGGGTCTCTACAAAAAGTTAAATGAAAAATATGTAAAATCAAAATCAAATATTTATATGATAGAAGTTCTAATGTTGAAATGCAAGTAAATGGAAAAGGAGAAGAAATAGATGAAACAAAATAAGTGGAATAATAAGCATAAGATGACTCAAAAGGAATATAAGAAATAATAGAAAATTAAGTATAATGAAAATAAAAAAAACATAATTAAAAATGGTGATAAGTTATAAACAAATGTTGTAGAAAAATATAAATTAGGCAAGAATGTAGAAGTACTTCTTGAATTTGATGTAGAATTATATGTTTGAAACTAGGGTCATAAAAGAAGGGAACATCAATGATGGTCGTGGTAGATATAGAATAAAATATATAATTTGAACAAAAAACTAAGAAACATAATACAAAAAAAAATTAATACCAGTATAAGGCATAATATAAGGAAAAATAAGTTAATTTATAGTTCTTAAGGATTCCATAAAATTGAAAGAAAATTAAAAAGGGATAAAACAATGTGAATGATCTTGAATTATCATGAAATTATTACCCAATGATTATTCAATAATTTTTAACATGTAATTATATATGTTGCATAATTATACATGCAGTGATATAATAATATTTGAACGTTTGTTGGGTCTTGACTCTTTGATGCATGTCTTTAAAGACATTTATGTCTAATAAAATCACATTATTGGTCATTTTATACACATTTCATGTTATAATTTAATGATTCCAATTCATACTTGTCAAAAAAATAATTAATTATAAATATACTATGCTTTCATGAGAATTCAAGATCATTTTCTATGTATTAAACTTATGATTGATTTTATTACTTTTTAACCAATAAAAACATGATTTTTTCAATTAGGTCATAAATGTATCTCAGGTTTACATAAAGACAAATGAAACCTGTTAGAAGTTAAAAGAAATTCTTTTTCATATGATATAACTTCTTGCCTAATAATTTTCCTTGTTTTTGACCTATTTCCTAATGTTTATTGACTATTTAATTAATAGAAACATAGTTTTCATAATTTAAAAGAAACATCAATTTATATAGACATCAAGAGTTGAAGCAAATTGTATTTTATCTTTCTTTAAGCTATGGAACAACAGGAACATCCCCCTTTCCTCAATTTAAGTGGACTCTCTGTTCCTATAAAAGTCACTCAAACTTGGTGTGAAGTGAATACATAATATTTCTATCTCTCCTTGAAATCTCCTCTAGATGATTTTTTTACTTCATTTAATTGTGTAAGGTATTTTCTGTATGAGCGTGTGACCAATATTATTGGTGACACTCTTCATTTTCATTATTTTAAGCCCACATAGACCCCTTGGCCCTTTTTACCCATTTATCATGGGGCTCTTTCCTTTATTCAATAAAAAATTCTGATTATTCTGATTAATATGAATCAGATTCTTATATTCTGACAACTAAACAATGAATGTTTTCATTTGATTAAATGACAATCCGAAATCATTTTCCAGATTATAACCTTCAGACATTTGTTTTTATGTAATTAAATATAATATTACTATATGTTTGGTCATTATGTTCACAATTTACGTCGGATTAACATGTGGTATATGTAGGGATGAAATGTAAATTTAGAGTACTCAAATACAGTAGGGGTGATTTCTAGTTTTAATTTTTTTTGTTTTTATCATTAAGAAAATATATGTATAACAATGTTAAACAATACGAATTCACAAGACCTATTTTTTCATAATAAAGATACGAAATTTATTAGGATCTGATAATATGAATCTAATAAAAAAATATAAACATGTTTACTTAAGGAAAGATTCTACCATAAAGTGTATAGAATCTTACTCAGAGTTTGTACAAGAATAAGAAAGTGTATGAAAGTTAAAATTTCTATCTGCAACTAAATGTTCCAGAATTTAAACAAACATATAATGAATAATATGTAACAAAGAAATATTTTAACCCTAATATTAGGACATCCAACAACCACGGATAAAGTTCCCTTGATTAATACTTTCATGAAATTCTATCTTACCCACACAAGGGTAAACCCTCGATACGAAGATCAGTATCTATCCTATTATCCCCACATGCCCTCGATTAAGCTGGTAATCGAAACCTATGTATTAATTTCTCTAGAATCCCTCAATTTTAAACAAAAAAATTGGATTCGCACTAGGGAGGTTGAACAAGTTGTTCAAATCATTCGTACAAGGCTGGTCGAGAAGATGTCTCGTGATTATTAGTGTATGTTTTGGGCATAGTGGAAGCGCATGATGGGAGTATACCCAACCTTGAAAATTTACATAATCGATGATTAATCCAGGATAAATACGACAATGACCTTCAGTATCCACATATTGGAATCAAAGATAAAATACAACAGAGGGAACCTGGAACCGAGAAGGAAGGATCGACATATTTTGTTTATAATTAAATTAATTGAATTATATAATTACCTCAAAGGTTATTATATCTTCATTGATTCCTTCAACCATGCATCCAAGGTGTGTCTTTGTTGCAATGTAGAATCAAAGGATATTAATTTTCTAGCATTGATCCACATGTGCTCCACGTATCTCAAGACATCGCCAAAGGAGTCTCCTTGTGCTAGCACAGAAGATCGGTACGCTTGAGATGTATGCATTTGATCACCTTTAGAATCACTTACAAAGTGTTATCCTTGATCCGATGGATCAGGATTCTCTCGTTATTAAGAGAATTCTTAGAGAGGAAATAGTTCTCTAGGATCGGGAGCTTTTCTCTAAGGATGTTATACACAAAATGATAGTTTAGTTGTTCGAATGGCCCCTTGTCTGAATTAGTGAATAATAACATAACGGGGAATTTAATTCCCCAGGTGATAATAAATAATTATAACATGTGTTGTTTCTTAATTTATTATTCCATGTGAAACCCCATGTAAAATAATAATAGAAATCCTATTACTTTCATGACATGTGCTTAACTTTCACGTTATATTTAAATAGTATTTAACAAAAAAATATTTAATATTATTTTTCACCGGACCCCTAACTTGGTCCTCCAATCCTCCTCAATATTTACTGGTCCATGAATAATGAATACTTATTTATTAAATAAATTTAACTACATTATTCGCAGATAAATAAATATTTCATCAGTAATATATTCTCTAGAATAACTAGAGATGAAATTAATGCAATCAGGTATACATGAATAATTATTAAACAAAAACTGGGAATAATGCTTATTAAACTTGTTAAATAAATAACTTGTTTAACCGAGATACTGGCTACACATAGTGAGTGACCCTCTAGGCCTTTTTCACGTTACCATAAAGAAGGTCTGCTTAATGTCCAAGATTATTTTCAAGAAATGGGTCAAGGAACCCTAGAGAAAAATCATGATGTATCAATGTCATGTCACCTCATATAAATTATTTCCAAGTAATATAATCACGTTTTTCTCGATATCACCAATCAAGCAGGTTTCATGAAATTTCCATCATCCCACGTCTCGATTTCTCATTCTTTGACTTCCCAGAATTGAACTTTCCGCGATACCACCATGTCCATGGATTTAGTTAGGCTACATCATTTCCATTAATGTCTTGAGATATATACTTCTATATAAGTGACAAATCCTTTGTCTAATTTTTTATTAATACAGAATTACTCATGATACACCCACCACATCCTACCTTATTGCGAACATCAGTCATCATGATTCTCATCAATACATCTAAGTGTGCGAGTCATAATACCTATTAATAATAATATTAATGTATAAGGACCAATACACACATCCATATATAGGAACATCCAATTACACTTATGAATGTGGATTTCTTACTGGTGGGTATTTATATCATAATATCCTCTTAGATATTACCAAGGGCGCACAACATGAGAAGGTGCCTCGAATTTTCATGAGTCCCCACCCCTAGTAGAAAAATCATTTGTGTCGCTTAAAATGATATCATCTGGCCATATAAAATATATTCAATAATATTGTTATGGCACTTCTGGGTTCTCATCATAACATGGATCTTCTATGACCTTTTAATACGACTATTATTATTAAGACATTAACACATAATATGTCATGCAGAATAAAAATATTTATGTGATAAGTAATTTATTAATATTAATCTAATGAATGCATGTTTATCATATAGTACAAATAAGTTTGTTTCTAGGGAACCAACTCTAATAAACTACCATCTGCACTAGAGCCAATTGATAACAACCTTCAATCCACTAGCTCTTACATAATATTCATGATTATGATGAGATAGGAATTTAGTCCATAGGTACACCATATTCTCTTCCGTGGACACTCTACTCACTTCAACATCACTCCATTGTTAGAAATATCTCAAGTGGAGATATTTTTAGAGTATTTGATTTTTCTATTTATGTGACCTTGTCTCCTTTTCAAGAGCCACCACTATAGTATTCTTACAATACAATGTATTCGTATCTTTACTACTATGCACTACATCACGATCATAAATACAGTTCTGAATCTAGAAGGATTCCTCGGCTGCATCAGAAGCCGCTATATATTCAAACTCCACTATAGAATCATTGAGAATTGGCTGATTTGAACTCTTCCAGGTCACAGCTCCTCCATTGAGATAGAAATCATATCCCGATTGCGACTTAAGATCATTTTGATCTGTCTGTAAACTAGCATCAGTATACCCTCTGATAGAATGCTCCTGGTCACCTTCATACACCATGAACATATCCTTAGTTATTCTCAGATACTTAAGGATAGTCTTGACAGTGGTCCAATGTTATTCTCTGAGGTCTTCATGATATCTTCCCACCATGCTCAGTTCATAGAGAACATCATGTCAGGTACATAACATTACATACATGATAGATCCTATCACAAAACCTATGGAATCTTAGTCATAATATCTTTCTAATGTTGTGTTTGGGGACACATTTTCTTGGAAAATTTGTAACATGTGACACTATAACCAATCCCATATTGGATTCTTCCATACTAAATCTTATTAGTATATGGTCAATGTATTTACTTTGACTTTGTCCAAACAGCCTCTTGAATCTATCATGAATGATCTTGATCCCTATAATGTAGGTTTCTTCGCCTGTGTCTTTCTTGGAGAAACACTTGTTCAACCAGTCCTGGACTGACTCCAAGACCGGAATGTCATTTCAAATAAGAAATATTTTGTCAACATACACTACTTGGATAGCAACATCATTCCCATTGAACCAATTGTAAACACATGGATCACATTCATTATTAATAAAACCAAATTATCTTATGGATTCATATATTAAAATTTTCCATGATCTGGATTATTTCTTTAATCCATAATGGATCTCAATAACTTGCATAGCCTTTTAGAATCATCTAGAGTCAAAATCCCTTCTGGTTGTGTCATATTTACATCTTCGTGAAGGTTCCCATTAAGGAATTCGGTTTTTACATCCATCTGACAAATATCATAGTCATGGAAAGCTGATATGGTAAGTATGATTATTTTGGATTTAAACATGGAAACTGGTGAAAAGGTTTCATCATAGTCAATTCATGGATGTTGTTTATAACTTTTATTCACTAGCCTTGCTCTATAGGTAATAACATGACCTTCCATGTCTAGTTTCTTTTTGATTACCCATTTACACCTAATAGGATTTACATCAACTAGCGCATTTTCCAGAACCCAGACTTGGTTCTGATACATGAAATCCTTCTCCAAAATCATATCTTATAGCTATATTGGAGATTTTGATATCTCTACTACATCCTTTTATTAGTGAGGTTCAACATTTTCCAACAATAATTTTTCACATTTCTTCAGTGACAAGGAAACCATCTCTCTGGTTCCCTTACCTATCTTTTTCTCATAGACAGTACTTGTGTTTCAAGAATTACCTCTTCCATAAATAACTGTGGAACTTGTTTCTATACCAAATCCTCTGTATCTTGAGTATCAACTTAATTGAAGTCAATCTAGCCCCCACTATCCTTTTTATGGATGTTCTTCCTCTCATGAAAGGCAACATGTTTAGAAGTAATCACTTTCTTGTTAGAGGGATTTTATAGGTTGTATCCATTTGTTTCATTAGGGTACCCTATAAAGATACACTTCATTCATTGTGGTGCTATTTTGTTTCCTGAGAAATCCTTAACAAATTCCTCTCAATCCCATACATTTTTATGCAACAAAGTGGGTTTCTTTCCACTCCATAGATCAATGGTAATCCCATTTTTTCCTTAGTTGGTACTTGGTTTAATGTGTATTCCTTAGTTTGAAATGCATATCTCTATAAGGATAATGGAAGATCTGAATGACTCATCATCAACCTTACAATTTCAAACAAGGTGTGGTTTCTCTTTTCATTAACACTTTTACACTGTGGTGTATAAGGTGGAGTGAGTTGAGATTGAATATTAGAATCTAGTAAAAGGACAATAAACTCTTGGTTAAGATATTTTCCACCTCGATCCTATCAAATAATTTCTATCTTCTTACCAAGATGATTCAATACTTTTTTTTGAACTCTCTGAATTTCTCAAAGGACATGTAAATATACCTCATTAAGTAGACATAAATATATCTACTTAATTCATCAGTAAAAGCTATAAAGTATCAATATCCACCTCTACCTTCTAATACAAATGTTCCACACACATCAGTGTGTACCAATACTAGAAGCTATGTAGTCATTTTACCTTGTCCACCAAATGGTGGTTTTTCCATTTTCCATTTTAAACAAGTTTGACATATTTTAAGTTTTTTTATCTCAAAAAGTGTCTAAATAACTATCATGACATATATTTTTCAGAGGCTTCTCGTTTAAATGAACAAGGTTGTGATGCCATATGTGGTTGTTGTATGCGTCTTGTGAACTTGGTTATTTATTAGTACCCAACACTTGGTTCTCATAATTTAATACATAGAGAACGCTATTTAAATTCCCCCTAATGTAACATATGTTGTCCTTATAATATTAAAAACATTTATTTCCGAACATGAAAATAAATTCATCCTTATTTAAAATAGATACAGAAATTATGTTCTTGGTAAAACAAGCTACATAGTAACAGCCTTGTAAAATAAAAATCATTCTTGTTGGAAATGTGAAGTGGTAGTCACCAATGGAAAGTATATCCATCCTCGAACCATTGGCAGCTTTTAGATCCACCACCCCTCTAGTAATTTTCTAGAATCTAACTAGTTTCGTAATTTAAATAAAAATTTGAGACCCAAAAGATATATCTAATACCTAATGTGTAAAAATGAAATTATTTCACTCGAAAACGAATGCACTTTGCTTCTCCATTCCTCTGGGTGGTGTTCCTCTTCCAATGTCTTGACTTGCCACATGAAAAGCGTACCTCCTCCTTTTCATTTCCCTGTTTCTAGGTCATTTTATTCTTGGTCTGACGGCTCGGAGGCTTTAGTTTTTTTATAAATATTAGGCGCACATTCCATGTCCTTCCTCTTCCTATTCACCATAAGGACTATGGGTTTTCCACACCCTGTTTCCTTATCAACTTGTCGAATCATTATAAGAACCTCTGATATACTCTTCTCATTATTGATCATATTATAATTAATAATAGACCTAGATAAGGTCTTGGGATTCGATTATAATATGATATCTATATGCAACTCATCTAGGAATTTAACCCCAAAGATGTCTAGACACTCAATGTATCCAATAAGCTTGAATACATGTGGTACAACTGGCACATACTCTCAAAGATTAGTATTGAACAAATAATTGGATATCTCATGTCTCTCCTTCTCTTGATAGAGATGTTGAAGGTGAGACTTTATGCTATAAGCATCCATTTCATCATATTGCTTCAAGATCTCATTGGTTATGGATGATACCATGAGGCACTGAACATCCGTAGCATTATTCAGATGTTTCTCATACACAGATATTTCTTCATCACTCTCCTCATTTTCAGGCACAACTTGTAAAGGCTCTTACATCACATAAAGTTTCCTCTCATGGAGAAGGATAACCCAAAGGCTTCATTGATATTCTTGGAAATTTGTGCTGATGAAAAGTTTTTTCATCTCGATTATGGATTGAAATGATATGTTTAAGGTCATTTTGTTACCAATTAATATTAATAGAGTTTTAGTACTTTATCTTGATAAATATTGACAAATAAATAAACAAATATCTATCTCCCACTATTTTTTCGAAACACTATAACCCTCACCATTGGTTCCAGATTATCCTATTTCGTGGACATTCTAGAAAAAAGGATCCATATTTCCCTTTACATTACCCCGACTAGGGTTGGTCAAGAAAACTGAAAGTTTTTATCTAGGCATTCAAAATTCCAACTGCATTAAGTCACAACTCCTTGATCTGTTGAGTGGACTCCCTAATCCTTAAATACTTAAATTTGGATTTCCTCAACCTTTGCTCTCAGTTACACAATGTACTACTAGGGAAGTCAACCCTTGATGTGAACTATGTTTATTCAACCCAACACATCAAATTAGAATTCCTTGATAATTGAAAGCACCCCAACTAGGGTTGGTTATGCACTTTGAACTGTGGTTTGATTCAAACAAAAGTAATGGAAGGCAATACTAACTTAATATTTAATTGAGGGATTTTATCCTTTATGAGTAAAATTACACTTTTTATCTTTTCACATTCTTATTAATGTTAAGTGGGATATAATAAGTGATTAACCATGTATAGAAAATATTTACGCATAATCCATTTTTATTTTATTTCTATCTTGTATGAATATTATTTTATTAATTATGCAATCTTGTCAAACATCCATATTGAATAACAATACTACTGAAAGAAATAAAATAAAGGTTATGATCATGATCTTTACAATTTGTTATTTTATCTAGAGGTTGATAAACTTACCCAAAACTTGGGGAAAACACATTAAACCATTTAAGGTTTTTGTTTACCTATTTCTGCATGTCCAAAATTGTATCACCTTAGATTGGCTACACCACGGATCCAAACTTGTATTTCTTATAATTTATTGGTAGGTCTATCCATTACATATTATTTTAATTCACACATAAGAGAGGTATAAAATGGGGGTTTACATAAAAGAAACCATGTGCACACTGGCCCTACATATTAATGGGGATAAGGCATTATGTCCAACAATTTTAATTTAATAAATAAATTAAAAGGGAACCATTCAGAAATAAAAAATCTGATCAATCTCATTATCATCCACATACATGAAAAGAATTATGCATTTAATAAAACTAGCATTTAATTATTTAATCGTTCTTATTAAGAAAAATTATGCTCGAATCAATTAATCATTGTCTTTAATTAATCAATCCTTTTATCTTAATCCTTTTCTGAATTTCCGTTAGATTTTAATCCATAACCATGTACCTAACTTGTACCTTGGAATCATCCTAGTGAACATGCATCCAAAACTACCCAGCATGTATTTATATTTTTATACACTTTATTCTTTGTGGCATGTATCATGCATTCAGAATTATAATTGTAATACAACTCATACATGATGTGAAAATATTTGATCATTACAAAGATGTTAATTAATCATTTATATATATATATATATATATATATTTCAAACACCTATCACATGTTGTGTCCCAAATTTATTCCCCCATGAAGGTACATGTCTCAAGTGTTACATTATATAATAAAAAATTTCCAATATTCGAAATCTACAAATAGTACATGGTTTTTAGATCGAGCTTCATGGATTGTACCCTACTCACATTCCATCTGATGTACATGCATGGAGAACTGGTGTGTGCGGAGTAATTTGGAAATATTCAGAGTATACAGTCTGTCCAGTGGGGCACACACTGTGAATACTACATGTTAAGCGGTCACTAGTTGGGAATTCAATGTATGGGATACACGACTTGTCCCTGACCCGAAGGGGCTATGCTCCAGGACCAGTGGGCCACACGGTGTGTAGTCCAGCTGATCTTGCACCAATCTTTCCTGGTCAACACACTTTGTAAGAATTAACTTCACCATGTGTCATTAATCCACATGGCTTGAGTAATTTCCAAATTACTCCGGATGCATTGAAAAAAATGCATGATGTGTATTCTTGTGTTATGTAGAAAGAAAAATCGGCACCACCTAATGATATCCTCATTTTAATTTTAATCATAAAAATATTCATTTATATTAGACCTACAAGAAATGATAAGGTATGAACAGATCTTGAAATTATGATTACAAAACGGATTAAACATGAATTGAAAAACAAAATTATTATAGCATAAATCATAAAACAATTATCTAAATAATTATAGATTAAAATAAAACCTCCCTTTGATACCACTTTTAGGTTTTTGGTGCAATGGAAGCACATGATGGGAATTTACCCAAATTTGAAAATTCCCACAATAAATGCTTAATCTAGGATCAATACGAAAATTACCTCCAGTATCCCCTAAATTGAATAAAAAATAATAGAAAACATAGAGAACCCATAACCAAGAGGAGAGGATCATTGTATTTTTTAATAATTAATTTAATTAAATTATTGAATTACCTCTAATGTGATTCATTCTTAATTAATTTTCACGTCTATGGGTCTAAGTTGAGGCTTCCTTGAGATGTATAATACAAGGATAAGAATCTTCTAGGTGTGATCCACTTGTGCCCCACATATCTCGGGATGTCACTAAAGGGGTATCTGGGTGCTAGAATGGATAATACTTACACTTGTGATGTCATCCTTTGATCTCCTTGATAATCACTTCCAAAGTGTTCTCTTTGATCTAGTGGAGGAGGATCTATCTTGTTCTTGAGAGTGTTCTTAGAGTAGGAAGAGTTCTCTTGGATCGAGATCTTTTCTCCAAGGATGTTGTGCACACAACAATTGGTCAGTTAGTCATGTCACACCATTGTTAATTTAGTGAATAATAACATAATGTGGAATTTAATTCCCTAGTTAATAGAAAATAATTATCACAAGTTTTTTTACTTAGTATTTTATCACATGTGAAACCCCATGTCGAATAATAGTAGCAATGCAATTAGGCTATATCAGTTTCATAAAAGGCCCCCAAATATATAATTATATTGTCCTGATATCTCTAATCCATAGGGTTGCATGAAATTTCCATCTACCCATGTGCTTGATTACTAATTTTTGACTTCCTAGAATTGAACTTGCATTGAGAACTCCATGGACATGGATTAATTAGGCTATATCAGTTCCATAAAACGCCCCCAAATATCTAATTATGTGGAAGTGAAAAATACTTTCTCACATTATTTATTAATGCAGTATTGCTCATTACACACCCAACATATCCTACCTTGCGTGAACATCTATCATCACCATTTTTGTCAATACATATAAGGTCACACATCATAATACCATTTAATAATAATCTTAATGTACAAGGACCAATACACACATCCATAGACAGAAACATCTAATGACACTTATGAATGTGGTTTTCCTACTAGAAAGTCTTGTTCTCATAATATCCTCCTGGATATTACCATGGGCACACACCATGAGAAAGTGCCTCAAAGTTTCATGAGTCCCCACCCTTGGTAGCATGTATCATTTGTGTCCCTAAAAATTATTTCTTCTGGCCATAGAACATATATTCAAGAATAGTGTTATGGGACTTTCAGGTTCTCATAATAGTAGGGATCTCCTATGACATTTTAATAAAACAACTATTATTAGTCTATAATAACATACTATGTCATGCAGAAAAGAATCATGATCTGATAAGTAGTTTATTAATACTCATCCAATGAATACTCATTTATCATAATTTACAAAGAATATTGATTCTAGGTCACCACCTCCAACAATCAACATTTCTAGGAGTTCCAGACGAACGTTGTAATGTGAACAATGTAAATGAATATAAATGGCTAGGTATTTATGGGTAAAAATTCCAACAGTCGAATTCTTCCTCCAATGGTCATATTTCCCTAATATTTTGGAGGAACCTATACATGTGGAAATCGAGAAATGGTTACTTTGTAACAGATTTGATGACATTTTCTTATATAAATAACTATGAGAAACAATATTATTCTTAAGAAACATTATCACAATTAGGATCTGATAAAATGAAACTCTACTTTATGGAAATGAGGTAAATGTTACAAAAACATTTAATCCGATTCTTAAGGTTGTGACATTCAGAGACAAAAAAATAGTAACAATAAGGTTCTAAGAAATATGATAATAGGATTCTATTTTTTATGAAAATGGGAGACTGATTTCTATGAAAATTAGAGTATGCTTTCTCAAAAAATCAATGTCTAATTTCTGAGAGAATCAGAGTCTTATTTTTAAGAGAATCATAATAAAAATTATAGAGAAATTAGATTATGAATTCTTGAGAAATAGGATTCTCAATTCTAGATAAATTAGATTCTGAATTCTAGAGAAATCAGATTCTCAATTATATAGAAATTAGATTCTAAATTCTAGAGAAATCAGATTATCAATTCTAGAGAAATCAGACTCACAGTTTTATAGATATTAGATTCACATGAACTGTAAGGTTCAGATTTATAGATAAGGATCTTATTTTTAGATTAAGGAAAATATGGTTATATTTAGTTAGGAAGCCATTAGGTAAGTCATTGAAAACCAAAGGTAATGTAAAGCCCATTTTTAGAGAAAGAAAATTTCCACAAGAAAATGTTTCTTAGAGAAATAGAATTTTCCTTAATAAAATATGTTGGTGATTTCCAAAACATAAACGAACAGAAAAGTCCCAAGAAAACTTATTGACTCAGTAATCACCTCCTTTTTAGAAAGAAAAAACAACTTTTCATAAAATATTTCAAAGGACTAATGTTTTTAATTTTTCAAATTTGAAAGAAATAATTATCTCCCTTTTTTTGCAACTCATGGGGAACATGACTAACTCCCCCTTAGGTTATGAAATCCCTAAGGACTTTATTCTTGTATTTCAAAGAGAAATAAATCCCCCTTACATAGTCATTATATTCCTTTAAATTAATATTCTTTCTAAACATTATTTTATTCCCCTTTGTGATTTTCAAAAAGGAATATTGGGGAAAAAATTGTACCTAAAAGGTTAGGGAACATACCAGACAAAAAAATGAAAAGAAAAAAATTTCATAAATATAAAAAATGCATCTCAAAATATATTACAAAAGAATATAGAATATGGCAACAATTATTCATCCATCTTGATCTCATTCGACATCAAATTTTTCAAAGTGGCCTTCAGCTTCTTCAATTCATTATGATCATCTTGAAAATTATTGAGTATCACTTCTTTATCCTGATATTTTCTTTCAAGATATTTGATTCTCTCTTCCTAGGACAGAACTATTTCACCTTTAGAAATAATCAATTATTCCTATAATTTTTGTTTATCAGCCAATTCTTCCATGACCCCCCCCCCCCCATTCAAATTAAGAGCAGTAGAGTTTAGTTTCCCATTCATATAATTTTCTTCTTATTAGTGTGTATCTTTATCAACCTTATGTTTCTATAAAAAATTGTTTAGAAATTATTTATCTGTTCATCGGATTTATCAAAATCAACCTTTACTGAGTCAGTGAAATCATCAATAAATTTAACATCATCAATGAATATCTGAAACCACATTTTTATTTCATTACATGATATTCCATGAGCACTATAACAAATCTAAAATGTATTTATCTAATCTTAAAGTTTGATAAACTTTTCCATAAGAATGTTTGATGATTATGTCTTCTGATTGACTGATTAATGAATCATTTGACATATGGAATAAATTATGGGAAATAAATTGATGTATTTCACAAGATTCTTGAAAGACTAGACTACAAAATCATATCCTAATAAAAAAGGTTATTCTGAAACATATTATTTTGTTGGTGAGGAAACTTCATTTTTCTCATCTTATTTCTTCTTAGATATACCAATAAAATCCTTCTTTATTTTTGAAAAAAAAATAGGATTTCTAGGTGTATTTATAACAACATTATTTCCATTATTTTTCTTATATATTTTCTTCTCAATATTATGAGTCTCGTGTTCACTATTAGAAAATTTGACTAGTATATCATCATCAACATCATCTTATTTATCAACACCTTTATCAGAAACAATATGATATTTATTGATATCAACTTCATTATCAACCTTTTCATTAATACGTTGAAAAATATTATCATTAATACATTCATAATTTAAAGGGACTTTATTGACCTCATCCTAGGAAACATCATCTTTATGAATAGATTGACCTTCTAAAATTATCTTTGGGAGTAAGTTTGGCAATTTCTTATTGAAAATTTTTCTAAAGGTCTGTCTTTCTCTTCATATTATTCTATCATTCATATCAAATCTTTTCTTTCCTCTTCTTCTTATTCTTCTTATTTTTTGTATTTCTTCTTCATTAAATAACGGTTTTAGAATTAAAATATCATTCTTTCCCTTATCTAGTAATAGAGTCTCAGTTTCAAATGGTGTCGGAGGAATCATGGGTTCTTGAAAGAATAATTCCAGTACATGAACTTGTTCAGAGGCCTTCTTTTTGTCTCTCAGTAAGTAGTGGATAATTTCACCTGCTGACATTTTCTTCTTTAACTTCATTTATTTAGATTCCTTCTCAAGTTCTTCAACTTCTAGGATTTTTTAGGGCTGAGCCTCGACTAGTTCTATCCCGAAAACTACATCATCATTATTCTTATGCTTTTCCACCTCTCTCTATTTGGCTATATCCTCATCTGAAAAGTCCTTTTTCTATTTGAACTTCGGTGGAGAGGATACTGGTTCTACGGTTGGTTCTAGTTCCTGCGGTTCTAGCTCTTTCACATTTCTTTTCTTAGTAGTTGTCTTGGATCATTCTCCAACTTCTCCTTTATTACTGGTAGCTTGGTAATCCTTGTTAGGATGTTTAAACAATTCTCGTGACTTGTCACTGAATCTCATCTACATCCATCTAGTGTTATCACCAATTAACAACATGATCTTAAAGGTTTTGGCCTTTGAATTACAATGGATTTTGAAAGTGTATAGTCATAATATAATGATCTTGGGAAAGATTTTAGGGTACATCATGATTTGAGATTTGATGATGCCATTTATAATGTTTTTTATGGTTAAAATAAATTACATAATGAGGTTTAAATTTCTTACATTCACCAAGAAGTCCATAAAAAAGATTTATCATATCTTTAGAGAGTCATTATCTTCCTTCTCTGGAATCAAAAATCATTACTTCCAAAGGGCTACTAATATTTGGTTTGTTGAAAGATGTGTTATCTTGCAAATCTTCACTCCCTTAAGCCCAAGTCACTAAATATCCTTAATTTTCTCAAAAGAACCTTCATTATCAGGAATCCTATGAGAGAATAATATTTCCTCTTTTTTATAGGTTATATCAAAAATACTTTTAGCCTTCTTTTAAGGTAGTGATTAAGTTTTTCCATAACTCGTAAAGGTAAACATATATTTTCCACATTATTCTTAAAACTGAATGGTATCATCAAACACTGTATCGAAATCAGGATACACCAGATCCTGATTCTTTTCCTTTTCTATATAGAGGCTTTCCCATCCATTCAACTTTATAACTTTTAAAATAAAATATTTAAACATGGAAAATAATTTTGTGTCCACTAAACTTCCCATGAAGATTATCCAATATTTTATTTTTTTATTAGATGGAATCGGAGACTACGAGGAGATCTCAAGGGAAATTTTGAGTTTAGGGAAAAAGATAAAATTGAATGACAAACTTGAAGGGATGTTGGGATTTTAATAAAATACATTGAGAAAATTTATTTGGGATGAAAAGAGGGGGATCACTTTATATATAATTCGCAGTGATGGTTCATCTTCATGGATCAATCCAACAATCAATATTTACTTGATTAGATATGAATATTTATATCAATGATAAAGAAGGATTTATAGGTTTTGAGGTTGTGAGGTTTTAATGAAAAAAAATCAGATTTAATGGAATTGAATCTGACATGGTTTTCTTAAAAAAATATTTAAATACAAAAAAATGAAATTATGATGATATAATTAAAGAAAAACACCTTCCGGATTAATCAGAAAGAATTGTTAGTATTGATAAAGTTCATTTTAGATTTAGTAGGGAAATAAAATTTGTCAGGTTTCGGAAGAAATTTTAGGTTTCAAGAAAAAAAATTTGGTTCCAGAAAAAAAATTAGGAAAGGAATTATAAAATAATAAACATATCTACTCCCTGTATGAAACAAAGCATCTTAATATTTGGAGATAGGTTTCAAAAAAAAGTTAATATGGAGGACTACCTTATGGTTATCATTCCTAACTTTTTTTTAATGTGTTAAAACTTATCAGAGGGTGAATATTTTAAAATATGTCATCAATTTTCTCTGTCATTCTGATAAATTGACATATGATATATCATTAAGTGTGTGATCCCTAAGAAAGTGATGACTTTTATCTATGTGAATTACATTAGAGTGGTGTAAAAGTTTTTTTCTTAGGGAAATAGAACTAGTATTATCACACATTATCTGTGTTTTGGTAAAAATAATTCCATAGTCTATGAGTATGTGTTTCATCCACAACACTTGATCACAACAACTTCCAAATATTACATATTCAGCTTATGCAGTGGAAAATGCTACTGAGTGTTGTTTCTTGCATGAAAAACAAACTAATGAATCTTTTAAGAAATGAAAAGTTCTAGATGTAAATTTCCTATCCATTCTATAACAAAAAAATTTAGCATCCAAAAATCATTTTAAAAAAATCATTTCTAGAAAAATAGAACAGTCATAAATTCATGGTTCCCTTTAAATAGTGAAAAATTATTTTCACTGATTTTAAATGGGATTATTCTAGATTAGATTGGTATCTTGAATATAAAATTTCCATCTAGTTTTTGAGAAATTTTAATACCAGTAAAAAATGTTAACTCACCCATCATACTCATTTCATACTCATATTTCAGGATATTCCCAATGTAACAGCCTGAGATTTTATGAAAAATATTCTTTTTAATTTCATTAATTTCTTTTATTGTATTCTATACCAAAAGGAGCTTGCATAACACGCATCCTTGACTTTCCTTTCATTACACGCAATCGCGACCTTCCTCGATAGCGTGTGTGGTACGCAATAACGAGTTTCACTAAACAACAATATGCTATTAAAATATTATTAAAACTAGCCGTTACGAATAGTAATAACCACTTTTTGAAATTTTGTAAATTTTATTTTTCAAAATGGAATTCATTTTTGGATTCATAATATCGAAATTAGCTTAGGGTGAAATTTTGGTGATTTTCGGATAACTTTCATATTTTGATGAATAGTGAAAAGTACTAAATTTTAATTAAAAACAACTTTTTCAATCAAAATAATTAATAGTGATAAATTATTAATTTGAGTGGTTTTAAAGTATATTTAGAATATATTTTTACAATTTAATACAATTTTGGTCATTGGATGTAATTTCACATTTAAACCAGACATAAAACAAGTGTCAATCTTTTGATAGTTATTATCTCTTAAGAACACACAATTTGTTTTGACGACGGGAATTAATTTTTAAATTAATTAATGCAACTGATATGTTTTGAATTTGGTAAAATAGAAATCATTTTTGAGTACATAATATCAAATATAGCTTAGGCCTAATTTTTGGTATTTTTTTGAAAACTTTCAATTTTTGATGAATAGTGAAACCACTAAGTGGTAGTTAAAAAACTGAATTTTTCATAAAACATAATTTTACCGCTTCTGTGAGTGAAATTTCAAAAATCCGAGAGACACGGTTGATGTCAGTAAGTAAAAAAAATTTCAATGAGATAAAAATAATTTTTTGGTGAATAGTAACTTTTTACTTTTTTTACCGCGGTTAATAGTAAATAGGGTAACTAAGGGTAAATATGATATTACTATTACCCTAACACATGTCCTAATTCTATTGGATAAGTGTAATTCGACCAAAAACAACCTTATGAATATAATATGACCATTTAGGTCCACTTGGATTAGATTATGACATTTAATATTATTTTATTTAATGAATAGTTAAAATAGTTAAAATCAAAGTTTAATAACTAAAACATTTTTAATATAGGGTTATACATAAGATAAATTCGACTATAAATATTCATTAGAAAGATAAAAAGATTTCCTACATAATGATATTTTATTTATAATTTTTAGACATTAAATAAATTAATTCATTTATGACACAACGATGATGCAGTAATTACCCTTTTAAGGAAATGTTAACATAATTGATGTTATAAATGCTCAAATAAATGTCATTTGAGGCTTTTTATGAATTCCACTAATTTTAGAGGTTAGTATGATATATTAGTGTTTATTTAATCAACTTGGTTCGAACATATAACTCTGTTATGACTTTCAAAAAAATCATATATCAAATAGTGTCAAAATTGACACAAAATAGTTTTTAAATCAAATATTATATTATTAATTGTTATTTTATTCCTAAAAATCTAAGGTTCGGCCAAATTACATAGATAAGGATATATATATTAATAATAAACAACTTGGGGTTCTTTTGGCATGTTATAGTAAGTGTATTAACCATATAGTGTAAGAAAACAAAAAGACACAGTAAAAGTTAAATTATTTAACTTAGAGTTAAATCTAATTGATAAGGTTAAAATAATAACCTAAACTTGTCTAAATCCTATTGGTTCATAGGATTTCGACCCATCCCCACTTTACCTTCGAAATAAAACCCTTTGGAACCATTATAAACCGATTTTTACTTTAATATAAAATAATATTTTGAGATATTCCTAAGGTGCCCCTCTCCTCCCTTATAAAAGGGCACCTCCTACCCCTCCTCCTCACACCAATTTGAGCACTCAAGCTCGGCCAAACCCTGCCAAAATCCCTTCTCCACTTCCCTAGAATAATCCTAGAGGTCCTGGTCTTCTTCATAGACCAATATTAGTTCCCTAAGTGGAGGATTCAAAGAGGCGATTAAAAGAAGAGGAGCTTCGGACACGTACAAAGCAAATCGGACCTAAGGTAAGGGAAATATCACAATCTCATTTTTATCTGAGATTGTTTATACTTTAGTATTTACTAGGGTCTATTTTATCATCCACATCCATGTTTCCTCAATATGTAATATTATTTCAATTCACTTACAATTGTTTAAATCCTATTTTACCCTTCGATGAGTTTTTAGTAAAAGATATGAAAGGAATCTTTTGTCGTTTTTCGTACGAGGTACTTTTTTTGACTTTTCTGACAAAAGTACGAGAAGAATGTTTTTTTTAACTTATATGGCATGAATGGATTTTTAAAACATTATTTCCAAGAATCTTCCCTTACAAGTTTTCAAGTTTATTTTTAATCAACTTCTTTTAGTTTAAAATTGTATGACATGTTAAGAAAGGAAAAGTGTTTTTGAAGTAGAAATGATATTTTCCTCAAGAATGAAGTTCAAGTGTTTTATTAAAATTATTTTCCATCTAAGATAATAAAGGGTTCTGTTTTTATCCCTATTATTACATTGATTTGATTATGTTGTGATGGGATTATTTTTATGAATTCCTTTATCTTATATGAATTATTTTATGATTTCACGATGTTTAAGATTCCCATTTTTATTACATGGGTTATGAGATGATGTATGATTTATGATTTTGTGGCACACATAAGAATTGTATAATTATGAGATGGGTGGGACCTATATATCCCTCCAATGCATTGGGTAAAGATTTTATATCTCATGAGATAGACATGGCTGGAACGGTATGTTATACCGGTTCAGTGAAACAGGACTGAAACGAGGGTGACTCGGTTCAGAAAGGGACTTTGTCCACTAAGATAGTCTTGGAAATGAGTCTTGACTAACAATAAATTATTCTCTATGATTATGTGTGTATTCCACAAAGTTTCATGTTTTAAGTTATGATTATTGTGATTACATTTCACTTCCATGATTTATCCTATTTTATGAAATTATGATCTCTTTTGCAGGTTAAGATTTCCAAAATGTTATGTTCTTAGGAATATGATGTGATTGATATTTCTTTTGTTTACCCTTACTGAGCATTTAAGCTCACCCTTTTATGTTTTCTTTTCCCCAGGATATAAAGAAAGGTTTTAGGTAAAAAAAAAGAATATCTTTATGGGAGATGTTGAAGATCTTTCACCATGATTAGAATATTTTATTCCAAGTTTCCAAAGACACTAAACTATTACGATCCTTGTGTGTGTGTTTCTGTTATGTACTATGTATTCCGCAAAAGTAATGTAATGTCCATGTACGTCAGGCTTCGGGTCTCTACAGTTGGTATCAGAGGAAAGGCTTAGTCAACCTTTGGAAACTAGGATGCGAGAACTTTAGTGAGATCCCTAGAGATATTTCTAAGGTATGTCTAGGGATGTCTCTAAGGTTAAGTATACGTATAGGTTATAGTACTAGAATTATGATAACGATCCTATAATTAAACCTAAGATTTTAGATATTGAAGGTACTACCCCTTTATTATGTTGTTTTCCCTATCATGATTTTTGCCTCTCACACTATTCTTTTTGAGTTTTAGACGATGGCTGGAACCTGAGGGAACCGTGTTGATCAATGCAAGGGACAATGAAATGATTGTCCTCCTGAACAAACAAATGTTATGGGAGATGGAGTGCAAAATCTTATTTCTATACTTACACAAGCTATGAATCATTCTGGACTTCCAAATGAGCAGAGAAGGGAACAATATTCTATTGAGTCCTTCATGAGGCAACGTCCACCTTCTTTCAGTGGGTCTTCTGATCCACTTGTTGCTAAAAAATGGATCAGTACCACTGAAAAGATATTTTCAGTTCTTCAATGTTCTGAACATGATAAAGTCATCTTAGCAGTATATCGTTTGGAAGGTGAAGCTGATCAATGGTGGAATCTTATCAAGAATACGAGGCCAAGAGATGAAATTGAGTCCATGGAATGGGACGAGTTCAAGAACTTGTTTTTCAGTAAGTACTTCCCTCGTATTCTTCGAACAAAGATGGAAAAGGAGTTTCTTGAGCTGAAGCAGAAGGATGATGAATCTGTTGGTATATACGAAGAAAATTTTACAAGACTTGCAAGGTATGCATCTGGCATTATCATCCAACCTGAAAGTAAAGTTGATCAATTTTTCAGTGGCTTAAAACCAAGCCTTCGAAGGGCATTAGCTATAAGAGACTTCAGTAGCTATGAAGAAATTGTGCGTTGTGCTATCAAGGTAGAAATGGAAGTTGGTGTTACATATCCATCTCATGGTTTTGACAAGAAATGAAAGATGGAGTTCAAGGAGAAATCTCAGAATAATGGTGAAATGAATATGAATGTTTCCTTATGCACAAAGTGTGGAAAGAAGCATGGTGGAGATTGTCTTAAAGGTACTAGAAAATGTTTTAAGTGTGGAAAAGAAGGTCATCGAGCAGTTGAGTTTCGAAGTAATGGAAAAAGGGTTTCTAATGATGCGAATAAAGCAAACACTGAAGAGAACGCACCACCAACACTTCAATACTTCAAGTGCAATGAAATGGGGCATTATGCTAATAAATGCCCTAATCCAAGGGTTAGTGATGATCGACATGAGCAACCGCTTAATGAAAAGGACAAAGGGAAGTCACATGCGATAACTATTGGCGATGTTGAATATGACAACGATGTGGTGGAATGATTAAGTGTTTATGTAATGGGATTCCAAAATAATGTTGTATCATGGAGTATTGGAATATTTATGTATTGGTCTATTGTGGTTTTCAATAATTTTATGGTACCAGTAACCATGGAAAGTGATTGAGATATTTTTGGAAAAAGAATGATATGCGCATAATGAAGGGAAAATGATAAAATGAAATATTTGACAGTATTCATGAGCTCATGATTGATATAAGGACTAGGTGATATCGTGGTTTGAGTATATAGAATTTTTGGATTTTGGTATGTGGAAAGAGTTAACTTTTGTCCGCATTCATGTTTTCACTAAGGTTCAATGGGTATTCATTCTTCAAGAGAATACATGATTAAGGTATTCACATGTTTGTAATTTGACCAACAAGATATATCTTATGATATATGGGGGATAAATGATGGCATTCACGTGATTGTTCTGTGACATTTCAAGTAATCATTTTCTTTATACTATGAGCTTGGACCGAAGTATTTTAGATAAGCCTAAAGATTAGAATGGATTATGTTGGACATAAGTTAGGATAAAATGTTTTTCGATATTATTGATGGGATGTTATAGTAATATAGCTTTAGAAAAAGGACAACCTGCAGGACGGGCGACGGCCCATCGCGTCGGACAAGGCTGTGGGAATCGAACCCACAACCGAAGTGCGACTGGCCTTTATCGCCTACCACTGGCCTACATGAAGTCCCTGTTTAGTAGAAACTAGTTTTATTATATTAAGCAGTATGATATATAAGTATAAGTCCATTTTAGGAATCATATATGATTAATCTCACTATAGAATGACTTATGTATATTTAATAACTTTTGCTAACCTTTTGTTTGAGACAGATGGAATGACCTGTCATTCTATCACATGATCTTCTAACACTTCACGAATAAAAAATTCAACTTCATTTATTTAAGAGATGAAGTGGAAATTGTTCAAGGCACGAACAATAGTGAGATTGTATCAAAATAAAGTAAGTATTTATTCTAATTCAAATTCTTCAACTTTAGGGAAACGATCTTGAAAACCAAAAATGTTGTCCTAGTTCTCTTATATCTGATTAATCAGATGGTACCTTAGATCGTCACAAATTTATGGATTTGTGATTGTTGGCTTTTCCATAGCCATGTTCTCTACCACCCTCCATCAGAACATGATGGTTAGATTTTTCTTCCATATCCATATTTTCACCTATGTGGAAACCCAGTGATTAGTTTATTTGGGTAACCGTTACGTTTCATACTTTTGTTTTTAAAGATTGGTTTTGGTATTCCTTTTTACGATGTCGGTTTCTATTAAAGAATCTTTCGAATAGTAAACCATTTATAACCCCGACAAATTTCGAGGGAAAAATTCATTTTAAGGGGGGTAGAATGTAACAGCCCGAGATTTTATGAAAAATATTCTTTTTAATTTCATTAATGTATTGTGTTGTACGCTAAACCAAAAGGAGCTTGCACAACACGCATCCTTGACTTGCCTTTCATTACACGCAATCGCGACCTTCCTCGATAGCGTGTGTAGTACGCAATAACGAGTTTCACTAAACAACAATATGCTATTAAAATATTATTAAAACTAGCCGTTACGAATAGTAATAACCACTTTTTGAAATTTTGTAAATTTTATTTTTCAAAATGGAATTCATTTTTTGATTCATAATATCGAAATTAGCTTAGGGTGAAATTTTGGTGATTTTCGGATAACTTTCATATTTTGATGAATAGTGAAAATTACAAAATTTTAATTAAAAACAACTTTTTCAATCCAAATAATTAATAGTGATAAATTATTAATTTGAGTGGTTTTAAAGTATATTTAGAATATATTATTACAATTTAATACAATGTTGGTCATTGGATGTAATTTCACATTTAAACCAGACATAAAGAAGTGTCAATCTTTTGATAGTTATTATCTCTTAAGAACACGCTATTTGTTTTGACGACGGGAATTAATTTTTAAATTAATTAATGCAACTGATATGTTTTGAATTTGGTAAAATAGAAATCATTTTTGAGTACATAATATCAAATATAGCTTAGGCCTAATTTTTGGTATTTTTTTGAAAACTTTCAATTTTTGATGAATAGTGAAACCACTAAGTGGTAGTTAAAAAACTGAATTTTTCATAAAACATAATTTTACCGCTTCTGTGAGTGGAATTTCAAAAATCCGAGAGACACGGTTGATGTCAGTAAGTAAATTTTTTTTCAATGAGATAAAAATAATTTTTTGGTGAATAGTAACTTTTTACTTTTTTTACCGCGGTTAATAGTAAATAGGGTAACTAAGGGTAAATATGATATTACTATTACCCTAACACATGTCCTAATTCTATTGGATAAGTGTAATTCGACCAAAAACAACCTTATGAATATAATATGACCATTTAGGTCCACTTGGATTAGATTATGACATTTAATATTATTTTATTTAATGAATAGTTAAAATAGTTAAAATCAAAGTTTAATAACTAAAACATTTTTAATATGGGGTTATACATAAGATAAATTCGACTATAAATATTTATTATAAATATAAAAATATTTCCTACATAATGATATTTTATTTATAATTTTTAGACATTAAATTAATTAATTCATTTATGACACAATGATGATGCAGTAATTACCCTTTTAAGGAAATGTTAACATAATTGATGTTATAAATGCTCAAATAAATGTAATTTGAGGCTTTTCATGAATTCCACTAATTTTCGAGGTTACTATGATATATTATTGTTGATTTAATCAACTTGGATCGAACATATAACTCTGTTATGACTTTCACAAAAATCATATATCAAATAGTGTCAAAATTGACACAAAATAGTTTTTAAATCAAATATTATATTATTAATTGTTATTTTATTCCTAAAAATCTAAGGTTCGGCCAAATGACTTAGATAAGGATATATATATTAATAATAAACAACTTGGGGTTCGTTTGGCATGTTATAGTAAGTGTATTAACCATATAGTGTAAGAAAACAAAAAGACACGGTAAAAGTTAAATTATTTAACTTAGAGTTAAATCTAATTGATAAGGTTAAAATAATAACCTAAACTTGTCTAAATCCTATTGGTTCATAGGATGTCGACCCATTCCCACTTTACCTTCGAAATAAGACCCTTTGGAACCATTATAAACCGATTTTTACTTTAATATGAAATAATATTTTGAGATATTCCTAAGGTGCCCATCTCCTCCCTTATAAAAGGGCACCTCCTACCCCTCCTCCTCACACCAATTTGAGCACTCAAGCTCGGCCAAACCCTGCCAAAATCCCTTCTCCACTTCCCTAGAATAATCCTAGAGGTCCTGGTCTTCTTCAAAGACCAATCTTAGTTCCCTAAGTGGAGGATTCAAAGAAGCGTTTAAAAGAAGAGGAGCTTCAGACACGTACAAAGCAAATCGGACCTAAGGTAAGGGAAATATCACAATCTCATTTTTATCCGAGATTGTTTATAATTTAGTATTTACTGGGGTGTATTTTATCATCCACATCCATGTTTCCTCAATATTTAATATTATTTCTATTCACTTACAATTGATTAAATCCTATTTTACCCTTCGGTGAGTTTTTAGTAAAAGATGTGAAAGGAATCTTTTGTCATTTTTCGTACGGGGTATTTTTTTTGACTTTTCCGACAAAAGTACGAGAAGAATGTTTTTTTTAACTTATACGGAATGAATGGATTTTTAAAACATTATTTCCAAGAAGCTTCCCTTACAAGTTTTCAAGTTTATTTTTAATCAACTTCTTTTAGTTTAAAATTGTATGACATGTTAAGAAAGGAAAAGTGTTTTTGAAGTAGAAAGGATATTTTCCTCAAGAATGATGTTCAAGTGTTTTATTAAAAGTATTTTCCATCTAAGATAATAAAGGGTTCTGTTTTTATCCCTATTATTACATTGATTTGATTATGTTGTGATGGGATTATTTTTATGAATTCCTTTATCTTATATGAATTGTTTTATGATGTCACGATGTTTAAGATTCCCATTTTTATTACATGGGTTATGAGATGATGTATGATTTATGATTTTGTGGAACACGTAAGAATGGTATCATTATTAGATGGGTGGGAACTATATATCCCTCCAATTCATTGGGTAAAGATTTTATATCTCATGAGATAGACATGGCTGGAACGGTAGGTTATACCGGTTCAGTGAAACAGGCCTGAAACGAGGGTGACTCGGTTCAGAAAGGGACTTTGTCCACTAAGATAGTCTTGGAAATGAGTCTTGACTAACAAGAAATGATTCTCTATGATTATGTGTGTATGCCACAAATTTTCATGTTTTAAGTTATGATTATTGTGATTATATTTCACTGCCATGATTTATCTCATGTTATGAAATTATGCTCTCTTTTGCAAGTTAAGATTTCCAAAATGTTATGTTCTTATGAATATGATGTGATTGATATTTCTTTTGTTTACCCTTACTGAGCATTTGAGCTCACCCTTTTATGTTTTCTTTTACCCAGGATATAAAGAAAGGTTTTAGGTAAAAAAAGAAGATCTTTATGGGAGATGTTGAAGATCTTTCACCACGATTAGAAGATTTTATTCCATGTTTCCAAAGAAACTAAACTATTACGATCCTTGTGTGTGTGTTTTTGTTATATACTAAGTATTCCGTAAAATTAATGTAATGTCCATGTACGTCAGGATTTGGGTCTCTACACCCAAACTAATTAGTTAAGGATTACTTAGATGATCTGGATATAATGTCATCAACATAAATTTGAACACTTAAATAATTTTTCTTATCAATTTTTATAAAAACGATTGGATCAATAGTTCCCCAAACATAATTTTTTTGTAAAAAATCATATAAGTTTTTCATACCATGCAATGGGGACTTTTTTAGGTCAATATAATGCTTTGGTGAGTTTTTAAACATGTTTATGATTTTTTGTGTCTTAAAAATTAGGAGGATTTTTAACATAAACTTCATATTGAACATATCCATTAAGAAAAATTACACATTATGTCCATTCAAAAATGACCGAAATAGAAAAATGCTGCAAAGGCTAGTAAAATTTGAATAGATTCATGTATAACTACCAGCGAGTAGGTTTCTTCATAGTCTTTTACTTCTTATGGATTGTAGCCTTTAACAACTAATCATTATTTATTTCTAACTATGATTCCATTTTCATCACATTTATTTATTAAGACCCACTTTACTCTAATTACATAAGTTTCTTTAGGTCCTTTAACCATGGTCTAGACTTTATTCCTTTATAATTCATTTAGTTCATCTGGCATAGCCTTAATCCAATCATAATCACTTAAAACTTGATCACTACTTTTATGTTCTAATTAGAAAATAAATTCTAGATTATCTACTTCATTCCATAGAGAACATATTGTCCTTAAAGTTAAATTTACATCACCAATGATACTATCACTAAGATGAATCTTGATAAACCTCTGATTTGGGTTTTGTAAAACATGTTAATCAACATATGGTAAAAAATATTCTGTGGGTAAATACTTCATGAACATTTTCTTGAGTATTTTCCTGACTAGAAGAATCATCCAAAAAAGTTTGATAATCTATTTTTGAAAACACATCTGATGATGTAGGCTGATGTAGTTTAAAAGAAAAAGGATCAGTATCATCAAACTTAAGATGTACTATTTCTTCAACAATGGAAGAATTTTAATTAAAAACTATATAAGCCAATGAAGTAGTGGAATAAACTATGAGTATTCCTTCATCATAATTGGGTGGGAATTTAATTATGTTATCATTAGTATTCAAGATGAATACTTCGCATCCAAATACTTTGAAATATGAAAAATTAGGTTTTTAACTAGTCCACAACTCATAAGGTATTTTATTAATAAAATGTCTGTTTAAAACTTGATTTATGTTATAAAAAGAAGTAATAACAGATTCAGCCCAAATTTGTTTAACAATATAGTATTCACTCAAAATCGTTCTTGTTATCTCTTGAAGAATAAAGTTTCTTCTTCAAAAAACACCATTTTTTTAAGGTGTTCTTGGATCTAAGAAGCTATGAGTAATTCCTTTATTACTAAAAAATGCTTCAAAATTAGAATTTTCAAATTCTCCCCCTTGATCACTACGAATAGTTATTAGTGGAATGTTTTTCTCATTTTTAAATTTGGATGAAAAATATTTGAAATAATAAATGGATTTATATTTATTTTCTATAAAATAGACCCATGTAAATCTAGTATAATCATCAACTAAATCAAATACATGGTATTTGCCTCCAATACTTCAAGTTTGTGTTAGTACGAAAAGATCTATATGAGCTATATATAATTCATATGAAGTTGAAACTTCACTAATTGATTTAATGATTGATTTATGGTTCTTTCCATATTTATATGGATCAAAGAATTTTGATGAATCAAATCTAAGATCTGGTAGATCCTTAAAAAGTATTTTCTTAGATAGTTTACATAAGTTCTGAATGTTACAGCATTCTAGTCTTCTATTCCATAACAAAGATTGATCTTCCATTTCACTAAGTAAAGGTAATTCTTGGTTCTTAAGGTCTCCTATGTTATGTGTATAAACATACTCATGCCTACAGGAATAGCGAATAAACTCTTACTTGAATTATTTTCTAGGAATTTATCATTCCTAAAATTAATTAGTAACCTTCATCACATAATTTTATTATTATTATAAGGTTTTTGTTAATACCTTTAACAAATAAAACATTTTAAATTAATTCCCTTACAAGAAGAACAATATTTTATATTTCTCCTTGAGCATTATCTCCGAAAGATACTTTCCCACAGTTTATCTAAATAATATTTTCAAAGAATTATTTGTTACTAGTCATGTTCTGGGAACATCCACTCTCAATGTATCATGTATTGTTTTTGGAACTTCCTCTATTTTCCAAAAAATAACATAGTTATACTTTCAGAATCCAAATTTTCTTTAATCCAGAAATGTTATAAAATAAAATCTTAGGAATCCCTATTTTCATAAAAAAATGGGATTTATTAAAACCTATGGATTTGGTTTTATTAAAATAAAAAAATTTCTCCCAATGTCCACCACATCGAGACTTAGTTTGAAAGGAGATCTTTTGTGGTAAAAAATAGTTGTGCCAAAAAAATGGTTTTGAATGAGAATAATCAAATATAGAATTATTCCTTAGGGGACGATGTTTTGAATATATTTTATCAAAACCATCCTTTCCATGAGTATAATATGACAAAATGTTCGTTAAGGAAAATATTTTAGAGTTTAGTATAATGACTAAATTCTTATCCTCAAAGTCATTAGTCTTACAAGTTGAGTTTTTCTCTAAATCATTTTCCATGAAAATAAAATTTTCAAGATCCTTAGAAATTTTATCCTTTTCAAAATTTACTTCCTTATGGTTTTTTGAATCATTTTCAAAATCAAAGGTTTTTTTATCATGATATTTTAAAAGATCTGATACTTATTTTGATAAAAATATAGATTCTAGAATGTGCCTTATCAGGTTTCTTGTTGATCTTACTATTTTCATTCTCAAGTAACATAGAAAAACTAGAAACATCTTCAAAAGAAGGTAAAGTATTATCTTCAAATAAGGACGATTATTTCTCCAATGATTCATAATATTCTTCATTAGGATAATTATCACTTAAGTAAATATTGGTTAAAGATTAAGTAGTGTTTACCATATCCATGACACATTGATTTTCTGTAGAAATTCTAGATATAAGACAAATATTATTCTATCCATAAGATTCGGTATCTAAATATTCATTTGAATAATCACCACCACCGGCACTCCAGGTTTCATTATCATTATGTACATTCTTTGACTTAGACTTGTAGTAATTATTCTTGTTTCATTCTGAATTTCCATCCTTTCTTTGTTTCCTTTTGAGCATAGGATAGTCTGGTCTCATATGACCTCCCCTCTTGAATTCATAAAATGTAACTTATGAACCTTTGTTATCTATTGTGTATTTATTCTTGTATCTATAAGAGTTGGTTTCCTAGAACCAACTGGTTGTACTTTGATTAAATGGATATTTAATGTATATAAATATTAAAAAAATTATTGCATATTGTTCATTATTCTGAAAGACTATAATTCAATAATGTGTTATAGTATTGGTTGCATTGATAAGGTTATGGCAGTTCCCCACTATGATCAGAACCTTGAAATTCTATAAAAATATTCTTAAATATAGTTCTACGGTTGGATGACATACTATGAAGGGACACATAGAATGCAGGCCGTCAGGTGCGAGTACTTGTAAGAGGATGAGACTTTATCTCATGAATTTATCACTTGGTAATCTCCAAGACAATATATTATGAGAACAGACTCACCAGTAGGAATTCCTCATGTTTTGGTTTCATCATGTATTTCTATTTTCGAGCATGTGTAATGATCCTTAGAAATTAATATTATCATTAACACATGTCACGACTTGAGAACATTGTTTTACTGAAGAAATCTATCACACAGACAATTGGTGGGAAGTAGGTTACGATGGGTTCATCATGAGTGACATAATATTAATGGAGAATTCTGTGAAATATATTTTCCTTCCATTAATGGATGTTGATATCTTGGCCCTTTGATTGATGTAAAACTGTCACATGAAATTCCCTTGATATGGTGTAATGATGAGTTTATTTCAGGTAGTCAAAGAATGATGTATCAAAAATATAGGTTGATGACACCATCATGAAACCTACTAGATGAGATATTAGGAAAATGAGATTATATTACATAGCGATCATTCATATGTTGATGTCATTATTGCCACTTTACATTCTTTCTCTTAGGTGCCTGACCCATTTCAAGATCGTACTCCTGGACTTTAGGCACGTCCGCCTAATGCCAACGAGAAAGAATACCAGAGGGTCACACAAAAAGTGTTTTTGGTGGTCTCAGTTAAATTCTATTTGATTTTAACTAATGAAATAAATATTATTATCAATATCGTGGAATAATTTTATTCAAGTTAAGACGTTCTCCACAATTAAATTAAATATATTTATTTATTTTATTGATCATTTAATAAATATTTAATTACTTGTTTGTAAATAAAATATTTATTTAAGAGAATAAAATATTTTTTTATTTATTTAGGTGTTCAATAAATGGAAGTGGAGTTCGAGGGGACCAAGGCTGTTCCGATAGTAAAATAATTATTTTCAATACGGTAAATAATTATTAGTTGGAATAAGTGAAAATAATAATGACACTACTATTATTTTGTGATGCAGAATTTTATTCATAATTCAGTTTTGAGAAAGTTGGCACACCATAAATAATGACGCGATATTATTATTTTGAGCATGGGTTTTCTCTACGTTCATGAATTTATTTAATTGTTGTTATTAAAATAAATATTGTAACTGAAGTTCCAAGCATATAAATAAACAATTACAACTATTGTTCCATAGTGAACACACCGCACGCTTGGTGAATAGAGAATTGTTGAGAAAAACAATTTCTCTCTCAAATCCTCTTCCCGACCCTCACAATAATGAGAGAAATTATTCAAGGCTGAAGAACAAGTAATCAAGAATGACTAACATAAGACACTCACTTCACCGCGCTAGATCCCGGAGAATGAGCAGTTTTGATCAGAGTTCATCAGAACACGAATGGATCACCGCTAGAGGGGTTCTAGTTTGGATCCTAACAAGTGCAACGAGATAATATGAAAGGTTCATTACTGATGATCAACATCATCATCGAAGAAAATACCGAAGATGCAGGTATTCTTTTTCATTATGAAATTAATTAAATTAATTATAACCATGATGTGAAAGATCCTTTCTAAACGATTTGTGCCACTTCCTTCATTATCTAAATCACTGATTCTATTCTGTGGATAATGAAATTCATCATTGTATTGATCCCGGAATGATCATTTATATGTTGGAAAAAATAGTTCTTGGTATCCTATTAGTATGATTTGGTAGTGGTTCTGTTTGTTGACAAAGCGAGATGATCGCAAATGGGAATGGTTAGTGTTTTCCAAAGATAGGTTTTTAAGGTGGCGCAGTTTCCCATTGTTTGCAAAATTTTGGGACCTCAAAATCGGGAATTTTTATGAATAATGGAGATTCAGAAAAGGAAGTTTAATGAGGAGCCCCACACATGGATCGCGTACCATGTCCAGGAAGGGTACGCGGTCACGTACCAGGCAACGAGAATGGTACACGGATGAGGTTCGCAAAACCGAAAGTGGTTCTTAGTGGATGGAGGTGAGGTATGCAGATGGGATGAAGTCGAAGGAGGAGGTTGATTGCGTAGGAGAAAAGGCGGTATGCAGAGCGTGTAGGAAAATGGTTCGTGAATGGATTTCAGTTCATAGTGGCTGAATATTCAGTATGCGGTGGGGGCTATATCGAATCAAGATTTGGTAAATCTTGATTTGGTTTATTAAGAGGATATCTTTGCCTATATAAGAATAATTAGCCCCACCGATTACTATGGTGATGGAACATCATTAGAAAACATATTTTTCTCTGGGATTTTGGAAAAGTCCGAAGTATGTTCGCAAAGGACTAAGTGGTTCACAAAGGATGAAGTGGTTTGCGCAGAAGGATTTCCGCCAATTGTGTTTTCAGGTTTTCTTAACCCTCAATGGAAGTTTGGTATATATAAGTGGAATTATGGAACACATATGAAATTGGCACGGTACACAGAGGAGGAATCTCTGGTACATGAGAGGGAGAATTCCGTGAGTAGTACACAGAGGGGGGATTCCATTATGTGGAAGCGAAGGCATTCCGCGAATATATAACTATTCATAGACATGATAGATTTCGCAAAGGAGCTTTGTGAAGTTGGTATGCGGTTTCTTTATGCAATAGAGAAGGAAGATTAAATCCACAGACAGAGTAGGTTCACAGAATAGGAAGCCAATGGATAGAGGAGGTTCACGGAAGAAGCAGTCTTCAGATAGAGGAGGTTTGCAGAATATGCAGTAGTACGCAGAGAAGGTCGCCTTCATACCAAACTCGCTACATAGTATGTGATGGAAAAGGTGGTTCACGATTTTCTAAAGGAAACTTGAAAAGGATTCAATTCAGTTTTTGAATGTATTTTCCAGTTCCTAACAAAACTCGGGAAGGTGTAATTCATCTGCAGGTGAAAGCATAACTTGAACATAGCATCTGACTATAGGTGAGGATGCATGAATTAAGGAAAATGAAGGGACGTACATGTCTGTAAACTGTGATTGAACTAAAAGTCTATAAACTGTGAGTGCATTCGTTCCCAAGAGTAGTGAGCGAAGGAAGAGGAAGATGGTGACCCTTTACACCAGCAGTGTGCAAGATAAATAGGCATAGGGAGCGACCATTGGTAATGTAGTGAGAAGACCCTAAACCTCATAAAGGTAGTGAAATTGTGCATACCAGATCTAGACCGAAAATTGTACACATTATTGGTAGTGATCCTTAGTGAATTTGATACATTGGTGCATTGCCCTTGTACACTCCTTGTATGTATCCCAGTGAGGGTGAACCAATTAAAAATCATTGTCTCTCGTTCATGATTTTATTTATGTTCATATATTGCTACGGGGGGGAGAGATAATTGAGTTTTTTCTAACAACGAAAAAAGATCTGAACGAGAGAAAGTTTTAATCTATCATACCCAGATTCACTCCCAGGGTATTTGACCTAGTGGATCTAACAATTGGTATCAGAGTGAAGGTTTCTTTTATCATATTTTTTCTCTCTGACATGGTTCAGACGATTATCATAGGTAAAGATTCAGTATTCTATTATCTTGGTCTGCCATGGAAAAAGTTATAACCTCAAAGAAGAAGAAGAAGTCAGGTGATATCCATTAGTGTTGAAGTGTCTATGGAGATAGTGTGATTTAGTTAAATGAATCAGGTAGTGAACAGAATGATTATTTGGATAAAACATATAGTGAAAATACTCACTCATTCAATGATGATGAAGGAATAAGAAATAAACCTGATATTCCAAGTGATGTTGGAACTACTGATAAAGAAGAAACTCCTAAAAAGAGAAAAGTGAATTTTTTCCACAAAATAAAGGAATTGGATCAGAAATCGGATGAAGAGATTAAATCTAATGATATTTGGATCCAAGCATTGTAAATTGAGGTTAACAAACTAAGAGGATTAAACCAAAGGCTTATTGATGTGGTCACAGATCTGAGGGAGAAGAATGATTCTCAATATGAAGAAATGAAAAATATATCTTCAAATAGAGAAAAAAAAGATGACGACAAGGGATAGAATCAGAAGTCAGATGAAATTCACAATCTGAAATCCAGAAATGTATATCTTGCTACTCAAATATATAAACTCATTCAGGAGAATCAAAAGCTACCATAAGAGAATAAATCCTGATCTGATTCTATTGCTGAAGAAAAATTGAAAATAAAGAAGCACTGTGATATGGTAGAAAATCTCAAACGAGAATGGGAATATGAGATGAGTAGCGGGAAGAATCTACAAAGTGAACCCAATGCTCAACTTGAATCAAGATATATGAAGATTCATCAACTGGATGAGGAGATAGAATTATACAAGAATGAAATTGATAAATAAAAAGACAAAGGAAAGCCTAATTTGAAGGATTCACTTCACTTACTATTTGATTGTCCTTCGGCGGATGATGATAAAATGAAAATAAAGTATTCTATTTATTAGGAGAAGAAAAAACATATTGTCTCATCACAAAGACCACATAGTATGGGAAATTTGGGAATTGGATATGATGATCCCCCTCCCATGAAACATGGGAAAAGTGCCTGGAAGAGTTCTAGAGAAAAGAAAAACATTTTAGGTGCTGGCAATAGACCTAAAAAGTCTATTACAGGAAGTAATGATAGCATATGCTATTTCTGTGGGATTCATGGTCATACATAAAGCTTTAGTTTAGAGGATAAGGAATAAATTTCATACTATGGGGATATGAATGTTACTAAATCTGAGAATAAGAAGATGCTTTATGAAAAGTCTGAAAGGAACACCTCTCATAAGAAATAATTCATCAGATGCTATTACTGTGGATGATTGGGACTCACTATGAGAATGTGTTCGGAATCTCAGGAGCTCAATATTAGAAGAAGAGCTCAAGTTGCATCAACATCTTGGCAGGGAAAAGATGAAATGTGTTATCCCTTTGATGGAAGATGTTTTTTATGCTCTGATTAGGGGTATTTGGAAAGATATTTCGGTAAGAAGAAAGAGAGAAAGGTAATGGGACTCGAAAAGAGATTCTCAACCCCAGTGATGCATAATGAGAAATACTACTCCGGATGTCAAAGTGGAAAGTTAAGAAATAGGATTATATCCTCATGGGAAATTCATGGAGTTGAACTAAAGGCATATAAATAACCTCCTCTGTTACACTCATAACAACTCTCTTTGAAATAAATGTCACTACTGGGAAACAAGGTTATACCAATGGTTTAAAACCGTTGGTATAGGCTGGAAAACCATTGGTATAGCCTATACCAACCGTTTTCCAAACCATAGGGTAGTAATCCATGAGGAAAGCCCTATAACAATGGTTTGATCTAATCCATTGGTATATCCCACTGTATTTATTGATATACCAACGGTTGTAGGATAAATGTTTGTATAATATTTTTACCAATGGTTACCAGAAACCGTTGGTATATTTTAAATTTTTTAATTTCTCTCAATGTATACTAATGGTTTAAAACCGTTTGTATTGTGTTTTCTCAGAACTATTATACCAACGGTTTAAAACCATTGGTATTGTGTTTTTCCAGAACTCTTATACCAACGGTTTAAAACCGTTGGTATTGTGTTTTTTCAGAACTCTTATACCAACAGTTTAAAACCGTTGGTATTGTGTTTTTCCAGAACTGCAACACTGCAGCCCTCCAGTATCCCCTCCACTATACACCTGCATAAAAAATATCACAAAAACCACATATAGACTTAAAACAATATAAAAACACCTCAAATTGCACAAAAAACACATACAACCATCAAACTCTTCCAACCATGTCATGTACTACAATACCTTATTTCAATGTTCATATGACAACGATCATCCATTAGTAATTCACCTCACCACTGCACAACCCCCCAACCAGCATAGCCCCCCCCCCCCCCCCCCCCGCACCTCCCCATCAAATTCTAATAAGCAGAATAGTCTGAGAAATACCTATTAGAGTTGAATAAGAGTTTGAAATAGGCTCAAATCCCAATTTTTTTTTATGATCCTAGATTTGGGTATGTAATGATTTGTGATGAATTTTGCGTTGAACATTTATTTTTTAAAATATATGGTGACATTTTATTTTCTTATGAGTCTCCTCACTTATGACCCCATGAGTGAAACTACCCAACACATGAAAAATAGTTTGCGACTATCGTTGATGAGTGTAAATTTTATTTGTATTCACTTAAAATGATGTCCTTTTGAAACAAAAGAGAGACTTTGAGTGGTTCCTTCCACAACGCACCTTAGATTGAGGCGGGGTTGACTTGTACACATCAAAAATGACCCATGGATCGTTTTCCTAATGTATCAACACAATCCGAAGGTGTTTGTTTGGTTTTATGTATGTCGGTTTTTTATACTTAAAAGCGTATCAATTTTAAACAAAACAAATACACTTTGACTGGTACCATCCACAACGTGCCTCGGATTGAGGCGGGGTTGACTCGTACACATCAAAAATGACCCATGGATCCTGTTCCTAAAGTATCAACAGAATTAGAATGTGTTTGGTCCATTTTCTGTATGTCGGTTGTTGTTTTCACTTAAAATGTTGTCCATTTCAAAGAAAAGTGAGACACATTGAGTGTTGTCGGCCACACCGCGCCTCTGATTGAGGCGGGGTTGACTCATACATGTCAAAAATGACCCATGGATCATTTTACTAATTTTTCAATAGAATCCGAATTCATTTGGTCGGTTTTCCGTATGTCAGTTGTTGTTTTCACTTAAAATGATGTCCATTTAAAAAAAAAGAGACATTTTGAGTGGTGTCGGCCACACCATGCCTCGGATTGAGGCGGGGTTGACTCGTACATGTCACAAATGACCCATGGATCACTGTCATAAAATATCAACACAATCTGAATGTGTTTGGTCGGTTTTAAGTATGCTAGTTGTTGTTTTCGCTTAAAATCTTATCCATTCCAAACAAAAGAGAAACACTTTGAGTGGTGTCGGCCACACTGGCCCTCGGATTGAGGCGGGGTTGACTCGTACACGTCACATATGACCCATAAATCGTTTTCCTAATGTTTCAACAGAATATGAATGCCTTTGGTCCATTTTCTTGTATGTCAGTTGTTGTATTCAATTAAAATGAGGTCTTTTTGAAACAAAAGAGAGACAATTTGAGTGGTGTCGGCCACATTGCGCTTCATATTGAGGATGGGTTGACTCTTACATGTCAAAAATGACCCATGGATCGTTTTCCTAAAGTATCAACACAATAAGAATATTTTCTGTCAGTTTTCCATATGTCGATTGTTTTTAATTAAAAGCATATCCATTTTAAACAAAAGAAAGACACTTTGAGTGGTACCGGCCACACCGGCCCTCAGATTGAGGTGAGGTTGACTTTTACATGTCAGATATGACCCATGGATTTTGGTCCTAATGTTTCAATAGAATCCGAATGCATTTGGTCAGTTTTCCGTATGCCAGTTGTTGTTTTCACATAACATCATGTCCATTTCAAATAAAAGTGAGACACTTCGAGTGATACCGGCCACACCGTGCCTCGGATTGAGTCGGGGTTGACTTTTACATGTCACATATGACCCATGGATATTTTTCCTAAAGTTTAAACATTATTTTAATGCCTTTGGTTGGTTTCCCGTATTTTCAGTGTTTGTATTCACTTAAAATGATGTCCTTTTGAAACAAAAGAGAGACACTTTGAGCGGTGCCGACCACACCGCACCTCAGATTGAGGCGGGGTTGACTCTTACATGTCACAAATGACCCATGAATCATTTTCCTAAAATATCAACACAATCCGAATGCGTTTGGTTGGTTTTAAGTATGCCAGTTGTTGTTTTCATTTAAAATCTTGTCCATTTCAAACAAAAGAGAAACACTTTGAGTGGTTCCGGCCACACCGGCCCTTGGATTGAGTTGGGGTTGACTCTTACACATCACATATGACCCATTCATCATTTTCCTAAAGTTTCAATAGAATCTGAATGTATTTGGTTGGTTTTCCATATGTCATTTGTTGTATTCACTTAAAATGATGTCCTTTTGAAACAAAAGAGAGACACTTTGAGTGGTTCTGGCCACACCCCACCTCGGATTGAGGCAAGGTTGACTCTGACATTTTACAAATGACCCATGGATCATTTTTCAAAAGTATAAACACAATCAAGTGGTTTTTGGTCTATTTTATGTTTTCCGGTTTTTTTTACTTAAAAGCGTATCCATTTTAAACAAGAGAAATACACTTTTAGTGGTACCGGCCACACTGTGACTTAGATTTTGGTGGGGTTGACTCATACACATCACAAATGAACCATGGATACTTTTACTAATGTATCAACAAAATTAGAATGAGTTTGGTTGGTTTTTGGTATGCCAATTGTTGTTTTCACTTAAAATGTTGTCCATTTCAAAGAAAAGTGAGACACTTTGAGTGGTGTTGGCCACACCATGGCTTGGATTGAGGCGAGGTTGACTCATACACGTCAAAAATGACCAATGGATCCTTCTGTTGCAGTATCAATACAATAAGAATGTGTTTGGTAAGTTTTCTATATTTTAGTTGTTGTTTTCACTTAAAATATTGTCCATTTCAAATATAAGTGAGACATTTTGAGTGGTTTCGGCCACACTATCCCTCAGATTGAAGCAGGGTTGACTCTTACACATCACAGATGTCCCATGGATCGTTTTCCTAATCTTTCAACAGAACTCGAATGTGTTTGGTCAGTTTTCTGTATGCCAGTTATTGTTTTCACTTAAAATCATGTCCATTTCAAATAAAAGTGAGACACTTTGAGTGATACCGGCCACACCATGGCTCAGATTGAGGCGGAGTTGACTAATACATGTCACATATGACCCATGGATCCTTTTCCTAAAGTATCAATAGAATCTTAATGTTTTTGTTCAGATTTCTATATGCTAGTTGTTGTTTTCACTTTAAATTTTGTCCATTTAAATGAAAAGTGAGACAGTTTGAGTGGTGTCGGCCACACCACACCTCGGATTGAGACGAGGTTGACTAGTACACATCAAAAATGACCCATTGATCGTTGTGTTTCATTCTCAACACAATACAAATGTGTTTGGTCGGTTTTCCGTATGTCAGTTGTTGTTTTCACTTAAAATCCTATCCATTTAAAATAAAAGTGAGACATTTCGAGTGGCGTCGGAAACACTGGCCCTCGGATTGAGGCGAGGTTGACTTATACATGTCACATATGACCCATGTATCGTTGTACTAAATTTTAAACAGAATCCGAATGTGTTTGGTCAGTTTTCTGTATGCCAGTTGTTGTTTTCACTTAAAATCATGTCCATTTCAAATAAAAGTGAGACACTTTGAGTGATACCAGCAAAACCAGGCCTCGGATTGAGGCGGGGTTGACTCGTACATGTCACATATAACCCATGGATCCTTTTCATAATTTATCAAAGAAATATGAATGTGTTTGGTCAGTTTTCTGTATGCTAGTTGTTGATTTCACTTAAAATGTTGTCCATTTCAGAGAAAAGTGAGACACTTTGAGTGGTGTCGGTCACACCGTGCCTCAGATTGAGACGAGGTTTACTCTTAAACATCAAAAATGACCCATTGATCATTGTGTTGCAGTATCAACACAATACAAATGCGTTTGGTTGGTTTTCCGTATGCTAGTTGTTGTATTCACATAAAACGATGTCCTTTTGAAACAAAAGAGAGACACTTTGAGTGGTGTCGGCCACACCGCACCTCGGATTGAGGCGGGGTTGAATCGTACATGTCAAAAATGATCCATTGATCATTTTCCTAAAGTATCAACACAATAAGAATGTTTTTGGTTGGTTTTTCATTTTCCGATTGTTTTTACTTAAAAGCGTATCCATTTTAATTAAAAGAAAGAAAATTTGAGTGGTACCAGCCACACCGTAACTCAGATTGAGGTGGAGTTGAATCATACACATCAAAAATTACCCATGGATACTTGTCCTAAATTATCAACTGAATATGAATGAGTTTGGTCAGTTTTCTGTATGCCAATTGTTGTTTTCACTTAAAATGTTGTCCATTTCAAAGAAAAGTGAGACACTTTGAGTGGTGTCGGCCACAACGCACCTCGGATTGAGGTAAGGTTGACTCGTAAATGTCCAAAATGACCCATGGATCGTCTTTTTTCAGTATCAACACAATAAAAAGGCATTTGGTCGGTTTTTCGTATGTTAGTTACTGTTTTCACTTAAAATCATGTCCATCTCAAATAAAAGCGAGACATTTCGAGTGGTGACGGTCACACCGGCCATCGGATTGAGGCAGGGTTGACTCGTACACGTCACATATGACCCATGGATCATTTTCCTAATGTTTCGACAGAATCCAAATGTGTTTGCTCAGTTTTACGTATGCTAGTTGTTGTTTTCACTTAAAATCCTGTCCATTTCAAATAAAACTGAGACACTTCGAGTGATACCGGCCAAAACATGCCTCAGATTGAGGTGGGGTTGACTCTTACACATCACATATGACCCATGGATACTTTTACAAAATTATCAACAGAATCCGAATGCATTTGGTTGGTTTTCTGTATGCTAGTTGTTGTATTCACTTAAAATGATGTCCATTTCAAAGAAAAGTTAGACACTTTGATTGGTGTCAGCCACACCGCGCCTCGGATTGAGATGAGGTCAACTCGTAAACATCAAAAATGATCCATTTATCATTGTCCGGGGTCTAGGGAGGAGGGTGGGGTCTGTCTGGGGGGCTGTTCGGGGGGCTGTCCGGGGTCCAGGGAGGAGGCTGGGGGGTTGTCCGTGGGGCTATTAGGGGGGCTGTGTGGGGTCTAGGGAGGAGGGTGGGGGGGGCTATCTGGGGGTTGTTTAGGGGTTTTCCGAGGTCCAGGAAGGATGGTGGGGGATGTCTGGGGGCTGTCCGGGGGGTGTTTGGGGGGCTTTCTGGGGTCCAGGGAGGAGGGGGCTGTTGGAGGGGATGTCTGGGGGCTGTCTGGGGGGATGTTCGGTGGGTTGTCTAGGGTCGAGGGAGGAGGGTTGGGGGGGCTGTCCGGGGGGATGTCTGGGATCCAGGGAGGAGGGGGGGTTGTCCGGGGGGTTGTTCGGGGTCCAGGGCAGAGGGTGGGGGCTGTCAGGGGGGCTGTTCAGGGGGGTGTCCAGGGTGCAGGGAAGAGCGTGGGGGGGGGGGGCTTTCTGGGGTCCAGGGAGGAAGGTGGGGGTCCAGCACCTACTTATGCTTTATGAACCAATCAATTAAAGTGAAAGAAAATCCTCACAATAACCCATAAAATCTCATATAGAATCAGTCACCTCCAAACCATAATAACATCATTCGGCTTCCATATTTGGTCAAAAATAAAGAGTTATACTGAATTCAAAAATATCCATACAAGAGTGAAAAACCAGGTTCAAAAATAAAGAGTTATACAGAATTAAATAATGTAATGGATCAATCTACCCCTGATCGCCATCACCATCACCACTGTCATCATCGACCTCATCCTCACAGCCATCTCTGTCTTCGTCGTCGTCCTCGTGATCATCCACATACTCATCGTTGGCCCCATCCTCTCCCTCGGCCCCATCCTCTCCCTCGGCCCCATCCTCGCCCTCGCCCTCATCCTCATCCTTGACCTCGTCCTCTTCAGCATCCTTGTAATCACCAATAACGTCATCATCTTGACCGCCACTAGAACTGCTGCGTGGTGCATTGGATAATGCACCCATCGAAGACATATATGTCTGAAAATCCGTGCTATCCTCTGGTGGAAGTGATGAAGATAAAGCTTTGATCAGTTTCTTAAATTCTTTCTCCCTCATTTGAACCTATTCTTCTAACTCTTTGACCCTTTTATTAGACTATCTTTCATGCTCCTTTACCCGTTCCAACTCAGTGGTACTATAATGAATACCTGGAGAGGACCAATACCTCACCGGGACTATATTCTTACTAGGTCCGCAGTGTACTCGACCAGAGTTCTCATCTACCAAAACTTGATATAAATGATCATCTGGCCCAAAATTTTCAGGATCCTGGGCATCAAGAGTCTCTCAAGTAGCCTGTTAAAAATATGAATAGATTATTAAATTTCAAAATAGATATTAATCATTGAAATAAACAAATTAAAACATACAATCCTTTCTTATATCGTTTAATTAACCGTAGTTCCATCTTTTTTCCTTCTACTCGAGCAAAAAAAATTTGCTCGAGGGATACGTCCTTCAATATTAAATTTGTGCTTCTGTAATGAAATTTAAACAATATAAATTTCAATTATAATCATATATTCAATATTCAATAAATCACATAATTTAAATAGGAAACAATAAAAAGGTCAAGTCCTAAAGAAAAATTGTAAACAACTATATTGTACCAGTTGCCTCTAATGATCTGACATAGTTGTGTGCCCCAAAGTGTGGAGGTATTTCTTTTAATCAATGTTTTTTTGGTTTTTTTCAGAATATTCCTAAATAATATTTAATAATAAATAAGATAATATTAATGAAAAATATGAAAAATGTCATTTAAATACCTCAAAAGTGATTAATAACTTAAATTTGGAAGTCTCCCAATGGTTAATCATTTGGAGATATTTCTCTATCAGGAAGTCATCCATGATAGGCAATGTCTCCAAATCCGTGCCCACTCTATCACACCATCCAACATACAGCTCATGCTTATAATCTCTCCAAATCTCTCCTAGCTCATTTAAACGCGCTGGTCGTGCACCTTCACCATTAGGGAAGTTAAACCGAAGCTGACACCCAATAGATTAGTTTATATAAATACAAAAAAATACTACATTAAATCCAATAGATTTTTTACCCATATTTATGCCCACACGTTATCCTTGACTTCATGTGGAAGATGTCTCCAAGAGAGAGGGCTGACCGGAATGATGTGGGAGTATTTGGCTAGCATCGCCAAAAAGCCCTGACATTCCTTCCCGGATTTCTCAATCATATGTCAATCATCATTGTATTCAACCATTAACTGTGTCTGGCAGTTCCATACCACACACAAGTGAGCACGCCCCCTCCCCCGCCTCCTACTAGTATATGAATCTGTTATTAAAGGAAAAAATATTAGTACAATTTATAATAAAAATAAATTTTGGTAAAAAAATTTGATAGAGTTATATGAATATACATGTGGTAGTTAGATCAATGGGTTTCACTAGATGTGCAGAAGTGGAAGGAATATCCTGTACAGGTGGAGTGTCCCTCAGTGTACGCTCCTCAGCCACATACTTTGTCGAAGTAGGAGTCGAAGAAGGTGGAATATAATAGCTCGGAGATAATGAACCAGAAGCAAAAGATGATGGAATAGACATCTGGCCAACTGGTAGTGTAAACATCGGAGGCCTAAATATCCCATGTCTCATTGAAGACACACCAGGATCAAAATGGGGCATATAAGATACGTCTTTGTTAGAGGTATAGTCCAATTGGGTATGAAAAGTTGATCGTCTAACTCTCGCACCACGAGCCCTCGTACCACCGGCCACCGTACCAGGACCACCAGATGATTGTCCAACTGGTACACCACCCCCTCCTACCTCTAGCCTCTGTACTGGGAGAAATATCAGGCTCCTCATCTGATATCTCTCATCTAGGGGGTGGATCCTGAAAAAAATCTTAACACAAAAGTAAATACATGATATTATAAGTTATTGAAATATTTATATTTGAAATAAATACTCACAATGGGGATGAGTGGAGGAACACCCATCTGTATCATGCTATGATTATTTTCTGTCATCTTTTTCCACCACCTCTGTTCAATGTGTGTCATTTCCTGCAATGAAAACAAATATGGAAGTAATTAAAAATAGATAACTAATGTATAACCCAAAAAAATATATAAAAACCATTCTGATAAAAAAACATAATTAAACAGAATATTTATGATGGTTTGAAGGTAAGTACTAGGATACAAACTCTGAATGATGTAGGTGAAACATGTTGGTGAGAACAATACTGTTTGATTCTATATATTTCCCACCACAACTTCAGGTTCACAATCAACTCTGACAATTAAGCTATTGGATTCATCATAAGTAATAAATGGATTGCTTCCAATTGCAGTGGGGATAGTGTCAACTTCATCATCACCATCATCAAAAACATTTCTGGGATTTACTTCAATAATTACACCGAATTTAGGATGACGATGATCTTTGACATAAAAAACATGTTTCACCATTGATGCCAATACATGTGGTTCATCGGTGGTAAGAGTGTGAGTCAAATCAATAACTCGAAATCCACAATCATCAATAAAGGTTCCACGCCTCTTCATTGAATCAAACCATTAACATTTCATCATTGTGACTCGAACATGCGAGTAATAATCCAATGTTATTATTTTCTCCACGACTCCATAATAAGAAACATTTCCAGAACGAGGTCCAATATCTGATGAACTGGCATAACAGTCTGTTGTGGTAGTTTTCATAACACCATTATGTTGTGTTCTCATGTTTCTTGCTCGTTCAGGGATAATAAATTTTTATAAATTGATCACAAGTGATTTAAAAGCACAAACCATGGTATTAGAACCAAAATCCAAAGCACTTATTTCCTCAGAAATAGAGTCTATAGGAAAACTCGATACCTAAAATATCAACAAATAGTAATCTTAATTAAATATTATTTTTATTTAGTTATTACAGAAATATTTTTACCTTCAATTTCAACCAAGTAGAAATCCCTTTTCTATGAAAAGTCTATTTCCTTCTCAAAGATAAATAATTATTCTTTCTATATATCAATTATTTATGTTCCCTGTAGATAAAAATAATAATAATTTAACAAATATTTAAAATAACAAGAAATAAAATAAGAGATACATGTACAATTTACTTACTTTATATACTCATCGAACAAATCACAATTGAACAACACTGTGCGATGTGCCATCTCTCGCTCTTCAAGGCTCAATGTCGTCAATGTATATGATCCCGGAATTCCTTTTATATGAGGAAGTGATGGAAAACTAGGTTCAATTTTCCCATACTTTTCTTCTTCATTTATCATTGGTCTGTTTTTTCTCGTAGTAAGATCAGACAAATACATTGAGCAGAAATCCATACATTCTTGAGCCAAGTAACCGTTCACAATAGAACCTTCGGGATAATTCCTGTTCCGAACATATGATTTCAATGTCCACATGTTTCTTTCAGTTGGATACAACCAATGGAAAGCAACGGTTCCTCCAAGAAGTATTTCGTTTGGAAGATGGACAGTCAGATGCAACATGCATGTAAAAAATGATGGAGAGAATATTTTCTCTAACTAACACAAAATTAATGGTTTCTCTGCCAATAGTTTTTGCAAGAAGGATTTGGAAAACCTCTTAGAACAATGATCTCTAAACAAATAGCACAACCGAATAACTAAGACTCTTACATTATTGGACAAGAGATGACGGATTGCTATTAGAATCAAATTATGAAAAAGGTCGTGATAATCATGAGTCTTCAATGATTTCATCTTCAAATATTTTCTTTTGACCCGTTTCGATATATTGCTCAAATATCCACTAGGAACTTTAATATTCTCTCTCACTTCTAGAAATTGATTTTTTTCAGCAGGTGTCATCACATAAGAAGCACATGGAACTTGCCATTTATTTTCACTGATACAGACATGATGAAATTATGGTCTGATACCCCAATCTACCAAGTCACACTGAGATCGTAAATCATCTTTTGTCTTCTCCTTGACATTTGGAAGAATCGAAATCAACATTTTACATATATTCTTTTCAATGTTCATTACATCTAAGTAATGATGTAACAAGTTGGTTAACCAATACGACAACTCAAAGAATATACTCTTCTTCTTCCAATTGTAACAAGTATTATTGGAAACATTTTCCTCTTTCTAGATTTCATTACACCCTTCCCAAATGAATAACTGAAATATTTTAATTAATTAAGCACATCATTTACATACATATGCTGAGTTGGATCGTCCGTCTCCATGGTATTGTCAAATCGTCGACGATTGTTTCTATATGGATGGTTCATTGGAAAGAATCATTGATGTTATATAAAACTAAAACTATGAAGATATTTCAGTCTTCTCAATCGAGTATTCCTCATACAAAGAGGACATGATAATTTTCCTTTTGTGCTCCATCCAGACATCATTACATAAGGAGTAAAATCATTGATCGTCCACATAAGCGCAACACACATCTGAAATATGTCTTTCAAACATGCATCATATGTGGGCACACCCACATCCCAAAGAAGATTGAAATATTTTATTAAAGGTTGAATGTATACATCTATATCATTTTCAGGATCAGAAGGTCCATATATATGTATACTCCAGAAAGTGTAAGGATTTTTCATCCACAACCATGGGGGATGGTTATAAATGTGTATGAAAATTGGCCATGTGATGTGCGAAGTAAGCATCTGCCCAAATGGATTAAAACCGTCACATGAAAGACCCAGTCTCATATTATGCATGTCAGCTGCAAATTCAGGATATCGAGCATCAAATAACTTCCATGAAAATCCATCTGCAGGGTGAACCAACTCTTCATTATTCTTTTCTCTCTCGGTGTCATGCCATCACATTTTTACTGATATTTCATCAGACATGAAAAGGTTCTTTAATCTGGGGATCAATGGAAAGTTCCACGTTACTTTTTGTGGCACACGAGATAGTGTTCCATCATCTTTTGGCTTCCATCAGGAGGTTTCACATTTGATACAATCATTTCTTTCAGCAGCTTCCTCCCAAAATAAGCTGCAATCATTCGGGCAAGCATGAATTTTTTTTGAGAATCCAAGTTCATCAACTAATTTCCATGCCATATAGTGGTTTGAGGGAATATCTGCATCATCTGGAAGTAAGTCCTTCAATAAGGTAATAATTTAACCAATTGTAGTTTTTGAAATCTCATACATAGTTTTCCCATGAAACAATCAGATTAAAAATTCCAACTTTTTCATTTTACCACATTGCCATATACTGGAGTCATCGCAGCATCATTCAATTTTGTCACCCTATCAACATCATCATTTTCATTGGACGAATCATGTGTGCTTGTATCAAAATCTTGTTGTTTGGACATCCTTTCCTTCTCATGATGTCAAATAAATGGAAACTGATCATAAATCAAACTCTCCAATTCAGTCCAATCATTTGGATCATCAACATTTTGAGATTCCATTTTCTCTCCATTGTGATCCCACACAAAATATTTTATTTAGAAACCATGTTTGGTTATATGATAGCTAACTGCTTCACGACTCAACCAAGGTCTTCCAACACAATTAGAACATGGTCAGTGTATGCGACCACTATCTGAAGCCTTGTCAAATGCAAAATCTAGAAAGCTGTTCAAATTATTTTGAAGATCGGTTGAAATCCGATCAGTTTCATACATCCAACTTCTATCCATTCTGTAAAAAAATTGGAACAAGTCATTTCAAAGAAATTCAATAATATTGAAGTTCAATCAAAGAAATATTTAGGTAAATGACAATTGTTTATTATAAATAAAAGCATAACTGACACATTACTCTATATGAGCATCATATTAAGAAATATAACAAAATACAGTGTATATAATAAAATAAGATACAAAATTTATAATGCCTATATTCAAGGATTTCCCAGTAAGATATTGGAATTGGATCAAGGAATACATAATCCCTAAGGATTTTTTTTGGGAGTACAAGTTTTATACTTTAACGTATTCAGGGAGATCAGGATGAGGAGTAGGATGAGGATCATATCAAAAGTAGTTAAGGCCTCATCAAGTTTCACCTTAACTATGGATTAAAGGATCCTAGGATTCGGGACATAGATCATAGGTTTGTAGGGTGTATTCATTGAATCATGTCCCAATTGATTTTGGAGAGGGACCTTCAATAGTTAAAGATATATATTTGATTAGAAACACCTATAAAAAGGATATCTAGGAATTTTGACCTCCCAAAACAGGATTCCACTCATTAGTGACCCGAACACAGATGACCACATGGCCTCAAGCACATCTACCAAAATTCCAAATGTTATTGACTAATAGTGAGAGCCTTTGGTGTGTCTGGGGGAGAATATTATCTCACTACCTAAGTCGCACAATTTTAATATTATCAGTTAAAAAGTGGAAGAAAAATAACAATGGGAAAATATTTGAAATGGATGAAAATAACCAAATCAGTAATACCAACTAATAACAGAATCATAAACTAAATGATGGTAATGTATGTCATGTATCAAAAAGAAAAACATAGTTACAACTAGTAAGAAGTAGTATTGTACAAGAGGCTCAATAAATTCTAAAATTCGACCTAGATTCTTGAGATACAACAAAATCATATGCTACATGCTCCATCCTATGTTAAATGGTGATTCCCCCAACCCCCCCACTGGACACCCCCCCCTCCTTGGACAGTTCATACCCCCCTCCCCGACAGCCCACACCCTCCCCTACAGCCCCCCACCTGGACAGCCCACCCCCCTTCCACCCCCCACCTGGACATCCCTCCCACCCACCACCTGGACAGCCCCCCCCCCCCCACCTAGATAGACCACCCCCTTCCCTAGACATCCCACACACTGCTCCCCCACCAGAACACCCCACCCTGACCCCCTAGACAGCCCACACCCCCTGGAAAGCCCGGCCACCCCCGTGGAAAGCCTGTCCAAACCCTAGACAGCCTCGCCCACCCCCTGGACAGCCCCGCCCACCCCCATGGAAAGCCTGGCCCACCCCCGTGGACAACCCGCCAACCCTCCATGGACACCCCTACCCCCATGGATAGCCTGACCACCCCCGTGGACAGCCCACCCACCCCCCTCGACACCCCCTCCCCCCTGTGGACAGCCCCCCCACCCCCATTGATAGACCGCACACCCCCTAGACACCCCTATCCCCCCGTGGCTAGCCCGCCCACCCCCCCCTAGACAGCCCACCCACCCCTCCTAGATTGCCCGACCACCCCCGTGGACAACCCGTCCACCCTCGTGGAAAGCCCTCCCACCCCGGTACTCCCTGGACAGCCCCTCCCACCCCCTAGACACCCCCCTTGGACACCTTTATCCCCCCAGACACCCCCACCCCTCTGGACACCCCCACCCCTATGGACACCACTACGTCAAAATCCAAATCCGATTTTCAACTAAACTAAAGTCCACTAAAAGTACCATATCACCCCACTAAACAAACCCTTTACCATGTTTGAAGTGTTGAACAAAAAAACAGAAAATAAATCCAAGGGTTTCGTAGAAAGCAACCCTAATTTAGCCTAAATCAAAACATCAAACACAAAAAAATAAAGGAATAACGCTAAAACTTAGGTAACACTTACTAATTTGGAGTGTCAAATAAAATTTTGTTTGATTGTAGAAGGATCTTGGCTGGAAGGAGTCTCGCGGCCGAGAAGAATTTAGGAGGAGCTCTATTAGGGCCTGTCTTCAATTGAGTGGAGTGGGGGCTCGGGTGGTCTGTATTTGAGGGAAATCGTTCCCAAAGGTTTTTAAAAACCTTTGGGGAAGACTATCTTTACCAACGGTTTTGTTAAAACATTGGTATATGTTAAATAAAATCAATATTTCCAAACAGTTTTGGAAAATTGTTGGTAAATTTTAAATTAGTTTACACATTGCCAATGGTTTGAACAAACTGTTGGAAAATGTTACCTTCTATACATTATACCAACGGTTTCTTTAAACCGTTGGTATAATAACATTGGGAAAAACCTAAATTCCAGTAGTATGTGTACCAGTGGGTTTACACTCCAAATTTTGAGAAATTGAAAGTCTGTAGATTATACATATAAGCTAAAGACTCATCATTTCGGTAATGTATTCCTAGTCATATGGACAGAGCAGTTGAAGTTGGCTAGGAAGCTAGAAGAAGCAAGGAAGGAGTGTTATGCTCTGAAAGAAAGAATCAAAGGGTTGATGCATCAGGATCAACCACAATCCTCACATTCAGGATTCCAGAAGTTCCCATCTCCCTATGTATATAAATACTATTAAATGATTTTAATGTTTTTCAGGTACAAAGGGAGATAAGATACAAGGGGAAGTGGAATCAAAAGATGCAAAGTAGTGATATGATGTGATCAATAATTTCAACTGATTCAAATAAGTTTCCAGAGTTGGAGTAGTTTCTCAAACCTATAGTCACATGTGAAGTAATGATGCAGGAGAAGAAGATTTATTGTGGGTATAAAAAATAGAACTTATAACTGGAAGAGCTAGAAATCATAGGGGGGTCTTTATACATCCTAATCAGATTCAACACAAAGTTTCTATTATCAAAATCATTATCAGAAGGGTGTGTTCTATGGAAATAATAGATTACAATATGAAGATTCTATGTTGAAACTGACGAGCTGTCAAAGTTATACGTATATTATCAAGGGGTTCTGAGTTGTATAAAATATATATCCATTGGTATCATGCACCAATTCATGTGTTAGTCATCCGATGAGAGAAGAAGAATTGCAGTGAGGTAGAAACAATCATGAACATCATGATTATGTATCCTATTCTAAAAATATGGTATCATCTGACTGTTTTCAGGATACATGGAGCTGTGAAAGAATATCAACAATGTTTCAAAAATATGCTTATCGAAAGTGATGAAGTGGTAAGAGAATCAGAAGGAGAAGATGTGAAAATGTTGATTTTGAAGAAGACTAAGATAGTGATAAAAATCAGTGTCCTCCTAGAGGCCATCAAGAAGAGCTTGAAAAAATTAAGAAGAATCAGACATGGTAAATTGTTTTGAGACCAACATATAACAATGTTATTAGGACAAAATGGGTCCTTCATAAAAAAATGAATGAAGATGGTTTTTTCATTAAAAACAAAGAATAACTAGTGTAAAAAAGGATACTCACAGATAGAGGGTATAGATTTTGATGAGAAATTTTCACATTTTTCAAGGCTGGATACAATTAGATTATTCCAGGCTATAGTCATGAAACAAAAGTTTTCCATAAAGATGTAAAGTCAATATTTTTTAATGGAGTCCTGGAAGAAGAAGTCTACATTGAGAAACTAGATGGTTTTCTAATTCCCGAAGATGATAACAGAGTTTATCGACTGAAGAATGATTTATATGTTATGAAGCAAGAACCAAGAGCGTGGTATTAAAGGCTTGATCAGTTTCTAAAGAAGTTCAATTTTCAGTGTTGTGGAGTTGATTACAATCTGTATTACAACAATGGCAACAGTCAAAGGATGATAGTGTTGGTTTATGCCGATGAAATAATATTTGGTGGATCAGATGAATCACAATGTATAGAATTTTCTAAATTCATGAAAAGTGAGTTTGAAATATCGATGTTTGGAGAGATGACATTTTTTCTTGGAGTATAGGAAAACCAATGGATGTCTGTTGTACCTGACTATAATAAGGCCTAATATTGAATTTTCCACATGCCAAGTAGCAATGTATTAAAGCAATCCCATGGAGAGCCACATGATAGCAGTAAAAAAAATTATTCAGTATATAATGGGAACTGTGGATTTTGGCCAAATTTACAATGAAAAATATCATCAAAGTTATTGGGATATAAAGATGCGGATTAGGCTGGTTCAGCAGATGAAATGAAATCAACATCTAGATGTGCCTTTTACATTTTAGGATTGTTTATTTCTTGGTTAAGAAGGATACAGGATTACATTTCATTGAGCACCACAGAATCTGAGTATATTGCAGATACTCATGATTTCACACACCTATTGTGGATGAAGAAGTAAACTGAAGATATGTGAATTGAAGTGAAGTGTCTGATTGAAATCCATTATGATAATTCAAGTTCTATAAATCTTAGAAATAATCCAGTCCATCGCTCAAGGAAAAATCACATTGAAATGAAATATCATTTTATCAAGGAGAAGGTGGAGAAGGGTTGTGATGTTGGATTATGTTCCTATAGAGAAATAAGTTATAGATATTCTTACGAAGTACTTATCTAAAGAATCATTTTAAAGGCACTGACTGGCTCTAGGAGTCCATTCGAATTCCCACACTTGAAAAAGTGTGGATGTGGGTCCCCATCTCCCTGAGGTATGATGTGTCCTTCCCTAATGTGCTGATATGTGTTATTTAACCTATTTCAGAAAAACATGAATTGACCGTTGGTTTCTTTGATAAAGGGGGAGAAAGTGTGAATATTACAGTGGGAGAAAATACATGGGGAAAATCTATTAAGTGGAGCAGTGAGATAGGGGGAGTTGAGCTGAAGCTGTTTGTAATAGTTATAAGATAGGGGATCATTAAATATGATGATGCTATAAGTGATCATCCAAATAATTGATATCATGACAGCTGAGGATCTTGATAAAATAAGAAGAGTGGTGTTGGAATGGTGTATGATGGTTTCTAGCGATCAACAGTTGGTATTAGTTTGGTCATACCAATTGGTGGTAGAAATGATGTGACTTATTGATGATATTTTCATTTACTCATGTTTCTCATGCCGATCAGTTCTCATGTGGGATCATAGTATGTGTTATGTAAATCCATGATCGTTATCTTAATCGCTTAAAGATAATGGTGGTCAAATATGGAAGGAGCTTTAATGAGATATCAAAATACCGAGAATTGATTTAAGAATAGTTGTCAACAAACCCAAAGGGGGAGATTTTTCGTAAAAAATACCTCAAACCAACCTCTATAAATGTTTTGGGTGTGGTTATGTTTGTGGTCAAAGCCAGATGACTGCAAATGATAATGGTTGGTGTTTTCAGAAGACAGGTTTTTAAGGTGGCATATTTTCCCAGTATTTTCCAAATTTTGGGGCCTCAAAATCCGGAATTTGTATGAAAAATGTCAAACTAATTCCGAAAATGAAAAGGAGTGAGGAGCCCGACACATGGATTGTGTACCATATCTAGTAAGGGTACGCGACCGCATACCAGGTTGCGGGAATGATATGTGGATGAGGTTCGTGAAACCTAAAGTGGTTCGTGGTGGATGGCGGTGTGGTACGCTGATGGGATGAAGTCAAAAGATGAGGTCGACCACATTGGAGAATGGCAGTATCTGGAGGGCATTGTAAAATGGTTCATGGATGGATTTTAGTTCATGGTGGCTGAAGATTTGGTATGCGGTGGGGGTTGTATCGAATCAAGATTTGGTAAGTGTTGATTTACTATAACAAGAAGATTTCATTTCCAATATAAGAATTGCTAACCCGGCCAATTAATCTGGAGATGGAACATCATTATAAATCATATTTTTCTCTGAGATTTCATCAAAGGCCAAAGAATTTTCACAAAGGATGAAGTGGTTCATGAAGGATGAAGTGGTTCACATGGAAGGAATTCCACTGAAGGTGTTTGCGAGATTTCTTAACCCGAAATGGATGTCTGGTATCTGGAAGTGGATTTCCAGAATGTAGAAAACAATTGTCTTAGTATGCAGAGGAGGAATATCTAGTACGCGAGAGGGAGAATTTCACAAGTAGTACACTGGGGGGCTCCGGTACACAGAAGAGAAGGGAGCCTCCAAATAGAGAACAATTCACGATCAAGAGGGATTTCTCAAAGGAGGTTCTTGAAGTTGGTATGCGGTTGATGTATGCGATAACAAAGGCGGAGGAAGTTAGCAGACATTGGAGGTTCATAGAAGATGCAGTCTGCAAACAGAGGTTGTCGCGAAAGAGGTAGTAGTACGTGGAGAAGGAGGTCCACATACCAAACCTGCTAAATAGTATGCGGTGGACAAGGTGCTTCACGATTTTACCAAGGAAGCTTGAAAAGGCTTCAATTCAGTTTTTGAAAGTATTTTCCAATACCTAACAGTACTCGAGAAGGTGGAATTCATCTGCGAGTGAAAATGAAAATTCAACAGTGCATCTACCTATAATTGAGGATGTAGGAATTCATGAAAATGAAGGGACCTACATTTCCATAAACTGTGATTGATCTACAAGTCTATAAACTCTGAGTGGATTACTTTCCATGGGCAGTGAGAAAATGGAGAGGAATAAGGTGACCCTTTCCATCAGCAATGATTCAGAGAAAGAGGAATAGGGAGTGACCCTTGAGAATGCAGTGAGTAAACCCTAAACCTTGTAAAGGCAATGATCCTGGGTATAGAAGATATAGCCCAAACATTTTACTCATTATTGGTAGTGATCCTTAGTGAATTTCCTACATCAGCACATTGACGTTGTATGCTCCTTGGACATAGCCTAGTGAGGGTGAACCAAGAAAAAATCGATGTGTCTTGTGCAAGATTTCATATATTTTCATATATTTCTATGGGAGGAAGGGAGAATTGAGTTTTTTCTAACAACGAAACAATATAAAAATGAGATAAAGATTTAATCTATCATACACTAACTCACCCTCTCTCAGGGTATTTGAATTGGTGGACCTAAAATGATCATGGAAAAAATTAAATTTGGGTTCCATACCAGCCACGCTTCCGCTGTGCTTGGAACCTACGATTGGTATCATAGGGGTTACATTATAGTTTATAATTTTTTAAATATTTCGTTGATGACTTACACATTTAATAATATAGTTGTTTCAATTCAAGTTAATTGTTCTATAATTATGAATCTCAAGATCTATTCCCCCACTTTTGTTTCTCGTTCACCTTACAGAAATTTTCTTTTCATTTAATTTTGATTAATATAAAATAGAGGATCTCATCTAGAGCTTCCAAAGCTTCCAGGTTGTACAACACTAGAACACGCAGTGTCTATTCGACAGTACATGCCCTGTAGTCAAGATTCAATTCATCAGACCAGTCCACCAAACCAAGACATGGGTTGGAGTCTTTCTAAGTATTAAATGACTCGATGTGTTGACCAAGAACATGTGGCACACGGTTTCTGGATTACACGCCGTGAAGTCTGTTGGACAGTGCGTGTAATCCCTTAGGGTTAGGGATAGACCGGGTACCCCATACACTGCTTGCCTGTATGGAAACCATGTATCGCAGATACTACATGAAGTTTGGCCCACTGAACATGTCGTGTACTCTGAATATGACAACCATGTTCTTTATTTCACCCTTAAACATGATTAATTACATAAACATAACTTGATACAACATATAATATCGAGAGGTACTATGTCTTTTGGGCTTAGGACCATTACATAGAAACTTAAAACATTAAATAAAACATCTTTATTGAAAACTTCCTTTAAATGACCCCTACATCCCCTCGTACTTAGCATTTCATAGGATAACTTGATGACATGCATAAGAAAAGGGTGAGCTATAAAGCCCAGTAAGGGAATAAACATGGAATAAAATGAAAAAAAAATACATGTTAGACAATAGACATATTAATATAGCATAATAGAAACATGAACATAAAGGCATGATAAAGCATGATAATCATAACATGGAAATGTGGCAACAACACTTAACATGGAATTAGCATGAGCCGAGGCTCATTGCACATGGAGCATGAGTAAAACCCTATTTTCACCAGAAACATGAGTAAACCCTCATTGAACATGAATTATCATGAGTTAAATCCCATTTCACATGATTTATCATGATACTATACTTTACCCAATGCATTGGAGCGCTATTAGGGCACACCCTTCTTAAACATTTCATTTCATGCATAAGTGTGCCACAAGATCATAGAACATGAATTCATAAAACATCATAATTTATTCCACAGTTAAGGAATGTGTAATTCATACATGAAACTCTTAAATCAATATGTAAAAGTTCATAAAGGTGAATACCCTTTATAGAGAAATGGGCATGGTTTTCACTACACAATGATTTTGGCTTGGAAAATTGTGGTGCAATTTCGGCAGCATAACGGCGTGAAATAAGACTTCATAAAAATGGTTGGTTAGAGATTAATGGGTGTCTCAACATATGTAAATGAACTGGACATTAAGGGGTTCATATAGATACATGTCTTAACAAACGTAATGGATTTTAGATGTATAATACAAAATAATTACTTGGATGTAAAAGAGGAGAGAGAAATCCCTCACGGAATTTCGTCATTGTAACAGGTGTACATGGGAGGAATTAATAATAGATAAAGGGGTATCCCATCATCAAAAAATAAATAGGGAAGTATGGGGGAGGATATAAATCATAAACCAACATTTTTAATTGAAAAAAAGGGAATAAAAACTTAAATAAAATTGTACAAAATGAGAAAGGAAGAAATCCATTACTTGGAAGTGTGAATCCAAAAGCTTGAGAGAGGATTGATAGAGGCTTATTGGGAGCTTGGGGTGACTTGGGAGGATTCTAGAGAGAGTAGGGGAGAGTTTGGACGAACTCCAAAGGCTTTTAGTGAAGAGGAAGTGGGATCTTGTGTTTGTTTATATTGGAAAGGAGAAGGAATTCTTTATTATTTAGGTTTGGGACACCTCACATTAAACTAATCAAAACCACAAACCAGACCCTGGTTTTTGCCCATTGTCTTTGCCAATGGGTAGTGTAAAATAATATTTTACAAGACCAATGTCTTAACATCTTCAAATAATAGGGTTTCTTATGTAGAGGTGAGGCACACTCTCAAGGAAATTCATTTAAAAAGTGAATTTTTTTTAACTCTTGTAGGGTCCACTAATGTTTTGAAAAATAAATCAAACAAAACAAAAATCACATTATTTTAATGGAAAAACATATATTTTATGAACATATAATTTATTGTATTTTATTACATCACTATTGGGACATTATGATGTCATAAAACACAATATATATTTAAATGGTGTTTAATTTTTACCCAAAAATTCGATTGTCTCAGAAAATTATGAAAAAATAACCGTTGGATAATTTCGACGTCCTGATTAAAAAAATATTATTCATTTTATCTAAATAATTTTATAAATATTTTAATTTTAACTTTTAAAAAAACTCACATTTATCGAAAATTCATGGGTTTTGGCGAAAACAGCTTTCAAACCTTAATAAAAATTACATTGCATTCATAAAATTATACGATCATTTATATTTAATAAATATTAATTTAATAATCATAATAATATTTTATTAACATATTATTTAATTCAAAAAACCATTAATTAATCAAAATATATTTCTTGGTTGAATATTATCTAAAAATACTATGGGCGCTTTAAAAACCATTTACAAAGTAAACATAATAAAATGAATGTATATTCATTATTATATAAAAAATAATTAACATAATCATAGTTATATGATCCTATTACATAACCCCTTATATCACCCACATAAGACCAAACAGTAAGGTGCGTGATGGTGACATACTCTTGGGGTGGCTCGGATAACGTTACTCAGGTGGTAATCTCTATCAACTTCTACTTCCCTCGTAGGAAGTTCCACTTAAGCTTAACGTATTCATGATCGGATTGGGATTGGTCAGGAGTGAAGCCCAATGATGCCACCTACTTTTTGAGCTCCGACAAATGGGCTTCTTATAGGGAAAGTCTACTGGATGAGGCCATCCCTTCCATTGTCTGAGTAAATTGTATTTGTTAAAACCCTATATTTATACTAATAATGTGATCACTGTTCAACAGCTATATTAGCAACGGTTACAATTATTAAAAGTATTTTAAAATACAAAATCATAAAACCAATGAAGTTCACATTTTACATAATGAGACATTTTATTAGATCAAGAGGAATTTCCATTAATGAATGTTTGGGTCGTTACAATATTCCCCCCTTAAGAAATTTCACGCGAGAAATTTACTTTTCCCACACTAAAATAGATGTGGGTAACTCTGCTTCATCATTTCCTCTGATTCCCACGTCACTTCTTAAAACTTTTGGTTCCTCCACAACACCTTGATGAGTGGAATTGTCTTATTTCGTAGAAATTTATCTCTATGATCTAAGATCTTCCCTGGTTTCTACTCATAAGAAATATCATCCTCTAACTGTACCACCTCTGAAGAGAGTACATGTGAGAGGTCTGGTATGTACTTCCTTAAGAGGAATACATGAAATACATCATATACTTTGTCCATGGTATGTGGATGTTCTAGTCGATAGGCCACAACCCCGACAAGATCAAGAATCTCGAAGGGGCCGATGTACCTAGGACTTTACTTCCCTTTCTTTCCAAACCTCGTGAACTTCTTCCATGGAGATATGCATAGAAATTCCATGTATCTGACTTTAAACTCAAGGTTTTTTCGATAGTTATCTGCATAACTCTTCTGTAGACTCTGGGATACCTTGATATGATACTGAATGGTTTTCACCTTCTCCACCATTTCTTCAACAATTATTGGTCCTAGCAGCTTACGCACACCGACATCATCCCAACACGCTGGTGTTCTACACCTTTTCCCATAAATGGCTTCATATGGTTCCATTTGGATGGTCGAGTGGAAACTGTTATTATAAGTGAACTCAACGAGAGGAAGATGTTGATCCCATCCTCCTCTAAATTCTATTGAGAACGCGCTTAACATGTCCTCAAGTATTTGTATAGTCCGCTCAGATTGGCCATCATTTTGAGGATGATAAGCCTTACTGAAGTTTAGCTCAGTATCAAGAGCATGTTGAAGACTCTTCCAAAACATTGAGGTGCATCTTGGATCTAGATCGGATACAATAGATTGTGGTACTCGATGCAGCCTTACCACTTCCCTGATATATATTCGTTCTAGTTGATCCAATGAGAAATCCTACCAAATAGAAATGAAGTGTGCAACCTTTGTAAGACGATCCACAACAACCCATATTGAATTGTTGCCTTTGGATGTCTTCAGAAGTCCGATGAAAAAGTAGATGGTGATTTTCTTCCATTTCCATGCTGTTATGGGTAGTGGTTGTATCATCCCCTTAGACTTCTGTCTCTCATCCTTCACTTGCTGACACAGCATGAACTTCAATGTATATTCAGAGATCTCCTTTTTCATGTTATCCCACCAATAATTCTCGTGGATATCTCAATAAATCTTTGTGTTTCCTGGATGAATATAGAAATTTGAACTATGTGCATCATCCAAAAGTTTCTTCTTCAGATCTAGACATGATGTAACACATAGTCTATTCCCGAATCTCACAATTCTTTCTTCATTAACATTGAACACTGAGGATTTCCCTCTTCTAATAGCTTCCACTTTCTTCTGAATCCCAACATCATCCTTTTGAGCATCCTTTAACCTTTCAAAAAGAGACGTTTGGGAAATCAATTGTGAACGGATTGATGATGTTCCCTTCTTTATGATTCCTAAGTCCATCTTCATCAAATCTATGAGGAATGGATTATTCTAAATTCTCATCAGTGAGAGAATCGCTGAGTCCTTTCTACTTGAAGCATCTGACACCTTGTTCGCTTTCCCAGGGTGGTAATGGATTGAGCAGTCATGGTCTTTGATAAGCTCTAACCATCTTCATTAAGGCATGTTCAACTCTTTTTATGTGAATATATACTTGGGGATTCTGTGGTCCGTATATATTTCACACTTCTCCCCAATGATATAATACCGTAAAATTTTTAAAGCAAAGATTACCGCAACAAACTCCAGATCATGTGTTGGATAATTCTGCTCATGAAATTTCAATTTCCTTGAATCATAGGCAATGACTTTGTTATTTTTCATCAACACACATCACAATACCTTCTTCAAAGCATCATTGAATACAAAAAAAGTTCTCTACTTGTGGGTAATGTGAGAACGAGTGTAGTGATAAGCCTCATTTTTAACTCCTTGAAGCTTTCTTCACATTCATCACTCCAAGAAAACATTACTCTCCTCCGATTTAGCTTGGTAAGAGGGTGGGAAAATCATGAGAAATTTCTCACAAATCGTCGATAATATCCCACCAACCCTAAGAAGCTACAGATATCCGTTACTAATGTTGGTCTCATTCATCCCTCAATTCCATCTGTTTTGGAGGGATCTACAGATATCCCATTACTTGTGATGATATGTCCCAAGAATCAGACCTTCTTCAACTAGAACTCACACTTACTATACTTTTCATAGAGCTTCTCCTTCCACAAGGTCTCTAGTACAGTTCTTAGATTCTCCTCATGATCATCCTTGGTTTTTTAGTATATCCTAATATCATCTATAAAGACTACCACAAATTTGTCGAGGTAATCTCTAATGACTCTATTCATGAAGTCCATGAATATTTCTGCAGAATTAGTGAGTATGAAAGGAATTACTATGAATTCATAGTGCATGTATCTAGTACAAAAATTAATCTTGGGGATATCTTCCTTTATCACCCTTGCTTGATAATATCCCGACAACAAATACACCTGGGAGAAGTATTGTTCTCCATGAAGCTGATCGAAAAAGTCATCAATTTGTGGGAGAGGATACTTGTTCTTTTTTGTGATTTTGTTAATCTCACGATAATCAATGAAAAGGCACATTGACCCATCTTTCTTCTTGATGAAGAGGACTGTTTCACCCCATGGTGAAGCACTTGGGCATATAAACCCTTTATCCATATTCTCTTGTAGTTTTTTTTCAGCTCCTCAAGCTTCATAACAACCATCATATATAGAGTCTTGGATATTGACAACGCCCCAGGTATAAGATCAATTGAGAATTCGACATCACTTCTAGGAGGAAGACAAGGAAATTCCTTAGGAAACACTTCATCGAATTCCCTCACAATAGGCATGTCTTCAGGGATGGTTACCTCCTTAGACTCAATCATCCGAGCCATATACACGTGCTTATAGGGAAGTAATACCCACGCTTTAGATGATGGAGCTGAAGAAGATCCATCTTCCTCTTTTTACTTGTATAGAATCGGGGCTCGATTCTCTACATGGAGAGTTATTTCCCTCTCACGGCAATTTATGTTGGCTCTATATAAGGAAATCCAATCAATGCCAAGAATTGAATCAAATTCTACTAGATGGAGTATGATGAGGTCCTCCGGGAAGTTCAAAACACATATTATGACAGGGGAGGAGTTATATTCATGAGTTGCATTGATTTCACCATTTTCCCTACTCACTAACATCTTTATTTCCATGAATTTTGGGGGTGTTGGGATTGGTATACTAAACATTCGGGATATAAAAGAATGTGTAGAACCATAATCAAAAAGTACGTTTTCTATTCATGAATGAATAAATATAGTACCTATCACCACTTCGTTGTTGGGGTTCAATTCGGCATTAGCGATGGTAAAAGATCGCCCTTGCTGCCTTGGAAGTTGTTGGTTTCCACCAAAAACCCTTGGATTAGGGAACTGATTTGCAAGATTCCATGTTTCATTATAGTTTTAGCATTGACCAACGCGGTAATATTCGAACGGAGTGTTTCTCTCCTCTATTGTAGCCACGAGTTTATCTTTCTGATAGTTAATATCCAGGTTCCCTTCTCTTCAACACCTAAAGCATTTCCTCTTCCCCTTGAGGCAATTTCCAGGGTGCTTCTTTCTGCACATTTGGAAATTGGGGTGTTGAAACTTCTTACACCGTTGGATTTATCCATCAGACATCCAGCATTGAATTCCACCTTATGCTTCTTATCCCCATGATACCCCTGACATTCTTCGATCTCTATTTCAGCATTGAGGGAACATCAGACAATTTCCTCATAGCTGTCGAAGTCACGGATCACCAGCCCTTTTCGCAGGCTAGGTTTCATCCCACCAAAGAAGTGGTCAACCTTGAATTCATGGGTATAAAAAAAGACAAAAGTATATCGTGTAAGACTTGTGAATTTTTCATCATATGCTATGATAGATTCTTCGTCTTTTTTATTGAGGGAAAGGAAGTCCCTTTCCATCTTAAGTCGAAGGGTTCATGGAAAATATTTATCGAAAAACATCTTCCGGAAATCCTTCCATTCCAACGCCTCGATCTCCTCCTCAGGCTTCGTATTTTTGATCAACGTCCACCATTGATCATCTTCACCCTCCATATGGTAAGCAGCCAGGAGAACCTTCTCTTGTTCAGAACATTGATGGATGAATAAGATCTTTTCAATGGAGTTGATCCATTGTTCGACGATTGAGGGATCATATGTTCCATTAAAATTAGGATGCCTTTGTCTCACAAAGCTCTCGATAGCGACTTTTTCTTTATTGGGGGTGGTTGAATGTTTCTCTTAACCCATGTTTCTATTAAAATCGTGAGTTAACTAAGAGAGAATTGTGCTAAAGTTAGCTATTCCCGCTCCCATCTGATTGGGAATCTCATTAGCACAGTCATCACATTGATCTTCATATCGGTTGTTAGCTTGTGTCATCCTATTACCGGACATTGGATAAAATAAATAGAAAGTTATGGGTAACAAATAAAGGGTAATCCAAGGAAAAAACTGATGACTTATAAATATATTTTATTTCATTAACTTTTGAATCTATAGGATTCAATCTATGTTTTGAATGATCTACTATCTAACATATACTCTTAGGGGAATTTTTTTAATTCCCTAAACAAGGGTTCATACTAAGCTTGTGAATTTACCAAATCATATCCCTCGGGAGTGTCATAACCAAGAGTGCAGCAAGGCCCGTTGTCATGTACCAGGATACCCTGGGTCAATCCTAAAACTCCTTGTCGGATTTTTCACTCCTAGATACATCTGGGCCAGAGCCTCCTCTACCTGCTCTTATCCAGACAGGGATGTATTTGCTTGATAAACCACTTACTCAATACTCACAGAAACTGAGGGATGTTTTTATTATACTTAGTCTTGTCTCTAAGGCTTTACTAGGGTTTTCTAATCCTAATCCCAAAAATAACTAAACCTATCCTCTGATACCAACTATGACAACCCGGTTCATTATTACACACTTAAACATGATTTATTAAAAAAACTTCACTTGATAAAACATTGAATATCAAGAGGTATAGTTTATTTGGGGTTAGGACCATTACATATAAAATTAAAACATAAAATACAACATCTTTATTGAAAACTTCCTTTACATGAACCCCACATCCCCTCATACCTAGCATTGCATTGGATAACCTGAGGACATAAAAATAAAAGGGCGAGCTATAAAGCCCAGTAAGGGAATAAAAATGGAATAAAATGATGAAAAAAATACATGTTAGACAATAGTAATATCAATATATCATAATAGAAACATGAACTTAAATTCATGATAAAGAATGATAATCATAACATGTAAATGTGGCAACAACACTTAACATGGAATTAGTATGAGACAAGGCTCTTTTCACATGTAGCATGAGTAAAAACCTCATTTCATATGAATAACGAGTAAAAACTCATTTAACTTTAATTATAATGAGTAAACACCAATTTCAAATGACGTATCGTGATACTATGCTTTACCTAATGCATTGGAGCGCTATCAGGCCACACCCTTCTTAAACATTTCACTTCATGCCTAAGTGTGCCACAAGATCATAAAACATGAATTCATAAAACATAATAATTTATTACAATATTAAGGAATGTGGAATTAATGCATGAATCTCTTAATTAAATGTGTAAATTTTCATAAAGGTGAATACCCTTGATAGAGAAATGGGCATGGTTTTCACTACACAATATTTTTTGCTTGAAAATTTACAGAGCAATTTCGGTAACATAACGGCGTGACATAAGACATCATAAAAATGGTTGATGAGTGAAAAATGGGTGTCTAAAAATATTTAAATGAAATGGAATGTAATGGGGTCATATAGATAAATTTACCTACAAATGTAATTTATTTTAGATGAATAATGTAAAATAATTACTTGGATGTATAAGAGGAGAGAGAAATCCCTCAAAGAAGTTCGTCATGGTAACAAGTGTACATGGGAGGAATTAATGAGAGAGAAATGGGTCTCCAATCATCCAAAAATAAATATGGAAGTATGGGGGTGGCGTGAAATCATACCCCAATATTTTTAATTGAAAAAAAAGTAATAAAAACTTAAATAAAATTGGACAAAATGAGATAGGAAGAAATACCTTACTTGGAAGTGTGCTTCCAAAGCCTTGAGAGAGGCTTGACAGAAGATTCTTGGGAGCTTGGGGAACCTCGCGAGGAATCTAAAGAAATTATGGTAGAGGTTGGACAGAATCCAAAGTGTTTGAGTGAAGAGGAAGTGGGAGTTTTGGTGAGTTTATATAGGAATGGAGAAGGAATTTTTTATTATTTAGGTTTGGGACACCTCACATTAAACTAATCAAAACCACAAACCAGCCCATGGTTTTTCCCATGGTTTTTCCCAAGAGGATTCGAAATCAATATTTTATAAGTCTAATGTCCTAACATTGTAAAATAATTGGGGTTCTTATGTGGAGGTGAGTCACACTCTCAAGGAAATTCATTTAAAAAGTGAAAATATTTTATAACTCTTGGAGGGTCCACTCAAGTTTTGTAAAATAAATAAAAAAACCTAAAATCGCATTATTTTAATGGTAAAAAATATATTGGCCTAAAATATCATTTATATTATTTTATTAAATCACTATTGGGTCATTATGATTTTATAAAACACATTATATATTTAAACGGTATTTAATTTTTACCCAAAAATTCAATTGTCTCAGAAAATTATGAAAAATTAACCGTTGGATAATTTCAACATCATAATTACAAAAATAATATTCATTTTATCTAAATAATTTTATAAATATTTGAATTTTAACTTTTAAAATAAAAACTTACATTTATCGAAAATTCATGGGTTTTGGAAAAAACGGCTTTCAAACCCTAATAAAAATTACAGTGGCATTAATAAAATTATACAATAATTTATAATTAATAAAAATAAATTTAATAATAATAATTATATTTTATTAAAGTATAATTTATTTCAAAAATCCATTAATTCATCAAAATATATTTCTTCATTGAATATTAACTAAAAATACTATTTGTTCTTTAAAAACTATTTACAAAGTAATAATAATAAAATGAATTTCCATTCATTAATATATAAAAAATAATGAACATAATAATAGTGCTAATATCGTGTTACATAAACCCATATAAAACCCGCATAAGACCGAAGAGTAAGGTGTGTGATGGTGATAGACTATTGGGGTGGCTTGGATAACATTGCCCGGGTGGTAATCTCTATTAACTTCCACTTCTCTTGTAGGCGGTTCCGCTCGAGCATAACGTATTCAAGCTCGGATTGGGCGTGGTCAAGAGAGAATCCCAATGACGCCACCTCCTTTATGAGCTTTGACAAATGGGCTTCATATGGGGAAAATCTACTGGATGAGGTCATCGATTCCATTGTTTAAGTAAATTGGATATGTTAAAGAACTATCTTTATACTAATCATGTGATCACTATTCAACGACTATATTAGCAATGGTCACAATTATTAATGGTATTTTAAAATCCAAAAACATAAAACCAATGAAGTTCACATTTTACATAATGAGACATTTAATTATATCAAGAGGAATTTTCATTAAGGAAAGTTTGGGTCGATACACTGGATATTTCTGAAGTGCATCTACACGCCATGTCCCCAGGAATGTACTTAAGATAGACGATGAACGATGGTACACACTGTGTAGTTCAAACTATAGACCGTGTACTCATCCAAAATACACAGATTTATTAAAATTTATTGTTATATTATACAGACCCTTAGACATGTAGCATAGTGGGGGCGTAAAGCTGATGCACAACACATGATAGGTGTTTTATATATATGTGTTGAATTTAACATCTGTGCAATGTTCATCTCTACTCATTGGGTAGTTATGAATGATAATACACCGGGTTTCCTCCAACGTACATGTTATGTAAGAAGATAGTTTTAAATCAATTTATTTTTTTAAAATTATGATGGATGAGCATCTCATGGAAATTTAGAAAAAGGGTTTAAGATAAAAGTATTGATTAATTAAAGATGATAATTAATTTATTCGAGAGTGATTTATCTTAAACAATAAGGATTAAATAATTGAATGCATGTTTTATTTATGTGTAAACATAGTTTCATATATGGATGATCATGAGCTACACCAAGAACATTTTATGTGGATGGTTTATTTTAATTTGTTTATTTAAATTATTTTTTTGGCATGCGATCCATCTATCCTCGTTAATAAGTAGGGCCTTTGTGCACAAGGTTTCTTTTACGTAAAACCCCTTTTTACCCCTCACCTCCATGTGAGTTAAAAAATGCATATGTAATAGATAGTGGAGGCGGTTCAAGATGGAGTCTAGATGAAACCAATCCCAAGAGATACAGAGGTAGATAGATAGAAAGTTGTAAACACAAACCCAAGAGGTTCAAGATGTTTCTCCCCTAGGTCAGGGTTAGTTTATCAACAGCTAGAAAAAATAACCATTATAAAATCTCATGATAATTATCTTTATTTTATGAATATCATTTTAACGGTTTATCATTATGTATTTGATGTCATGATCACATAATTAATAAATTAAACAAGCATGAAAGATAGAACTAAAATAAACCATACTAATGCATAAATATTATCAAGACATGGTTAATCACTTAAGTAAGTTCCACATAATATTAACAATCATGTGATAACGATAATAAGGAATTCAAACATAAGAGATAAAAATCCCTCAAATAAAATATTAAGTCAGACCAAGCCTTTTGTTACTTGATTAAGGGAAAAATCAATAAAACTATGTGTTTGATCAACCCTTTTTGGGACACATACCTTTATAAAATAATCCCTTATGAAAGATTTTGTGTTGACATAGCCATATTAAATCAAGATGAGTATCCCTTTCTAGACTTGGTGTAATATTGGAAGCAAGTGTTGAGGAAATTCAAAGTTACGATTTCAGTATTGGGGATTCCACTCAACAGATCAAGGAGCTGCAATCCCAGAGTTGGAAAAGACCTGGCTACCTAAATACTTCTAATAGATTGACCAACACTTGTAGGGATTTTGTGAATCTAAATATGGATCCCTTCCACTATAATGTCATGGAAACTGGACATTCTGAGTTCATTGGTGATAGCTATTTGGGCTTGATAAAATAGTGGGAGACATAATAAAAATTTATTATTTATCATAAAATGTAATCAAGAAAGTACTAATGATATGCTCTTTTAATTGTAGAATAAAAATGAGAGGATCATAAACCACACTATTCCTACGATCAATTCTGGATAAATACAACATCCTCACTGGAAGTAACTTCCAGGAATGATTTATATTCCATTGGGTTATCCTACACCACGAACGGAAGTCTTAGGTGCTGGAGTCTGCGTTACCTGATCCACCTACCAAATAGGCGAGTGATGAGGATTTTCTCTTCTATGAGAAACATATTAATGACGCGGTCTACTTTCATTGTTTGATGCTATCATCAAAATCTAGTGAATTCATTAAGACTAATGAAAACATAGATTTCTATAGAATGCTCGAGCACCTATGTGGTCTTTACCATAATAGGGAAAGACCGTAAAGGTTTGAGATCTCTAAGTCAATATTTTGGAGTAATCATTGAGAAGGATCACTATATGGGCCTCATGTAGTCAAGATCATTGGCTACATTGAGCACCTGGAGGTTCTAGGGTTTAAAATCCCCAATGAACTGGGCACCGATCTCATTCTCACATCACTCCCTTAGAGAATCTCTAACCTTGTTGTCAATTTCAATATAAAGAACATTGAGAAGTCTCAATCTGATCTTCTTATCTTCATTATCCATGTAGAAAAGGATATGAAGCGTTACAAGCCTTCTGTCCTTATGGTGAATAATAGGAAAGGGAAGGTGAAGAGATTTAAGCCCCAAGATTCTTCATGACCTTCTCAGAAAAGGAAGATAAAAGGGGAGGCAAAGGAATAGGAGGATGATTGTTTCACATGTGTTAAGAAGGGCCACTGGAAGAAGAACTGCACCCAGCCTAAGAAGTAAGGGGAAGCTTCATGTTTGTTTGTTATCAAATGAAATCTATTTGTTTCTAAAAAATGGATATTAGACACAGCTTTTGGTGCTCACATATGTATCCAAATACAGGAACCAACTATATTCAACAAGATTGACCGATGAGAGGTAGATCTACAAGCAACCAATGGAGCCAGACATGTTGGTGTAGCTGTCGGGGACTACCACCTCACATTTCCAACTAGGATGATCTTGGTGTTAAAGGGTTTTTATTATGTTCCATCTATTACTAAATACATTATTTCTATATCCGGATTTGATACATATGGATTTTTTTCACTTTTATAAATTAATGTTGCTTCTTTTACAAAGATATAATTTTTTTTGCAGGTCACATTTATACAACGGTCTTTACATGTTGGATTACACAAACCAAGTAATGACAATCGATAACAAAGACACTTTACATGACTCATACCACAACTAACAATGGCACACCAGCTAGGTCATGAAAATGAGAAATTCTTGATAAAGTTACATCAAGAAGGATATTTATATTCTTTCAAACTAAAACCTATTGGAATATTTCATTCATGTTTATAAGAAAAGATGACCAAATCCCAATTTAGTGGGAAAGGTGAAAGGGCTAAAGAACATCTTGAATTGGTTCATACCAATGTCTGCAGACCATTTCTAGTTGAAGCAAGGGGAGGGTACTCATACTTATTACTTTTACTAATGATTTTAATCGGTATGGATATATCTACTTAATGAGGTATAAGTCAGATTCTTTTGATAATTTAAAATAATACAAGAATGACGTTGAGAAATAGCTTGGTAAGAAGATTAAGAAACTCCACTCAGACTAAAGTGGATAATATTTTAATCAAGACTTCATTGATTACTTACAGTAGTTTGGTATCCTATCCCATCTCCCTCGTCCATACACGCCCTAGTGGATTGGTGTGAGCGAAAGGAGGAACTGCACCTTGTTGGAAAAGGTAAGATCAATGATGAGTCATGTGAGTCTTCCATTATCCTTTTGGAGATATGCGTTACAAACAGCACCACACATACTAAACCGAGTATCGACTAAATCGATAAATGTTATTCCATACGATTTCTGGAGTAGAAATAAATCCATATTATCGGATTTTCATGTGTAGGGAAGTGATGTGTTTGTTAAGGCCTTTTCAAGTAACAAAATTTCACCATAAGGCACAAAGTGTACCTTTATAGGATACCCCAAGGAAACTAGAGGATATTACCTATACAACCCTTATAAAAAAAGGTTTTAGTGTCATTCCACACCATATTCCTTGATAGGGAGCACATCTCCAAAAGATATAGTGTGAGCGAGATAGAATTCGATGAAGTCAAGGATCAAGGTACACATGAGTAGGTACATGAACAGATTCCACAAAGCCCCATGGAAAAATAATCTGTTCCAGAGACACAAGTACTGGGTAGGAGTACAAGAGAGGTTAGATATCCAGAATGGTATAGCTTTCTTGTTACAGAGGGTCGTGACTCGTTATTAGTTGAAAATAATGATCTTATAACCTACAAGGAAGCAATAAATAGTACAGACACTGCCAAATGAAAAAAAGCCATGAATTATGAAACAGATTCCAGTTATCAAAACCAAGTCTAGATTTTGCTAGATCCTCCAGCTATTGTAAAGCCTTTTGGTTGAAAATGGGTATTCAAAAAGAAACTGGACATGAAAGGACAAGTCAGTACCTATAAGGCATGGATGGTTGCAAAAGGGTTTAAACAGCATCAAGGAATTGACTAATATGAAACCTTTTCACCATTTTAAATGATGAAATCCCTCATAATTATACTTTTAATTATGGCTTACCATGACTATGAGATTTGGAAAATGTATTTCAAAATTTCCTTCCTTAATAGGAACCTTTAGGAAGATGTCTACATGACACAACCTGGAGGGTTTTGGACTCCAAAGGATTCCAATAAGGTATTGAAAGTTTCAGAAATCCATTTATGGATTAAATCAAGCTTCCAGGTCATGGAAGATTAGTTTTGATGAATCCATAATAGAATTTGGTTTTATCAAGAATGAAAGTGAGCCTTGTGTCTACAAAAGTTATAGTGGGAGTGCATTAGTTTTTCTAATAGTATATGTTGATGACATATTACTTATTGGAAACGAGATACTAGTCTTACAGTTTGTTAAGGCATAGTTGAATCAATGATTCTCCATGAAGTACTTGGGAGAGGTAGCATATATTATTGGGATCAAGATTCATCATGGTAGATCCAAGAGATTGTTGGGCCTAAGTCAATGTACAAGCACTGATAAGATACTGAAGAGATTCGGTATGGAAAAATCCAAGAGGGAATCATTTCTAGCATGACATGGCATTCATATTTCCAAGAAAATGTGTCCTCATACACATGAGGAAAGAATGATAATGGTAAGGACTCCACACACATCAGTGATTGGGTTATTCATGTATGACATGCTATGTACTAGGCTTGATGTCGCCTGTGCATTATGTGCAGTAGGCAGATATCAAGATGACCCTGGTGACAGCCATTAAATGGTAGTCAATACTATCCTAAAGTATATGAGGCATACTAAGGATATGTCCATGGTTTATGGGGGATATGAGGAACTGCTTATCAGAGGATATGCAGATTCTAGTTTCTAGTCTGATAAAGATGACATGAAGTCGCAAATGGGAAACATCATCACTTTTAATGGAGGTGGAGTGAGCTTGAAGAGATCAAAGAAGAGTGTGCTTGTAGATTCTACAGTAGATTCCGAGCATATTGCAGCTTTTGTGGTAGCTAAAGAAGAAATTTGGGTGAGAATATTTTTCCAGGATCTTGATGTGATACCTACCCATAATGATCCCATCACATTGTACTGTGATAATACTACAGTGGTGGATCTCATAAAAGTATCAATGTCACTTCAGCGGACGAAGCACATAATTTGGAAGTATCATATCTTAAGAGATTTTTCTCAGAGAGGTGAAGTTTCAGTGAGAAGTATTTCCACAGAAGACAACTTGTTAGACCCCTTGACTAAATCATTGACTTATTAGAAACATGATCACCATGTGAGGTCTAGAAGACTGAAAGTCGTAGGATGTTGGGTCTAGTCCAAGGGGGAGTTTGTAAGATTTGGTGTCCTAGAACCAACTGGTTGTAATTTTATTACATAGATATATAATTTATTTAAATATTAAACACCTTATTACCTGTTTTTCATTGTTCTGCATTACTATAATGTAATAATGTTCAAGAGTATTTGTTTCATTGATAAGGTCATGGAAGTTCCCCATTATGATGAGGACCTTGAAGTGATATAACAATATTCTTAAAAATATAGTTCTATAGTTGGATGACATACTATGAAGGGACACATAACTTGCAGACCGTCAGGTGTGAGTACTCGTAATAAGTTGATACATTATTTAACGAAGTTGTCACTTGGTAATATCCATGATGGGAGATTATGAGAACAAACCCGCTAGTAAAAATTACGCATGTTTTGGTGTAATCAGATATTTCTATTTGCGATCTGGTGTAATGATCATTAGACATTAATATTATCATTAATATATGTCACAACTCACACAATTTTATTTACTGACAAAAACAGTCACACAGATAGTTGGCAGGAATTAGGGTACTTTGGGTGCATCACAAGTGTCATGATATTAATGGATATGTCGAGGAAGGATTTGGTCCTTCCATTTATGGAAGTTGATATCTCATCCCTTTGATTGAAATATAACCATCACGCAAAATTCCATGTCCATGGTGTAATGATGAGTTTATTTCAGGTATTCAAAAAATTATGTATCAAGTATAAAGGATGATAAAACCATCATGAAACCTACTTGATGAGATATTGAGACAAATGGATTATATTACATAGTGAGCATTCATTTGTGGATGTCATTGCTGGGACTTTAAATTATTTCTCTTGGGTGACTTGACTCGTTTCTAGAATGTACTCTTGGACTTTTGCCAAGCCCTCCAATGCCAACAAGAATGAATCCTAGAGGGTCACACACTATATGTTTTTGGTGGTCTCGGTTAAATTCTATTTGTATTTAATTAATGAAATAAATATTATTCCCAATACCGTGGAATAATTTTATTCAATTTAAGATGATTTAATAAATTAAATAATATATATATATATACATTTTTTATTGAACATTTAATAAATATTAATTTACTATTTTGTAAAGAAAATATTTATTTAAGAGAAAAAATTATATATTTATTTATTCAGGTGTTCAATAAATGGAGGTGGTGTTCGAGGAGACCAAAACCGGCCCGGTAGTAAAATAATTATTTGCAAGATGGTAAATAATTATTAGTTGGAAGAAGTTAAAATAATAATGGCGGTTATATTATTTTGTGACGCATAATTTTATTCATAATTCCATTTTACGTAAGTTAGCGCACCATAAATAATAACGTTCTATTATTATTATGATCATGGGTTTTCTCTAAGTTCATGAATGTATTTAATTTATCTTATGCAATTAAATATTATAACTGAAGTTCCATGCATATAAATAGAAAAGTACGTCTATTATTACATAGTGAACACAATGCATGCTTAGTGAATTCATAATTGTTGAGCTAAATTATTTTTATCTCAAATTCACTTCCCGCCCCTCTCAAGAAAGAGAGACGCTCTCCAAGGCTGAAGAACAAGTGATCAAGAACGACCAACACAAGACACTCACTTTGCCACACTAGCACCTGGAGAATGAGAAGTGTTGATCAGAGGCCATCGAAGCATGTGTGGATCACCACTAGAGGTATTCTAGTTTGTATCCTTATAAGCCCAAAGAGATAATCCTGAAGGGTTGTTCTGGATGATCAAAATCATCAACAAAGAAAATACAGAAGATCTAGGTATTTTTTTCTTTATGAAATTAATTAAATTATTTATAAATATGATCTGCAATATCCTCTCTAACGGTTTTAGGCCTCTTCCATATTTATCTAAATCTTTGATTCTATTCCATGGATACTGGAATTCATCATAATATTCATCCTAGAATGACCATTAATCATGGTAAAAATAAATGTTGGGTTTTTTAACAACCACACATCAGTTGTACCCGGAACCTACATTATCTATATTTGAAATCATTCTTTCCAACAAAATATTTCATTCTCTAATCCTGAATGGAAGGTTTATTCTCAGAAGGATCACTATCACTTGATTCAAATATAACAATAGCTTTCATGTATTTTGATCTAGTAACTCTTTTAGGAGTCTCAGATTTCATATGATTTGATTTAGTAGTGAAAGAAACACTGTAATTTTCATTCTATTTCTTGTTGATCTCTGTGTCTCTCTTCATTCTAGTTTCATATTTTAGAAGAGTCCCAAATAACTCACCAATATTAAAATTTGAAACATTCATATTCTCATCAATCATTTTTCCTTTATATTCCCACTCATTGGGAATAATATCTATTATATTATCCACAATAATCTCATTATCAATTAATTTCTCATCCATATACTAAAGTTTGTTGATAATAGTCATAAAACTTTGATAAACATTGCATACAGGTTCTCCATATGGAAACAAAAAAACATTGTATTCAGCTCTAAGTACAGCTCTTCTTGTTTCAATAAGCTTGGATGTTCCAAAATGTGTAACTTCTAATTTCTTCCAGATTCTATTAGCAGCTTCACATGATGGAATCTGGCTACATATGTTCCTAGTAATAGAACATAATAATGTATTGCATACCTTAGTGTTAATCGGATACTCTTGTTTTTCTTGATTCGTGAATTGTCTGATTTTCTTATCAGGAATCTTATAATCCCTATTAACATAACAAAATTACCCACACTGGTATTGATAATAAAAGTCTTCATATTTTATTTATAGTGTTAATATTCATTTCCATTCAAAATTGTGGGTATGGTGGTATTTAAGTTTATTATTGATCTAACGTTCATTACTTCCATTAAAAATAAGTTATTTTCCACAAAACGTGTTAGTATAAAATGTTTATAAACAAATATTTTACAAATAAAATATTTAAGAAAAATTTAAACAACTAATGTTTTGTAAGAAAAGTTGAGAATGAAAACTTATATTCAATAATAAGTATTTCAGAGACCACCTCTGATACCAATTGTAGGTTATAAAGGTAAAAGTATATTTCTCAATTACAACAGTGTGGGGTGAATTGTCGGTTTAAAAATATTCATTTTTATCCTTAATAAAATATATGTTTAACAAAGTTAAATAAGTTGAATTCGCAATCCCTCTATAGTTATTAATAAAGAAACTAACTTGATTAGGATATGATAATATGAATCTGATAATGAAACATAAAAAAATTTACTAAAAGAAAAATTACACCTTAAAGAAAATAGAATCTAAATCAGAGATTGTACAAGAATAAGAAAGTGTAAGAAAGGTACACTTTTTTTCTTTAACTAAATGCAGTTGAATTTAAAAAAACCCATAACATGTAATGGGTAACAAAGAAATATGTTATCCCAAAGAGAAGGGTATCCAACAGACTTGGATAAAGGTCCATTGATTTACACATTTAAGAATGTTTTCCTTACCCACATTAGGTTAATCCCTCGATACAAAGATCAGAATCTATCTTGATATCCCTACAAGAATTCGATTAAGTAGGAAAAATCTGATTCACACTATGAAGGTTTAACAAGTTGTTCGCAGTTGAACATTAGTTCCCAACATTCAAAAAAGGAAGATTGAGCAGAGCTCTCACATAGTATCAACACGTCTGGAAGTTCCACACGAACGTTGTAATGCAAACATTGTAACTAAATACAAATGGATGGTTATTTATAAGCATGAATTCTAACAGTTTAATTCCTCCTCTAATATTCATATTTCCCTAAAATTTTGGAGGGACATATACACATGGGAATCAAGTAATAGTTAATTTATAACAGATTTGATGGTATAATTTTATATAACTAACTATGAGAAAAATTACTATGCTTAAGAAACATTATCACATTTAGGATATGATAAAATGAAACTCTACATTAAGGAAATAAGGTAATTGCAAAAAAAAACATTTAATCATATTCTTAAGATAGTGAGATTCAATTTCTAAAAAAATTGACAATCAGATTATAAGAAAAATGATAATAGGATTCTATTTTTTGTGAAAATGGGTGTCTGATTTTATGAAAATCAAAACTCTAATTTATGAGATAATTAAAGTCTGGTTTCTCAGAGAATCGGAGTATGAATTCTGAGAGAATTGGGGTATGATTTCTGAGAGAAATGAAATCTTATTTCTGAGAGAATCTGAGTTTGATTTATGAGAGAATAAGATTAGAAAATTGTGAGAAATTAGATTATGAATTAAATAAAAATTTGATCCTCAATTCTAGAGAAATTGAATTCTGAATTATAGATTAATTAGATTCTCAATTCAATAGAAATATGATTCTTATTTCTAGAGAAATTGGATTCTCAATTCTATAGAAATCAGATTCAAAATTTTATAGAAATTGGATTCATGCGAACTGAAAGGTTTTGAGTTTTAGATAACATCCACTTTTTGGATTAAGTAAAGGATGGTTATATTTATTTATGAAAACATTTGGTAAGAAATTGAAAACCAAAGGTAAAGTAAAAAACCATCCTTATATAAAGAAAATATTTATTAAGAAAATATTTCTTACAGAAAGTGAATTTTCAATAATAAAATGTTTTTGGGATTTCCAAAACATAATTGATGAGAAAAGACATAAGAAAATATATTGAATCAACAGGCTATTCATAAATGTTAGGAATTTTCAGGTCAAAATAAAAAAATTTACTTAGTTTTGACCCCCCTTAATAATAATGTGAAGGTCGAATGGCACTTTCGATTATACCATGAAACTCATTTGACAAATTGACTTATGGATAGTTTTTATAGATTGAAAATGAATCAAATATCATTTTTGTAATGGTTGGTGTCCTTGAACCAACTATATTTAATTTTATTACCTGAATATTTAATATATTTAAATATAAACATCTTATTACATATTTTTCATTGTTCTGGATGACTATAGTGTAATAATGTCTTGGAGTATATATCATATTGATAATGTCATAGAAGTTACCCACTATAATAAGAACCATGAAGTGTTATGACAATATTCTAAAATATAGTTCTATTGTTGGATGACATAATATGACGGGATACATAGTATATAGATCTCTAGGTGTGAGTACTCATAAGAAGATGATACTTCTTCTCATGAATTTCGCACTTGGTAATCTGCAAGATGAGAGATTATGATAACAGACTCGCCAATAGGAATTCCAAATGTTTTGGTGCCATTGGATATTCCTATCTGTGAGCATGTGTAATGGTCCTTAGACTTTAATATTATCATTAATACATTTCATGAGTCACACACTTTGATTTACTGACGAAAACAGTCATGCAGACAGTTTTCAGGATGTAGGGTACATTGGGTACGTCGTGAATGAAATGTTATTAAGGGATAAGTCAAGGAAGGATTTTTCTATTCCACTTATGGAAGTTGATATCTAGGCCCTTTGATTGAAATATAACCATCACATGAAATTCTAGGGCCATGGTGTAACGATGAGTTTATTTCAAGTAGTTATAGAACTACATATCCAGCATAAAGGTTGATAACACTATCATGAAACTAGTTTGATGGGATATTGAGAAAAAATGATTATATTACACAACGATCATTTGTTTGTGGATGTCATTTTTCTCAACTTTAAGTTCTTTATCTTGGGTTCTTTGGCTAGTTTCTAGGCAGTACTCTCGGAATTTAGACAAGTTCGCCTATTGTAGATGATAAATAATCCTAGAGGGTCACACATGAAGTGTTTCTGGTGGTCTTAGTTAAATTCTATTTCAACATATTTAATGGAATAAATATTATTCTCAAGATAGTGGAATAATTTTATTCACATTAAAATGATTTCATAAATTAAATAAATATTTATTCATGGGATTATGAATAAAAAAATTATTTATTTATTTTATTTAACATTTAATTTGTATTTATTTAATAGTTTTTAAATAAAATATTTATTTATTTGAATATATTATTTATTTATTTATTTGGGTGTTCGATAAATGGAAGTGGAGTTCGAGCGGACCAAGGTTGGTCCGGTAGTAAAATAATTTTCTGCAAAGATGCTAAATAATTATTTAACTAGTTGGCACAAAAAAATTAATAAAATTATTATAATTATGTGGCACAATATTTCATTTTTTATTCCATTTTGCGAATGTTGTCACACCTCAAATAATGAAATGGTTATTGTTATTATGTATCATGGGTTTTATCTAAGGTTATAAATGTATTTAATTTTAATTTTCGCAATTAAATATTTTAACTGAATCCTCATACCAATAAATATATAGGTACGTCTATTATGTCATGTACGTGAAACCTGTGATGTGAGAGAAACTCCAAGTAAGGAATTATCTCTCGAATCCTCTCCTTTGTCCCTATCAAGATCAAGAGGCCTTCTTCAAAATTGAAGAACATGCAATCAAGATCGATCAACACAAGACATTCGCTTCACCACGCTAGCACCCAAAAAGCAATTGGATTCAATCGGAGACCATTGGATAATGTGTGAATGAATGCTAGAAGGATTTTGGTTTGGATCCTAGAAATAAAAATGAGAAAATATGAAAGTGTCTTCTCAGACGATCAACATCATCAATAAAGAATGTACCTAAGAACAAGGTATTATATTTCCTCATAAATAAAATTTAAATTAATTATAAAAATGATGTGCAAGATCCCATCTAATGGTTTTGAGACTCTTTATTTTTTATCTAAATCAATTATTATATTTTGTGGAGACTGGCATTTATCGGGTTATTGATCCCACAATAATCATATATGATGGAAAAAATATATTTGGGCACCTTCCCAACAGTGCTTATGCTATGCTCAGATCCTACAAGTTATATCGGAGGGGGATCATCATAGTTTATAATTATTTATATAAATCATTGATGATTTAAGGTTTACGAATTTATTTTTTAAAATAAAGGTTAGTCATTCTTGTAATATGGATTTCGAGATCTGTTTTTCCTGTTTTTGTATCTCGCTGATTTGAAAGAAATGAATGATTTTTTGTTTAAAATTAAAATAGATAACTTATTAGGAGGCATTAACGATTCTTCCCAGGTGACATGAATATAGACGCCATGCATTAGGACTTACACATTGTGTTCTATTCTATAAACATCGTCTAATATGGACTAGATGTTATGTAGTCGTGTTCAATGCATCAGGAGTAAATCGGAAAATACTCAAGATGTGTGCATTGATTACCCACAACTTACATAATTATAAACTATGTGTTAATCAGTAAATATAGGCACACACTAACCTGATTACATTCCATGTGGCCCGCTACACGTGGCATGTAGTCCCTTCAGGTCAGGGGTCAAACAGTGTATCCCATACACAGCTAAGTCGACTGATAACAATGTAACGTAGAGACAAAATGACATGTAGTCCACTGTACACACTGTGTATTACAAAATTTCTTATTTATGATTCACACACCGAGTCCCTAGGTATGTAGATATTGAAAGACTGTGAATGTAGTACGCACCATGTAGTCAAAACTACACGCCATGTACTTTACCAAATTACAAATAATTAGAACATTAATGTTCGTGTAATGTTCAGAACCACATATCATCTATAAATTGTACGACATGTTGTTACTCTATGAATTTAAACATCCTTTATGCCATATTTTATAAGAGTAAAATAGTATGAGAATATAATACATGTTGGGTAGATTCAAACGGGTACTCACCAGGTTACCTCCAAGGAGCAGTTATGTACAAGGATGAGAATCTCAAGGAAATTCAGAAAAGGATTAAGATAAAAGGATTGATTAATTAAAGATAATAATTAATTGATTCTATCATTATTTTTCTTAATAATAACTATTAAAGAACTTAATTCTAGTTTTATTAAACGCGTAACATATTTTATGTTTGTGGGTGATCATTAGCTAGACCAATACCTTTGTGTGTAATTGATTTCCTTTTAATTTATTTATTAAATTAACTATTGGATTGCATGACATATCTCCTCATTAGTTTGTAGGGATTGTGTTCCCATGGTTTCTTTTATGTAACTCCTTTTTACCCCTCACCTGTGTGTGAGTTTAACAAGAACATGTAATGGATGGAGCTCCCAAGATGGTGGAGGTGGTCCAAGTCAGGAGCTGAGGTGAAACCAATCCAAGGAGATACAAATGTGGATACGTGGAAAGATGTAAACATGATGGTGTTTCTCCCCTAGGCCATGGTTACTTTATCAAGTGATGGATAAACTAACCATTATAAAAATCCTCATGATCATTCCCATTATTTTATTTCTGTCAGTTTCATGGTTTTCCATTATGGATGTGTTGTCACAGTCACATAATTAATGAAATAACAAGCATGAAAGATGGAACTAAAATAATCTAGGATTGTGCCTAAATATTATACATTCATGGTTAATCACATAAGTAAGTTCCACATAGTATTAAAAATCATTTCATAAAGAGAATTAGTTAATTTACGCATAAGAGATAAAAATACCTCAACAAAATATTAACTCGGACTAAGCCATTCGTTACTTGATTAAGGGAAATACTCAAAGAAACTATGTGTTTGACAAAACATTGTTGGGACACTTAATTTTATATAGAAAGACCTTAGTAAAGTTTTTGTGATTAATTAACCATATTTCATTAAGATGAACAGCCCTTGTTATACTTGGTGTAATATTAGAGGCAAGTGTTGAGGAAATCCAAATCAGGATTTCAAGATTCGGGAGTGAACTAAATGGATCATGGAGATGAAATCCCACAGTTAGCAATGACAAGCCTACTTAAATACCTTCAAATATCTTGAACAACCCTTTTTGGGGTTATTTGAAGGCGAATACAGATCCTTTCCACTAAATTTTCATGGAAACTAGACATTCTGGGTTCAACAGGGAGGTCCATTGGTACTTGATAAAATAGTGGGAGACTTAATAAAATTAATTTATTATGTCTCATGAAATGTAATCAATAAAATACTAATTATATGATATTTCAATTGTCCACTAAAATTAAAATCTCATCAAACACACTATTCTTATGGTCAAGTATGGATAAAGACAATAACAACACTGGCAGTAACTTCTAGGAATGGTTTAGATGCCTTCGGGTTATTCTACCCCATGAACATAAGTCTTATGCACTAGAGTCAGTATTACCTGATCTACCTACCCATGTTCTTGGCCTATGAGAAACACATTAATGACATAGTCGATGTTCGATTTTTTTATGATATCATCAATGTCTAGTGAGATCATGATGTCTCACAGAAACATGGGTGCCTATAGCATGCTCAGGGAACCTCCATGGTCTTTACTAGGATAGAGAAATATAAGAATGGTTTAATATCCACAAGGAACTCTTTCAGAGTAAGCTTGGATAGGGTTCCCCATCTAGGCAACATGTATTCAAGCTCATTGGCTATATTGAGCGCTTGGAGGTTCTAGGGTTTAAACTCCCTGAAAAACTAGGCAGCGATCTCATTCTTTCATCACTCCCTCAAAACTTCTCCATATTTGTTGTTAATTTCAATATGAACAACATTGAGAAGTCTCTATATAATCTTCATTCCACATTCTCAGAGTGTACAAAGATATTAATCACAGAAAGGCTTATATACTTATGGTGAATAATATGAAATAGAAGGCAAAGAGATTTAAGCACAAATCTTATTCACACCCTTCTAGGAAAAGCAAGCTGAAATGGGATTCAAGGGAATATGAAGGTTTTTGTTTCACATGTGGAAAGAAGGGCCACTGGAAGAAGAACTACACCAAGCCTAAGAAGTGAGGGAAATATTCATGTGCATTTGTTATCGAATGCAATCTATCTATTTATACAAATTGGGTTTTAGATACATCTTTTAGTGCTCCCATATGTATCCAAATACAAGAACCTAGTAGATTCAGAAATATTGACCATGGGGAGTTAGATATTTGATCATCCAACAGATCCAGGCTTGTTATTGTATTTTTCGGGAACTACCACCTCAAATTTCCAACTAGGTTGATGTTTTTGTTAAAGGGTTGTTATTATGTTGTGTCTTATACCAAAAACATTATTTATGTTTCTACATTAGGCACAAATGAATTTTTTTTTCGAATTTGTAAATGAATATTTCTTATTTTTGAAATATAGAATTTTTTTGGAAGGGAAAATTTATACAATGGTTTTTACATGTTGGATTACACACAAAAAGTAATGGAAATCGATAACAAAGATACTTCGGATGAGTCATACCACACCCAAATCTGGCATCACCGACTAGGTTAGGTAAACGAGAAACACTTGACAAAGGTACATCAAGAAGGATATTTATATTCTTTCAAACTAAAACCAATTTGAGTATGCCACCCATTTTTACAAGGTAAAATCACCAAAGCCCCATTTAGTGGGTAAGGTGAAAGGGCTAAAGTGCTTCATAAATTAATTCACACTGATGTGTGTAGACCATTTACAGTTGAACAAACGGGTGGGTACTCATACTTAATAACTTTTAATATTGATTTTAGTAGGTATTGATATATCTACTTAATGATGTATAAGTCGAATTATTTTGATAGGTTCAAAGAATATAAGAATGAAGCTGATAACCAGCATGGTAAGAAGGTTAAAAAACCATAATCAGATCGAGGGGGAGAATATCTTAATCAATACTTCATTGATTACTTATGGGAGATTGGGATCCTATCCCAAATCACTCTTCTATACACGCCCCAGTGGAATGGTGTGATAAAAAGGAAAAACTACACCTTGTTGGACATGGTGAGATCAATGATGAGTCATACGAGTCTTCCATTGTCCTTTTTGGGATATGAATTACATACATAAGAACACATACAAAACCATGTACAAACTAAATTGATAAATGGTATTCCATATGATTTCTAGAGTTGAAAAAAATACATGTTATCAAATTTACATGTGTGTGGAAGTGAATAATTTTTTCAGGAATCTTCATGTAAAAAACATGAACATGAGGAACAAAGTTTATCTTTATAGGATACCCCTTGTAAAAAATGGAAATTACCTATACAAACCCTTAGAAAAAATGTTATATTGGAAAGAAAATCCTTATTCCTTGAGAGGGAGAACATCCCCAAAAGAGATAGTGGGAGTAATATAGATTTCAATAATTTCCAGGATCAAGGTATACAAGAGTTGGTACAGGAACATATTCCACAAATCCCTATGTAATAAATAACTCTTACAAAGACACATGAACTGCATAATAGTACAATAGAGGTTATAGAACCGAAACAGTACAATTTTCTATTTACTAAGGATGTTGAATCATTATTGGTTGATAATATTGAACATATAACCTACAAGGAAGTAGTAAGTGGTAATGATGTTTCCATGTTGAAAGAATTCATGAATTTAGAAATGGATTCCATGTACCAAAACTATCTCTAGATTTTGGTAGATCCTCTAGTTGATGTAAATCCTATTGGATTCAAATACGCATTCAAAAAGAAAATGGACATTGAGGGACATGTCAGTACCTATAAGGAACAAATGGTTTCAAAAGAGATCAAATACTATAAAATCATAGACTACGAGGAAACCATTTCACAAGTTTCAATGTAGAAATCCATTAGAATTATACTTTTCATTGCATCTAACCATGACTATGAGATTTGGAAAATGGATGTCAGAATATCCTTACTTAACAGTAACCTTAAGAAATATGTCTACATTACAAAACCTAAAGGGTGTATGATTCCAAAGGATTCCAATAAGGTATGTAAGTTTTGAAAATCCATTTATGGATTAAAGAAAGCATCCATTTCATGGAACATTCACTTTTTATGAAAATATATTGGAATTTGGTTTTATAAATAATTAATGAGAGACTTTTTCTACAAATGTTTTAGTGGGTGTGTGGTCAATTTCCTAATAGTATATGTTGATGATATAGTACTTATTAGAAACAAGATACCATTCTTACAGTTTGTTAAGGCATGGTTGAATCAATGCTTCTCCATTAAGGACTTGGGTGAGGAAGCATATATTCTTGGGATCAAGATCCATTGTGATAGATCCATGAGATTTCTGGGACCAATTCAAAGTTTATAAATTGAGAAGATACTAAAGAGATTCATTATTGAACAATCCAATATGGGATTATTTCCAGTGTCAAATGACATTCATATTTCCAATAAAATGTTTCTTCCGAAACATGAGTAAATAAAAGTGAATGACAAGGAATCCACACTGATCAGTGACTGGGTCAGCCATGTATTCCATGCTATGTACTAGGCTGGATGTCGCCTATATAGTGGGTGTGGTAGGAAGATATCAAGCTGAATCAGGTGACTTCCATTAGATGGAATTCAAGACTATCCTAAAGTATATGATGGATAATAGGTATATATTCCTCGTTTATGAAGGGGAGAAGGAACTAGTCATCAGAGGATATAAAGTTACTAGTTTCTAGACTAATAAATATGACATTAATTCTCAAACAGGACACATATTTACTTTGAATGAAGGTGAAGTGAGCTATAAGAGCTCATAGTAGAGTGTGGTCACATATTATACCTCAGAATCTGAGTATATCATAGCTTCTGAGGTAGCTAAAGAAGTATTTTGGATGTGTAGATTCATACATGAGCTAGATGTGTTACCTAGAAGTAAAGTTCCCATCACAATGTTTTTTGATAATACTACAGTGGTGGCCCTCGTAAAAGAGCCAAGGTTATATCATTGGACGAATAACATACTTTAGAAGTATTATCTGTTGAGGGAATTTTCTCAGAGATTTGAAGTTATAGTGATAATTATTTCCACATAAGACAATGCAGAAGAAACCTTACCTAAATCCTTAACTCAGGAGAAACATGATCATCACGTGAGGTCTAGCGGACTGGAAGTCGTAGGCAGTTGCTTTAGTCCATGTCGGAGTTTCTGTCCGGGAACCAAATGTTTGTACTTTGATTACATGAAAAATTAATATATTTAAATATTAAACATCTTATTACATATTTTCCATTGCTCTATATGAAAATAGTGTAATAATATTAGGGAGTATTTGTTTCATTGAAAAGGTCATAACAGTTCACTGTTATGATGATAACCATGAAGTGGTATGACAATATACTTAAATATAGTTCTCTGGTTGGATGAAATACTATAATGGGACACATAATAAACATACCATCAGGTGCGATTACTCGTAAGAATATGATACTTCTTCACATGAAGTTCACACTTGGTAATATCCAAGACAATAGATTATGAGAACAGACTCACTAAAAGGATTTCCACATGTTTTGGTGTGCTCATGAATGGTGGACCATGGAATATTGATGGCGCAGCACTCCCCTAGAGAACGGCGCAATTAGGTTTCTTCCTTAAGTGGTTCCCTCAACCAGACGTCGGTGCCTCTGCATCGGCTCAGATTTTCTTCTTCAGCCTAGTTTTTCTCTTCAATCTTCGGTTTTCCATCTGCTCGTTTCTCGCTTGATCGGTGACTTCAATCATAATCGGTGGGCTTTGAAAGTTTTTCTCTTACTCCTCTCTTAGAGCTTCACTACATATTTTCCCGTTCCATGTCTCCGCTCGGGATTTCTTCTTCGTCATCGGCTGGATTCAGCTTCCTCATTCCTGGATCTTCTTTGGGTCATGCCTCTTCTGATCTTGCGCTTCTTCTCCCACATCTGGTGATCTTGGCATCTCTGACGGCCCCCATATTCTACTGTGTGATCCCCCTCCTCCAGATCCCCTTGGATCTGGTTTTCTCTGCGTGTTTGTCGCTCGTTCGAGCGGTGACGGGTGAGAAAGGCGACATCAGCGGTCCTGGCTTCTTAGGAGGCGGTTCGTTCCAATCTTGCAGGGAGATCAGCTTGGATTGTGACCATCTGATTTTGGACTTTGGGATTATGTGGTGGAGTTCGGTGGGTCGAAGGTTCCGGTGGGATATCGGGTGGTGGAAGGTGAGCTGCTTCGGCTCTCCGATTTCGCGGATTCAACACCTGCTGCGGCGTTTTCCGGTGTTGGGTTTGTGGATGTGAATCTGCTTCCGTGGGTTGAAGTGGAGCAGATTTCAGGGGTGGATGCATCGAAGAGCTGGTTTGAGGACATGTGGGGCTCAAGGTTTGAGGCTGCCTTGGCTTGGCATGTTGAGGGAGTTTCTGGCTGTTCTTATGGTTGCACTGCTCAGGAGTGATTCTTTTGAATTTCATCCTGTTCTACATTGGCTGCTGGTTCTACGCATTCTTCATAAACATTTTTATTCCTAGGTATTTGTTGATCTTGTCACATTTGGATGGTGAATAATTTTGCTGGTACCATTGGGTGGGCGACCTCAAATGAGGGATGGGTGTGCTGACACCCATCATCAGCCATACATCATCTTTTGATGGATGGATGGGTACTTTGCTGTGACTTTTGCTCATTGTTTTCAGTCATTTCTTGTGTTACATCAGGTTGACACTACAGAGATTCTTCTCATGATTTGTCGGGGGGCGGCTCGAAAGAGAAAAAGGCATGATAGCACCTTTCATCTGGCTCTCCTCAACATTTCTATGTTGTTTGGAGAGATTATCCGTCACGTTGTGCCACCAGCACGGTATAACTTCTCGATAGAGGGGGTGATGCATTCTTTTGACTGATATCACTGGTGCACTGTCTAGCGAGGGGGGCGATGAGACTTTCAGGTGCCTGCTTGGTTTTTTGTTTCTTTTGAACTTGTTGGATCCACATGGCCAATGTTTTAAGGCTTTTTTCCCTTCTTGTAATGGGTTCCTCTTTCCTAGCTCCAAAAGAGGTCTCTCTTTTTCATGATCAATAAAGGGGGCTTGACCCCCAACAATTAAAAAAAACAAGTTTTGGTGTCATCGAATATTCCTATATGTGAGCACTTTTAATGGTACTTATATTTTATGATTATCATTAATATGTTTCATGGCTCATGAACTTTGATTTACTGATAAAAACCATCATGCACACAGTTAGTGGGAATTAGGGTATATTTTGAGTGTTACAAATTACATTTTCTTAACGGATAAGTCGAGGATGTATTTGTCTCTTCATTTTATGGATGTTCATATCTCAACCCTTTGATTGAAATATAACCGTCACACAAAATTCCATGGCCATGGTGTAACAGCAAGTTTATTTTAGTTAGTCAGAGAAAAAAATATCAAGTCTAAAGGTTAATGACACTACCATGAAACCATCTTGATGAGATATTGAGACAAAGATATTATATTAATGAGTGATCATTAATATGTAGATGTCTTTGTTGTGAATTTATGTTCTTTATCTTGGGTGTCTTGACCCGTTTATATATAGTACTCTTGGAATTTAATAAAGTTCCTATAATGTAAACGAGAAAGAATCCTAAAGGGCCACAAACTAAGTGTTTCTGGTTGTCTCAATTAAATTCTACTTGAATTTAAATGATCGAATAAATATTATTATCAATAGAGTGAAATAATTTTATTCAAGATAAAATTATTTCATAAATTAAATAAATATTTATTCGCTGGATTTTGAATAAAAAAATATTTATTTATATTATTAAACATTTAATAAATATTTATTTACTAGTTCGTAAAAAATATATTTATTTAAGAGAATAAATTATTTATTCATTCATTTTGGTTTTCAATAAATGGAAGTGGAGTTTGAGTGGAAAAAGGTCGATCCGGTGGTGAAATAATTATTTGAAAGATGGTAAATAATTATTTAACTACTTGGAAAAAAAATAACAACACTATTATAATTATGTGGCATGAGATTTCAATTATGATTCTTTTTGCACATGTTGGAACATAATAAATAATGGCATGATTTTTTTTTATTTTTTATCATGGGGTTTCCCTAAGGTTATGAAGGTATTTAATTTCTGTTACGTAATTAAATATTATAGTTATATCCCCATGTATATAAATAAAAATGTTTTTCTACTGTTCCATGTACGTGAAACCGATGACGCAAGATTAATTCCATGTTAGGAATTTTCTCACAACTCCTCTCCTCTCTCCCTCTCAAGAATTGGAGACCTTCTTCAAAATTGAAGAACATGCGATCAAGATCGATTGACGCAAGACATTCGGTTCACCGTGCTAGCACCCAGAATGAGAGTGGCGTCAATTGGAGACCATTAGAGAATGTGTGGATCACCAATATAGGGATTCTGGTTTTTATCCTTGTATGTGAAATGAGAAAATCCGAAAGGGTCATCCCAGTTTATCAACATCATCAATGAAGAATGTACTGAAGAACCAATTTTTTTATTTCTTCAAAATTTAAATTTAAATTAATTATAAACATGATGTGCAAGATCATACAAAAATATTTCAGGACTCTTTATTCATTATCTAAATATTTTATTCTCTTTTCTGGAGACTGTAATTCATCGTTGTATTGATCCTGGAATTATCATTTATCATGGTAAAAAATAATGTTGGGTGTTGGACCATCCATTCTTCCATTCCACCAAGAACCAACAATTTTCCTATGTATTCACATCAATCCGAAATCATTTACATATTTTTTACCCCTCCCTTATAAGAGTCATTCAATGTTAATAAATTAATATTTTTAAAGTTTAATATTGAGATTAATTATTTAAAATTGACATTACTATTACAAAAAATAATTATCGTTTGACAGAAAGTCAATAGAAAATTACTGAGTGTGTGTTTTATCAACAATAATTCAACAAAAAAAATCTTAACTACTACAATTGGCTTCATAAATGGAATTTTTTTATTGAATGAAAATTCTTGTTGGACAAATAATATAATTTCCTAACCTTTAACATTACCAAATCATGTTAATTAAACTAAAAAGAAATTATTACATTCCAAAATATCCCTTCCAGTTTAGAGTTTAAGAGAATTAAGTCATAACTCATACATGACCACCCATAAGTATAAAAAGCGGATACTACTAAAACAAAATCCTTTTTGAATAATATGAATATTTAAAAAAACATGATTTATTTCTATGAAAAAACTTCATGACTTTAAACATGAATCCTTCCTTTCCTTTACCCATCCATAAACCATGTGAATAACATTTTAAAATAAGGGATGAGCGCAAAAAATCTCAGTACGTGATATAAAAAGAGAAATGAATGATTATTACATGAATACATATAAACATATGAAATCATCTTCACAAATACATTCTTCTCAGTCATTAAGTTTCATATACATACTTTATGAAAACTAGTGAATTCCATAAAAAATAGAAAACTTAAATAAAACCATATAGGATACAAGGATAATTACATACTTAATATTTTAACCCAAATTTCTGCCAAATGATTTGTAAACCTCAAGGATACCTTAAAATTTAACCTTCTTATCTACCATATAACGTATCCCTCACGGCTTCTTTAAGGTGTAACCATCGTAGTTACACTAGGAATAACTACCACGATCAAATTACAACATAAACACATCCAATGAATTGGAGGGAGATATAGGTCCCACCCTTGTTTATAAACAATATCCATGAAACAAAACATAATCATAAAACATGAATACATTCATAAAAACAATACTTCGTAGTTTTGTAAAAATACAAATTTTAAGGATTATTTTTTAAAGAAAAGTCCATTACCTCAGGGTTTTCTAACATAAAAAATGTTTAAAATTAATTTATAATTTTGTAAAGGGTGTGATTACTATATATATAAAAAAACCATACTCAAGTTTATACTACCTTATATGACCATTTTATAATAAATTTCCACCCATTTATTAATAATATTTTTCTATTTACACTTTTTCAGGTGTGTTTATTTCATGGTTTCCATGGTCGGTTCATTATGGATTTTCTTATCGAATGGAATAGAAAATCCAAAGGTGGAATGAAATTTTATTAGTACATTTCCATAATTTTAATTTCTTCCATATATAATACTTTTTATATGAGGATGAATCATTAGGTAAAAATTAAAATGATTTAGTTTATTTTGGCAGTTTTTACAACCATTACGAACTTATATCATTTTATTTAATTTCATTTTATATAATTGTTCCATGACATTAAAAAACGTATAATATGTATAATAAAATATTACTTAACCGTAATAATGGTTTATAAACAGCCTCAAATATGGTTTCAAAAATTGAAAACTCATCGTCCCTAAAAGCAATAAATTAACTCATCACGGCCGATGCTTTAATTTTTATTAAAAATAGATAAGAGGAGATAAATGATGATGGTTTATTCAATTAACACAAAAACATTAAACTATATAAAAGATACGGGAGTTATCATTTTACTTGTACAAGGGGAGATGAGTAGAGAATAATAAAATCAAATAAATTGAAATGAAATCAAAATAAAATGAAATAGGTTTTTACCTCTTGAATTCTTCTCCTAAGAACCTTCGTAAGATACTTGATTTTGGACTTTTAGGGAGACCATGATGTCTTCGATGTATCGAATAGGATTGGTAAGGTATTTTTCCAAAAATTAAACAATCTAAAAGGAATTGAGGAGTGCAGATAAGAGGTGGTTAGTGGTAGTATTTATAATGGAGGAGAGGGGTGTTTCTTTATTTTAATCAACAGTTTATTATTTTGTCCATGAATATGAATAGTGTGAATTCCTGTGACTAAGTGTAGAAAATAGTTCATTTCAGTTCGAACCAAAGTCCACACTTACATTATCCATGAATCAAGCATGACTCAAAAATTCTTTTATTTATCTTATACCGTAAATTACAATATTTCACTATTCCCAAGAAAACCAACTATTTTAGAAAAATTCCCAAAATTCACCCCAACCATTTTTCGAAGTGTAGAATTCAAAAAATGGCTCCATTTTTTAAAAGAAGTTTTTAAATATGAGAAAATTAATTATTAATTAAAAATAATTTATTATAAAAATACAAATCTAAAAGTTATAACTAATTTTATGACATTGTACAAAATTTAATTAAAGTCTCATAAAATTCTTTTATAGTCATAAGAAATTAAAATATTAATTTATGGATATATTTTATGAAAATATAGATATTTTCAATCATTTTATTTATTATAAAATTGTACTTAAATGTTTATGACTTCAAAAATACCAACACTTAATTTATAATTTTTTAGAAAGTATTTACTTATTCAATGATATAAATATATCATATTTTCACATAGAAGATACATAAATTTTCTTTATAATCTCATAGGTATGGTTAATATTCTATTGTTATATATTATTTAATTTCGATGAATAACACTTACTGCATTATTCATTTATAATGAATTTTACTATTTAATTCAAGAATGAAAAACAATTATTTTATAAGTACCTAGGTTGTTACAAAGAAACTAAATATTCACTATAAAGTGACATATTCTGGATGTTTTTTTTCCAATTTTAATTGTAACATATGTAATCTATATCTAAATAACTCTTCAGAACAAAATCATTTTCGAAAAAAATATAATATTTCAAATAGATGATATGGTAACACACATGGTAAATTTTATATTGAATATTAATTATCACTGGATTTCACCCCTTCACCTAAGATTCCTTTGAACTTGGTAGTTGTGATAATGTCCCCAGGGGGCCCTAATAGTATTGATCTGAGAAATTGGTTTGTTTGTATGGGTACTGTTAGGATATCTAGACCCATTAGCCCTCCCCTATTCAGAAAAATTATTTTTCCTACAACACTTGAACCTGAGTTCATAAGGAATGCATCTACAACACTGAACATCTGACCTACATGCTATTAGAATGCTAACTTAAAGAAAGTTAAAATTAACTTAACAAAAACAGAAACTTTATTATGATTCATCAAAACAGGGATCCAAAATAAAATAATTTTTAAAATTAATACGAATTACACTCTAATGGAACTGGTGGATGTCCCGTCATCACAAACTTAACTAATAATTGAACATTTCATCATAGTAGAGTGGGGACAGTGTAATTCTTCAAAATCCATCTTCCTTCTTCGTTGAAAATTTTAATTTTAAATAAATAATTTAAATTAACATTATATTAAAAACACAAATAAATATTATATAATGATCTCAAATAAAATATATAAATTCATGAAAAAATATGTTTATAAGTTAGGTAATCATATTTTAGATTTATATCTTTTCTCTCTACAGTTCTCTAAGAAGCGCCACCCCATGAAAGGGTCTCCTAAGTGTGAAAAATAAATAACTTCTGAATATATTTACATAAAAAATAGTACTCTATGAAATACTACACTGATTATTTTAAAAATATTATATCTTATTTTTAATATATTTTAAATTTTTAATATTATTATTCACTATAATTTATCTTTTTAAAATAGAATAATTTCATTAATTTAAATAAGTGTGATTCAAGTAAAAAATACAATAAAAATGACTCATATCTCAGGGTGAAAATTTATATATCAAGATAATTGTTATAAAAATAAGAAAATGTAGTATAATAAAATGGAAGGAAAGAAAATAAAGTTAAAAAACACAAGGCATGGAAAATGGAAATGTAAAGAAAGAGAGTTAGTAAAAAATGCAATAGATGAAGAAAATGATAAAAGTTATAAGTAAAAAAGAATAATTAATAAATATGATTTAGAAAAAAGAATTGAGATATTAAATACATATAATGATGAAAAAGATAAACTAGATTCAAATGTAGTTTCTAAATCTAGGGTAGTAGTAAGAGAAAAATCATTATGAAAATTATCAAGGATGAAGTGGATTTTGATTTAGGTATAGAATTTTTTTTAAATATGAAGATAGAACATAAACTAAAATGAAATCCATAATCATGTTTAAAAGTAGAGGTTGGTCAAAAAACAATAACACAAGAATAATTTTATGTAAAAGGGAAACTCAAAATTTAAATATAAAAAATAAAAAATAAAAGAACCATACAAAGGTGGAGATAAAATTTGAAATATGAAAATAGTGATCAGATGTGAATGTGGGAGAAAAGTGGAAGTTTAACTTAATTTACAATAAAATATATATAAATAGGAAGGAGGTGTATGAATTATGTATAGAAAATTAAAATAGAAGAAAAAAACATTAAAATAAAAACTAGAAGGTATAATATAAAATAAAAATCATAATTAAGCATACATTCAGAATTCATAATATATAATAAAATTACAAGAGGAAATTTATGTAGAAACAAAACAATGTAGAAAAAAGATTTTATCTAAAATTAAATTTTGTTATATAATCAATGTTCATATACAGAAAACCATAATCGAGAAGTATAAGGAGATGGATTAAGACCACAAAATTGTGAATTTATAACCAAAAGTGAAAATGTAAGTTGAATTTTAATTAAAAATCTACAAGTCGAAAGGAGAAGCGCAATAGTGGATTGGAAGTAGAAGAAAAAATTTATTAGTTTGATATAATAAAGAAAATAAAAGAAATAGATAAAATTAAGAGAATAGAAGTATATGAATATGTAAAATCTTATTACATTATATATAAGATTGTTAGATTCTAAAATAAGATCCATACTGACACGACCCGCCTTCACCAAGATGAGAGAAGGGACAACAGGTTGCCAGACCCTTCCTTCTTCAAGTTGAAGTAGAGACAAGGCCCCCCGAGACCCGCCTTCAATAGGTCCCAGAGTGGCTACTAGGACCAAGGGTATAGAATCACGCACAAGATGGAAGGATTACCCTTTTTATTTAATAGGTTTGAGAGATAAGATAGTAATTACCAACAACACCAAAAGTGGAAGTATAAGTAAATCCAAAAAAACCATTCCCATATACATGTTCTAAAAGTAAATGCTACAAGGTACAAGAAAATCCCAAAAATTAAAGTATAAAGAAAAGAAAAATAGAAACAACAACTGTCCCAATGTCCAAACTAGTACGATCTTTCACGATCCTTGAAGTCCTCTTGGAAACATGAGAATAGTTTTATATACACAGGGTGACCATACAAGTATACTCAGTAGGGAAAACCAAATACTCTCGTGAACAAGTAGGGAGGCACTCTAATACCCCATGGGAAAAGATATAACCAAAGCACCTAGCAAGTAAAACTACCCACCCAAGCCTCACTAAGGCGCACTCCCCAAATAACGCAAGTCAAGTAATGTAATAGAAATAACACATCGACATTTGGGTACCCCACGTCACCTTCCAATAGTTATTGAAGAAATCCTACGCATCGAACGTCTCTTGCCATTCTCACTGCAGTCCCACTGCCACACCCCGCTCGCACACACCTAGTCCATCACTACCACACATCTTGGCTGCAAACACCTGGGCCACTACAACCGCACTCAACCATGCTCGCAAACATCTAGTCCAGAACAACTAACACCATGCCCGAAGACACCTGGGCCTCATCCTGAAGACACTTAGGAAATAGCCTGCCCACACACACCTGGGCCAACCACCACAACTACCCTGCCCAAAGAATCTTGGGCTATAAAGGAAAGGGAGAAGAAAAGGAGCTAATAACCATCCACTCATAGGAGTGTTTGGAAAAACACCACCCCCATGAAATGGGGGTGTTCGACACAAAGTTCTCAACATGGGTGGGGCGTGAATAAGAAACATAAGAACTATAATTATATGTATAGGTAACAAGCCCTCATACCAACCTAGGGGTTCCAAAAACCACCTAAGGAAAAACACCCTTGTTATTGTTCATTCATAAAAAGGACCACCACTAGCAGCCAAGTCACAACTCATTCCCAGAACCAATTCCACATTTAACCCATTCTTGTTTTCATGTTCAATTGATTCCATTTAAGTGAATTCTGCACTACTACACAACTAACATGCATAACCACAAGCTCTGGAAAGGAAAAACAGGCAAATAAATTTTTTAAGCATTCACACCTGGTTCTCTTTTAAGGTTATAACAACAAAGGGATCCGCGAGATCCCTCAATGTACTGGAACCAAACCAAGCCTCAAGATACAGCCCCACACTGCCTCAGATTCACAACCAACAACCATACAACAACAGGGGATCCCATCCCCATCCATGTCACTTCCCAAGAATCAACCGTCAACATCACCAGAGTAGATCAAGGGAGTTTTCAAATTTGAATATGCCATTCATTCAGTTACGTCTTTCTGTTTGGTTAACCGGGGTGATCTCACAAGGATTCTTATTCATTGGGAATCCATTTAATCAACCGAGTTTATGTGATTATCTGGTTTCTATGATACACTCATTCAATTACATAAATATCCAAAAAACAGAGGCTCATTAGTGCACAAGAAAAGACCACCAACGACCATGATTTTCAGCGGACATAAGCTTGTACAATTTACAACACATAATCAAGAATAAATTGTACATCAAAAACATCAAGCACACCCCCATAATTATTTAAATGTATGTTTATTATCTTCATTAAGGTTTTCTTTCATCCATCCCAGAAGGAAACATTTTCATACCCACCCCGCATGATACACAGTAAGGAGAGATAAAGGAAGATCCATACTTGAATGATCAAATATTGATGTTTTTATCCTGGATCCAACAACTGGGGATGCGCGACTTATAGTGGAGGGGCTTCTGGGACTCCAAGGATGAGTAGTAAAGGATCCAGCACATGCGCACCACTTGCCTCGGAAATGGGAATCAAAACGCAACAAGGGAATAAATGATCCCGTCCAAGAAGAATAAAATGAGGAAAGCAAGTGCAATAAAAAGAGGTGGTTAGGGGTTACTGGATATCAAGATCTTCGGTGGATTTAAAGTTGGATCATGGTTTCACCACACGATTGGGTGGTTATACATGATGGGATTAATTTTTTATTTAATAATTCTCATCGAAAAGTGGTCATAACGACTGTGACTTCAAAGGATTTTATACTAATAGAGGGGGAATGTTACACGGACACACGGCTGGGTCCGTTGAGGGTCTCCCTACTCTTATGATTTTAAAACATTGATTATGGGTCTAAAAACGGCCTTGAACCACTTCCAAAATGTTAAAAAGGAATAAAAGTGGCGTTACGGGAAAAAATGTGGAAGAAAAACTTGACAAGGCTGTGTGACACTAATCAGTGACTCGTCGATTGGTGAAACATCAATCGTGTCACACCGATCTGTGACACACCGATCGTTTCACACTGATCAGTGACACACCCATCATGTCACACCGATGGTTGACATCGCGATGACGTCCTGCCATCGAGACACCGCCCTTAGGATCCGGACCTGATGGGTCCAGGGTGCTCCAAATACCAAAAATTTGGAAAAGTGATGGACCATGAGGGTCTGGTCCATTACATTAGATACATCTCGAACTATTCTCATCCTTGAGAATCAAAGCTAGACCTAAAGAGAAGAGAGGGTTCTGAAAAAAAACCCTCAAAAGATTCCTCTCGGGGACAAACCACCCCCAATAGCCACGCCAAACCAAAGGACCATATTGTCCCGACACACGGATCCGATAGTTTCTTCCTCTATGTCAAGATATTATCCGCTTTGGGTGGCACTGACTCACCCGCACGGGTTTAATCGCATCCACCTTAATGCATCTTGATTAGGGATCAGGTCCTCCCCTCCCCACATATCAGGACTTTTCATAACATTCACAAGGTAGGGAAACAAAACATCTCATAAACCAACGAGGTCAGAATTACATCACAAACAAGTACAAAACGAAACAGAATAAAACTAAAAATAGATCTAGGTATTGGGAGCGCATCTATGCCTCCCATTCCCAGGTACTCTCCTCGATCCCACCATGCCTCCACAACACACAATCCAAGGGAAGGGTTCATCCACGGAACACCTTCTCCTCACGATCCACGATCCTCAGAGGCCTTTCTACAAATGTCATGTTGTCCTCGATATCCAGCTTTCCCTAGTCGAGGACGTGTGAACTACCGTGTAGATACCGACGGAGCTGAGACACATGGAAGATGTCGTTCATTCTCAGTAGTAGAAGTGGTAGCGCCAGCTAATAAGCCACTTCTCCAACCCGTCACACCACTTCGAATAGCCCGACGAACCTAGGAGAAAGCTTACTCCCCCTGTCGAACCTTCATTGTCCACTTAGAGGGGAGACCTTCAAGAACGTGTGGTCCCCGACCACGAACTCCAAGGGTCTCCTCCTATTATCGGCATATGACTTCTGTCATTCATGCACCACCGTAATCCTCTCCCGTATAAGTTGAACTTTCTCCATCGTGCTCTGCACCACTTTTGGGCCAAGAACACCTGCTTCCCCAACCTCAGTCTAGTACACGAGTGAGTGACATGGCCTTTCGTAGAAAGCTTCGAACGAAGCCATGCCAATGGTAGAGTGATAGCTATTATTGTAGGAAAACACTGCCAAAGGAAAGTGTCACACCCATGATCCCCCAGAGTCCCGAATACATTCCCGTAGCATATCCTCCATTGTCTAGAAGGTGCGCTCTATCTGTCCATCTGTCTGGGGGTGGAAAGCAGTGCTAAGACGTAGCTAAGTGCCAAAAGCATGCCGAAATCACCTCCAGACTTGTGAGGTAAACCGTGCATCCCTATCCGAGAATATGGAACTCAGAACTCCATGCAACCGCACCACCTCATCCATGGACCTCCGTGCTAAGTCATCCATTGCACCCGACTACTTGATTTCCAGAAATTGAGCCGATTTCGTAAACTGGTCCACCACAACCCAGATAGCATCATAGCCTCCTTGAACCCTGGGTAGCCCTATGATGAAATCCACTGAGATGTCATTCCACTTCCACTCAGGGACATCTAAAGGATGAAAAAACCTCTTGGAACACGGTGTTATGCCTCCACCTGCTGACACACTAGGCACCTAGCCACGAACTCTGCCACAACCCGCTTTACCCCGGGTCACCAAAAATAACTCCTCAGAACCTTGTACATCTTGGAAACTCCTGGGTGCACCGCTTGGGGTTATTTTTGGAACTCACCAAGAACTCCCTCATGCATCGTCTCTGGAACAAAAAACTTCCCTTAGAAAAGCATCTGATTCTTACCATCCTCCATCCACCCTTCCGGATCATCACCTTGGTTAACCTGATCACGCATGACTTCACTCTCTATGTCTCCCCACTGAGACTCCTACACCTACCATAGGAGAGAGGATTTCACTGTCATTTGAAACTGAAAACCTCTACCACCATCCTCCATTACATCCAGGTGTACGGCAGCCGACTCCTCCATCACCTTCCAAGCATCTTCCGACTCTCGAGCCACATCCTTCTGCAACTTCCTGCTCAAGGCATAAGCCACCACATTCCCCTTTCCTGAGGTGTAGGGAATCTCGAAGCTGCAATCTTGGAGAAACTCCATCCTCCTTCACTTCCACAAATTTAGTTCCCACTGGGAGAAGATATACTTCAAACTCTTGTGATTCGTGAATATCACTACTAGATATTTAAGCTATAGCCACAGACCTATAGCCACGGTTTTATAGGTCTGTGGCTATAGCTTCTCTATATACACGATTGGGTGAACCCACGTGGCTAAAATGTGTCGCATACTTTTTTTTTCTCTAAAATACTTCGGGGTCCTCCTCCCTCCCCTCCCCGATACATTCTGCATGCCCCTCGGATATCCTACAACATCCACTTCCCCGATACTCCCGGACCTTCACGGCGGTTCCCTCCTCTCTGATACCCTCTGCACGAGACCCTCCGAACCCTCGACCTTCACGGCGTCGCCCCCCTCCCTAATACGCTCTGTGTGCAACCCTCCTTCCCCAATGGTTTCCATCGTGACTTCTCCTCTCCGCGATCCTCCTGCACCGATGGTGCCCCTCGCGATGGTGACCCTCGCAATAGTGCCCCTCGTTGCCACCGAATGAGGCAACCCCACCAGGATCTCTCTTCTCCAATTCTCCTCCCCTAACACTGCCACCAAATGCGGGACACCTCAACTCTCCCCTCTTACACTGCTTCTAGGTGGCCTCCCCACCTCCTCCGATGCGGCCAACCCACTCCCGGTGATCCTCCTCCTCCTTGTTATGAACAATTATGGGTTAATTATTTTGTTATCAGTTATTCATAGCTATGTTGTATCGAATCTATACAATTGTTTTGACATTTCATGAAATTATACCATCAATATCTCTTGATGAACCAGTTATTCTTGGATTGAGGTAGTTATTTTTGTGTATTTACTTTAATTAGCATGTCATTTTGTGCTTGGTGTTTTCTAAAACTTTTTTTTATCAAAGTAAATCAATATTTAATAGAAAATCTGGGTTTAAAAAGTGTTGTAAATTTTTTTCTCTCTTGGAATAATGGTTTTATAATGGTTTTATAAATTTTAATTATTTGGTTTAAATGACAAGCATTTGTGGGAATGCCTATATGGCTTGTTTTAAAACAATTTATATAACAAAAGGTATTTGAACCCATTTGGGTATTGGTATGATTTTCAAGGATTTTTTGAAATAAAATTGGTTTAATGGATTTTAAAATGACTTGAATGAAAAGGTAGTTGGTTTTAAAAATGATTTAATGTGTGGTATCACATAAAATAGTTATAAAGAAGGTGATAAAGTCAGGTTTTAAGTGGTTGAAATGACGTGGAATTCCTAGTTGGTTTCTAAAAAGGCATATTTTCACTTTATATAAGATATTTTTATAATGAGTATCAGACCATCGATTATTCCCCTTGTTTTGATTATGCCTGATTTGAATTGTGGCTCCCTAGGAAGGATGTTGTATTCTATTTTTGATATGGATGAAGTTAAATGAGTTATTTCTTGTGAGGGAGTTGATGTTTGAGGTTAGATGAGATTTATTTAAAATAATATTTTGTTGATTCTTTTGATTCTTTTGATTTTATACCTCCACTAGATTGATTTATCATGGGAACTTAGGTAAATAATGGAAGGTCTAGCGGCATGTGATGCAAGCTTAGTGTATGTTAGATGGATGGTGCCCTAGGAGATTAGCACCCTACCGGGGGTCTATTTTATATGTGGAGAGACCTAAAAGGGGAAGTTGAATGGGATAATATGATTTCACATAGGGTCCCAATCAGTAATATGATGAACTAGGTCTAGTATCACCCATTCTAGAGCCTAATGAGTTTCCCATAATGCCTAAAATTCTTTGAATATTGATTAGAGGATCTCGTCCAATGCCTTATTTGTATCCCCAATATTACTTCAATTATTTCTTATTATGAATTTCCCATTGATATCTTGGTGCATGTTATGTTTCTATATTCCATTTCAGTTATGGTTTTGGTTTATATTCAAACTGAATTAAAACAATAGTTTTGGAATTATATTATTAAAGAAAAGAATGTTTGATTTAAAGGTGTGGTTTTGAGATATGGATTTGGAAAAAAGGGAAAAGGATTAGTTCTCTTATAAGGGATTTGAAACTCCTTTTTCCTTAGTTTGAAAGCATTTCCTTTTATAATGAAAATGGAAGTTGTTTTATAAAAGAAGTTATGGAATGTTACACATTTTCTTTACACCATCTTGTGAAAAACCTATTCAGTACTTATATTTTAAACTATCATTAATAAAACGTCTTTTCAAAGGAATTATACAAACTCTTTAGTGAAATCCACCTAGGCACAGTTTGGTTCACATCGTGCATACCCCAATGGGTGTATGAAAATTTAATGTTTACTTTCAGTAGCCCAGATTATGTTCTTTTACCTTGGTTAATGTTCTAGTTGGTCTGATGATGGATGGTATAGGATGGTATGAAGGATTGTGGGTCATAAGAAGGTAGTTAGTAGTGATCCTGGTTTGGTCATATTTTTGGGTGTTTATATATAATCCTTGTTGGCCCAGATATTTCTTTTACTTTATTATATACTTGGGATTCTTCTTATTTATTTATTATGTGATGATGTGATTTAACTTTTATTATTTCTAAAATATTACACTATGTTTGATTTTTTTCGTTTATATTGAACTATTTATTTTGTGCATGAGTGACTGATGTATAGATGAGTGATGTTGGATTTATGGGTGGAGTCCTTGATGTGGTTACTCATATTTAGAGGGTGAAACCATTACCAATGGTTATACTTTGATACCTTGACACTTGTCCCCATCCAACAACAATCAGAGACATTATTTGGGCCTTGTGGAGATCCGGGTTGGGTGACATGTCAGCTTGATCTGGGCCGGTTCATTACAAAATGGTATTATAGGATTCTCTTATTATTTGGAGTGCATATTAATATAAATAAGACATGATCATCATCAAGAATCAATAGGTAGGTCACTAGTAGTTTATTGATCACAACTTTTCATAAAAAAACTTGAGTTTCCATGGGTAGTTGTTATTTCAATCTTTTATTTGGATTCTAGTATTAATTATTTTTATAATGATGATTAGATCCCCATCGAGTTATATCAGATACTTTGGTAGATTTCTTTAAGATTTGGGATGAAAGTAGGAAGGAACCAAAGTATCATCATCATCTCACTTGGTCTGAAAAAATATATAGAGCCTGTGTGTGTGGTCTCGGAAATTTTTCAGATGCTATTGTATGATTGGTGTATGGTTAGCTAAACCATGTGGCCAAGTCATGCACATCTTTTCATCAATTTTGGATTTATTTTGTAAACCTATTTTGATTTCCAATGTATCTTAAGTAAAATTAAACCCTAGGAGATAGATCAAAGGAAGTTTTAGTGATTTTTAGGTGTTATTGTAATTGATTTTGTATGTTGTGCCACATTATGGTTTTCTTTTGTTTGGTGCTTCAAGTTTTCTATACAGAAGTACATTTATTGAAATTTTTTGATTCGAAAACCTATTTTGGGGGTTTATTTGTAAAGTATTTTGAATATCATGTATATTTTTTTCAATATTAGTAAGGTTTAAAAATTGGGAAATAATTTAAAATGAAAATACATTTCATAAAGTATTTTAATTTAAAACATTTTCTGTGATTAATTTAAAAATGAGTCTCACGGATGTTTTGGATTAAAAAACAGGTTTTATGATTTGTTTTGACTTTCACACGATGCTTTGAAAGTGATTGATTACATTATATAATTTGGGAAATTATTTAAAAAGAAATTGGATTTTAGGAAATTTTTTGGTCTTATGATGAAATTCATGAGGTGTTTTGAAAATAGAGGAGAACTTTATGAAATTTGAGTGACATTTTATTTTAAATAAGTTCATGATTATCAAATCTGGTGTTAATATTTTTTAAAATTCTATACTTGGGAAGTTGTAATTTTACCCTATGAAATGGATTTTGTATTTTTTTAAGGAAGTGAGATTCTTTTCAATGTTCTTTTCTTTTTGAAATGAGTTGTCATACTTCATTTTAAAATTAAGGGATTTTTATGAAAGATATTTTTAAGTATGTGGGGGTGAAAGGGGGAGGGGGTGGGGTAGGGGGTGCTGGTGTAGGGGCAGGGGGGTGCTGGTGCAGGGTGGGTGGTGCAGGGGGGGCTGGGGATGAGCAGGGGAGGCTGGGGATGTGCAGGGGGTGGTGCTGGGGAAGGGGGCAGGGGGTTGTGTAGGCCTTCTTGATTCTTTTGAGGGAGTTATAGAATTTGGTATTTCTTTCACTGTCAGTTAACCATTTAACTTTATAATCTTGCTTTCTCATGTTGTCCTTAAAAGTGAGCAAGGAATTGAGATTGACCACAATGTTTATTTCTTACATGGGATCAGTGGGGAGGTCAGAGTTAGTGTTTCTGTTTTGGATATGATCGAGTTCTTTCTCAATAAGAGTTATTTAATTGTTAACTTGTTTGGATTTGGTGTCACACCAAGATTTGAGAGTCTATTTGAGGTGTTTTGGTCTGAGGTTGCAAGTAAAGGAATTATTGGTATGGGATATTGAGGACTACAAGTTTTGGATGACATGATTTCATTCTTCATCAGAGAGCTTCACATTATTGAAGAGGAAGGGTAACCTGGTTTCATGTCTTTGGAGGAAATGTTTACCAGGATGGGATGATGATCAGAGTTCAATCTGTGAAGAGTGATTCTAGAGATAGTGTTCTATTTATCTAGAGCTGAGATATTCGTAAAGGCTCTGTCCAATTTGGAAGCAACCACTTTATTGTAATGTCTTCTATACCAAGTGTATTTCGCACCAGTGAGATTAATTTCAATAATATTGTTTCCCTTGATCGAGGCTTTAAATTCTCTCGTGGAGATAGAGGCGTGAGATGGGCCAATTTTTTCACTAGAATTAAGAATAGCATTAAAATATTCCATAAGAAACCAGGGGGTATTCGTGATAGTTCTTAAATAAGATAGGTCATTCCAAATAATTATTCATTCTTGGTATTTATTCTTAGCATAAAAAAAGGAGTAGTAAATACGAGTACCATCAATAGTAAAGGTGCAAGTGAGAATCTGATCATAGATACTAAAAACATTAAAATCCTGTAAAGATGAATGCGCAAAAATCAATAAAGAATCAGCATTTAGATTATTATTGATTGCACCAGAAAATATATAATTGTGTTGACACAAGTGAGAATATTTAGATGAGAAAGAGATTTTTGGTTCCGCAATAGAAAAAAGAATAGGGTGATGCGTGTTAACTATTCTCTTCAAAGAATTAAGGGTGTTAGAGTTTGCAATACCCTAACAATTCCAAAAAAAGGATCTTCATTTAAACCTGTGTTTGGAGTTAGAACTCCCATTTTTCTTTTTTCCAGATTATTTATTTCTAGTAGACCTTCTATCCTCTTGAGTATTAGTGGTCTTTTCTTGTCCTTTATGAGAAATGACATTGTTCTTATTTGTGGGTTCTTTTATTTGTATAGTCATATCTGAATCTGCGGTATCCTTTGAGCCTGGCGACATGTCATTGCTACTTTGGGAAACCAAGATTTCATAAATTGTAACACAGTCTGCATTTAATAAAGTAAGGGGATTGGAATTACCTTGATCCTTTGTATCCATTGTTGATAGCGGCTTGACAAAGTTAGTTGAGAGTCTTTGTTTCTGTTCCAGGGAGTTATTATTTTCCTGCATATGGATCGGTTCCAGCACAATAGGTAGAATATCATATAGAACAGGTTCTAATGGCATGTTAACATATGTAGTAAAATTAGTACATAGGGTCTGTGTCTCGGGTTTAACATCTCTATTGAGAGAGACAGTGTAAGTAGAGGGAGTTGAAAAATCATGTGTTTTGGTTTCATTCCTCTTTTTGATAGTGTTAGCACTTAGAGTTAAAATTGGGTCCCTATTTCTAGTGTTTTTTACAGCATTAAGGGTTGGGTCAGTGGTGTTCAGATCACATAAGTGTAATGAAGTAGAATCATCAGATAAAACAATAGTGCGTGAGTCTGTGGAACACTTGGAACTAAGTAGTAAATTGCTGACGTTTTGACCATAGAGCAGATTTTCAGACTTCATAGAATAATCTCCACCAGCAATAGTGGGAGGAGTAGGCGTACCTGGGAAAGGTGGATCTAAAGTAGACTTCGGTTTGATAGAGTTCAGATGACTATGCTTCTTCTCCTGGGGGTCATTAAAATTCTGCATATGTTTGGGTACTAGAACCGAAGGTGTATTGTTATGTAGGACAGGTTCCATGTTCTTTATCTGTCTACTTTAGTGCAGGATTTTTCCTACTCAGTGGATAGCCTAATAGTGTCTAGGACCATATTTTTAATTTCAATTAAGAGGATTTGCTCATTAATCAAATTTTCTTGTTCTTCATCATCATCTTCCCAGCTAAAAACAATGTCTAATCCATATTTCTCGCTTTTTAGTGATGATTGAGGTTTACTTTATTCTCATATTTTGGTGATTTTTGATTTTTGAATAGGCAATTGAATGTGATTTTTGGAAAATAAAGAGCTTTATTAATGATCATGTTACTTATTATTGGGATGTACGTATCAATTTGAATTTTATTTTTTCATTGTTGGTTATGGATTCATGTATCATTTATCACGTACAGTTGACACATTGATCACATATATATAAGAAGTTGTTATATCTCATTTCTTTTCCCACTATTTTCTTATAGGTGGTTTATTATGATATTACTAGTTCTATCCACCACCATCTAAGAAAATGAGATCAAGATTTGGGTAAGTTTTATTCCATTTTTATTCTTTGGCCCAATTTTAATTAGGTCTTTTTTGATTTTTGGGTTCCTTATATTTTTTATGTGTGTTTTGGATTTTGTTGAGGTGGATTCGAGTCGCCGTTGACGAAGGCTTACATGTGTATGCATAGGTAGGTGTATTCATATATAAGTTCCCCCTTTATATATATTCACTCATTGAAGTATGAATATATATATTGGGGCTAGGTGTGCTTATATTTAAATATGAAAAATGAATACGCGTGCAAGTGTAAAAGGGTATATGCAAGTAGAAACATATATCTAAGGAACCCGTTGTGCATATCTGGCCATGAAAATATGTACATAGGGGTTATGTGTCCTTATATATATGTTAAGTTCCATATACTTTCAAGCGGAAAAAAGGATGATTCGAGTTTTCATCATCAAAAGCAACCACGCCTTGAGGTTGAGGTAGGGTCCCTCTCCTAGCCTATTTAATTCAAGAATGTTTTAAATTTCATTTAGTTTCCTTCTTAATTCTAAATGTTTATATTAAATTGCAATTCTTGAACAAGTTTTAGTTAATATAATTGTTTCGTTTGATAAATAAGTCATTGTTTTGTAATAAAACCCCTCCAACGGAGGTGCGATGTCTGCGAAAACTCACAGTGGTATACCTTGTTTAACATTATTGCATTGATGTTTTTCTTATACTTGATTTTGTTGTTAGTCATAAAGCACACATCATACTTGACCCTTTTTATATCCTTGTAGGGGGTTTCCCTCTTTTTATTAAAACGGTTGTTTGAACCAAGACACTCTTTAAGTGCCGTTAGACTTTTAAGATGGGTCCCATGTTGTGTGACTATGTCACATGGCATGTGATATTTAAGATGGGTCTCATGTTGTCAAAATATTCATGTTCTTTCAACTGTTAACCATGTTTCCTCTACCAGTGGAACCTAATTGTTCACTTTAGGAGAGACTCTCGGTTTTCATCCCAATGGATTTAGATTATCAGATTGCATCTGGCTTTTTAAAATCCCTCTTTTCTTACTATTTACAGAAACATTCTTGGAAATATTTTAGGTCGATCAGAAGATGCTTAAAGGGAAACATCTCATTCATTATTTTTTGTTTGTAGAGCTTGACCTTTCTAAGAAACATATAGAGTTTATTTGGTTCTTTTCTAAAAAACAGTTCAAAGTTAAACAACACATTGTCTAGGAAACATAGGCACTTCCATAGTGAACTACTAGAGTCTCGGTCCAAAGTTATATTCAAGGCTTAATATAGAACTCATCTTGATGGGGAACATGTGTTTTATGCTTCTATAGCTAGTGAGTCACTGGATACCAAGGGTCATTTGACATAATAATACATTCAAGGATCTAAATGTTTAGTATCATAGGAAAATTAGGTTCATAAAACACTTGTACATAATAAAAAAACATTATTTAGAAACTGGGAATGGATGGAGGGGGGCAGGGGGGGTTGTGTAGGCTAGGGGGCTGGGTGGATGGAGGCAGGGGGCAGGGGGAAGGGTGGAGGGGGTAGGGGTGGGGGCAGGGTGCAGGGTGGAGGGTGGTAGGGGGTAGGGGCATGGGGTAGGGGGTAGGGGGAGGGGGCAGGGGGGTAGGGGGTGGGGGTGTGGTGCAAGGGGGTGTAGGGGGGGCTGTGCAGGCTAGGGGGCTGGGTGGAGGGGGTTACGGGGTAGGGGCCAGGGTGCAGGGTGGAGGGGTGTAGGGGGGCAGGGTGGGGGGGCAGGGGGCAGGGGGGCCGGTTTTAGGGGCTGGGGGGTAGGTTGGAGGGGGTCAGGGGCCAGGGGTAGGGGGCAGGGGGAGGGGGGAGGGTGGAGGGGTGCAGCTGTGGACAGGTTAACAACAGCCCCTGTTCGGGGTTTGAAACCTAAAAATTCTTTTCCCTTTTCGTTTATTTTGTTTCGTTTAGTTATTTTATTATTTAATAACATTTTTCTTGTGTTTTCTGGGCACGAAAAGAGCTGGACAGCACCCCATGCACCTGTTGAAGATCGAATCATATTTTTGTTTGATGCATAAACAAACATCCAGGTTCGTGTGTCTACTTTGTTTTCAATGTTTTTTATGTTTTAAACATTCCTCTTTAAATTTTATGTGAGACATTGCCCATTTAATTTGAAGGTTTCTGTAAAATAAATTTAATGTGTGAAGGTGCGCATACCCAGTGGGGGAGCGACAACTTTTATTTAGAAAGCTCCAACACACAGCGGTCACGCCGTGGTCACGTCATGGTCACGCTGCGGTCACGTCGTGGTAATGCTGTGATTGGGCCCTACTCCGGCCACATGCAGCCCACACCAGCCCCCTTCCACCTTCATTTCAACCCACTTCCACCAGCATTCTAGCCTGCAACAGCCCCCTGCCTCCCTCAAATTAGCCCGCACCATCCCCCCAACACTAGTAACCAGCCCCCTTCCACCAGCATTCCAGCCTCCTCCCATTCACTTCGCTCTTGGCCGGATGATGTTGACCCATTGATATCGCTGGACCGGGCCAACACGCCGTGGTCACACCGCGGTCACGCCGCGGTCACGCTACTGTCACGTCGTGGTCGCGCCGTGATTTGGCCCTGCTCCGGCCACATCCAGTCCACACCATCCCCCTTACACCTTCATTTCACCCCGCTGCCACCGGCATTCCAGCACGCAATATCCCCCCCTTCCACCTTCGAATCAGCCTGCACCATCTCCCCAACACCTGCAACCATCCCCCTTCCACCAGCATTCCAGCCTCCTCCCGCTCTATTCGCTCCTGGCCGGAAGATGCTGCCCTGCGGATGTCGCTGGACCGGGCCAACACGTCGCGGTCACACCGTGGCCACGCTAATGTCACACCATGGTCACGCCATGTTAATGCCGTGATTTGACCCTGCTCCAGCCACATCCATCTCACACCAGCCCCCTTCCACCTTTATTTCAGCCCGCTGACACCAGCATCCCAGCCCGCAACAGCCCCCCTGCCACCTTCGAATTAGCCCGCACCATCCCCCCCAACACTTGCAACCAGCCCCCTTCTACTAGCATTCTAGCCTCCTCCCGCACCCTTCGCTCCTGGTCAGAAGATGATACCCCTTGGATGTCGCTGGACCGGGCCAACATGTCGCGATCACACTGCGGTCACGCCGCGGTCACTCCGTAGTCACGTTGTGTTTATGTCGTGATTTGGCCCTACTCCAGCCACATCCAGTCCACACCAGCCCCCTTCCACATTCATTTCAGCCTGCAACAGCCCCCTAGAATCAAGATAGTCACCTCACAATAATTGTTGGGTAACAAGATTCCTAGGATGAATTGGTTTTGGTACTAAAGGTTGAGGATATTTTTATCCAGCTTTAGATTTATGAGTCTCTTAAGGTTATTTTTGTAACCATCCTACTAGAGGGTCAGATTTATAAGTGGTGAAAGTCTATTATTCAGACTAAGCCAGAAAAAGACTATTCTGGTAAAAGTTTCAAGACATTGTTCATTTAGCATTCTTTCATAATGAAGTGAAGGTACTGATGGCTATAGAATTTTCTAGAAGTGGCTGTCCAGGTGGGGTGTCCAAGGGTTGTCTGGGGGGGTGTTGGGGGGTCTGCAGGGTAGGGGGAGGGTGCAGGTGGGGTGTCCAAGAGGGGCTGTCTAGGGGGGTGTATAAGAGTTGTCTGGGGGGGTCTGCAGGGCAGGGTGCAGGTGGGGTGTCCAAGTGTTGTCCGGGGTGTCAGGGGATCTGTAGGGAAGGGGGAGGGTGCAAGGTGGGGTTTCCAAGGGCTGTCCAAGGGCGATCCGTGGACATAGGTTTATTCCCGAACTACGTAAATTTGTGTGCCCCGTGTCTATTTTTTTCTTTATGCATTCTTCTTTAATTTCTCGTTTCTATCGTTGCGCCTCCTGAAGATTCTGCAACAATTGAATCCCCAATCCATTTCCCATTCCCTCTCATTATTTTTATGCTACCATCAAAAATTCTATCATCATACCAAACAGTGCCTAGGATTCAGATAAGCTCGGTTAACCATCCTCAATCAAAGCCTTTATTTTAAGCTCGGAAATCTCAGTTAGGATCTGTTACTGCTTACATCACGTATCACTTAAGATAAGTGATTCTATATAAGTGGTTCCAGAATGCTTATTGAAAATTTTTATTTTGAAACTTATTTGAGTGGTTTTCTTCTGGAATTGGAAGTGTAAATGTTTTTTAGAAACAGAACACCACGAATTTTTTCAAGCTGTTTATCATAAGTCATTAGGACTCTGGCCTAAGAAGTAGTCACACACCAGAACTAAGTAGAAGTAAATGAACAAAAAATCAATGTCTTTTATTTATGTAGGAGTAAGCAGAATTATAGGGACAACATATCATATATGGCTAAATCACTCTTCGAAATGAGCTATTAAACCCTTCTCTCAGAACCCAGTGTTGAATCACTTTACCAAAAATCATAGCCAGTCCATATCGTCATCTTACTAATGTTGGAAACTTCAAAATATCATTCCTACCCACCAAGAATTTGAGCAACATTAATTCTTACAAAAGATGCATCTTTAGCTGCATCTATATTGGCCAAAACCAAGAGCATCTTTGTTTCTGAAATCACCTCCTGACCATTATTCCAAGAAATAATGCCACCCTTTGCTATCAAGAGGCCAGCAACAGTATGCATAACACTAACATCTTCAGGACTGGTTTCAGTCCTTTCCTTGCCCAAGATATACTAACATTGAAACTTAATTATTTTCTTTATAGTAGCCTTCCACTCTCTTTGTCCCACGCTTGTTGATGATAAAAAGTGTCCTTGTAATACCTCCACTATCTATCAATAAGAATGGTCCAATTTGTAAGACAACTCTAGGTGTAAGAATAGGCAGTTTCTTTATGCAAATTGGATCAAGCTGAGCAACAACAATTAAGGTTGTCATCTCTACATCTGAAACTTCCTCTCCTCCTGAACCACCGTCCCTAAAACACAACATGATGGAAACCATCACTCCCCCGAGGAGACTATCTAGTACCATTTACAGCTCCTATTTTGCAAAGTCATCCTATTTTTCATAGTCATCCTGTTTTGCAAAGTCACGTCGCAGTCACACCGCGGTCACGCCGTGGTCATGCCACGGTCACGCCACGGTCACCTCGTGGTCACGCAGCAGTCACGCCGCGATCATGCCATGATTTTCCCCTGCTCCAGGACGTCAACCCACGACAGTTCGCAGTGATAGTATTCCATGAGTCTTGTGATCAATGTTGAGACTGACTAATCACAATTTCTGTCGGCGGGGTGACGGTCAGAGTGTTGCCCCGCCTCCTCCCACTCCCTTCGCTCCTGGCCAGAAGATGCCGCCCAACAAATGTCATTGGACCAGGACGACACGCCGCGGTCACGCCACGGTCACGCCGCGGTCACGCCGCGGTCACACCGCAGTAATGCCGTGATTTGGCCCTGCTCCAGGACGACACCCCGCGGTGATTCCTAGTGATAGTATTCCATGAGTCTTGTGATGAATGTTGATACTGACTAATCACAATTTCTACCAGCGGGGTGACAACCGGAATGTTTCCCTGCCTCCTCATGTTCCATTCTCTTTTGGCCAGAATATGCTGCCCTGCGGATGTCACTGGACCGGGCCAACATGTTGCGGTCATGCTGCGGTCACGTCGTGGTCACGCCGCGGTAATTCCGTGATTTTTCCCTACTCCAGCCACATCCATCCCACACCAGGGGGGTCCAGTGGGGGGGCTGCTGTCCGAGGGGGCTGCTATCTGGGTGGGGTTGTCCAGGGGGGGTCTTTCCAATGATATGATAAAATTGAACATCTCATGTGAAACACCTCCAAATCACCACCAGAATCCATCCAAGGCGATCATCAGCCAATCATCTCCAGAATCACATAATCCCTACAACAGAACACTCAAATCACCTACAATAAACACCATCAATCAAACCCACCTTCTCGTACCCTTACAAAACCACAAACCATCCACCTACCACCCAACCACAACACTGCTCCCCTAAACACCAATAATTGTTGTCATCCCACCCAACACCAAACAAAAACCAACCCTCCTAGCCACTCACACAAGGATAGCTACTGCAACCCAAAAGGCTGCTGGAAAGAACCCATCTAATAAAGAAAACCGTCCTCTAGGAACAACATAACTATTCCATACGCAACTCGAACCACCTACTACTTCATGAACCTTGAATCTAAGGAAACATTCTTCAATATCATGGCACCAGACCACCATATTCGTTTTTTTATAAAGTTTAGGCAAGCCTCTTTATTCAAAAATATCCAAAACATGTTTCAACAAGGGAATGGGGTCAGACAAGACGCACTGCCCTCATTCTAAAACATAGAATGTCAATGACCTCAGTAATCAATTTCAAGAGGATTATACTCATCATAATCCCAATCAGACTCATCTTCCAAGGGACTGAAAGCATTGCCTCGAGCCTTTCTCCCACTGGAGATGGATCTAGTCACCATAGTGGGATTTAGATGTGAGTAGTCCTTCCTTGGCTAGGAATTTTTCATTGAAAGTGAAAAGCCTTCATTGGCAACTGATTTACATTTAACAGCGTCCCGATATGAACATTTCTTTGGCGAACCATCATTCTCTGTGTCAGACCATTTTACCCTAATATTCATTGTGTTCCACTTCTTGTTGAGTTCCTAAATAATCTGTGAACCTACATCCGATGATTTGAAAGTATCCATGTCAGTGTTAATGATAATGGCATCATCCTTTACCTGGGTTTCAGCATCATTATCCTGAGTGGAGTCCACCAAAACTGTATCTAATTTGTACTCTTCAAGTGTATAAAATCCATGAACAGGAGTGGTAGGCCTCTCCGGTTTGTCAACAGGTCCCTGCAACTCTACAGCATGGCAATGGACCTCATGCTAATTTACATCCTTAAGATCAGTACAATCAGTTGGAAGAATTTTTTCATCCACATCTTGTTGTGACTCCTCAATGAGGCACCAATCCTCCTGCTAAGATTGGACATCCTGCACCTGTGTTGGACCCAAACCATTTCCTTCATTGGCATCTCCTACATGTAGCCAAGTAGTAGGAAATCCACAACCCAAAAAGAAACCAATCAACCGAAAACTAGAAATCCCGGCTTGAATCACCCACATCGTGAACCCTATCCTCTACATCTGCACCTAGAATAATAACATGTGACTCTATCCGCACCACAATAGGAGACCCTATAAAATCATCCCCACACACTAAAATTAGGCATCCTCTGCACATGATCCTTGCACTATAAACATCCCACACCCACACAACACCATAATAGAAACAAGAACCCCCACAAGAACATCGCCTGCATGACCCACACAAGTTGAGAACCATCCAAAAAATCCACTTTACATTCATATCCCTTTCCAATGGATAAATCCAGCACCAAAAACCCACAATGAACCCAAAGGTATCACAACAGTATATGGTTTCCAGGAGGGAGGGGGGCTGCTGTCCGGGTGGGGTGGTCCACGGGGGTTTCCAGGAGGGAGAGGGTGTCCATGAGGGGGGGGGGGGGAGTGTCCAGCAGGGGTGTTGTCTGGGTGGGGTTGTCCTGGGGGGTGGGGGTCTGTCCAGGTGGGTTTCTAGGAGGGGGGGGGGGGGGGTCTGTTCAGGGGGTGGAGGGGGGGATGCTGTCTGGGGGGGCTGTTGTCCGGGTGGGGTTGTCCAGGGGGGTTTTCTAGGAAGGAAGGGTTGTCCACGAGGGGGGGGGGGGGGGGGTCCACCGGGGGCTGTTGTCTGGGTGGGGTTGTCCAGGGGGGTCTGTCCAGGAGGGAGCGGGTGTCCAGGAGGGGGCGTCTATCCAGGGGGGTGTCCACCAGGAGTGGAGAAAGGGGTGTCCAGTAGGGGGCACAACTGTTGTCCGGGTGGGATTGTCCTGGGGGGGGGGGGGGGGTCTGTCCAGGGGGGTTTCCAGGAGGGAGGGGGTGTCCAGGAGGGGGGCTGTCCAGGGGGTGAGTGTGGTCGGTCCAAGGTGGGAAGGGGGGATGCAGGGGGATGTGTTCATGGGGGGGCTTTAATATTCGCATGATAACACCTTTGCTTGAGAACTTCATATTCCTTCTCAACAAGCTTGGCAACTTCCAACTCCCTTCTGAGCTGTCCAACTCCTAATTGTATCATCAATATGCTTGGGTACTCCAACTAAATTGCAATCCATTTATCATCTTCATACTCGCATGAAACAACTTTTCTTCCTCATTTACAACTTGAGATATTGCACTCACCTCAATACACATGTTGAAAACATTCAAGTACATGTAGCAGGTTTTAGAAATTAGCCTTGGGATCTCAAATTTCCTGAACTTCTTTTCATTGATTAATTCAATTTCTCCCCCTTAATATCAAACTTTATTTGGTCATTAACCAGGATGAGAGAAATGCATTCCTCATTAATGATTTTTTCAAGCACTTTCCAGAAATTCCAGAATTTCATGGAATAAATAAGTCTGGAAGCTTCTCAAGGGTCTTCTCCACTCATCTCCTAGGGGGGTTGCAGGGAGGGGGTGGGGTTGTGGGCTACTACAGGAGTGGGGTGGGGGTGCAAGGGGGCTGTCCAGTGGGGGCATGGGGGTGCAGGGGGGTTGTCCAGTGGGGGTGCAAGGGATATCCAGGGGTGCAAGGGGCTGTCCAAGGGGGGCTGTCCAGGGGGGTGCTAGGGTTGTCCAGGGGGGGCTGTGGGTTTTTGTTTAAGAAATTTCAAGCCCTATAGCCATGGTTTTGAAGCGTGGTTATAGGTTTTGTGCGACTTCATTTTCTGCCAAGGTTTAAAACCGTGGAAATACCCTATAGCCACGGTTCAAACTGTGGCTATAGGGTATTGACATATAGCCACCCCATTACCAGCCACAGTTCGTTGAACCGTGGCTCTAAGCTATAGAAATAGTTTTGGGACTTATAGACACAATTTTAAAACGTGGCTATAGCCAAAATTTCCAGTAGTGTATCACGAAGTGCTCCCAGATGAGGTAATTCCGCCACAACATTAGTGCAAACACGACCGCCGCAAAGTTCAGATCGTGGGTGGTATAGTTACACTCATGGGGACATAACTGTCTAGACCCATAAGATATCACCTCTTTCCGTTGAATTAGCACACACCCAAGGCCTAGTCCTGAAGCATCACAGAACACCATATATGCTGCCCCTTCTTCTCAAAACCTCTACATTGGGGCACTAACCAACTTCCCCTTCAGATAGCTGAAGGCTGCCTCACACTTCATATTCCATACAAAATCCGGGTCCTTCTTGGTCAAGGCTGTCAAAGGTGCGGCAACTCGGGATAAGTTGGGCACGAACCTCCGATAGTAACCTGCTAGTCCAAGGAAATTATGAACCTCTGCCACGTTCTTGGGTGCTGCCAAAGAAACAACCAACTCGACCTCCGATGGGTCCACCGTTATTCCCTACTCAGACACCACATGTCCAAGGAAGTACACTTATTGCATCCAAAACATCCACTTGGACAATTACCCATAGAGTTGGTGCTATCAGAGGACCTCTAAAACCGTTTTCAGGTGCTCAGTGTGATCCTCCTATGATCTTGAGTAGATTAGAATGTCGTCAATAAACACAACTACGAACCGGTCCAGGTATTCCCAGAAGACAGAGTTCATGAGGCCCATTAACACATCTCGTGCATTCGTAATGCCAAATGGCATGACTACAAACTCAAAGTGCCCATACCTATACCTGAAGTCAGTCTTTGAGATGTCGCCCTCCTTCACCCTAAACTGGTGATACCCAAACCACAGATCAATCTTAGATAACCAACCTACCCCCCTCAGTTGGTCAAAGAGATCGTCCATCCTCGGGAGAGGGTAGTGATTCTTGACTGTCACCTGATTCAGTCTCCTGTAGTCAATGCACAGCCTCAGACCACCATCTTCCTTCTTTGCGAACAAGACGGGGGCACCCCATGGTGATACACTTGGTCAAACAAAACCCGTCTTCATCAAATTGTCAATCTGAATCCGCAACTCCCACAACTCAGAAGGCGCCATCCGGTAGGGAGCTATAGAAATCGGATGGGCACCAGGTTGCAAGTCTATCCCAAACTCAACATGTAACACCCCGCGATTTTATAAGATATATTATTTTGATGTCTTATATTATACACTACACCAAGATTAGCTTGTACTATACACAAAACCGTATTATCTTCCAGTATACACAACACTATTCTTGGCTCGTGTTACACACAATTTCTAGTTCGTTTTGTTGAAATTATTCTACGCAACATTAAGTATAGATTTTGTTTAATGTATAAATGAAATAAGTTTTGATAATCTTATACGCAACACCAAAAGGAGATTTCACTACATGAAGCCTTGACATGGCTTGCATTACATGCAATAAAGACCTTCTTCGATAGCGTGTGTAGTACACAATACCGAGTTTCACTAAACGATATATTATTATAATATTATTACGAACTAGCCGTTATGAATAGTAATACCTAATTTTTGAAATTTTATAAATTTTATCTTTCAAAATGGACTTCATTTTTGGATTCAGAATATCGAAATTATCCTAGGGTGATTTTTTTGTATTTTTCTGAAAACTTTCACTTTTTGATGAATAGTGAAAACACTGGGATACTATTTAAAAACCGACTTTTTATTTAAATATTTATTTATTTTATTAAAATTTATTTTAGGTAAATATTGATACATAATACCAATATAAGTTCAATTTAATTCATTGGAGTCATTTTATAATAATTTTAGATATATAAAAAATTTATTGAACTTTTCACCGTCTTTTACCCACCTCCTAGGAGTTTATTGAAAACTTACATAAAACTTAATTTTACCACTTCTGTGAGTGGAATTTAGAAAATCCTAGAGACATGGTTAATATCAAGGAGTAAAATTTGGTTCGATAAGATAAAAATAATATTTGGTGAATAGTATCCTTTTACTTTTATTTACCACGGTTAAAAGTAAATAGGGTAATTAAGGGTAAGAATGATATTATTATTACCCTAAAACATGTCCTAATTCTATTGTAAAATTATAATTCAACCAAAAACAACCTTAGGAATATAATATTATCATTTAGGTCTACTTTGATTAGATTAGGACATTTATTATTATTTTATTTAAAAAGAGTTAAAATAGTTAAAATCAAAGTTTAATAAGTAAAACATTTTTAATATAGGGTTATACAAAAGATAAATTAGACTATATATATTCATTAGAAATATAAAACGATATCCTACATAATGATATTTTATTTATAGTTTTTAGACATTAATTAATTTAATTTATTTATGACACAATGATGATGCATTAATTACCTTATTAATGAAATATTAACATAATTGATGTTATAAATACCCAAATATTTGTAATTTTAGACTTTTTCTGAATTCAAAAAATTTTATAGGTTAATATTACATGTTAGTATGGATTTAATTAATTGTTTTCAAACTAACCATGCTGTTATTATTTTCACAAAAAACAAATACCAAATTGTGTCAAAATTGACATAAAATAGTTATTAGAACAAATATTATATTATTAATTGCTATTTTATACCTAAAAATGTAAGGTTCAGAAAAATGACTTAGATAAGGATATATATATTAATAATGAACCACTTGGGGTTCGTTTTTCTTTTTATAGTATGTTTATTAACAATATAGTGTAAGAAAAAAAAGACACGGTAAAATTTAAATTATTTAACTTAGAGTTAAATCTAAATGATAAGGATAAAATAGTAACCTAAACTTGTCTAAAACCTATTTTTTGAGATTATTTAGACCCAGCCCCACCTTAGATTCTAAATAAATCAATTTGGAGCTATTAAAAACTGAATATGACTTTATTATAAAATAATATTTTAAGTTTTTCCAAAGGTGCCCCTCTCCTCCGTTATAAAAAGGGCACCCCTTCCCTCCTCTCTTCACACCATTTTGAGCCTTGAAGCTCGTCCAAACCATGAATATTTATCTTCCCCACTTCACTAGAAACATTATGGAGGTTCTTTTCTTCTCAAAAGACCAACTCTACTTCCTTAAGAGGAAGTTTAAAGGAGGTGCGTCGAAGAAGAGGTAACATCTTCTTCTGATTCACTCAAGTTTCTTTCTTCTTCTACTTCTTCTTCTTTAGTTGTCTCATTATAAAGTAATAAAATAAGTATTAATAATATAATGATATGTTATTATAAATATAAATCAAACCCATTTAAACTTCTATCTATCTTACATAAAGTGAAGTCATCGCGCATGCGTACGTACAGAATACCGTCTCCACGCCGTGGTGTAATCTGTTTTTCCACCACCACCTTACTTGGATGGGTATAATGGTGTAAAGAAAAACTATGTATAGTTATTATAATATAATAATTATTCTGAGATATTATATCATCCACTCCAATTTAATTCAATAATTATGGGAATGATATCATCGCTCGTGCGTAGGTACGGATTACCGTCTCCACGACGCGATGAGATTCATTTTCCATGATTAACCATTCAAGAATGATTATAAATTATATATAATAAATAATCATGAAAGATATTACATAATAATGATACTGGATTTATTTAAATATATGTTTCATTTACTTAATTCCGTTCAATTCAATAAGGAAACGAAAACAGCGTTCATGCGTACGTACGACCTACTGTCTCCATGAACGGTGTATTTCATTCCATTTTTCGATATATCATATAAATTTATATGATGAATATAAATTATATATATAAATAATGATTTAAATTCTTGAATTAATTAAATCAGGATATAAGTAATAATATAATGAATAACAAGTCGAAACACTTATAATAAATGAAATGATTTTACCCAAATCGCTGCTTTTAAATCAAATTTACAAAAGAACGGGTAATATAAAGTCATAAGTAAACCATATATGATATCATAACAATGAATATGATTCTGTTAAAAGTCAATGACATTATTTAAATCATTATACAAGAGGTTTTGATACATATGAAGCATATCATACATAAGGTAAGGGATAACTATTCCAATCTCATTCTTATCCGAGATTGTTTATTCGTAAGTATTTACTGGGGTTATTGTTATCATCCATGTCCATGTTTTCTAAAAATGTTTTCATGCATGTTTAATGGACTTTTTACCCATTTTTTAATTTTACCACCTTTTATGAAACGAATCTTACTTTTTTTTACCACATGACGAACTTTTTGACTTTTCCTACAAAAGTACGAGGAGCATGTTATTTTTAACTTATACGGAATGAACGGATTTTTACGGTTTCATAACGCCTCATTTTCATGAAGAATCCTCTACAATATTGTATTATTATTTTCAACAAAAACCTTTTATTTTAAAATTGAATGGAATTTTGTGAAAATAAAATGATTTTCAAGAAGGAAGGATATTTTCCTCAAGAATTCGTTTCAAGTGTTTTATCAAAACTATTTTCCATCTAAAATGACATTATTTAATATGTTTATGTTTCAAGTATATTGTCTCCATTATTTACATGGTTTGATTCTTCTTATGATGAAATGATATCCATTTTTATATGGATTATGTTATGATGGCATGATGTTTAAGAATCCCATTCTATTACTTGGGTTATGTTATGATGTATGATTTATGATTTTGTGGCACACGAAAGAATGATTTCATTATGAGATGGGTGGGACCTATATATCCCTCCAATGCATTGGGTAAAGATTTATATCTCATGAGATAGACATGGCAGGAATGGTAAGTTAATCCGGTTCAATGATACAGGACTATAAAGAGGAGTGAACTCGATTCAGAAAGGGACTTCGTCCACTAAGATGATCTTGGAAGCAATGATTTGGCTACTATGGAAATCATATCATGTGCATAATGTTTTTACACAATTAAATGTTTTATTTCCATGTTATTTTATCATGATTGGTGTTCCTTTATGATCTATTCCTTACGTACTGCCAAGATTTGTTTCACAACTCAAGATTTTGATGTTTACACTTTATGTTCATGTTTTGAAGTTCAAATGTATATGGTTTGTTTTCGTTTTTTCTCCATGCTTACCCTTATTGAGAATTTGAGATCACCCTTTATATGTTTTCTTTTCCCCATGATATAAAGAAAGGTTTTAGGTAAGAAAAAAAGAAAGGGAGATCTTTATGAAAGATGTTGAAGATCCTTCACCAAGATTAGAAGATTATGTTTCGAGTTTCCAAAGACAATAAACTATTACAGTCCTTTGGTGTATATTTTTGTTATTTGTTATGTATTCCGAAAAATTAATGTAATTTCCATGTACGTCAAGCTTTGGGTCTCTACAGTTGGTATCAGAGGAGAGGTTTAGTTAACCATTGGAAACTTGGATTTGGAAGTATTAGTGAGATCCCAAGAGATATTTCTAAGGTATGTCTAGGTATGTCCCTAAGGATATGTATACGTATAGGTTATAGTCGTAGAATTACGGTAAAGATATTAGAATTTAACCTAAGATGTTAGATATTGATGGTACCCCCCCTTTATTATGTTTTTTTCTCTAGCATGATTTATCCCTCTCACACTATTCTTTTTGGGTTTTAGAAAATGGCTGGAAACAGGAAGATTCACGATAATGGAGGATATGATGGACAATAAAATGATATTATTCATGAGAAACCAAATGAAACGGGATTTTGAAGTCCAAACATCGTTATTATGCCTAATCAGAAATCTCATAACATGATCAATAATCTCAACTTTGGTAAGTTTCTCGACTCAGCTAATAAGAGAAATATGGAGTTTCATGATGATCATAAAGGAAAGAAAGTTCAATTTTCCTCATGTAAATCATATGGGAAGAGGCATCTGGGATAATTTTTCAAAGGAACTGGAACATGCCTTGGGTGTGGAAAAGAAGGACAGAAAGCTAGTAACTGTAAAGGAAAAGGTTCAGTTAACACCATGGACAAGGATAATGGTATTGCTAAGACATCAACAATGGTTAAATGTTTTAAATGTGGAATGTACGAGCATTATGAAAACCAATTCCATAAGGTAATGTCTCATGAAGAGAATAAGTATGATCATATGGGTAGTATTTATGTTGTTGATGATGAAGAGACTACAAATGATATGTGAGATGAAAGAGTTGATCAAGATTGGTCAATGGTTTAATAAGGTAGTGGAATGATTATATGTTTATCAAGAGTAATTTTTTATAAGTAATATTATGGTACTGTGGAATAAAGAGACATATAAGGATTGTTACACTACTGTTTTTCCTAATGTATTTGAAAGTATATGTTGATTGGTACTGGTAACCATGAAAGGTTATTCAGATATTTTTGGAAAGTACCTAATATGCGCATAAATAAGGGATATGGAGATAATGAAATTTTTGATAGTATTAATGAGCTCATGAATAATATAAGGAAAAAGTGATATCATGGTTTGAGTATATATATTTTTTAGGATTTTGGTATGTGGAAAGAGTTACCTTGTGAAAGCATTCATGTTTTCACTATGGTTCAATAGAATAGATGATTAAGGTATTCACATGTTTGGAATGTGACTAACAAGATATATCTTATGATATATGGGAGATAAATGATGGAATTCACATGCTTGGTATATGACCTCTCTAGTAAACATTTTCTTCATACTATTCGATAGATGTATTTTGGATAAGCCTAAAGATTGGAATGGATTATGTTGGACATAAGATATTATTATTTAAGGATAGAAATTTTTTTTCGATATTATTTCTGGAATGTTATAATAGTATAGTTTTAGAAAAAGGACAACCCATAGGATGAGCGACAACCCGTCGCATCGGACAAGGCTGTGGAAATTGAACCCACAACTGAAGTACGATAGGCCTTTATCAGCTACCACTGGCCTACAGGAAGTCCCTGGTAAGTTGAATATAGATTTATTATATTAAGCGGTATGATATATGAAGTATAAGTCCATTTTAGGAACAATATATGATTAATCTCACTATAGATGGACTTATGTATATTTAATAACTTTTACTATCCTTTTGTTTGAGACAGATGGAATGACATATCATTCTATCGCATGATCTGTTAACACTTCACGGAAGACAAATTCAACTTCATTTCTTTAAGAGATTATGTGGAAATTTTTCAAGGCACAAACAACAGTAATATTGTACCAAAATCAACTATGTATTGCTTTTAATTCAACAATTCTTCAGCATTAGGGAAATGATCTTGAATAAAAACAAATGTTGTCCTAGTGTCCTTTTATCCGATGAATCAGATTGTACCTTAAATCATCACAAATTTATGGATTTTTGATTGTTGGTTTTTTCATAGCCATGTTCTCTACCACTCTCCATCAGAACATGATGGTTAGATTTCTCTTCCATATCCATATTTTCACCAATGATCTTCTATGTGGGAACCCAAGTGATGAGTTACTTTGGGTATCCGTTTGGTTTCTAACGTTCATTTTTAAAAATTATATTTTAGTATTCCTTTTTACGATGTGGGTTTCTATGGAATAAACTTTCAAGTAGGAAACCATTTATAACCCCGACGAATTTCGAGGGCGAAATTCATTTTAAGGGGGGTAGAATGTAACACCCTGAGATTTTATGAGATATATTATTTTGATATCTTATATTATACACTACACCAAGATTAGGTTGTACTATACGCAACACCTTATTAGCTTCCAGTATGCGCAACACTATTATTGGCTCGTGTTACACACAATTTCAAGTTCGTTTTGTGGAAATTATTCTACGCAACATTAAGTATAGATTTTGTTTAATGTATAAATGAAATAAGTTTTGATTATGTTATACACAACATAAAACAGATCTTTCACTACACATAACCCTGACAGGGCTTGCATTACGCGCAATAAAGACCTTCTTTTATAGCGTGTGTAGTATGCAATACCGAGTTTCACTAAACGATACGTTATTAAAATATTATTATGAATTAGCCGTTATGAATAGTAATACCCACTTTTTGAAATTTTATAAATTTTATCTTTCAAAATGGACTTCATTTTTGGATTTGGAATATCTAAATTATCCTAGGGTGAATTTTTGGTATTTTTCAGAAAACTTTCAATTTTTGATGAATACTGAAAACACAGGGATACTATTTAAAAACCGACTTTTTATTTAAATAATTATTTATTTTATTTAAATTTATTTTAGGTAAAAATTGATACATAATACCTATATAAGTTCAATGTAATTCATTGGAGTCATTTTATAATAATTTTAGATATATAAAAAAAATTGTACTTTTCACTGTCTTTTACCCACATCATTGGAGATTTTTGAAAACTTACATAAAACTTAATTTTACTGCTTCTCTGAGTGGAATTTTGAAAATCCGAGAGATAGGGTTAATATCAAGGAGTAAAATTTGGTTTAATAAGATAAAAATAATTTTTGTTGAAAAGTAACTTTTTACTTTTATTTACCACGGTTAAAAGTAAATAGGGTAATTAAGGGTAAAAATGATATTATTATTACCCTAACATGTGTCCAAATTATATAAGATACGTATAATTCGACAAAACACAACCTTAGAAATATAATTTTATAATTTAGTTTCACTTGGATTATATTAGGACATTTATTATTATGTTATTTAAAAAAGAGTTGAAATAGTTAAAATCAAAGTTTAATAAGTAAAACATTTTTAATATAGGGTTATACATAACATAAATTCGAATATAAATATTCATTAGAAAGATAAAACTATTTCCTATATAATGGTAGTTTATTTCTAGTTTTTAGACATTAAATAATTTCAATTATTTATGGCACAATGATGATGTAGTAATTACCTTATTAATGGAATATTAACATAATTGATGTAATAAATACCCAAATAAATGTAATTTTAGACTTTTTATGAATTAAAAAAAATTATATGTTAATATTACATGTTAGTATTCATTTAATGAATTTTTTTATAACTAACCATGTTTTTATGATTTAAAAAAAAATCAAATACCAAATAGTGTCAAAATGGACATAAAATAGTTTTTAAAAAAATATTATATTACTTATTGTTATTTTATTCTTAAAAATATAAGGTTAGAAAAAATGACATAGATAAGAGTATATATATTAATAATTAACCACTTTGGATTCGTTTGGCTTGTTATAGTAAGTTTATTAACCATATAGTGTAAGAAAACAAAAAGACACGGTAAAAGTTTAATTATTTAACAAAGAGTTAAATCTAAATGATAAGGATAAAATAGTAACCTAAACATTTCTAAAACCTATTGGTTGAGAGGAATTAGACCCATACCCACCTTAGCTTCGAAATAAATCAATTTCGAGCAATTGAAAACCGAATATGACTATATTATAAAATAATATTTTAAGTTTTTTCAAAGGTGCCCCTCTCCTCCGTTATAAAAAGGGCACCCCTTTCCTCTTCTCTTCACACACTTTTGAGCCTTGAATCTCGGCCAAACCCTAAAAATTTCTCTTATAAACTTACCTAGTAACATTGTGGAGGTTCTGGTCTTCTCAAAAGACCAACTCTACTTCCTTAAGAGGAAGATTAAAGGAGGTGTGTCGAAGAACATGTAATCTCTTCTTCCGATTCTCTCATGTTTCATTCTTCTTATACTTATTCTTATTTAGTTGTCTCATTATAAAGTAATAACATTAGTATTAATAATATACTGATATTTTTTTATAAATATAAATCGAACCCATTTCACCTTCTATCCATCCTACCGAAAATGAAATCATTGCGCGTGCATACGAACGGAATACCATCTCCACTTCGTGGTGTAATCTGTTTTTCCACCACCACCTTACTTGGATGGGTATAATGGTGTAAAGAATAACTACGTACAGTTATTATAACATAATAATTATTCTATGATATTATATCATCCACTCCAATTTAATTCAATAATTATGGGAACGATATCATCGCTCGTGCGTAGGTACGGATTACCGTCTCCACAACGCGATGAGATTCATTTTCCACGATTAACCAGTAAAGAATGATTATAATTTATATATAATAAATAATAATGAAATATATTACATAATAATGATACTGGATTTATGTAAATATATGTTTCATTTACTTAATTCCACTCAATTCAATAAGGAAACGAAAACAGCGTTCATGGGTATGTACGGCAAACCGTCTCCATGAACGGTGTATTTCATTCCATTTTTCTATATATCATATATATTTATATTCTGAATATAAATTATATATATAAATCATGTTTTACATTCTTTAATTAATTAAATCAGGATATAAGTAACAATATCAAGAACAACAAGTCGAAACACGTACAATAAATGAAACGATTTTACCCAAATCGCTGCTTTTACATCGAATTTACAAATGAATGGGTAATATAAAGTCATAAGTAAATCATATATGATATCATAACTATTAATATGATTCTTTAATAAGTCAATGACATTATTTAAATCATTATACAGGAATTTAGGATACATATGAAGCATATCAGACATAAGGTAAGGGATAACTATTCCAATCTCATTCTTATCTGAGATTGTTTATTCATAAGTATTTACTGGGGTTATTGTTATCATCCATTTCCATGTTTTATAAAAAAAAATTCATGTATATTTAATGGAATTTTTACCCATTTTTTAATTTTACCACATGTTATTCAAGGAATCTTACTTTTGTTTACCATATGAGGAACTTTTTGACTTTTTCGACAAAAGTATGAGGAGAATGTTATTTTTAACTTATATGACGTGAACGAATTTTTATGGTTTCATAACGCCTCATTATCATGATGGTTCCACTAAAATATTACATTATTATTTTCAACAAAACCCTTTTCTTTTAAACTTGCAAGGAATTTTTTGAAAATAAAATGATTTTGAAGAAGAAAGGATATTTTCCTCAAAAATTCGTTTCAAGTGTTTTATCAAAACTATTTTCCATCTTAAATGAAGTTAGTTAATATGTTTATGTTTCAAGTATAATTTCTCCATTATTTACATGGTTTTATTCTTCTTATGATGAAATGATATCCATTTTTTATATGGATAATGTTATGATGGCATGATGTTTAAGAATCCCATTCTATTACATGGGTTATGCAATGATGTATTATTTATGATTTTGTGGCACAAGAAAGAATGATTTAATTATGAGGTGGGTGGGACCTATATATCCCTCCAATTAATTGGGTAAATATTTATATCTCACGAGATAGACATGGCTAGAATGATTAGTTAATCTGGTTCAGTGATACAGGACTGGAACTAGGAGTGAACTCGATTCAGAAAGGGACTTTGTCCACTAAGATGGTCTTGGAAGCAATGCCTTGGCTACTATGGAAATAATATCATGTGCTTAATGTTTTTCCAAAATTAATTTTTTTATTCCCATGTTATTTTATCATGATTTATGTTCCTTTATGATCTATGCCTTACGTACTGCCAATATTTATTTCACAACTCAAGATTTTGATGTTTAAACTTTATGTTCGTGTTTTGAAGTTCAAATGTATATGGTTTGTTTTATTTTTTTCCATGCTTAACCTTACTGAGCATTTGAGATCACCCTTTATATGTTTTCTTTTCCCTAGGATATAAATAAAGGTTTAAGGTAAGAAAAAAATAAAGGGATATCTTTAGGAAAGATTTTGAAGATCTTTCACCAAGATTATAAGATTATGTTCCAAGTTTCCAAAGACACAAAACTATTACGGTCCTTTGGTGTCTATTTTTGTTATGTATTAATTATTCATCAAAAGTAATTTAATGTCCATGTACATCAAGCTTTGGTTCTCTACACAATATCCCGTCGAGGGGGTAGAGTCGCCACTTCATCTGGGAAGACGTCCATAAACTCACTAAAGATCCCCGGGACTTCCACCATGTATGCATCCACCAAATCCACTGATAGTTCTTCTAACAAGGAAAGAAGGAGATCCTCTCACCAGCTTCCTTTCTGGAATCCATGTTCTCCGATAAAAGTTACATGTTGGCCGCCCAAATTCGAAAACACGATCCTTCCTCGGAAGCATTCAATGATGGAACATACAGAAAACAGCTAGTCAATTCCTAGGATGACATCATATGGTTGTATCTGCAATAGCAAAAGATCCCGGATAGAATAATGTGGCCCTATCATCAGTCTACACCCTCAGCAAACATAAAACAAGTCGTTTTGACCTTCGACTAGCATGCTCAACAATAGGGGCACTAGAAGTCTCTCAGCGCCTAAACCTAGAGAACGGGCTAGACTTGGTGCAACAAAGGAGTGAGAAGCTCCTGTATCAAACAAGGCATAGGAAATAGTACTAAAAAATCTGATCATACCTCGAACGACTTCTGGCCCTGCTGGAACTACTGCCTCTGCGACGTGCAAATTCCTATGCCCAGCTCCTCTGCCTCTCGGCTGTAAGCTGCCTCCCCGACCACGCCCTGGTCGAGTTCCTTGAGGGGAACCCTGGGGTCGGCTATAACGACCCATACTTTACATACATTGTTAATAATTCAAAATTGAATCATACTTATTACAACATATAACAAAACCACGAAAGGATCGTATAGGTATAGTGCATTTAGAAACTGGGAAACATAAACAACTGGTTCGTAAAGCATCAATTTTGCCTCCCACTTATTTCATCATATCTAGAGTCCCTTTTTGGAATATCCTACTTAATAACCTTCTTCCTGGCCTGGGGAAAGAAAACATACAAAAGGGTGATCTCAAATTCTCAGTAAGGGTAAACAAAAGAAATATCAATCACATCGTATACACAAGCACATAACTTTTGGAAATTTTAACCTGCAAAAGAGATCATAATTTCATAACATGGGATAAATCATGGCAGTGAAATGTAATCACAATAATCATAACTTAAAACATGAAACTTTGTGGCATACACACATAATCATAGAGAATCATTTCTTGTTAGTCAAGACTCATTTCCAAGACTATCTTAGTGGACAAAGTCCCTTTCTGAACCGAGTCACCCTCGTTTCAGTCCTGTTTCACTGAACCGGTATAACCTACCGTTCCATCCATGTCTATCTCATGAGATATAAAATCTTTACCCAATGCATTGGAGGTAGATATAGGTCCCACCCATCTCATAATGATACCATTCTTATGTGTTCCACAAAATCATAAATCATACATCATTGCATAACCCATGTAATAAAAATGGGATTTTTAAACAACATGACATCATAAAACCATTCATAAAAGAATTCATAAAAATAATTCCATCACAACATAGTCCAATCAATGTAATAATTGGGATATAAACATAACCCTTTATTATCTTAGATGGAATATAATTTTGATAAAACACTTGAACTCCATTCTTGAGGAAAATATCCTTTCTACTTCAAAAACACTTTTCCTTTATTAACATGTAATACAATTTTAAACTAAAAGAAGTTGATTAAAAATAAACTTGAAAACTTTTAAAGTAAGCTTCTTGGAAATAATGTCTTAAAAATCCATTCATGCCGTATAAGTTAAAAAAACATTCTTTGTACTTTTGTCGGACAAGTCAAAAAGTACCTCGTATGAAAAACGACAAAAGATTCCTTTCATATTCTTTACTAAAAACTCACTGAAGGGTAAAATTGGATTTAAACAATTGTAGGTGGATGGAAATAATATTACATATTCAGGAAACATGGATGTGGATGATAAAATAAACCCCAGTAAATACTAAAGTATAAACAATCTCGGATAAAAATGAGATTGTGATATTTCCCTTACCTTAGGTCTGATATGCTTTGTACGTGTCCGAACCTCCTGTATAATGATTTAAATAATGTTATTGACTTATTCCAGAATCATACTTATTTTTATGATATCATATATGGTCATATTCTTAGCTTCTTAGTAGTAATATTTCATTGCTACTTGTTATTCGGGTGTTTATAACTTTTTGTTCTTATGCGTGTTTTGTCGAATAAATTCTTATTCTTTTCATTAGGTTATAGATACCTCATTTCCAGAATGGTATTAGTGTAATATATATATCATATTCATTCATTCAATTCTTTTATAAAATCATTTTGAAATGAAGATCATGTAGAATGAGTCGCATCACATCGTGGAGACGGTATTCCGTACGTACGCACGAGTGATGATATCATTCCTATGATCGTGGGATTGTATTGGAGTATATGTATACTATTTCAGAATCAATATCACTTTATAATAGTCATATATAGTCATTATTTACACTATTATACTCATCCAAGTAAGGTGGTGGTGGAAAATAGATTACACCACGGCGTGGAGACGGTATTCCGTACGTACGCACGCGCGGTGATTTCTTTTTCCGTAGGATGGATAGATGGTGAAATAGGGTTGTTTCATACTTATAATAACATATTAGTATATGAGTGATACTGATGTTATTACTTCATAATGAAACAACTAAATAATAAGAAGTGGAAGAAGAAATAAAGATGAAAGAATCGGTAACGGACATTACCTCTTCTTTGAAGTGCTTATTTGAGACCTTCTTTTAGGGCACTAAAATGGGTCTTTGAAGAATACCAGAACCTCTAGGATGTTTCTAGGGAAGTGGAGAGGAGGAATTGGCAGGGGTTCGCCGAGCAAGAAGGCTCAAAGTGGTGTGAGGAAGAGGGGGAGGAGGTGTCCTTTTATAAGGGAGAAGAGGGGCACCTTTGGAATAACTAAAAATATTATTTTATTATAAAGTCAAGTTCGGTTTTAAATAGCTCCAAATTGATATATTTCGAATCTAAGGTGGGGATGGGTCGAAATCCTCTCATCCAATAGAATTTAGACAAGTTTAGGTTCCTATTTTAACCTTATCATTTAGATTTAACATTAAGTTAAATAAGTTTACTTTTACCGTGTCTTCTTGTGTTCTTATACTATAAGGTTAATAAACTTACTATAAGCAGACAAACGAACCCCAAGTTGTTTATTATTAATATATATAACCTTATCTAAGTCATTTGGCCGAACCATAGATTTTTAGGAATAAAATAACAATTACTAATATAATATTTGTTTTAAAAACTATTTTATGTCAATTTTGACACTATTTAGTAATTGATTTTTGTGAAAATCATAACAGAATGATTAGTTCGAAAAATCTAATTAAATCAATAAAAACATGTCATATTAACCTATAAAATTCATGGAATTCATAAAAAGTCTCAAATTACATTTATTTTGGTGTTTATAACATTAATTATGTCAATATTTCATTAATAAGATAATTAATGCATCATCTTTGTGTCATAAATAAATTAAATTATTTAATGTCTAAAAATTAAAAATAAAACACCATTATGTAGGAAATATTTTTATCTTTCTAATAAATATTTATAGTCGAATTTATCTTATGTATAACACCATATTAAAACTTGTTTACGTATTACACTTTGATTTTAACTATTTTAACCCTTCTTAATAATAAATGTCCTAATCTAATCCAAGTGGGCCTAAATGGTCATATTTTATTCCTAAGTTTGTTTTTGGTAGAATTACACTTTTCCAACAGAATTAGGACATGTGTTAGGGTAATAATAATATCATATTTACCCTTAATTACCCTATTTACTTTTAACCGTGGTAAAAAAAAGTAAAAAGTTACTATTCACCAAAAATTATTTTCATCTCATTGAACCACATTTTACTTACTGACATCAACCGTGTATCTCGGATTTTTGAAATACCACTCACAGAAGCGGTAAAATTAAGTTTGATGAAAAATTCAGTTTTTTACTACCACTTAGTGGTTACACTATTCATCAAAAATTGAAAGTTTTCAGAAAAATACCAAAATTTCACCCTAGGATAATTTCGATATTCTGAATCCAAAAATGAAGTCCATTTTGAAAAATAAAATTTATAAAATTTCAAAAAGTGGTTATTACTATTCATAACGGCTAGTTTTAATACTATTTTAATTGCAGATCGTTGTTTAGTGAAACTCGGTATTGCGTACGACGCAAGCTAACGAGGAAGGTCGCGATTTCGTGTAAATCAAGCCAAGCAAGTGTTGTGTAGAAAAAGATTCCTTTGATGATTTATATAACATAAAAGTCTCGGGTGTTACATTCTACCCCCCTTAAAATGAATTTCGCCCTTGAAATTCATCACTTTGTAACAAACAGATGAGGATACCTCTCCCTCATCATATCCTCAAGCTCCCATGTAGATTCTTCTAATTGGTGGTTCCTCCATAAAACTTTCACCAATCGAGTGGTCTTGTTTCGTAGGACTTTTTCGCTACAATCCAGAATCTCTATCGGTTGTTCTTCATAAGAAAGATCTTGCTCCAGCGGTACAACTTCTGAGCTGAGTACATGTGAAGGATCAGGTATGTACTTTCTCAGGAGAGATACACGGAACACATCGTGAACTTGAGAGAGATTCGGTGGAAGCGCCAATCGGTAAGCTACCTTCCCAACACGATCCAGTATTTCGAAAGGACCGATATATCTAGGGCTCAACTTCCCCTTCTTTCCAAATCTCATGACCCTCTTCCAGGGAGATATTCGTAAGAACACTTTATCACCCACTTCAAACTCTAGGTCTTTTCTTCGATTGTCGGCATAACTTTTCTGTCAACTCTGAGATTCTCTTATGTGTTGTTGAATAGATCTGACCTTTTCTGCCATTTCATCAATGATATCAGGTCCTAATATCTTTCTTTCCCCAACTTCATCCCAGCAAGTTGGAGTCCTGCATTTCTTTCCATAGAGAGCTTCATAAGGAGCCATCTGAATACTGGAGTGAAAGCTATTATTATAATAAAATTCCACCAAAGGTAGGTGTTGATCCCAACCTCCTTTGAAATCCATAGAGAAAGCTCTCAGCATATCTTCTAGGGTTTGAATTGTTCTCTCAGACTGACCGTCTGTCTGAGGATGATAAGCAGTGCTGAAACTCAACTCTGTATCCAGAGTATGCTGAAGACTTCACCAGAACTTCGAGGTAAATCTCAAATCCCGATCAGATATAATAGAAAGTGTTACTCCATGAAATCTTACCACTTCCTTTACATATATCCTGGCAAGCTGATCCAGAGAAAAATCCTCTCTAATTGCAATGAAGTGTGCAGACTTTGTAAGACAATCAACTATTACCCAGATAGAATTATTGCCTTTGGATGTTTTAGGAAGTCCTATGACAAAGTCCATAGTAATGTTTTCCCATTTCCATTCGGGTATGGGTAATGGTTGTAACATCCCCTTAGACTTCTGTCTCTTAGCTTTTACTTGTTGACAAACCATGCATCGAGAGACATATTCAGCAACATCTCTTTTCATGCCATCCCACCAGAAGTACTCTTTCATGTCCCTATACATCTTCGTGCTTCCAGGATGAATAGAGAATGAAGAACTATGAGCCTCATCCAGTAGCTCCTTCTTTAATTCCGGGATGGGAGGGACACAAACCCGATTCCTGAACTTTATTATCCCATCACAATCAAGGTTGAATTCAGGAACATTTCTCACCTTCTTTTGTAACTCTACATCTTCTTTCTATGCCTCTTTAATCTTCACATGTATAGATGGTTGAACAATCATTTGAGAAAGATAAGATTTTTCCCCTTCCATTATAATTCCAAGATCCATCCTTTGTAAATCCATAAATATTGGATCTTTTGTGATTCTCATCATGGATAAACTAGCATGGTCTTGTCGACTTAATGCATCTGCCACCTTGTTTACTTTCCCAGGGTGGTAATGGATTGAGCTGTCGTAATCCTTAATTAGCTCCAACCATCTTCTTTGACGCATATTCAGCTCCTTTTGTGTGAAAATATACTTTAAACTTTTATGATCAGTATAAATATCACACCTTTCACCATAAAGGTAATGCCTCCAAATCATTAATGCAAATATTACCGAAGCTAACTCCAAATCATGTGTTGGGTAATTTTGCTCATGGATTTTCAACTGTCGTGAGGCATAAGCTATCACCATATCATTTTGCATAAGAACACACCCCAATCCCTTCTTGGATGCATCACTATATATCACAAACCTTTCTCCACTATAAGTCAGTGTGAGCACAGGTGCACTAGATAACCTTCTTTTCAACTCCTTGAAATTCTCTTCACATTCCTCCATCCAGACAAACTTAACTCCTTTCCGAGTCAACTTGGTGAGTGGATTAGGCAATCGTGAAAAATCTTTCACAAAACGTCGATAATATCCAGCCAAACCAAGAAAACATCGGATCTCAGTTACTGTTGTTGGTCTCGACCATCTTTCGATAACCTCTTTTTTTGCTGGATCCACAGATATCCCCTCTTTTGAGATTATGTGACCCAAAAATGCAACTTTTTGAAGCCAAAATTCACCCTTGGTAAACTTGGCATAAAGCTTCTCCTTTCTTAGGGTCTTCAATATAATTCTCAAGTGATCTTCATGTTCTTCCTTTCTCTTTGAATAGACAAGAATATCGTCTATAAAGACTACCACAAATTGATCAAGATAGTCTCTAAAGACTCTATTCATCAGATCCATGAAGATAGCGAGGGCATTAGTAAGACCAAATGGCATCACTATAAATTCATAGTGTACATACCTTGTACGGAAATCCGTCTTTGGTATATCCTCCCTTTTGACCCTCAATTGATGATACCCTAAACGAAGATCTATCTTGGAAAAGTATTGAGCTCCGTGTAGTTGGTCAAATAGGTAATCAATGCGCGGGAGAGGATATTTGTTCTTAAGTTCTCGATAATCAATGCACAATCTCATTGATCCATATTTCTTCTTAACAAATAGAACAGGTGCTCCCCAAGGTGACACACTAGGGTGTATGAATCCCTTATCAAGATTCTCTTGGAGTTGCTTCTTCAATTCCTGCAACTCAATTGGGGCCATTCTATAAGGTGTCTTTGAAATAGGCAAAGCACCCGGTACGAGTTCTATTGAGAACTCAACTTCACGATTTGGTGGAAGTCCCGATAATTCCTCCGGAAAGACATCATCAAACTCTCGTACAATGGGGATATTCTTAATCATGAGTTTCTCACCAACCATTTGAGATAAATAACCTTCATTTAATGGAATCAATACCCATAAAATGGATGAAATTTCCACTGGAAGGTTATGTTCATCCTTGCATTGATAGACGATCATAGATTGATCTGGAATATAAAATGTGACTTCCCTTCTTTGGAAATTGATATGAGCTCCATATAAAGAAAGACAATCCATGCCAATAATCACATCAAATTCCACTATAGGAAGGATCACAAGATTTGCAGGAAGCACTTTCCCACAAACTTCGATCGGAGAAGAATTATAAACTTTTGATGCGACTGTTGTGACATTAGGTGTTGTCACAGCTAACTCAACATCTAATTGTTGAGGTAATACGGTGATACCCTTAGAAAATTTTTTAGAAATAAAGGAGTGGGTGGATCCAGAATCAAATAAAACATTTGCTACTTTAGAGTGGATGGTAAGTGTACCTTTCACTACATCGTTATCGTACTCCACATCGCTGATAGAAATTGCATGTGAATTTCCTTTGTCTTTAGTCTTAAGATTTTGTTGACGTCGGCCATCATCATCAACCCTTGGATTAGGGAATTTATTGGCATAATGCCCCATCTCCTTGAACTTGAAACATTGAAGTGTAGTAGGTTCATTTTGTGTATCCCTTCCTTTGTTTGCATCATTAGACATCTTCTTCCCATCATCGAGGCATTCAAATTCCCGATGACCTTCCTTTCCACATTTGAAACATTTACTTGTCCCTTTAAGACAACTCCCTCCATGTTTCTTTCCACACATTGAGCATAAGGGAAAGCTCATCTTCTTTTCAGTGTGCTCTTAAGATTTTCCTTTGAATTCCATTTTCCTCTTCTTATCAAACCCATATGACTGATGGGTTACTCCAATCTCCATCTCGACTTTGAGAGCACATCGAACGATTTCCTCGTAGCTATTGAAGTCCCTTATGGATAACGTCCTTCGAAGACTTGGTTTTAAGCCACTAAAGAATCGATCGATCTTACTCTCAGGTTGGATAATAATACCAGAAGCGTACCTTGCAAGTCTTGTAAAATTTGCTTCATAGGTACCAACAGATTCATCATCCTTTTTCTTTAGTTAAAGAAACTCTTTCTCCATCTTTGTTCGGAGAATACGAGGGAAGTACTTATTGAAAAATAAGTTCTTGAACTCGTCCCATTCCATGGACTCAATTTCATCCCTTTGCCTCGTATTCTTAATAAGATTCCACCATTGATCAGCATCTCCTTCCAAACGATACACTGCTTGGATGACTTTATCATGTTCAGAACATTGAAGAACTGAAAATATCTTTTCAGTAGTAATAATACATTGTTCAGAAACTGATGGATCAGTAGACTCGCTGAAAGAAGGTGTACGCTGCCTCATGAAGGATTCAACAGAATGTTGCTCCTTCCTTTGCTCGTTTGGAAGTCCTGCATGATTCATAGCTTGAGAAAGTTGTGTGAGCATGGCTACAATATTTTGCATTCCAGCTCCCATAATTTTTGTTTGCTCAGGGGGACAATCATTGCATTGCCCGTCGCATTCCGCATTAACACGGTTCCTTCGGGTTCCAGCCATTGACTAAAACCAAGAAGAATAGTGTGAGAAACACTAATTATAATAGGAAAACCACATAATCAAGAATAAAATCTCACACTTAAGGTCTTATCCTAGGTTATTCATGGCCATTTCTAAAACACTAATATTGTGTTCTATGCTTAGACGTATCCTTAGGGTTCTTACTAAGGCTTTCACATCCTAGTTTCTAAAGGTTGACTATACCTTTCCTCTAATACCAACTATAACGACCCATACTTTACATACATTGTTAATACTTCAAAATTGAAGCATACTTATTACAACATATAACAAAACCACGAAAGGACCATATAGGTATAGTGCCTTTAGAAACTGGTAAACATAAACAACTGGTTCGTAAAGCATCAATTTTTCCTCCCACTTATTTCATCATATCTAGAGTCCCTTTTTGGAATATCCTACTTAATAACCTTATTCCTGACCTGGGGAAAGAAAACATACAAAAGGGTGATCTCAAATGCTCAGTAAGGGTAAACAAAAGAAATATCAATCACCTCGTATACACAAGCACATAACTTTTGGAAATATTAACCTGCAAAAGAGATCACAATTTCATAACATGGGATAAATCATGGCAGTGAAATGTAATAACAATAATCATAACTTAAAACATGAAACTTTGTGGCATACACACATAATCATAGAGAATCATTTCTTGTTAGTCAAGACTCATTTCCAAGACTATCTTAGTGGACAAAGTCCCTTTCTGAACCGAGTCACCCTCGTTTCAGTCCTGTTTCACTGAACCGGTATAACCTACCGTTCCGGCCATGTCTATCTCATGAGATATAAAATCTTTACCCAATGCATTGGAGGTAGATATAGTTCCCACCCATCTCATAATGATACCATTCTTATGTGTGCCACAAAATCATAAATCATACATCATTGCATAACCCATGTAATAAAAATGGGATTTTTAAACAACATGACATCATAAAACCATTCATAAAGGAATTCATAAAAATAATTCCATCACAACATAGTCCAATCAATGTAATAATAGGGATATAAATAGAACCCTTTATTATCTTAGATGGAAAATAATTTTGATAAAACACTTGAACTCCATTCTCGAGGAAAATATCTTTTCTACTTCAAAAACACTTTTCCTTTCTTAACATGTCATACAATTTTAAACTAAAAGAAGTTGATTAAAAATAAACTTGAAAACTTTTAAAGGAAGCTTCTTGGAAATAATGTCTTAAAAATCCATTCATGCCGTATAAGTTAAAAAAACATTCTTTGTACTTTTGTCGGACAAGTCAAAAAGTACCTCGTATGAAAAACGACAAAAGATTCCTTTCATATTCTTTACTAAAAACTCACCGAAGGGTAAAATTGGATTTAAAAAATTGTAGGTGGATGGAAATAATATTACATATTCAGGAAACATGGATGTGGATGATAAAATAAACCCCAGTAAATACTAAAGTATAAACAATCTCGGATAAAAATGAGATTGTGATATTTCCCTTACCTTAGGTCTGATATGCTTTCTACGTGTCCGAACCTCCTGTATAATGATTTAAATAATGTTATTGACTTATTCCAGAATCATACTTATTTTTATGATATCATATATGGTCATATTCTTAGCTTCTTAGTAGTAATATTTCATTGCTACTTGTTATTCGGGTGTTTATAACTTTTTGTTCTTATGTGTGTTTTGTCGAATAAATTCTTATTCTTTTCATTAGGTTATAGATACCTCATTTCCAGAATGGTATTAGTGTAATATATATATCATATTCATTCATTCAATTCATTTATATAATCATTATGAAATGAAGATCATGTAGAATGAGTCGCATCACATCGTGGAGACGGTATTCCGTACGTACGCACGAGTGATGATATCCTTCCTATGATCGTGGAATTGTATTGGAGTATATGTATACTATTTCAGAATCAATATCACTTTATAATAGTCATATATAGTCATTATTTACACTATTATACCCATCCAAGTAAGGTGGTGGTGGAAAATAGATTACACCACAGCGTGGAGACGGTATTCCGTACGTACGCACGCGTGGTGACTTCTTTTTCCGTAGGATGGATAGATGGTGAAATAGGGTTGTTTCATAATTATAATAACATATCAGTATATGAGTGATACTGATTTTATTACTTCATAATGAAACAACTAAAGAAGAAGAAGCGGAAGAAGAAATAAAGATGAAAGAATCGGTAACGGGCATTACCTCTCCTTTGAAGGGCTTATTTGAGACCTTCTTTTAGAGCACTAAAATGGGTCTTTGAAGAAGACCAGAACCTCTAGGATGTTTCTAGGGAAGTGGAGAGGAGTAATTGGCAGGGGTTGGCCGAGCTAAAAGGCTCAAAGTGGTGTGAGGAAGAGGGGGAGGAGGTGTCCTTTTATAAGGGAGGAGAGGGGCACCTTTGGAATAACTAAAAATATTATTTTATTATAAAGTCAAGTTCGGTTTTAAATAGCCCCAAATTGATATATTTCGAAGCTAAGGTGGGGATGGGTCTAACTCCTCTCATCCAATCGAATTTAGACAAGTTTAGGTTCCTATTTTAACCTTATCATTTAGATTTAACATTAAGTTAAATAAGTTTACTTTTACCGTGTCTTCTTGTGTTCTTATACTATAAGGTTAATAAACTTACTATAAGTAGCCAAACGAACCCCAAGTTGTTTATTATTAATATATATAACCTTATATAAGTCATTTGGCCGAACCTTAGATTTTTAGGAATAAAATAACAATTACTAATATAATATTTGTTTTAAAAACTATTTTATGTCAATTTTGACACTATTTAGTAATTGATTTTTGTGAAAATCATAACAGAATGATTAGTTCTAAAAAGTTAATTAAATAAATAATAAAATGTCATATTAACCTATAAAATTAGTGTAATTCATAAAAAGTCTCAAATTACATTTATTTTTTTGTTTATAACATTAATTATGTCAATATTTCATTAATAAGATAATTACTGCATCATCTTTGTGTCATAAATAAATTAAATTATTTAATGTCTAAAAATTAAAAATAAAATACCATTATGTAGGAAATCATTTTATCTTTCTAATGAATATTTATAGTCGAATTTATCTTATGTATAACCCCATATTAAAAATTGTTTACTTATTAAACTTTGATTTTAACTATTTTAACCCTTCTTAATAATAAATGTCCTAATCTGATCCAAGTGGGCCTAAATGGTCATATTTTATTCCTAAGTTTGTTTTTTGTCGAATTACACTTGTCCAATAGAATTAGGACATGTGTTAGGGTAATAATAATATCATCTTTACCCTTAATTACCCTATTTACTTTTAACCGTGGTAAAAAAAGTAAAAAGTTACTATTCACCAAAAATTATTTTCATCTCATTGAAGCACATTTTACTTACTGACATCAACCGTGTCTCTCGGATTTTTGAAATTCCACTCACAGAAGCGGTAAAATTAAGTTTTATGAAAAATTCAGTTTTTTAACTACCACTTAGTGGTTTCACTATTCATCAAAAATTGAAAGTTTTCAAAAAAATACCAAAATTTCACCCTAGGCTAATTTCGATATTCCGAATCCAAAAATGAAGTCCATTTTGAAAAATAAAATTTATAAAATTTAAAAAAGTGGTTATTACTATTCATAACGGCTAGTTTTAATAATATTTTAATAGCATATCGTTGTTTAGTGAAACTCGGTATTGCGTACGATGAAAGCTATCGAGGAAGGTCGCGATTTCGTGTAAAGCAAGCCAAGAAAGTGTTGTGTAGAAAAAGATTCCTTTGATGATTTATATAACATAAAAGTCTCGGGTGTTACATCAGCCTCCTCCTTACACACCTGGTTTGGGAGGGTCGGCATCTCACTATCCCTGCTGCTATTGCTGAAAGGGAGTAGCTGGAAACTGATACTACTGAGGTGGGCACTGAACCAGCCCACCCCCACTTTACTGCACCCTGTCAGGGCACTAATTCCGAAGGTTCTCATGCCTTCCACAGATGAAGCATCTTGGTCCTATGCCCGAAAGGAAAGGGAGAGGGCCGGGAGATCGGAACGGGAACTACTGGTGACTACTCCATACTAGTCGAAACCTAGAGGGCCCTAATGCTGGAGGCCTGCTACAGACATCATTCCCCTTCGATGAGCCCAAATGGATTCCCTCTCGCGATACACCTCCGAGCATGTGCATCCTTTTTACTACTTCAGCTTTATCTTGGACCTCTAAGTACGTCAGTAAGGTGAAGGGAGTAATAGCATACCGAAGAGAGGGTCTAAGTGCATCCTACAAATGTCTCACTCGAGACTCCTCATCTGGAAAGAGGTCTGGAGAAAAGTGGAGGAGATACCTGAACTTGATCCCCAACTCTCTCACTGACATGCTCCCCTGTTGGAGGGAGAGTATCTCCTGCCTCTTCTCAAACTTGATTGTGGAAGAGAGGAATTCCGCCTAGAACTCCTTCTCGAAGTCAGCCCACGTAACCTCAACCTCCCTATTCTCCCCATGATAAAGTGTCCACCACTGATGTGCTGCTCCCCGCATCTGCCTTATATCCAGAGGGAATCGGTACTCCGTCAGAGCCTGAATCAAGCTAAAAGATATCACCAGCTCTCGAGCCAGCTCTCCTTATCCATGTCTGAGATGCTTCCCTCGTACTTCCCAAGGGTTTGTCGCTGAAAGGCACGAAGCTTCCTCTTCCACTGATCATCCTACTCCTCTCGGTTAGCCCTCTGTTGATCAGCCAAATCATCCTCCTGGGCCTCTATCGCCTGAACTACTCATTGTCGTCTTTCGGGTTCCATAACTGTAAGGTAAACAAGGAATGCCAAAGCCTGAGTAGTGTAGAATATTTCATTTAATTTTTTATTAGACTTATTATTCATTTTTAATTCCCCAAAATACGCAAGAAACACAAGATCACAAGTCATTATGATGCATGTATCTTTCCTAGGGTCTCTACCCTGCAATCAAAGTAGCCTCTCTTAGTTGTTCAGTAGGCCCAGAGTCCTTGCATCCGATCACAGGGGTCCCTAAAATCTCATGTCCTAGCCGGTCTTCCCTTTCCTATTTCATGCACCAAGATTTCCTAGCACTGTTTCCCTACCATCCCATGCAATCGCCACTTTGCCTAACCCCGAGCTCCATCTTATCTCTCAACCTACCTCTGATATCATTTTGAAATGACCCAGCTTCACCAAGATGAGAGAAGGGACAGCAGGTTTCCAAACCCTTACTTCTTTTAGTTGAAGGAGAGATAATGACCCCCGAGACCTTCCTTCAATAGGTCCTGGAGTGGAGATTATCACCAAGGGTATAGAATCACAAATAATATGGAAGACATTACCCTTTATATTTAATATGATCGAGAGATAAGATAGTAATTCCCAACAACATCAAAAGTGGAAGTACAAGTAAAGCCAAAACAAACCATTCCCATATGCATGTTCCAAAATTAAATTCTACAAGGTACAAGAAAACCCCAAAAATGAAAGTACCAAGAAAAGAAAAATAGCAACAGAAACTGTCCCAACATCTGAACTAGTTCGATCCTGCACGATACCTAAAGACATCCTGGAAACCGGAAAACAATTTTATATACGAAGGGTGACCATACAAGTATACTCAGTAGGTAAAACCAAAGACTATCGTGCACAAGGGGGGAGACATTCTAATTCCCTATGAGAAAAGAGATAACCAAATCTCCTAGCAAAGAAAACTACCCACCCAAGCCTCACCAAGGCACACTCCCCAAATAATGCAAGTCAAGTAATGTAATAGTAATAACACATCGACATTTGGGTACCCCACGCCACCTTCCCCCTGGTTATTGAAGACATCTTACACATCGAACCTCTCCCTCCATTCTAACTGTAGTCCAACAACCACACCTCGCCCGCACACACCTAGGCCATCACTACCACACATCTCGCCTCCAAACACCCAGGCCACTACAACCGCACACAACCACACCCACAAACACCTAGGCCAGAACAACTAACAAAACCTTTGAAGACAACAGGGCCTCATCCCAAATACACTTGGGAAACAACCTACCTGCACACACTTGGTCCATCCACCACAACTACCATGCCCGAATAATCTTCGGTTATAATGGAAAGGGATTAGAAAAGGAGCTAATAACCATCCACTCATAAGAGTGTTGGAAAAACACCCTCCCCTATGAAATGGGGGTGTTTGGCACAAAGTTCTCAACTTGGGTGGGGCACGAATAAGAAACATAAGTACTACAATTATATGTGTAGGTAACAAGTACTCATCCCAAACAAGGGTTCAAAAACCAACCTAACCACAAACACCCTTGTTATTGTTCATTCATAAAAAAAGGGCACACCACTTGCAGCCAAGTCACAACTCATTCCCAGAACCAATTCCCCATTTAACCCATTCTTGGTTTCATGTTTTAGTGATTCCATTTAAGTAAATTCTGCACTACTGGGAAACTAATAGGAATATACACAAGCTGTGGATAGGAAAAATAGGCAAACAACACTTTTATGCATTTACACCCAATTCTCTTGTAAGGCTATACCAAAAAAGGGATCCACGAGTTCCCTCAAAGTACTGGAACCATACATAGCCTCCAGATTCAGCCCCACAGAGCCTTAGATTCACAACCAACAACCATACAACAATATAGGATCCCATCCCCATCCACATCACTTCCCAAGCATCAACCATTAACATCACCATAGCATAGCATGGGAGTTTTCAAATTTGAATATGCCATTCATTCACTTCTGTCTTTCCATCAGTTTAACCGGGGTGATCACATAAGGATTCTTATTCACTGGGAATCCATTTAATCAAGGATAAAGAGTACATCAGAAACATCGAACACACCCCCTTCATTCTTTAAAAGTCTGTTTATTATCTTCATTAAGGTTTGGTTTCATCCATCCCAGAATGAAAAAATTTCACACCCACCTTGCATTATACACATTAAGGAGAGACGAAGGAAGATCCCTACTTGAATGATCAAAGATCGATGTTTTTTACTAGCAACAACAACTGGGGATGCACGACTTGCAGGGGAGGAGCGTCTGAGACTCCAAGGACTAGTAATAAATTCTCCAACACATGCACACCAATTTCCCTAGAAAGGGGACTCCAAACGCACCAAGGGAAGAACGAACCCAGCTAAGAAGAATAAAAGAAGAAAAGCTACTGAGATATAAAGATGTGGTTGGGGGTTACTAGATATCAATATCTTTGGTGGATTTAAAGGCGGATCGTGGTTTCACCATGCAGTTGGGTGGTTACACACGATGGGATTTATTTTTTATTTAATAATTCTCATTGGAAAGTGGTCGTAATGACTGTGAATTTAAAGGATTTTATATAAACATAGGGGAAACGTTATATAGACACACAGCTGGGTCTGTTGAGGGTCAACCCACTCTTAGGAGTTTAAAACATTGATTATGGGGCTAAAACAGCCTTAAACCACTTCCAAAAGGTTAAAAAGGATTAAAAGTGGCATTACAGGAAAAAATGTGGAATAAAAACCCGACAAAGTTGTGTGACACTAATCTGTGACACACCGATCGTGTCACACCGATATTTGACACCGCGATGACGTCCTTCCACCGAGACACCACCCTTAGGTTCTGGACCTGATGGGTCCAGGGCACTCCAAATACCAGAAATTTGGAAAAGGGATAGACCATGAGGGTCTAGGCCATTACACATAAATAGATATAACTTGATAAGGGTTAATAAATAAGACATCAAAAAAATCAAAAAATGGAGTAAATGGAAACTTAAGATGACTTTAAAAAAAGAAGACGAAATAAAAACAAGATGAAAAATAAAAAAAAATAAAAAATGAATATTTGATGAAAATAAAAATAAAATGTGAAGAAGAATAAAAAACAAATATCAGATAGAGATACTTAAAAGTGTATTATAAGTACAAGAAAAAAATTATCAAGTTGTATATAATAATAAAAAGAAATGACTTATGAAAAAGGAATAAGACATAATTATAATAAAAAAAATCTGAAATTTGGAACAAAAATGATAGATGAAAAAGGATGAACCAAATTCAAAAGTTAATGTGTAATATGGAAGATAAAAGATAGAAGTGGAATCATAATTTTGTGAGATTGAAATACTATGAATATTTTAAAGGATATCAAAAAAAACCAGAATAAAGAATAGTATAATAAAAAGTTATCCAATTTAATAAATAAAAAATATAGAAAAAGTGTTTGAAGGAAAAATTAAAACAAAAAAATATATAAAATGAGATACTATAACTAAAAAATACAAAATAGAGATGCCTGTGAAGAAGCAAGAAGTTAAAATAGAAATCAAAATATAAAATTAATAAAATTGAAAATATGAATGGTAAAATATGGGATAATTTGATGAAAAAACATTAAAAGTAATAATAACTATAATTTTTAGATCAGTCAATGTTCTTAGACACAATTCCTGAGAATAATTCCCAAAGAATTTGATATGAAAGTAATAGGAGAATGACAATTTGGAAGAAAAAAACATATGTAATAACATAAAATAAAAAATTAACATATGAAAAATAAAAGTAAGTATAATAAAAATATAAAATCCAGATATTCAAATTCAAATTATCAAAATGAAATTATATTTATGAGTTAGATAATAAATAGTTTAGAAAAATAATTGGAATAAAAATCTAAAGAAGAATCAGAAATAAAATCCAAAATTAAAGAAAAATGAATAAAAAAAGAAAAAAAATCAAAAAGAAGAAATGGTAAGATTCCAAATATAGTAGATGAATATAAAGTATAAAACATGCCACAAATACTATTTTATTCTGATATAAAAAAATAGATGCTAGAATTTGGATTCATAAATAAAGTGAATATTGATTATATAGAAGAAGAAATGGTATATGAAGAATAAAATATATAAGTTGAATAAAAAACATAATCCATAAACATGATAATATTATAATAATTCATAAAATGATGAAAAATAACTAAAATAATATGTCACAAAGAGTACCTAAAAGTAGAAGCAATGAAAATGGGACAAAACCTAGAAAACGATTTTGTGTTATCACTAAATCATTGGAAAGAGAATATTGAATAATGTTTTGACATGTTTGAAAATAATATCCATTAATATGATTTTCATGATCTCACAATATGATTTCTTTTGTTAGGTCTTGGGTAATTGAATCATTATTTTAAAGAATTTTTATTCAAATATAAATATTTTTTGGTCATTCTGAAAATATTTTATATTGGATTGACATAAGGTCTATTCATATATTTTAAAAATTAATCAACAATTTATGTCTAGAAATTTGATGAAAATTACTGTCTATTTTTTTATACTAACCCAATGACACATGTTTTCTTTCTTTTAAATAAATAAAAACGATATTTTATTCATTTCAAAAAAATTGACTCTCAAGTTGATGTGGGATTTTTTGTAACATTTAAAATATTAAATAATGATCATTTTCTATTATTTAACATCCATATGAGGTATTTTACAAGGTATTAACACTTTAAATCATTTTTTTCTACTTCTAAATCAATAATAATGAACTTTTGTCCGTTTCAAAAAAAGAAAAATTTGGATTGACACGCGGTCTATTCCTACATGTCAGAAATTAAACGACAGACAATATCCATTGATTTGAAAATAATATAAGATCATTTTATTCATTATGTCCCACAAATAATCATTTTGTAATATTTTTAAATCTATAAAAATTATATGTTCATTTATTATGACCACACTTCACATTGTATTGAAATGCTGTCTATTCATACATGTCAAAAAAATTATGGAAATCTAAACTCATTTTTGTGGTTTTAAACCCATTTAATATGAATGTGAAGTATAGATACAACCTTTTATTATATTGAGAAATTTATCATGTCATATTGATATTTTTATTGTTTTTAATGATAATAAATTAAAAAAGCATAATTTTACTATGTTTTCATGAAAATCCATGCTCATTTTTTTGTTATTAACCCCCTTTTCTAGTTGTTTTCCAATATATGAAGAAAATTTTTAGAAATGATAGAGATTAACATTTAATGATGAAGAAATGGAACTGGTGCTTTCACAATTATACCAAATCTAAGTTAAACTCATTCAAAATTTATTGAGTGTGTGTTTTATCCATAATAATTGTGCATCATAACTTCTAACAACTACAATATGCTTCAACGGTTGAAAATTTTCTAGAATGATTCTGTTATTGAATTATGAATCAGTAGCTTGTCCCTGAATGTGAAAAGTTTTGAAAGTAATTTTCTTATCCATTCCATAACCAATGAAATTTATATTTTATTAACTCATAAGAAAAACTCAAATAAAAAATAATAGAAAAGTCCATTCTAAAAGTAGGGATTATGCATAGAATTATTTTTACATTACACATCAAGGATAAATGGATTCCACCCATAACAAACGTAACACCCTGATATTTTTTGAGAAGTATATTTTTTCCTATGTCTTATGTTATACACAACATCAAATGAATCTTTCACAACACACAACACCAGCTTCGCTTGCGTTATACGCAAGAGAAACCTTGCTCGATAGCGTGTGTTGTACGCAATACCGAGTTTCACTAAACAAAAATATTTTATTAAAATATTATATAAATTAGCCATTATAAACATTATTAACAACATTTTGAATTTTATATAACATTAGAATTCATATTACATATGATACGAGAAAAAAAATCAATTTTTCAGATAAAAGAATTATTTTTTTTAATGCAGTTTTCCACCTTTTGATGGCGCACCCACTTTAAATATAATTTTTGACAAGTTTATAAGCTCAATTTTACAAAATAAAATTCTTCCTTTGAATCAGGTTATATAAATTTACTTTGGATAAATTTTTCATATTATTCTGATAACTTTCATATTTTGATGAATTGTAAAAATACGCTAATTTTTTATTGAAAACAACTATTTTCATCAAAATAATTTATATGGTTAAAATATATTATTTAATGGTTTTAAAGTATAAATATAATATATTTTTACCATTTAATATAATGTATTTCATTATCATTAATTTTAAATTTAATTCATGGGTAAAAACATTTCAATCTTTGGCATTATTTTAACTTTTAAAACCTGGTTGCTTAACAATAGGATTAATTTTAAATTAATTACTGCAACTTCTGTGTTTTGAAGTTTGAAAAATGGATTCCATATTTAGATTTAGTGGGTCCAAATTATGTTAATAGTTTAATTTTTTTTGATATTATGAATAGTAACTACGGTAATTTTTATTTACTGCAGTTAATGGTAAATTGGGTAATTAAGCGTAAATGTAAGATTATAATATTACCCTAACACCTTAAAAAATTCTATTTGATGACTAAAAGTTGACCCATATCACCTAACGGTCTGAATAGATTCATTTTATGGTCTTTGTTACAGGAAAATAATTTAATTGTTATTAAAACCAAAGAAAGTGACAACATGTCACTCTCTTAAATTTTATAAGTATAATAATTTTAATTCAGTGATAAACTTCATAAAACTAAGAACATGAATAGTATATAGAAGGGTAATGAAATTATCTATATAATTTTATTTTATTTAGATTTTTTATGGATTAAATAATTATCATTAATTATGACACAACAGTGATGTTGAAATTATTTTATTGATTGAAATATAAAATAAATGGTTTTAAAAATATTGAATTAAATATTATATGAACTATTTAATGTGCTCCACGAATTTTATAGATTAATATGACATGTTATGAATCTATTAAATCTATTATTTCAAACATATTGTCTATGTGGATTTTATTCAAATTCAAATAAATGAATAGTTTCAAGATTGACACTATTGTTATTTTATAAAAATAACATATTATAAAAATGTTTAAAAATCACAAAAATATTTAAAAATTATAAATTGAAATTTATATGTTATACAATGTCATAAGGTATCCAATTATGAATAATTCACAACACCTAAGAAATTACTTATAACAATTTAAAATTTAGAATATTATTACCACAAATTAAACTAAATAGATTCACTAAGGATAAATCAAGTTGATAAGGTTTAAAATAAATTTCAAACATGTCTAAATTTTATTCATTGATGATATTACAACCCTATCTCATATAATCTTAGAATATGGGTCATTTTAGGAGTTTTTTATGTGGTTCTTAAATTTATTATAAATTTATAGTTTTTAGATTTCCAAAGATACCCCTCTCCTCCCTTATAAAAGGGCACCTCCTCCCTCTCCTCTTCACACAATTTTTAGCCTTCAAGCTCGGCCAACCCCTGAAAATTTCCCTTCTAAACTTTCCTATCAACATACTAGAGGTCTTGGTCTTCTTCAAAGACCAATTTTAGAGCCCTAAGAGGAGGATTCAAAGAGGCGGGTTGAAGAAGAGGTAATATCTGTTACCGATTATTTCAAATTTCTTTCTTCTTCTACTTCCTCTTCTTTATTTGTTTCATTATAAAGTAATAACATAAGTATAAATAATATACTGATATGTTATTATAAATATGAAACAACCTTGTTTCACCTTCTATCCATCCTACAGAAAATGAAATCACCGCGCGTCCGTACGTACGGAATACCGTCTACACGCCGTGGTGTATTCTGTTTTCCACCACCACCTTACTTGGATGGGTATAATGGTGTAAAGAATAACTATATATGATTATTATAACATGATACTAACTTTGAGATATTCTATTATCCACTCCAATGCCATTCAATAATTATGGGAACGATATCGTCGCTCGGGCGTACGTACGGCTTACCGTCTCCATAGTGTGATGTGATTCGTTCTACATGATATTCATTAAACCATGATTTTATAAATGAATTTAATGAATAAATATGACATATATTATACTAATACCATTTTTAAATGATTTATCTATAACCTAAAAATAGGAATAATAATTTATTTGACAAAACACGCATAAGAACATAAAGCAATAAACACCCGAATAACTAGTAGAAATGAAATATTACTAATAAGAAGAGAAGAATATGACCATATATGATATCATAACAATGAATATGATTCGGGAATAAGTCAATGACATTGTTTAAATCATTATACAGGAGGTTTAGATACGTACAAAGCATATCGTACCTAAGGTAAGGGAAAATCTCGCAATCTCAATTTTTATCCGAGATTGTTTATACTTCAATTAACTTCTTTTAGTTTAAAATTGTATGAAATGTTGAGAAAGGAAAATTGTTTTTGAAGAAGAAAGGACATTTTCTTCAGGAATGGAGTTCAAGTGTTTTATCAAAATTATTTTCCACCTAAGATAATATAGGGTTCTGTTTCTATCCCTATTATTACATTAATTCGATTATGTTATGATGGAATTCTTTTTATGAAGTCCTTTTATGGATTATATTATGATGGAATGATGTTTATGAATCCCATTTTTATTACATGGGTTATGCTATGATGTATGGTTTATGATTTTGTGGCACACATAAGAATGGTTTCATTATGAGATAGATGGGACCTATTTCTCAATCCATTGCATTGGGTAAATATTTATATCTCATGAGATAGACATGGCTGGAAGGGAAAGATAATCTGGTACAGTGATACAGGACTGGAACGAGGCGTGAACTCGGTTAAGTAATGGAATTTTTCCACTATGATAGTCTTGGAAATGATTCTTGACTAATATGAAATGTATTTCTATGATTATGTGTGTATGCCACAAAGTTTCATTTTTTAAGTTATGATTACTGGGATTACATTTCACTACTATGATTTATCCCTTGTTATGATATTATGATCTCTTTTACAGGTTAAGATTTTCAAAATGTTATGTTCTTATGAATATGATATGATTGATATTTTTTTTATTTACCCTTACAGAGCATTTGATCTCACCCTTTTGTATGTTTTATTTTCCCTAGGTTAAGATGAAGGGTATTAAGTAGGATATGCCAAAAGGGACACTAGATATGATGAAATAAATAGGATTCAATGTAGATGATTTATGAATTAGTTGTTTATGTTTCCCAGTTTCTAAAGACATTATACCTATTAGGTCCTATCATGGTTTTGTTATATGTTGTAATAAGTATGCTTCAATTCTGAATTAATAACCATGTATGTAAGCTATGGGTCTTTATAGTTGGTATCAGAGGAAATGTATAGTCAACCTTTGGAAACTAGGATGTGAAAACCTTAGTAAGAACCCTAAGGATATGCCTAAGCATAGAACACAATATTAGTGTTTTTGAAATGGCCATGAATAACCTATGATAAGACCTAAAGTGTAAAGTTTTATTACTGATTAGGTGGTTTTCCTGTTTTAATTAGTGTTACTCACACTATGCTTCTTGGTTTTGGTCAATGGCTGGAACCCGAAGGAGCCGTGTTAATGCTGAATGTGATGAGAAATGCAATGATTGTCCCCCTGTGCAACCAAATGTTATGGGAGATCAAATAAAAAATCTTGTAGCCATGCTCACACAACTTTCTCAAGATATGAATCATGTAGGACTTCCAAACGAGCAATGGAAGGAGAAACATTCTGTTGAATCCTTCATGAGGCAGCGTCCACCTTCATTCAGTGGGTCTTCTGATCCATTAGTGACTGAACAATGGATCAGTACCACTGAAAATATATTTTCAGTCCTTCAATGTTCTGAACATGACAAAGTCATCTTAGCAGTGTATCGTTTGGAAGGTAAAGCAGATCAATGGTGGAATATTATCAAGAATACAAGGAAAAGGGATGAAATTGAGTCCATGAAATGGGACGAGTTCAAGAATGTATTTTTCAATAAGTAATTCCCTCTTATTCTTCGAACAAATATGGAGAAGGAGTTTCTTGAACTAATGAAAAAGGACGATGAATCTGTTGGTACCTACGAATAAAATTTTACAAGACTTGCAAGGAACGCTTCCGGAATTATTATCCAACCTGAGAGTAAGATCAATCGATTCTTTATTGGATTAAAACTAAGTCTTCGAAGGGTGTTAGCCATAAGGGACTTCAATATCTATGAGGAAATTGTTCGATGTGCTCTCAAGGTTGAGATTGAGATTGGACTAACCCATCAATCATATGGGTTTGATAAGAATTGGAAAATGGAATTCAAAGGAAAATCTAAAGACCACACTGAAAATAAGATGAGTTTTCCCTTATGTTCAAAGTGTGGAATGAAACAAGGAGGTAATTGTCTTAAAGGTACAAGTAAATGTTTTAAGTGTGGAAAATAATTTCATCAGGCAATTTAATGTCGAAATAATGGGAAGAATATTTCTAATGATGCGAACAAAGAAAGGGATACATAGAATACACCTCCTACACTTCAATGTTTCAAGTGAAAGGAAATGGAGCATTATGCCAATCAATGCCCTAATCCAAGGGTTGTTGATGATGATCGACGTCAACAAACTCTTAAGGCCAAAGACAAAGGAAAGTCATATGCAACTTCTATCGGCGATGTGGAGTATGATAACGAAGTGGTGAAAGGTACACTTACCATCCACTCTAAAGTATCAAATGTTTTATTTGATTCTGGATCCACCCAATATTTTTTTTTGAAGAATTTTCTGAGGGTATATCTATATTACCTCAGTAGTTAGATATTGATTTAGCCGTGACAACCCCCTAATGGCACAACAGTTGCATCAAAAGTTTACAATTCTTCTCTGATTGAAGTTTGTGGGAATGTGCTTCCTGAAAATATTGTGAGCCTTCAAATAGTGGAATTTGATGTGATTCTTGGCATGGATTAGCTTTCTTTATATTGAGCTCATATAAATTTCCAAATAAAGGAAATCACATTTAATATTTCCAATCAATCTGTTATCATCTATTGATGCAAGGATGAATATAACCATCCAGTGGAAATTTCATCCATCTTATGGGTCTTGATTCCAATAAATGAAGGTTATTTATATCAAATGGTTGGAGAGAGACTCATGATTAAGAATATTCCCATTGTATGGGAGTTTGATGATGTCTTTCTGGAGGAATTACTAGGTCTTTCACCAAATCCTGAAGTTGAGTTTTCAATAGAACTCATACCGGGTGCTATGCCTATTTCAAAGACACCATATAGAATAGACCCAATTGAGTTGAAGGAATTGAGGAAGCAACTCCAAGAGAATATTGATAAAGGATTCATACGCCCTAGTGCATCACCTTGGGGAGCACCTGTTCTCTTTGTTAAGAAGAAAGATGGATCATTGAGACTTTTCATTGATTATCAAGAACTTAACAAGATCACTATCATGAAAAAATATCCTCTCCCACGCATTGATGACTTATTTGACCAACTACACGGAGCTCAATACTTTTCCAATATTGATCTTTGTTTAGGGTATCATCAATTAAGGGTCAAAAAGGAGGATATACCAAAGACGAATTTCTGCAAAAGGTATGGACACTATGAATTTATAGTGATGCCATTTGGTCTTACTAATTCCCCTACTATCTTCATGGATATAATGAATAGATTCTTTAGAGACTATCTTGATCAGTTTTTGGTAGTCTTTATAGAAGACATTATTGTCTATTCAAAGAGAAAGTAAGAACATGAAGATCACTTGAGAATTGTATTAAAGACCCTAATAAAGGAGAATCTTTATGCCAAATTTAACAAGTGTGAATTTTGGCTTCAAAAAGTTTAATTTTTGGGTCACATAATCTCAAAAGAGGGGATATCTATGGATCTATAAAAAATAGAGGTTATCGAAAGATGGTCGAGACCAACAACAGTAACTGAGAACCAAAGTTTTCTTGGCCTGGTTGGATATTATAGACGTTTTGTGTAATATTTTTCTAGGTTATCTAATCCACTCACCAGGTTGACTCAAAAATTAGTTATGTTCATTTAGACGAAGGAGTGTGAAAAAAATTTCAAGGAGTTAAAATGAAGTTTATCTAGTGCACATGTGCTCACACTGCCTTGTAGTGGAGAAAGGTTTGTAATCTATAGTGATGCATCCAAGAAGGGATTGGGGTGTTTTCTCATGAAAAATGACCTGGTGATAGCTTATGCCTCACGACAGTTGAAAATCCAAGAGCAAAATTACCCAACTCATGATTTGGAGTTATCCACGGTAATCTTTGCATTAAATATATGGAGAAATTATCTTTATGGTGAAAGGTGTGATTTTTATACTGATTATAAAATTTTAAAGTATATTTTCACACAAAAGGAGCTGAATATGAGCCAAGGAAGATGGTGGGATTTGATTAATGATTATTACTGCTCAATTCATTATCACCCTGGGAAAGAAAACAAGGTGGCGGATGCATTAATTCGACAAGACCATGATAGCTTATCCATGATGAGGATCACAAAAGATCAAATATTTATGGATTTACAAAGGATGGATCTTGGAATTATAATAGAAGGGGAAAAATGTTATCTTTCTCAAATGAACGTTCAACCATCTATACATGTGAAGATTAAAGAGGCACACAAAGAAGATATAGAGTTACAAAAGAAGGTGAGAAATGTTCTTGAATTCAACATTGATTGTGATAGGATAATAAGGTTTATGAATCGGGTTTGGGTTCCTCCTATCCCAGAATCAAAGAAGGAGCTGCTGGATGAGGCTCATAGTTCATCATTATCTATTCATCCTAGAAGCACGAAGATGTATAGGGACCTGAAAGAGTACTTCTGGTGGGATGGCATGAAAAGAGATGTCGCTGAATATGTCTCTCGATTCTCGGTTTGTCATCAAGTTAAAGCTGAGAGACTGAAGTCTAAAGGGATGTTACAACCATTACCCATACCTGAATGGAAATGGGAAAACATCACTATGGACTTTATCACCGGACTTCCTAAAACATCCAAAGGAAATAATTCTATCTGGTTCATAGTTTATCGTCTTACGAATTTGTCATAATTCATTGCTATTAGAGAAGATTTCTCTCTGGATCAGCTTGCCAGGATATATGTAGAGGAAGTGGTAAGATTTCATGGAGTACCAATTTCCATTATATCTAATCGGGGTCTGTGGTTTACATGGAAATTCTAGTGAAGTCTTCACCATACTCTAGATACAGAGTTGAGTTTCAGAACTGCTTATCATCCTCAGACAGATGGTCAGTCTGAGAGAACAATTCAAACTCTAGAAGACATGTTAAGAGCTTGCTCTATGGATTTCAAAGGTTGTTGGGATCAACACCTACCTTTGGTGGAATTTTCTTATAATAATAACTTTCATTCCAGTATTCAGATGGCTCCTTATGAAGCTCTCTATGGAATGAAATGCAGAACACCAACTTGCTGGGATGAGGTTGGGGAAAGAAAGCTATTAGGACCTGATCTTGTTGATGAGATGGAAGAATAGATCAGATCTATTCAACAACACATAAGAGCAGCTCAGAGTCGAAAAAAAAGTTATGCCGACAATCGATGAAAATACCTAGAGTTTGAAGTAGGTGATAAAGTGTTCTTACGAATATCTCCTTGGAAGAGAGTAATGAGATTTGGAAATAAGGGAATGTTGAGCCCTAGGTATATCGGTCCTTTCAAAATATAGGATTGTGTTGGGAAGGTATTTTACCAATTGGCGTTTCCACCGAATCTCTCTCAATTTCACGATGTGTTCCATTTATCTCTCCTGAGAAAGTACATACCTGATGCTTCACATGTACGAAGCTCAAAAGTTTTACCGTTGGAGCAGGTTCTTTCTTATGAGGAACAGCCGATAGAGATTCTGGATCGTAGCAAAGAAGTTCTACTAAACAAGACCACTCACTTGGTGATAGTTTTATGGAGGAACCCCCAATTAGAAGAAGCTATATGGGAGCTTGAGGACATGATGAGGGAGAGGTATCCTCATCTGTTTGTCACAAAGTGACGAATTTCGAGGGTGAAATTCCTTTTAAGGTGGGTAGAATGTAACACCCTGATATTTTATGAGAAGTATATTTTTTTATGTCTCATTTTATACGCAACATCAAAGGTATCTTTCACTACACACAATACTAGCTTGGCTTGCGTTATACGCAAGAGCAACCTTGCTCGATAGCGTGTGTTGTACGCAATACCGAGTTTCACTAAACAACGATATTTTATCAAAATATTATATAAATTAGACATTATAAATACTATTAACAACCTTTTAAATTTTATATAACATTAGAATTCATTTTACACATGATACGAGAAAAAAATCAATTTTTCAGATAAAATAATTATTTTTTTTAAATGCAGTTTTCCGCCTTTTGATGGCACACCCATTTTAAATATAATTTTTGACAAGTTTATAAGTTCAATTTTAAAAAATAAATTTCTTCCTTTGAATCAGGATGTAAAAATTTACTTTGGATAAATTTTTCATATTATTCTAATAACTTTCATATTTTGATGAATAGTAACAATACACTAATTTTTAATTGAAAACAACTTTTTTCATCCAAATAATTTATATGGTTAAAATATATTATTTAATGGTTTTAAAGTATAAATAGAATATATTTTTACCATTTAATATAATTTATGTCATTAGCATTAATTTTACATTCAATTCATAGGTAAAAACATTTCAATCCTTGGCAATGTTTTAACTTTTAAAACCCGTTAGCTTAACAACGGGATTAATTTTAAATTAATGACTGCAACTTATGTGTTTTGAATTTTGAAAAATGGATTCCATATTTGGATTCTGTGGGTCCAAATTATGTTAATAGGTTACTTTTTTTTTGATATTATGAATAGTAACTATGGTAATTTTCATTTACTGCAGTTAAAGGTAAATCGGGTAATTAAGGGTAAAAATAAGATTATAAAATTACCCTAACACATTATAAAATTCTATTGGATGACTAAAAGTAGACCCATATCACCTAAGGGTCGGAATAGATTTATTTTATGGACTTTTTTCCATGAAAATAATTTATGTGTTATTAAAACCAAAGAAAGTGACAACATGTCACTACCTTAAATCTTATAAGTATAATAAATTTAATTTAGTGATAAACTTAATGAAACTTCAAACATGAATAGTATCCAGAAAGATAATAAAAGTATCTACATCATGTGAATTTATTTAGAATTTTTAGGGATTAAATAAATATCATTAATTATGACACAATAGTGATGTTGAAATTATTTTATTGATTGAAATATCAAATAAATGGTTTTCAAAATATTAAAATAAATATTATATGAACTATTTAATGTGCTCCATGAATTTTCTAGATTAATATAACATGTTATGAATCTATTAAATCTTTTATTTTTACCATATCTTCTTTTTGTATTTTATTTAAATTCAAATAAATGAATAGTGTCAAAATTGACACTATTGTTATTTTATAAAAATAACATATTATAAAATTGTTTAAAAATCACAATAAAATATTTAAAAATTATATGGTCGAAAATATCATAAATTATCCAATTATTGATAATTCACACCAAATAATTAATTATTTATAACAATTTAAAATTTATAATACTATTACCACAAATAAAATTAAATAGATTCAATAAGGATTAATCAAGTTGATAAGGTTTAAAATAAATTTTAAACATGTATAAATTTTATTGGATGATGATATAACAACCATATCTCATCTAATATTCTAATATGAGTCATTTTTTTAGGTTTTTACGTGGGTTTTGTATTTATTATAAATTAATGTTTTTTAGATTTCCAAAGATGCCCCTATCCTCCTTTATAAAAAGGAACCTCTTCCCTCTCCCCTTCACACAATTTAGCCTTCAAGCTCGGCCAACCAATGCCCATTTCTCATCTCAACTTCCATAGAAACATACTAGAGGTCTTGGTCTTCTTCAAAGACCAATTTTAGTGCCCTAAGAGAAGGTATAAAATAGGTGTGTCAAAGAAGAAGTAATATCTGTTACCGATTCTTTCAAAAAAAATTCTTCTTCTACTTACTCTTATTTATTTGTTTTATTATAAAGTAATAACATCAGTATGAATCATATACTGATATGTTATTATAAATATGAAACAACCCTATTTCACATTCTATCCATCCTACCGAAAATGAAATCACCGCGCGTGCGTACTTACGGAATACCGTCTCCACGCCGTGGTGTAATCTGTTTTCCACAACCACCTTACTTGTATGGGTATAATGGTGTAAATAATAACTATATATGATTATTATAACATGATATTAACTCTGAGATATTTTATTATACACTCCAATACCATTCAATAATTATTGGAACGATATCGTCGCTCGTGCCTACATACGGCTTACCGTCTCCACGGTGCGATGTGATTCGATCTACATGATCTTCATTAAAATATGATTATATAATTGAGTGGAATGAATAAATATGGTATATATTATACTAATACCATTTTTTAAATGATGTCTCTATAACCTTAAAATAGAAATAAGAATTTATTCGACAAAACACGCATAAGAACATAAAGGAATAAACACACGAATAACAAGTAGAAATGAAATATTACTAATAAGAAGATAAGAATATGACCATATATGATATAATAACAATGAATATGATTCTTTAATAAGTCAATGAAATTGTTTAAATCATTATACATGAGGTTCAGATACGTACAAAGCATATTGGACCTAAGGTAAGGGAATATCTTGTAATCTCAATTTTTATCTGAGATTGTTTATACTTCAATATTTACTGGGGCATATTTTTCATACACATCCATGTTTCCTCAATATGTAATATTATTTCATATCCTCCTAAAAATTTTTAAATCCAATTTTACCTATTGGTGAATTTTTAGTAAAAGATATTAAAGGATTCTTTTGTCATTTTCGGTACGAGGTACTTTTTGACTTTTACGGCCAAAGTACGAGAAGAATGTTTATTTTTAACATATACAGCATGAATAGATTTTTATGATTTCATAGAACAATATTTCCTTGAATCTTCCTTTACAATTTTTCATGTTTATTTTCAATTAACTTTATTTAGTTTAAAATTTTATTACATGTTGAGAAAGTAAAAATGTTTTTGAAGAAGAAAGGATATTTTCCTCAACAATGGAGTTCAAGTGTTTTATCAAAATTATTTTCCATATAAGATAATATAGGGTTCTATTTATATCCCTATTATTACATGGATTTGATTATTTTATGATGGAATTATTTTTACTAAGTCCTTTTATGGATTATGTTATGATGGCATGTTGTTTATGAATCCCATTTTTATTAAATGGGTTATGCTATGATGTATGGTTTATGATTTTGTAGAACAAATAAGAACGGTTTCATTATGAGATGGGTGGGAACTATATCTCCCTCCAATTCATTGGGTAAAGATTTATATCTCATGAGATAGACATGGCTGGAACGACAAGATAATCTGGTTAAGTGATATAGGACTGGAATGAGGAGTGAACTCGGTTCGGTAATGGACTTTTTCCGCTATGAAAGTCTTGGAAATGAGTCTTGACTAATAAGAAATGTTTTTATAAGATTATGTGTGTATGACAAAACATTTCATGCTTTAAGTTATGATTATTGGGATTACATTTCACTACTATGATTTATCCAATGTTATGATATTATGATCTCTTTTTTAGGTTAAAATTTTCAAAATGTTATGTTCTTATGAATATGAGATGATTGATATTTCTTTTGTTTACCCTTACAGAGCATTTGAGCTCACCCTTTTGTATGTTTTCTTTTCCCCATGTCAGGATGAAGGGTATTAAGTAGTATATGCCAAAAGGGACTCTAGATATGATGAAATAAACGGGAGAAAATGTAGATGATTTATGAATTAGTTGTTTATGTTTCCCAGTTTCTAAAAAACTATACCTATTCGGTCCTATCATGGTTTTGTTATATATTGTAATAAGTATGCCTCAATTCGGAAATAATAACCATGTATGTAAAGTATGGGTCATTATAACTAAGATTCATATAAACTGGTAGTTATGATAATGCCACAAATTAGGTCATCTAATATAGATCACTGGAAGAGGATTCATCTTTATGTGTCCTATTGGAAAAAGAATGCACAACAGCCCTCTGCAAAAATCATTAGAATTGTGTTTCATCCAGCACTCAAACCTGAGTTCATTGGTAACACACCTAAAACCCCCCCATAAAATTACCTATAGAATCTTTTAATGTTAACATATATAAAAACTTCATGATAACTTAACAATTTTTTTTGATTTAGCAAAATAATGATCAATAAGATATAATTTTTGATTATGATTAGCAATCACACTCCAATGGTAGTGGTATTTAACCCATAATCATATGGGTAATTAAGAATAAATGATGTCATTGTAGTGTAGATATGAAATTTTAAATCTTTTACAATCCATCCTAGATAAACATTAATAAATATTAACATATTTAAGAGAAATTGAAATAAAATAAAATTAAAAACATAATTAAACATTGTATTGTGATCTAAAATTAAATTGAAAAATTAATAAGCAAAATAAAAATTAATATGATTATTATTCATATATTAGAAGATATATATTTTGTCTTTATAGTGCATTGGGAACCACCCCACTATCCTAGGGTCTATTAAAGGCCCAAAACTAAAAAATTCTAAATTTATTTCTATAAACAATATATTACCTAAAGAAATACTTCACTGATTATTTTTAAATAAGATACATCATTTGAAAGATAATTTAATTTTTCATTAAAAATACAATATTCATTATAATATGAATCATTAAAATAAATAAATAATGTAACACCCCAAGCTTCCGTGGTATGCTTCTTCTTAATAATTAAATAGCTTGCAATACATGGTAGACCGAGTTCGAGCGCACCACGATCTATAAAACTAGCCTTTTAAAAAAATTATGGAAAATATTAACCACATTTTTAATTATATATATATATATATCCCATATAACTTTATCATTTATAATACGTGTTTCTTACATATAATCTATGGATAAATTCATTCTTTCAGATAAAAGAGGTATTTTTTAAAAAATATAGTTTTTTTCCTTTTAATGGAGAACCATTTTTAAATCCAATATTAGGAACTTTTATATACTAAATTTGATGAAATTAAATTAGTATTTATAATTTGGAATTAAAATTTTAGTTTGGATAATTTTTTATTGTTTTTCTGATAACATTCATATTTTAATGAATTGTGAAAAATACTGCATTTTAATTCAAAATTATTTTTCCATATGAATTATTTATATTATTAGATTATTGTACTATCTGGTTTAAAAGTATAATTAGATTATGTATTTATCATTTAATATAATTTAGGTTATTGGATGTAACTTATCATTTAAATTGAACATAAACATAAGTCAATCTTTTGATAGTTTTTTACATCTTAAAAACCTAGTTTCTGTTTTTGACAGCGAGAATTGATTTCAAATTAATTTACACCAATTTTATTTTTTGAATTTTTAAAAATGGATTCCATATTTGTAATAAAAATTACCAAATGGTTTAAATAGGTACCTATTATGTTTTGACATTATGAATTGTAACTTCAGAAATTATTTTAATTTACCATGGATAAAGGGTAAATCAGGTAAATAAGGGTAAAAAAATTATATTATAATAATAAGAAACTACCCTAAAACGTGTAATTATCCTATTTTATCAGATATTACTGACCATGATCATCCTTATTCTGGAAAATTGGCATTTGGGAGCCATTTGGGTCTGAAAATGACATATTATAATATTTAATTTAAAGAAAGGGGAAATATAACATTAACATGTATGATTTACTAAACAGTTTTAATATATGGTTATATAATCGAACTTTATAACTATAAATAATAATTATAAGGATAAAAATAATTCCTATATCATGGTATTTTATTTTAATTTTTAGACATTAAATAAATATATTTATTTATGATACTATGATGATGTAGTGATTATCTTATCAATGAAAGATTCAAAAAATGAATTTATTAATATTAAATTAAATGTAATTTTATCATTTTAAATTCATAAAATAATTTTTCAGTTTAAATTTTAATATTAAGGATGATTTAATGAGTTTGGTTTGAATTAATAATGATTTTATGACTTTAACAAAAATCGATTACTAAATAGTGTCAAAATTGACAAAATTGAATTTAAAAAAAATATTATTTTATTAAATGATATAATAGTAAATAAAATTTAATACTCGTCTAACTGATTTATATAGTAGTAAAAATGTCATTAATTATCCACTTGAGGTTATCTGGGAATTTTATTGTAATTATATTAACCATATAGTATAAAAACACATGAAGACATGGTAAGAGTTAACTTATTTAACTAAAGGTTAAATCCAAACGATATGGTTACATTGATGACATAACTTGTATAAAACATATTGGTTGATAGGATTTAGACCCATCCTAATATTTCCCTCGAAATAATTCACTTTTGAGTCATTAGAAACTGAAAATAAATTTATAAAAAAAAATTTATTTCAAGATCTTTAGAAAGTGCCCCTCACCGCTTTTATAAAAAGGCACTTCTCCTTCTCTTTTATTCAAACCTCAAAATCCACTTGGCTCGGACAAAACATGACCACATCTCCCAAAAACTTCCCTAAATTCATCCTAAAGGCCACCCTTTTGTCATAAAAATAACTTAAGGTGTTATTTTATGAAAATAAAAATTAGACACTCGAAGAAGAGGTAATCATTTTATCCCTTCTATCAATGTTATTTTCTTCTTCTACTTCCTCCTTACATGTTTTTTCCATAATAAAGTAATAATTATAGTATGATTAATATAATTATATGTTATTATAATCATTCAGAAAATATATTCAACATTTTATCCATCCTAAGAATAATAATATCACCATCCGTGCGTACGTACGACTTACTATCTCTACGTCATGGTGAAATTTGTTATTCCAAATTACATTATTTGGATGGGTATAATGATGAGTATAATAGACATAAATAGTGAATATGATATTATTATTATTATTTATAATTAATATACCATCCATTTACATATAATTTAACCATTAAAGGAATGATATCATTGCTCGTGCGTACGTACGACCTATCGTCTCCACGACGTGATGAGATTCATTATCCACAATAACCATTAAAGAATGATTATATATATATATATATATTATTAATAATTAAGATAAATATGACATGAAAAGGATACTAGAATAATATATATATGTGTGTGTGTGTGTGTACATATATGACATTCACTTACTTCCATCCGATAAGAAAACAAAAATAGCGTTCATCCGTACGTACGAACTACTATATCTATGAATGGTGTATTTAATTTAATATATCTACATATCATATATATTATGAATATATATGATTTATAAATCATATTATTAATTATTTAAGTAATTAAATAACGATCTATTTAATATTATCAAGAATTAAAAGTCAAAATTTTCAGGATAAACAACTCGATTATTCCCCGAAATGTTGCATTAACTTGGAATTGTTAATAAAAGGGTAATATATAGTCATAAAAGAATATTATATTATATCATAAATAGTATTATGATTCTGATATAATATAATATAATGTTTTAAAAAAATTAAACAAGATTTTTGGATACGTACGAAGAGTATCAGACCTAAGGTAAGGGTTAATTCCTCAATCTCATTGTTATCCGAGATTGTTTATGTGTAAGCATTTACTGGGAAATATTCATCATCCATGTCCATGTTTCATAAAAATATATTCAAAATGATTCTATTAAGGTTTTATAGAATGGAATATTTAACAAGACAATAATTTTAAATTTACTAAATATTTATTTTTATAAAAGTTTTTAATTAATGTTGATGTTTTCAAAATGATTTTAAGGATTTATTTATATGGACATGATTATTTTAAAAGGTTAATTCCATTAAAGTATCAATGTGGTATGGGATACTTTTATTCAAAAATCTTATTTAAATGAAATCTTCTATAACTTTTGTGATTTTAAAAAAATTCAATGAAAATGGAGATTTTTCTCAAAGATTTTTTACTAATTATTTTACTCTATGTCAATATCCTTTATTAGATTTTATTATTGATTGAGGTTGATTTATTACAATAGAATATTCAATATTGTATGGAATGAGTTATGATATTTTTTACTATGGAAGTTCTATTGTTATACCATTTATGGTTTATAGTTTAAGTAATAACACTTCGTATTCTAATTCTAATAAGAATGTTTATGTTATGTTTCATCCTTTTCATAAGACGAATGCATTGGACTTTGAAATTATCAGCCAATGCATGCTATAGCACCTCGATTCATTGGTAGTCTCATGAGACAATTATGTTTGGGTTTTGGATAATTTCTTACCCAATTTGGTATGGTGTCTTGATTGAAGCCTTAACGGTATATTTTAGATGTCCAACATAATGAATTCCCTCATTATGAGATAAGTTATTGATTTTACATGTGATTATTCAACTAGTAGAATATCCATGTGAATGTTAAAATTGAATTATTTGATTTATTCATGACATATTATGCTGAAGATAAGGTTTTAAAAGGATTTTTTTTAATTTTTTTACCTTTCCTTAAAAGATTATGGTTATTTGTGATTGCTTACACTATATTTTTTATCCTTACTGAGCATATGAGGTCACCCATTTCTTATGTTTCATTTTACCATTATGCTAAAAAATTGTTTCATGATTGATATGTAGGGTTAATCTAGGTTAATAATGATGTTCTAAAAGGGTTATTTATGTAGTGTTTTATTTTAGATATTGTGATTTGAAGATTGTGTATGTAATCTATTTTTTCAAATCTTCTTATCTGATCGGTACTTCAGTAAATGATTCCTTGTAATCATGAAAATGTATTAAAATAATGCACTAGATCTCGTCTTGTAGGGTTGGGTTGTTATAGTTAGTATCAGATGAAGTTTAACAAGAACCATGGAAATATATTTAGAAATTTAGATTAGGGATCATAACCGTATGATAGACTTTGAGGATAAGTATAGAGGGACCACCTAGTATTTTGGTACAGTAGGGATTAGCTCGATATTTCAAAGAAATACATCATTTTCTAGATACTACAAGTGGATGTGGTTCTGGCATAGATGTACCTCGGGGTGAAACCTTTGACAAGGTGTTTGAGTCTTGACTCGAGGTAACATAGTACATGACAACATTCCTTACTACGCACCTGGTTTAACCCTCCTAGGGGGGATATGTGTAGGCTAATTAATATTTTATTTGCAAATCATTATGAAGGATTTATGAGTAAATATGTCCTCAAAGGAACCATATTTATGATTAAGGATTAAATATGCATAAATATTTTAATCTATGTTAAGTATTTTACTAGTTTGGAATTATAAATTATGATTCATAACATAATCTACTATATGTGATTATTTAGAAATTGAGCCTAGTGGAAGGAAAAGAAACCGTATCAACACACGTAATCCTTGTTGGTATTTCCCTCCAATGAAAGATAATTAGAGTGGAGCTGGTGATGTAAATGGTGTTGAACAAATTATAACTGTACTGGGACAGCAGACACATGTTATGAATAACAACCATACTGTATAGATCACCCTCATCAACAATGCATAGGATCAATGTTAGACAACTTAATCAGAAAAAAGCATCCAACATTAAATGGGACAAGAAAATCCATTTTTGGTTGAGCGATGGATAAGTTTCTTAGAGAATTTATTTCTTACTTCAGGAAGTATTGAAAGGGATAAAGTTGTTATGTCAGTTTACCGTCTCTCAGGAGATGTGGATCAGTGGTGGTCATTAATTCTAAACACAAAGGAGGATGAAGAAGTAGAAAATATTGATTGTAGGGATTTTAAATAAATTTTCTTGTAGAAATATTTTCCTAATGAACAACGAGCTGATATGGCAAGGAAATTTCTGAGTCTAAGGCAGAAGGAGAATGAGAATGTTGCAAAGTATGAGGCTAACTTCACAAGGATAATAAGGAATGATTCAGAATTCATAAATAACCTAATAATTAAGATTGGTAGATTCTTTTATGGGTTAATACCATTGCTCTGATGATCACTAGTCTCACAATCTTTCATATCGTATGAAGATATGTTCTCATGTGCTATCAAGAGAGAAAAGGAATTCTATATTTTTTTAAACATTAAAGTAATATAAGAGAAGAATAGAATGGTGGATAAAGAGACAAATAAAGGGAAACGGGAAAGACGGATATTCCCTTATGTGATAATTGTGGGAAGAAACACCCTATTACTTGCCTAAAAGGAATGGGAGTTTGTTATAAATGTGGTGAAAAAAGTCAATTGTCTAATGATAGTAAGGGAAAGAAAGAAGTTGTGAAATACTATAATTATAAAGATATGGGACACTATTCACATGAATGTCCAAAGAATCAAGTAAATATACGTGATAAAAAGAAATTGAATCAAGGTAAATCTTATACTATTAATACGATCGAAGTGAAATAAGTATTGTATTTGTGTTTTTTGATTCTAGAATTAAATTATGGTTATAAGAAGAATGTGATATATATAGGAATTTTATGAAATTACTTTGTTTTCATTAAGTTTTTAATATGATTAAGGTTATAATATATTCATTATGTGACAATAATAGAAACATTACGATGTTTGGGGAATCTGATGTTACAATTGATTTTGGAAATTTACAGACCATTTAGACAGATCTTGGATATAGGTTTTTGGATAACTCTAACTGTTAGAATGGAAAATGATGAACTTTGGAAAGTATTATTTAAGGTTAAAACATTTCTTAAAGTTATTTATGGAATTTTATAATAATATAATTTGATAAAAAGGGAAACCCTGGGGCTGATCAACAACCCATCATGTCAGAAAAGCCTATAGGAGTAGAACCCACAACCGAAGTGTGATAAGGATTTATCACCTATCATTGGCCTAAATTAAGTCCTTGGTTAGTATAACATATTTTCCTTTTTTTAATTGGTATATTTTTATATTTGGAACCTTATACAATTAATATAAATAGAATATTTTTTGAGTTTTCTTATCTTTTGAAGGAAAATATGAGTTTGTGGTAGGAATTAGTTAATGTACGAAACATTACATGAAAATTTAGTTTTATTCCTTGTGTTATTAGTCTATGAAATAATTATTCAACTCTAGGTAAAATATTATAAAACAAAAAATGTTTTCCTCATGCATTCTTTTGTGATAAATCAAACAGTCCATTGAATCATTGCAAATTTATGGATTCCATATTGTTAACTTTATCCTCATATTATTATTTATAACTATCCATCAGAACATGATGGTTAGATTTTTCTTTAATTTAAATTTTTTCTAACAGGTAATGCTACTATGTGTTATTTCTGGAAACCTTTATACTAACCTTTCTTAATTTTATAATAGATATCTCATTAATCCATTTTTCATTGTGGGGTTTCAATTAAGATATTTTGAAATGTAAAAACCCTAGTTTTTAATCATGAGATTAAATTTTGAGTTTGAGATTTATTAAATTAGTGGATAATGTAACACCCCAAGCTTCTATGGTACGTGTCTTCATAATAATTTAATAGCTTGCGCTACATGCAACACCGAGTTCGAGACCACCTCGACCAATCAAACTAGCCATTTAAAAAGCGGTTATGAATAATATTAACCAAATTTTGAATATTTTTATAAACCCCATATAATTTACCATTTATCTTATTTGTTTTTTAGAAATAATATTAAGAAAAATTCATTTTTTCAGATAAAAGAAGTACTTTTAAAAAAATACAGTTTTCCACTTTTTAATGGAGAACCATTTTTAAATCCAATATTTGACATATTTATATATCAGATATGAAGAAATTAAATTATTATTTAGAATCAGGACATAATAATTTAGTTTGGATAAATTTTTAGTTATTTTCTAATAACATTCATATTTTAATTAATAGTGAACAATAATGCATTTTAATTCAACACAACTTTTTATTCTAATTTATTTATATTGATAGATTATTATATTAGAATATTTTAATGTATATTTAGATTAATTTTTTATCATTTAGCATAATTCAGTTTATTAGGATAATTTTTACATTTAAATTGAACATAAACACATGTCAATCTTTTGATAGTTTTTATTTCTTTATAATTCATTTTCTATTTTTGACAACGAGAAATAATTTTATATTAATTTATTCCAATTATGTGTTTTGAATTTGGAGAATTGGATTCCATATTTGGAATCAAAACGTCCAAATTTTTCAAATAGTAAATTATTATTCTTTTACGTTATGAAGAGTAACTTCAATAATTATTTTTATTTACCATGGTTGAAGGGTAAATCAGGTAAATAAGGGTAAAAAAATAATATTCTGATAATATAAAACTACCCTAAAATGTTTAATAATCCAATTGGATGAGATATTTCAAACCAGGATCAACCTTAGGCCGAAATTTTGGAATTTAGGAGCCACTTGGGTCTAAAAATGACATTTTATAATATTTAATTTAATGAAAAGGTAAATATAAAATTAACATGTATCTTTTACTAAATAAATTTTAATATAGGGTTATATAATAGACATTTTTTACTATAAATATAAATTATAAATCTAAAAAAATTTACTACATTGAGTTATTTTATTTATAATTTTTATACATTAAATAAATATATTTATTTAAGACATGATGATTATGTAGTGATTACCTTATTAATGAATGATTCAAATAAATGAATTTATAAATATTAAAATAAATATAATTTCAACATTTTGATAAAATCCACGAATTTTCATGATTACATTGACATATGAGGGATTATTTAATGCCTTTTTTATAGAATAATTTTTTTTTATTTTAACAAAAATGTACTACTAAATTGTGTCAAATTAGATATAAATAAAAATTTAAAACAAACACTCTTTTATTTAATGATATAATAAACATAAAAATATATGATTCGACCAACTCACTTAGGTAGTGTTAAAAAATGAAATTATTAATTCCCATGAGGTTCTCTTGTCATTTTATTGTAATTTTAAATACCATGTAGTATAAAAACACAAGAAGACATGGTAAGAATAAATTTATTTAAGTGTTAAAGCCAAATGATAAGGTTACAATCATGAACTAAACTTGTCTAAAACCTATTAGTTGGGAGTATTTCGAACCATAATAATCTTACCCTCTAAATAATTAACAATGGTACCATTATAAATCAAAAATAAATTTATAATAAATTAATATTTCAATATTTTCCTAAAGTTCCTCTCACCTCTATTATAAAAGGGAACTTCTCCTTCTCATTTATTCACACCTCCAAAGCCCCTTATATTAGATAAAACCTGACCAAATATCCACCCAACATCACTAAATTTATCCTATAGGCCACCTTTTTGGGAAGAAACCCATCTTAAGGAGTCCTTTTGTGAAAATCAAATGGAGACACCTGACGAATAGGTAATCGTTTTATCCCTTCTCTCAAAGTTTTTTTCTTCTTATACTTCCTCCTTCTATGTTGTTTCCATACCAAAGTAAAAAACCCAGTAACATCCATATACTGAGATGTTATTATAATCATTTAACAACTATATTCATCATTTTATCCATCCTACGAATAATAAAATCACCATACGTGCGTGCGTATGGCTTACCTTCTCCACGTCGTGGTGTAATTTGTTATTCCACATTACTTTATTGGGATGGGTATAATGATGAGTATAATAGATATAAATAATTAATATTAAATGATTATTATTCTTTATAATTAATATACCATCCATTTCTATATCATTTAACCATTAAAGGAATGATATTATTACTCGTGCGTGCGTACGCCCTACCGTTTCCACGACGCGATAAGATTCATTCTCCACATTAACCATTCAACAATGAATATAAATATATATATATACATATATATATATATATGTATATAATGAAAAATTATGTAATATATGACATAATAAGGCTACTGGAATTATAAATATATATATATATACATATATTCCATTAACTTACTTTCATACGATAAGAAAACAAAAACAACTTTCATGTGTACGTATGACCTACCATCTCCATGAATGGTGTATTGAATTTCCTATATCTATATATCATATATATTCTAAATATATATATATATGATATATAAATAATATTATACATTCTGGATGCATGTAAATCATGATATAAGTAATATGATCAAGAATAACAAGTCAAAACACGTACAATAAACCAAGCGATTATTTCCCGAAATGTTGCATTAACTTGGAATTGTTAATAAACGGGTAATATAATGTCATAAAAGAGTTATATATGATATCATAAATATTATTATGATTTTTATATAATTTCATAATATGTTTAAAAACATTATAAAGGAGTATCAGACACATACAAAGAGTATCAAACCAAATGTAAGGGTTAATTCCTCAATCTCATTATTAGCCGAGATTGTTTATGAGTAAGTATTTACTAGGAAATACTTATCATCTATGTCCATGTTTAATAAAAATATATTCAAAATGAATATTTTAAGGTTTTATGGAATCGAATATTTAACTAGACATCATTGTAAATGTTTTAAGGATTTATTTTTCGAAATATTTTTAATTAATGTCCATGTTTTCAAAATTGTAATGCCCCAACACCAGTTACCCAGAGTCGGTGCATTATTAGATAACATTGGTATGGTCACAAGAAAGATCAAATATCAAAAGACCGATTAGTTTAGTAGCCTTGTAAACACTATATATATTCATAAGTCTTACATTACATCATAAAAATGAAAACTACAACAACATAGTCTCCATAGTCCACACTCATATCCCCACATACTATCCCAACAAGTCATTCCTAAAATAATTCTTCATATCCTGGGAAAAATAAAACATAGAAAGGGGTGAGCTCAGATGCTCAGTAAGTATAACAGTATAGCAGAAACATTCATAAATAAGCATAAACATTTAAGGCAATGTATAACTAAAACAAAATCCTTTTAAACATGAATTTCAACATAATATGGCAAAGATAAAATGAAATAATGCAATTTACTTATTCACATTGATATTATACTAGTCTAATAATCACATGAAATATCAATAACAACTTTCATAATGATGGAATGCATAATGTCAGACTATCATAACCACATATCCAAGGCCTCGTGCCAAGACTATAAATAAGATTTTGTCAAGGCCTTTTTCCAAGACACTAGTTTGTCTCATGAGACCTACCGATGCATCGAGGAGCTATAGTGGCTCCACCCGTCACTTATTAAGTCCAATGCATTCCTCATATGAACAGGTTTAAACATAACATAAACATTCGTATTAAAACTAGCATATGAAATTTCAATAATTTCTTCATAAACCATGAATGGTATAAAAATAAAACATCCACAGTAAAACATATCACAAAACCATAAATAAAATATTGAAGTTTTGTATCATAATAAATACACTTCAAATAAGCTTAAAATTCATCAAAGGATGTTGACATATATGAAATCAAAACTATTTGAGAGAAATATCTCTTTTTTTGAAATCATTTAAAAGTCCCATAATTATTAAATAAAACATTTACATTGAAAATATTCTTATAATATTGTAAGGTAATCTTCGATGACTTTATAACGGCGGAAAATAGCCACATCCGTCGTATAAGTTAAAAATACATTCTTACCTTAATTCTATCGAAAAGGTTAAAAAGGACCTTGTTTGGAAAACGACGGAAATATTCATTTATAAAATTATTATAAAAAGTAAAACAAGGGTATAAATGACTTTAACCCATATTATTTAAAATATTAATAATGTTTTGAAATACATTTTTAAGAAACATGGATGTGGATGATAAAGAGGTCCCAGTAGATAATTACGTATAAACTACCTCCGATAATGAAGAGATTGTGAAATAACCCTTACCTTGTACCTTTCCTTAGTCGATGGTATGTTAACCACCTGTATAATAGTTAAAACATTGTTATTAAATTATTCAATAACCATATACATAATTGTGATATCATATATGATCTTCTAATAATTATTTGTTAATAATACTTTAGTATTATCGTCATTTCAGGTGTTAACTTAATCGTTTTCTTTTATATGTTTTATTACATAAGACATGTTTGTTATGGATAGGTTGTATCTTATTCATATACAGAATGACATAAAGTTCTTAAAAATTACTTTTAATCATCAAATGAGAATTATTCTTGAATGGATACGATGGAGAATGAATCTCATCGCATTCATGGAGACTGTAGTCCGTATGTACGCACGAGCGACAATATCATTATTTTGATATTAAAATAATATATAATTGGATGGTATATCATATATAACGAATCATTATCATGTTATATTTATTATTTAAATTAATTACACATCATTATTATACCCATCCAAATAATAATATGTTGAATAACAATTACACCACGACGTGGAGACGGTAAGCCGTACGTACGCACGTATGGTGACATGTCATTCAAAGGATGGATAGACTAATGAATATGGTTTTACCATATTTATAATAACATAACAGTATATAGAAGATACTGGATTTATTATTTTATAATGGTAATAACAAATAAAGAAGAAGTTTAAGAAGAAATGAACTTGAAAAAGGGTGGTGAAAACATTACCTCTTCTTCGGGTTCTTCCTTTTGATTTGATCAAAAGGGATCCTTAGGTTGGATTTTTGATCAAAATAATGATTCTAGGTTGAAGTGAGGGAAGTTGAGAGAGTATTTGGGTAGTGTTTGGTCGAACGAAAAGGCTTTGAAGGTGTGAAGAATTGGTTAGAAGTGGTGTCCTTTTATAAGGGGGAGGAGGGGCACCTTAGGATAATCTAGAAATATTATTTTATAATAAATTCATATTAGGTTTCTAATGGCTAAAAGGTGGATTATTTAAATTTTAATGTAGGGATGGGTCGAAAACCACTCAACCAATAGAATTCAGACAGGTTTGGGTCATTATATTAACCTTATCTTTTAGTTTTAACTCTTAGTTAATTAGTTTGACACTTACCATGTCACTTTGTATTTTTATATTATATAGTTAGTAAAAATACTATATACATCCAATAGACCCCCCAAGTGGTCCATTAATGATACACCTATCATGATATAAGTATCTTGGCCAAACCTTTGATTTTTAGGAATTGAATATCAACTAATAATATAATATTTGTTTTAAAAACTCTACTATGTCAATTTTGACACTATTGTGTATTTTGTTTTTGATAAATTCATAAAAGCATTATTACTTCGATAAAAATTTATATAAACAATATTAATAAGTCATAGTAACCTAAAAAATTATTTTAATTTATAAAAAGTCTCAAATTACATTAATTTGGTTATTTATAATATCAATTATCTTAATCATTCATTAATACGGTAATTACTGCATCATCATTGTGTCATAACTAATTTAAATTATTTAATGTCTAAAAATTAAAAATAAAATAAAATTATGTAGGAAATATTTTTATCTTTCTAATTAATATTTATAGTCGAAAATATAACATATATAACCCTATGTAAAAATTGTTTTACTAGAAGATATATGCTTATGTCATTTTTGTATTTACTTTAACTTAATTAATATAATGTGTCCCTATCACCTACAAGTGGCTCCTTGGGGTCCCAAAATTGACCCAAATATGCCCATGGTCGGAAATGTATCCACCAATAAGGTTAGGACACGTTTTATGGTAATTGATTATTATTATAATATTATTTTTCACCCTTATTTACCAGATTTACCCTTTAACCATGGTAAATAAAATATTTACCGAAATAATTATTCAAAATGTATAAAAATAAAAGTTACCTATTTAAATAATTTTTAAATCCTAATTCAAAATATGGAATCCATTTTTAAAAATTCAAAACACAGAAGTGGCAGAAATTAATTTAAAATTAATTCCCGTCATTAAAACAAAAAGCATGTTTTTAAAAGATAATATCTATCAAAAGATTGACACTTGTTTATGTCCGATTTAATTGTAAAATTATGTCCAATGACCAAAATTGTATTAAATGGTAAAAATATATTCTAAATATACTTTAAAACCACTCAATGCATAATTTATCACTGTTAATTATTTTGATTAAAAAAGTTTTTTTAATTAAAATTTAGTAATTTTCACTATTCATCAAAATATAAAAGTTATCCGAAAAGTACCAAAATTTCACCCTAGCCTAATTTAGATATTCCAAATCCAAAAATGAAGTTCATTTTGAGAGATAAAATTTATAAAATTTTAAAAATTGGGTATTACTATTCATAATGGCTACTTTGATTGGTCACGGTGTGTCAGAATCTCGAAGTTGCGTACAACACACGCTACTGAATTATTCAAATAGAATCATACCGTGGAAGATTGGGGTATTACATTCTACTCTCCTTCAAATAATTTCATCCTCAAAATTTCTATAATACTACCGCCTGAAAAGACTCAGGTGGTTCTTCATCATAAGTTCCTCAGGTTCCCACGTTGCCTCTTCCATTTTATGGTTTCTCCATAGAACTTTTACCAGATGAGTCGTCCAGTTTCTCAGTACTTGTTCTCTCGTATCAATAATCCTAATGATCTCTTCGCAATAAGAGAGATCGGGCTCCAGTTCTAATTCCTCATAGGTGAGTACATGTGTTGGGTCAGGCATGTATTTTCTAAACAGTGATACGTGGAACACATCGTGAACTTTGGAGAGATTTGGTGGCATTGCCAAACGGTAAGCTACAGCCCCAATTCGTTCTAGAATTTCAAAAGGTCCGATGTACCTGGGACTCAATTTACCTTTTTTCCAAAACGTATAACTCCCTTCCATGGAGATAACTTCATGAAAACATGATCTCCCACCAAAAATTCCAAATCCTTTCTTCGGTTCTCAACATAGCTCTTCTGCCTACTTTGAGCTGCTTTGATGTGGTTTTGGATTACCTTCACCCTTTCCATCGTTTCCTCCACTAGTTCTGGGCCTACAAGTTTTATTTCGCCAACGTCATCCCAACAGGTTGGTGGGTGACATCTCTTTCTGTATAACGCTTTATATGGTGCCATCCGAATACTCGAATGGAAGATATTGTTATAGGAAAATTCTAACAGAGGTAAATATTGATCCCACATACCCTGAAAGTCAAGTGAGCATGATCTCAACATGTCGTCTAAGGTTTGAATAGTTCGTTCTGATTGTCCATCTGTTTAAGGGTGGTAATAAGTGCTCAAACGAAGTCAGTATCCAAGGCCTTTTGATGACTTTTCCAGAATCTTGATGTAAAACGGGGATCACGATCTTAGACAATCAATAGGGGTGCTCCTTGAAGTCTCAAAACTTCATTAATATATATTCTTGCAAGACGTTCAAGTGGTAAATCCCCCCTTATAGCAAGGAAATGTGCTGAATTGTTAAGTCGATCATCAATGACCCATATTGCATCGTTCCTTCTAGGAGTCTTTGGTAGTCCCATGACAAAGTCTATAGTGATATTATCCCATTTCCACTCAGGTATGGGAAGAGGTTGCATGACTCCTCCAGGCTGTTGCCTTCCAGCTTTCACTTGTTGACAAAACATACATCTTGACACAAAATCAGCAATCTCCATCTTCATGTTGTCCCACCAAAAATGTTCTTTTAAATCTATATACATTTTGGTGCTCCTAGGGTGTATAGACAAATTGGAACTATGAGAATCATCTAACAATTCCCCTTTTAAATCAGGTATATCAGGAACACAAAGTCTCTTCTCGAATTTCAAAATTCCTTCTTCATACAAAAAGTATCTCAATCTCCCATCATTCACAACTTTATGCTACTTTTGAAATTATTCAACTTCGGTCTGAGAACTCTTAATACTTTCTAGTAAATATGGTTTGGTATCCATTTGAAAAAGCACTGATGTTTCACCTTCCATGGTTATTTCCATGTCCATCTTCACTAGATCCATGAAAATTGGATCCCTTTCAATTATAATATTGTTCAAAACTCCATGATCTTTTCTGCTCAAAGTATTTTCCAGCTTATTTTCATTCCCTAGGTGGTAGTGTATCGTACAATCATAATCCTTGAGTAATTCAAGCCATCTCCTTTGCCTCATGTTGAGTTCTTTTTGTGAGAAAATATACTTCAAACTCTTGTGATCAGTATAAATATCACATTTTTCACCATAGAGGTAGTGTCTCCATATCTTCAAAGCAAAGATCACAGCTGCTAACTTAAGATCATGAGTAGGATAGTTTTTCTCATGAATTTTCAATTGTCGTGATGCATAGGCAATAACCCTATCATTCTGCATAATGACACAACCAAGTCCTTTCTTTGATGCATCACTATAAATAATGAACCCATCATTCCTCGATGGTAGAGTCAATATAATAGCATTGACTAATCTTCTCTTCAATTCTTCAAAAAATTCTTCACACTATTTTTTCCAGAAAAATTGAACCCCTTTACGTGTGAGCTTCGTTAATGGGTTAGCTAGTCGGGCAAAATTCTGGACAAAACGTCGATAATAACCTGCTAAACAAATAAAATTGTGTACTCAGTTATACTCATCAGTACTGGCCATTCTTGGATTTCCTTGGTCTTAGAAGGATCAACAGAGATTCCATCCTTAGAGACAATATGCCCAAGAATAAAAATCACCTAAATCCAGAATTCACACTTGCTAAACTTCCCATATAATTCATATCTTCTCAGAGTCTTTAGGATAATGCGCAAGTGATTTTCATGATCTTCGTAGATTTTGGAGTATACCAATATATCATCAATAAATACCACCACAAAATCATCGATATATTCTTTGAAATCTATATTCATTAGATCCATGAATACATAGGGTGCATTAGTCAGCCCAAAAGGCATTACTGTAAACTCGTAATCCCCGTACCATGTTTGAAATGTTGTCTTCGGAATGTCTTCCATATTCACACACAACTGATGATATCCAGATCAAAGGTCAATCTTTGAAATGTATTGAGCTCCATGCAGTTGGTCAAATAAATCATCAATGCGAGGTAGGGGATACTTATTCTTTATTGTTATAGCATTGATCTCCCTGTAGTCGATACATAACCTCATGGATCCATCTTTCTTTTTAAAAAAAAGAACAGGGGATCCCCATGGAGAAACACTAGGGTGAATAAATCCCTTATTACTCAATTCCTCTAGTTGTTTCTTTAGTTCCACTAATTCTACAGTGGCCATTCTATAAGGGGTCTTCGATGTAGGCCTTGATCTAGGAATTAAATCAATGGAAAACTCAACTTTTCATTCTGGAGGATGTCCACGTAAATCTTCCGGAAACACATCTACAAATTCTTTCACAATAGGTACATATTCTATTTGAACATTCCTTTCCTCACCCACAGTCATTTCATTCTCTTCCTCCCCAATAATTGAATTTAGTTGAGCTACTGGGGGTGGATCTAGATAAGAATTAGGTGGTGACGATTCTGCTCTAAAGATAAGGTGTTCCTTATCATCAACATCAAAAATTGTAACCTCCTTCTTCTTTCAATAAATCTTCGCATCATGGTCCGAAATACAATCCTTACCGAGGATTATATCAAACTCAAACATAGGTATGATGATGAGATCAGCAAATAAAGAACATTTATGTGCTCTAATGGGGACTGATTCATAAAACTTTGTTGCAATGATATTTTCCTTAAGAGTTTTAACTTAAAACTCCCTTGTTAAATCAAATTGTAAATATCTAATTTTCTTAATAAACTGGGAAGATATGAAATAATGAAATGATCCAAAATCAAATAAAACATTTTCTAATCATGAGGAAACCATTAAATTACCTGCCACCACGTCTTTCGGAGCTTCTACCTCAGGAGTAGTGATAGCATAAGGTTGGCCTTGATCCCTTGGAATTTTCTGAGTCAAGTTACCCTGACGCTTAGGAAATTCATTTACATAATGTCCCATCTCTCTACAATTATAGCATTCCACGTTGACAGCAACCCTTTTTCCCTTGCAATCATGAGCTTGGTGGCCTTTTTCACCACACATGTAACAGACTCTCATTCCTTTTAAGCAAGTACCAGGTTATTTCTTCCCACATTTATTGCAGGATGGATTTTTAAATTTTCCCTTCTTCCCCTTATTTCCATTTCCAGATTCACCAGCAGATCTCTTCTTCTCTTGATTTTCTTTAAAGTCATAAGACTTAGAGAATTACTTCTCTGTCTTGATTGCACATGAGACAATGTCTTCTTATGATGAGAAGGATTGTGAGACTAATGCTCGACGAAGAAATGGTTTTAACCCATAAAATAAACGATCAATATGACTTCTTGGGTTACGTATATAATCTACAGTATAACTCACTAACCTTGTAAAGTTACCCACATACTTTGAGACATTCTCATCCTCCTTTTGCCTCAGACTCAGAAATTGCCTTTCCATATCTACTCGATGGTCACGAGGAAAGTATTTTTCTAAGAAAATCTCTTTGAACTCCCTCCATTCCATATTTGATAATTCATTAGCTTCCTTTGTATTTTGAATCAAGGACCACCATTGGTTAGAATCTCCAGTGAGGCGGTAAACTGCCATGACAACTTTTTCCCTTTCGCTACTCCCCAGAGTATGGAATATTTTCTCTAAGTTTATCCATTGCTCAGCCAGTAATGGATTTTTACTCCCATTGAATGCCAGTGGTTATTGCCTCATGAAGCGATCTAGTATTGATCCTCCACACTGCGGATCTGGGTGCTCCATACGGGTAAGGTTATTATTCATAACCTGAGTGAGTTATCCCAGTATGGTGATAAGCTGATCAGCACCAGTTACATCACCATCTCCACTATAATTATTTTTTGCAGGAGGGAAATCCCTATATGGAGTTCATGCATTGATATGGTTTTCATTTTTCCACTAGGCTCCATTTCTAAAAAATGGCGTAAACTAGATTAGTTTATGAATCAAAATACAAAATTTCATACTTGTAAAACACTCAACATAAATTGAACAGTTTATTGATATAATCCATAATAATAAAAATGTTTTCTTTGATGAAGTATATACTCATAAACCCTTCATAATGGTTCGTAAAGAAAATGAGAATTATCCTAAGCATATCCCCTGGAAGTGTCGTAACCAAGAGTTCAGCAAGGCCCATTGTCGTGCACCAGTTCCAGTTCTAGTCTAGATCAAAGCGGTGTTTTTGGGTTTTACCCCTAGGTACATCTATGCCAGAGCCGCCTCTACCTGCTCGTATCTAGACAAGAATGTATTTCTTGGAAAACTCACAAAATCTCTATAATACCAAAATTCTAGGAATTTCTTCTATACTAATCCTCAAAGTTCATCTTAGGTCTATGTGCTCTAATCAGAGTTTATCTAAATCTAGCTTCCAAGGTTTGTACTAAACTTCCTTTGATACCAACTGTAACGCCTTGACCCTAGTTACCCAGAGTCGGTACATTATTACATAACATTGGTATGGTTACAAGAAAGATCAAATCTCGAAAGACCAATTAGTTTAGTATCCTTGGAAACACTAGATATATTCATAATTCTTACATTACATCATAAAAATGAAAACTACAACAACATAGTCTCCATAGTCCACACTCATATCCCCAAATACTATCCCTACAGATCATTCATAAAATAAATCTTCACATCCTGGGAAAAACAAAACATAGAAAGGGGTGAGCTCAGATGCTCAGTAAGGATAACAATATAGTGGAAGCATTCATAAATAATTATAAACATTTAAGGCAATGTATAACTAAAAAAAATCCTTTTAAACTTGAACTTCAACATAATATGGCAAAGATAAAATGAAATAATTCCATTTACTTATTCACATGGATATTCTAATAGTCGAATAATCACATGCAATATCAATAACCACTTTCATAATGATGGAATGCATAATGTCAGACTATCATAACCACGTAGCCAAGGCCTCGTGCCAAGACTACAAATAAGATTTTGTCAAGGCCTCATGCCAAGACACTAGTTTGTCTCATGAGACATACCGATGCATTGAGGAGCTATAGCGGGCTCCACCCATCACTTATTAAGTCCAATGCATTCATCATATGAATAGGTTTAAACATAACATAAACATTCGTATTAAAACTAGCATACGAAATGTCAATAATTTCTTCATAAACCATGAACGGTATAAAAATAACACATCCACAGTCAAACATATCACAAAACCATCAATAAAATATGGAATTTTTTTATCATAATAAATAAACTTCAAACAAGCTTAAAATTCATTAAAGGATGTTGACATAGATGAAATCAAAACTATTTGTGAGAAATATATCTTTTTTGAATTCATTTAAAAGTCCCATAATTATTAAATAAAACATTTACTTTGAAAATATTCTTATAAGTTATTAAGGGAAGCTTCGACGACTTTATAACGGTGGAAAATAGTTTCATCCGCCGTATAAGTTAAAAAGACATTCTTACCTTAATTCTGTCGACAAGGTTAAAAAGGACCCTGTTTGGAAAACGACGGAAATATTACTTTATAAACTTATTATAAAATTTCAAACAAGGTTATAAATGACTTTAAACCATATTCTTTAAAATAGTAATAATGTTTTGAAATACATTTTTATGGAACATGGATGTGGATGATAAATAGGTCTCAGTAGATAATTACGTATAAACAACCTCGGATAAAGAAGAGATTGTGAAATAACCCTTACCTTTTACATTTCCTTAGTCGATGGTATGTTAACCTCATATATAATAGTTAAAACATTGTTATTAAATTATACAAGAAACATATACATAATTATGATATCATATATGATCTTCTAATAATGCTTTGTTAATAATACTTTAGTATTATCGTCGTTTCGGGTGTTAACTTACTCGTTTTCTTTTATATGTTTAGTTACATAAGTCATGTTTTTTATGGATAGGTTGTATATTATTCATATCCATAATCATATAAAGTTCTTAAACATTAATTTTAATCATCAAATTAGGATTAGTCTTGAATGCATACGATGGGGAATGAATCTCATCGTGTTCGTGGAGACGGTAGTCCGTACGTACGCACGAGCGACAAAATCATTCTTTTGATATTAAAATAATATATACTTGGATGGTATATCATATATACAGAATAATTATCATGTTATATTTATTATTTACATGAACTACACATAATTATTATACCCATCCAAATAATAATATATTGAATAACAATTACACCACGACGTGGAGACGGTAAGCCGTACGTACGCACGTATGGTGACATGTCATTCAAAGGATGAATAGAATACTGAATATGGTTGTACCATATTTATAATAACATCACATTATATAGGAGATATTAGATTTATTATTTTATAATGGGAATAACCAAGAAAGAATATGTTGAAGAAGAAATGAATTTGAAAAAGGGTGGTGAAAACATTATATCTTCTTCGGGTTCTTCCTTTTGATTTGATCAAAAGGGCTCCTTAGGTTGGATTTCTGATCAAAATAAGGACTCTAGGTTGAAGTGAGGTAAGTTGAGAGAGTACTTGGTCAGGGGTTGGCCGAACCAAAATGCTTTGACGGTGTGAATAATTGGTTAGAAGTGGTGTCCTTTTATAAGGGGGGGGAGGGGCACCTTAGGAAAATCTAGAAATATTATTTTATAATAAATTCATATTCGGTTTCTAATAGCTCAAAAGTGGATAATTTAAATTTTAAGGTGGGTATGGGTCGAAAAAAACTCAAACAATAGAATTTAGACAGGTTTGGGTCATTATATTAACCTTATCTTTTAGTTTTAACTCTTAGTTAATTTGTTTGACACTTACCATGTCACTTTGTATTTTTATATTATATAGTTAATAAACTTACTATATAATTCCAAGATACCCCCAAGTGGTCCCTTAATGATACACCTATCATGATATAAGCCTCTTGGCCGAACCTTTGATTTTTAGGAATTGAATATCAATTAATAATATAATATTTTTTTAAAAAACTCTTTTATGTCAATTTTGACACTATTGGGTATTTTGTTTTTGATAAATTCATAGAATCATTATTACTTCGAAAAAAATTTATATAAACAATACTAATATGTTATAGTAACCTAGAAAATTATTTTAATTAAAAAAAGTCTCAAATTACATTTATTTGTGTATTTATAATATCAATTATATTAATCATTCATTAATACGGTATTTACTGTATCATCATTGTGTCATAAATAAATTAAATTATTTAATGTCAAAAAATTATAAATAAAATATCATTATGTAGTAAATTGTTTTATCCTTCTAATTAATATTTATAGTCGAAAATATAACATATATAACCCTATATAGAAATTGTTTTTCTAGAAGATATATGCTTAGGTCATTTTTGTATTTACTTTAACTTAATTAATATAAAGTGTCCGTATCACCTACTAGTGGCTCCATGGGGTCCCAAAATCTACCCAAAGATTCCCATGGTCGGACATGTATCCACCAATAATGTTAGGACACATTTTAGGGTATGTTATTATTATTATAATATTATTGTTTACCCTTATTTACCGGATTTACCCTTTAACCATGGTAAATAAAATATTTACCGAAGTAATTATTCAAAATGTTTAAAAATGAAAGCTACCTATTTACATAATTTGGAAATCCTGATTCCAAATATGGAATCCATTTTTCCAAATTCAAAACACAGAAGTGGCAGAAATTAATTTAAAATTAATTCCTGTCGTTAAAACAAAATGCGTGTTTTTAAAAGATAATAGCTATCAAAAGATTGACACTTGTTTATGTCCGGTTTAATTGTGAAATTATGTCCAATGACCAAAATCATATTAAATGGTAAAAATATATTTTAAATATAATTTAAAACCACTCAAATTCATAATTTATCATTGTTAATTATTTTGATTAAAAAAGTTGTTTTTAATTAAAATTTAGTAATTTTCACTATTCATCAAAATATAAAAGTTATCCGAAAAGTACCAAAATTTCACCCTAGGCTAATTTCGATATTCCGAATCCAAAAATGAAGTCCATTTTGAGAGATAAAATTTATAAAATTTCAAAAAGTGGGTATTACTATTCATAACGGCTACTTTGATTGGTCGCGGTGTGTTAGAATCTCGAAGTTGCGTATAACACATGCTACTGTATTATTCAAAGAGAATCGTACCATGGAAGCTTGGGGTGTTTCAAAAATGATTTGAAGGATTTATTTATATGTACTGGATTTTTTTAAAAGGTTAATTCCTTGAAAAAGTTTCGAAGTGTTATGAGACACTTTGATTCAAAAATCTTTTTTAAATGAAATCTTTTATAAATATAATGACTTTTAAATTATTTCAATAAAAAAAATTGATATTTCTCTCAAATATTTTTATTGATTATTTTCATCCATGTCAATAGGATTTATTATATTTTATTTCTTATTGAGTTTTATTTATTATAATAAAATATTTCATATTTTATTGAATAAGCTATGATATGTTTGACTATAGATGTGCTATTTTTATAACATTCATCATTTATAGTTAAAATATTAACATTTCATATGCTATTTTTAATACGAATTTTTATGTTATGATTCACCCTTTTCATAGGTGGAATGCATTGGACTTTATAAGTGTCAGGTGGGGCCCATTATAGCCCCTCAATGTATCGATAGTTTTATGAGACAATTATGTTTGGTTTTTAGATAATGTCTTAACCAATTAGATATGATATTTTGGATGAATCCTTGATGGTATGTTTAAGATGTCCCACATTATGTGTTCCCTCGTTAAGAGATTTGTTATTGATTTACATGTGATTATTTGACTAGTAGAATATCCATGTTAATACTAAAATAAAATTATTTGATTTATTCTTACCATATTGTGATGGAGATAATGTTTTAAAAGGATTCTGTTTTAATTTTATAGTTTGACATAAAATATTATGGTTATTTATGATCGCTTCCGCTATATTTTTTATCGTTATTAAGCATCTTAGCTCACCCATTTATTATATTTCATTTCCCTAGGCTGCAAACAAGTGTTTTATGGTTGATATGCAGGGTAAATCTATGGTAATAATGGAGTTCTAAAAGTATTATCAATGTTTTGTTTCATGTTATAAATTGTGATATAAATATTATGTATGTAATCTATTTTTCCAAGACTACTAAATTGATCGGTCCTTTGGGACACGATTCCTTGTAATCATGCCAATGTATTAGAATAATTCACTGGATCTAGGCTTCTTGGGTCGGGGCGTTACAAATAATATTAATTTTAATAACTATGATTTGAATAATAAAACTAAAAAATCCTAAAACCAATTTTTTCCAAGGTTATGGTTTATATAGCATTACATTAGTTGTAAAAATAATCAAATTTAAATAAAAAAATAAAAAAACTAAAAATTAAAAGTAAAAGAAAACATGTGGAATAATAATTTAATTGAATAGAGAGACATAGTTTTTAGAAAATATAGAAGACGGGGAAATGGATAATAGTTAGAATGAAAAAAGTAAAAGTAATTATCTGGTCATGGAAACAAAAATTCATAGGAAAATACATTCATAGAAGCATAATATAAACTTGATTCAAATGTAGTTTACAAAGAATGAGTAAGTGACACAGTAGAATCAATATTAAATGATTGAAATAAGGGGATGTTTAAGTAGACACAGAATCATTAAAAAAATAAATAAAAAGAGGAAATAAAAAAAAGAATTTTTTATATAATAGGTAGATGAAAAAATAATATCAATAGAAAATTTTAATTCAAAGCTGAAAATAAAAACATCGATTTCATAAATCAAGAATTGAAACAACAACAAGAGATGAAGATAAAATGTGAAATCTAAAAATGATGATCAAATGATAAAGAAGGGAAAACAATTTGTGGTGAAGATAAATCGGAATAATATATATATATAAGGGGAAGTGATATATTGGAGTAGAGGGATTGAAAACAGGGGAATGAATAAAAAAATATAAAAAAGGTAGAATATAAAAGAAATTTCATAATAATTTATAAATGAATTATTCTGAATACATTATCAAATGTTTAAGAAGATTTTGAAGTAAAAACAATAAAAAAGTAGAATAAGTGTATGAAGTTAAAGTAAAAGGAGAACTATAATAAAAATTAAAATCCATAAAATATAATCCAAATATAAAAATGAGAAATACTAATTCAATACAATCTATGAAGGTATCGCTAAAAGTAGAAATAGAAGGTAGAGAAGAATCCATGATCCCAAAGTCATAAGGATAAGTTCAAAAAGTTCAAAGTAAGTAGAATAAAAAAATTGATAGATGGATATTACATTGAGAAGAGAGGATATTCAATAAAATACAAAAATAAAAGTATAAAAATAAGGAATAGTTTATGAAATTATCTAGATTAATACTAGAGGGAAAAGAAATAATTAGATTTAAATGTTATTCGATAAGACAAAATACATAATAATAATTACAAGTATGAATAAATGAGAAATATATATGACCTTAAAGTAATAGAAAACCAAAAAATATAATAAAAATAATAATATGATATAAAAAATCATATATAAAAATAAAAAAAATGCAGAAAAAGAATTTGAAGAAAAAAATAAAACAAAACTATAAGTAAAAGAAAAGGATATAAGTGAAAATAGTTTATAAATATATAAAATAAGACGTATGAATTAAAGATAAAAAAAATAATATAAAATGAATGAAAAATAATATGTCAAAGCTATAAATAGGAAGTATCAGATGAAAAAACATTAAGATGAATAGTAATGGGAATTAAAAGATGAACCAATGAAAAAAGGCCCTTGTAAAGAGAATAATTCATAATATATTGAAATAAAAGTTATATGATAAATAAAATTTATAATAAAAAATCATTAATAATAAAAAAATCATAATTATAAACTTAAGAAATATCAAAATAAGTAAAATCAAAATAAAAAATCCAATTTCTCGAGGTCAAAATAGAGAAATGGAAGTTGATACATAAGGGAATAAATAGTTAAAATGGAATAAGTAGAATTTAAAAATAAGAATGATACAAAATAAAGTATGAAATAAAGGAAAAATAAAGAAAAAATATACAAAAAAAATCTAAAATTTAAAATAAGAGAAGGTAATAATCCTGAAATAGATGTTGAATCTGAAGTAGAAGTAGAATCTAGAGACTAGAGCATTAAAATAAGTGAAAGGAAATACTAGGGAAGAAGTAATGGTAGAAACAAAACCAAATATATTAGTTAATGGAAAAAGTAGAAACATAAGCCAGAAACTTGATCATAATAATAGAAGGTAGAAGATAATGAAAATGTAATAAAAATGTAATTCATAATAAATACCATGAAATGGAAAAAATGTTAAATGGAAAAAACCTATAAAATTATTTTTCATTTTCCTAGAATCATTAGATAAATATTCTTGAATAATTATTTACATGTTGAAATATGGGACCAGTTAATGTGGCATGCAGTGACCTCTTAATTTAAGGTCGGTTGTTAGCTCCTGACACTTTGACACATTTTTTTAAATACTGAGTTCAACAGAATTATTTTCTAGTCATTCTGACACTATTTCATGTTGTATTGACTTAAATTCTAATTATAAATCTAAAAAATCATTCTATAATTTATTTCTAGTGTTTTCATGACAGTTTTAGGCCATTTTTTATGTATTTACACTTTAATTCACATTTTCTGACTTTTATATCTACGAAAGTATTCTTTTATTCATTTCCAAATAATCGTGTGTTCGATTAATGTGGGGTATGTTAAAAAATTATAAAAAATTAAAAACTATAATTTTCCAATTATATAATTATAATATGAGTTTTTTACAAGGTTTTAATTATTTGTTACATGTTTTCCTACTTTTAAATAAATAAAAAACATATTTTGGTCATTTTAAATAACTCATAAGTCATATTAACATTTGTTCTCTTCCTAAAAGCCAAAAATTAAATGATGGATGTATTATCTTGATCTAATAATAATCTGTGGTCAATTTCTATATTATGTCCTCCAAACATGAGTTTTAAGGATATTTAAATCTATGAAAACATTAGTTTTTATCATTATTACCAAAAAACATGTCTGATTGAAATGTGGTCCATTTATAAATGATAAAACATTTTCTATAAATATGAAATTTTCTACTCAAATTTAACTCTATTTAATATAAATGTGATTTTAAAAAGTAAAATTTGATCATATCAAGAAATTAGAGTTCTATATTGTTTTGTTATTAGTTCATATAAATTATAAAGGACTTAAAAATAATTTTCGTAAATTTTCTCGATAATCTGAGCTCATTTGATTATTTTTTGACATGTTTTTTTCAATATTTTTTCAATGTAAGAAGAATAAAATTATATTAGTGATAGAATCACATTTAATGTTGAAGAAATTTCCCCAATATTATAACTATGAATCGGTTTTTTATTGAAACTCATTCCAAACTTAGTGTGTGTATCACATCTATAACCAAAATTTTTTTTGGTTCTTGACATGCAATGGAGATGAGGGTACCTAGCGCAAATGTGCATTCTACGACATACAACGCATACCAAAATCAACTTACGGTTCATCGAATACATAAAACCAAAAGGAAAAAATAAAAAAATAGTTATCATATGTCTTGTAATTAAATATTATTTCAATAATTAATAACCCATGCATAAAAAGGAAACAAAATATATAATTTCACTCATAAATTTCTAACATTAGAATTTAAAAAAAATATAGAATAAATTAAAAAATATGAAAAATTTAATAAATACATGAAAAAAGAATTGAAAAACATGAAATACTAATACTGAGTAAAATTAAATTATAAAACAGAAGAAAAAAATAATTAACAAAATATTAATACATAAAAAATCAAGAATAAAAAATAGGGGAAAGGGATACATCGTAACACAAAACCGTATCTGGAAGCTTATGTGTTTCTTTCATTTGGAAGTTTTGTTTCTCTTGCTCACATGAATAGGGTAGTGGTTAAGGTGGGTGGGTGGGACTCTAGTAGTAGATCATGAATTTTCTGCCTGAGATAAGATAGGATGGTTGGGTTATAGTGCTTGAGCAATCCAAAATTCGTTGTTGTGATCGAAGCATTATGGTTGGGTCTCTTCGATCATGGAAAAAATTTAGGTTCATCAGCTATGTAGAATTAAGCAATAAGGGGGCATATACTCAACGTAAAAAGGGAAGTTATTTTGGCACTTTCCATCCCATATTGATTTTTAGCACAGTATTGTAGACACCATATCTGGTTATCCCAATTGTTCCATGGCATAGCCATTTCATGGCTCAGTAGTGTCTAGTATTAGTCCTGGTAAGATAACTCATCGTTAATAACAATATCCATAATAATTATGAGTAATAACATCTAAACTACAACAATTATCCTCGATAGCATGTTATTTGAAAAAATGATGCTTCTTAATTAACTAACAAGTTATAGCTTTTCCTAGGAAGTGGCTTATTCATGAAGTATGTTTATTATCTTTTATACAGCCTATTAAATCTATATCTGAACAATTGTTAATAATAAATGTGAATCTAAAAGCATAGAAAATTAAAATTCAAAATATATAATTATACACAAACTAAATTTTAAATTGTATAGGTAAGATCAATAGATTCCCCCTCTCCCCCCAATTATTTCACTAGCTTGGTCCTTTCCATGATGAAATGCTTATGAAACACATTCCATTTTTTCAATGTTCCTTCTAAATGTTTTGGAAACCCATTTATTTTCATCTGTTATGATATGATGAATGTTTAATGATCTTGTTGCACAAATATATATTATTTACATTATGTGAAATGTGGGACCTATATCTTCCACTAATTCATTTTTTAAATATTTATATATCATGATATAAACAGGACTAGAATAGGGGAGTCAAAGCTTTTTATTTAGGAACTTTGTCTACTATGATGTTATGTGGTGTGAACTTTGACTACTATAATGGTTTGGGGAGTAAACCCATTTCACTATGATAGCCTTGATAGCGAGCCTTGACTACAATGGAATTGATTTTCTATAATTATGTGTAAGACACAATTCCATGTTTTATGTCTTTTTTATGATATCATGGCCTATGTTCTTTTATTCCTTTATGATTCATATATTATGAACTTCCCTACTTCGTTACATATATTGTGATTATGATATTTGATATGTAGGTTATGGTTTTCAAATGATATGCTCATTTTCTTATATCCTTGTTTCTCATGTTATGCTTACGTGGTTATTGATATATCACTTTATTATCCTTATGAAGCATCTGAGATCACCCTTACTTATGTTTCCATTTTCTTTGTTATGAACATAGATATTATGCATGATATTTTTATGAAGAGAACTATTTAAAAAGATCTTTTGGAGATATGTTTATGATATTTCACAAAATAATAACATTGTTCTTATATTTTCTAAAGACCCTAAAATTTTAAGATCCTCATTAATTAATTTATGTAATGTATTGAATATTAATCTAAAAATCTATTATATTTATGTATTAAAATATTGGGTCACTTTTGTTGGTATCAAAGAATCAATTTATTTAACCTTTAGAATCTTGTATGGTAGAACAGTACTAATAACCCTCCGGATAATACTCTGTATAGGTGAACATCCCATGTTATGGTCAAGAAAGGTGTCTTTTTTATCCATTATATACATCTCTATGAAGAGTTTAAAAGTGGATGTAGTTATGGAATATATGTACATAGGGGTAATAACTCTAAAAAGGCACATCAGGCTTCACTCGAGCATTACCCGGTACATAAAAAAGGGACTTACAGTGCACCAGGTTTGAAACTCTCAGAGGATATGCATTTGATAATTCACATTTCTTCTACAAACCATTATGATGAATTTGAATAGATAATATATAACTTATCATAAATTTATGGCTTTATAGATTGAAATATTAAAATTAAATTTTCTTGATTATGTTATTTTCCACTACGATTATTGTTCCTCATGGAATAACTTTTTGTTTTAATCATTAGATGGAACGAGGAGGAATCATGTTACCCCTAAATGTGATGAAAATTTTGGCGATTCTGAGAAACAATATTTTATGATGATGATTAATGGATAAAAATATATTTAAATTATTTCTAATTATCTATCATGATATATAATTAACAATGTGAATGTTGGTGATACTCTTAATGCATAAAATAATAGTATGATAGACTTTTTGGAATGTTTTCATGATAATAAACAAAGAGAAAAGATGAATTTTCTTTATAAATGTCAATAAAGTGGAAACAACAACCTAGAATAATATCTCAAAATGGGTCAAGATGTTTTTTATGTGTAAATGAAGTCCATCGAGAAAGAATTTTTGAATAAATCATTTTATTATGTTTAGAAAACACTTTAATTACCCAAGTCAATTCCCTAAACCAAGACTTAACTCCTAGACCAAGTAATGAAATTTTCCATGTCAACTTTATTAGTGGATGGATTCATGTATTTATGTATAAGAAATCTAGAAATTATGTTTCAGAATAATTTTAAATAATGGTATTTCAGTTATAAGAATCATTAAACTTTTATGGATTATGTTAATTTTGGAAGCATATATGTGTCCATTAACCTAAGTGTTATGGATCACATTAGGGTTTATGATTTTAAGGTTGATCATAATTTCAATGTCTTATACACACCTTTTGAGGTATTAAGTTATTGGAGTCTTTCAAGATTAAAGATATTTTGGGATACATTTATAGAAATACAACCCTTTAGTATTATAAATGTTCTAGTGAAAGGTTATTTAAGGATGATTTACTGAAGACGACATTCCATAAAAGGTATGAAAACTATTAATATATAGTGATTCTACTTTTTCTTACAAATTCACTCACTATCTTAATGTATTTAACAAATATATTCTTTATAGATTTCCATGATCAGTTTTTGGTATTATTTATAGATGATATTATCGCATATATAATAAGAAAGGAGGAGCATGTAGATCAGATGATAATTGCACTAAATATCTTAATGAAGGGTAAAATGTATGACAAAACTATGATGTGTGAATTTTAGCTATACAATAATTAATGTTTTGGTCATATAATCTCATGATTGGGTATAGTTTTGGATCCATGAAAGAAGAGTTCTATTGAATGATGTCCTAGACCATCCACATTGACTGGTATCCAAATATTCCTTGGTTTGGATAGATATTATAGATATTTTTTGGAAGGTTTCTTAGTCCTACTTAACCCATTCACCATGTTAACATGGAATGGGTCCAAGTTCTTTTGAATGGATCAATGTGAGGATAATTTTAAGGATCAAAGTTTATGATCAGTCAGTACAAGAATTCATACTTTACTCTATTATAGAGAATGGTTTTTTATCTATAGTGATGAATCCAATAAGGTATTTGGATGAATTTTCATGAATAATGACATTTTTATAGATTATGAATTATGAAAATTGATTGTTCACGAGTAGAATTACCCAACTCCTGATTTGGATTAAATTGTGTTAATCGTTTCATTAAAGATATAGATCAATTTTCTTTACTAAGAAAAGTGTGATATGTATACCAATAACAAAACATAAATGTATATATTCACATAGAAAGAGTTGAATAAGCACCAAAGGAGATGGTTATATCTGATTAAATATTATGAATGCTCAATACATTATAACCATGGGAATGTGGACATATTTTTTGATGCTCTGAGGTGAAAGGATCAATATAGCTTACCCATGATAAGGATCACAAAATACCCAATATTTATGGATTTTAAAAGGGAAGATTTAGATATCTTAATTTTAGAAGAGAAATAAGTTCTTCCTCAAATGTGAATCAAACCAACCATATGAGTAAATAATAAGAATAAAGAGAAGAATATTTATATGTTAAGAATAAGCTGACTAGAGAAGGTTTTGGAAGTTAGAAAAGTATGTCTTTCAAGAGTCTTGTCTTCTGTTGTCAAAAGGGATAAATCAATTCACTTTGTAAATGTATTATAATATACGATTATACTATAATAATTTGTATTTATAAAATATTATAATTTCTTTAGATAAATTGTGATACAAGAATTATAATGGAAAGGGGAATAAATGGTGTTACCTATCGTATTCATGTTTAATTGGAATGAAAAATTTTGCTGGATGATAGGGAAGTTACAATGTTTTCCTTGTTAAATATTACAATGCTAAATATAATTAATAAAATGATAAAAATCATGATAGATAAGGTTCGTGATAAATTCATATTATCGAAAATTAGTACATTTGGTGTTTCCAAAGTATATTTTTAATATGGCATCATTTCATAGTGTTTACGAAATTTTTAGGCCTCAAAATTGGGAGATAGTTTTATGGAAAAATAAGGTTTACTATAAAGGAGTTCATAAATCATAGTTTGTGGAAAGAAAATAATAGTTTGAAAACTACATCAGATGTACATAGAATGAAAAAGGAAAATAGGAAAATGAAGGTTTCCACATATCAATGCTATACAGACCGCAAAGCACGCCATGCAAACCGTGTAGGGAAAATAGTTTGCAGAAGGCTTTTTGTTCATGGAAGCTTTTAGTTTCTAGAAGTAATGTCATTTTCAGAATGAGGTGGTCATTTAGGGCACCGTAAAGGGTTCTTTTTGTGGAAGACATCGGTCACTGGGAGGGATGGAAGGCGTCATGTGGACCGTATATCATGGTACGCGGTAAAGGCATTACCGCATAAAATATTTCATAAATTCATATTAGTAGGTTTTAAGAAACTTATTTTCCAATATAAAGAGAACTAATCAGACTATTATCTACTGAGATAGTTTTATTACAATAGATCATCACTGCTAGAATTATTTGGGTACATCTGAAAGTGTTCACGAGGAAGAATTCTGTAGAGGAGAAGAAGTTCGAAAGGGATAATTCAATGAAGGATAACAGTTCATAGGGAATCATTTTCGTGAAGGAGGAAGTAGTATATGGAAGGATTTTTCCGGGATTGATATCTTGTTCATATAAGTTTTTTGTGGGGTTCAATTTCCCACAAAGTAAAAAGGGCAAAAAATCATATCTATTCCATGATGAATCTATCATCTTTGGTAGAAGAGGTTGTCCATAGAAGAAGTGGTGATCCGCAGAAGAGGAGGATGTCTACATAAGAAGAGGTGTTCCATAGGATAAAAAGTCAGTTGTAAAGATGAGGGAGTTTGTGGAAAAATAGGTGATCCATGAATAACTCATGCCACACATTGTAGCTCAGAAAGCAGAGGATACATATATTTTGTATAGAAATTGGGGCAATTTTCCGAGGATTAAAGGAAGTTTTAAAATGATCTAATGCGGTTTTTGAAAGAGATTTTGAAATAAAAAAGTATGTTGAAAAGTTGGATTTTTGTTGTGAAAATTTAGACGTGGAAATCAGATTGTGATTTCGAGTTGAGTATTATTACGAAGTCTAGGAATTTTTTACCAGCTTCTAGGTAAAAAAGTTAATAATTGTTCTGAAGGATAATATATATGAAAGTTACTCAAGAAGTACGGTAACATTTTTGTTACAAAAAGGGTATTAAATATTTTTTTCTATAAGAAGCACACCCACTATTAGATTGTTTACATAGTGATACACGAGTGAAAGGGGATATCCAACTCATTGTATTCCATAAAATATAATGTTTTCTAGTGGATTGTGTGGGATTAAATTTTTTCCAATCCATACAAAGGATGTAGTTACTCTTGTTGAGTAGTGAACCTTATAAATTCTTGTGTTCTATTGGATGTGTGTGTAAATTTATTTCAATAGGGAATGAACTGTTTAATATGAGGTGAAGCTTATTTCGTTTACAAGGAAACATAAAAGAAAGATAAAACACTTTTTCACTCCTCCATCTCTCAACGATACTTGAATCATTACTGGGAAACATCAATTTGGTATCAAAACCGAATGTTCCCATCATTTATTTGTTGATAATTTCTTGTAGAGAAGTTGTGATTTATAATATGAATTGCGTGAATATTAAAGGGATTCCAATATTTGATGGAAATAACTATCATATCTAGAATAATAGAATGATTCTTTATCTTATGTCTCTTGGTTATAAAGTTCTTAAAGCTACAATAGATGGATATCCTCCTGTTGACGATAAGGTTACTCTTACACCCATCGATAAGGAGAATCTATAGAATTATGGAAGTGATAAAAATTATTTACTCTCATCAATTTAGTAAAGTTTTTTTTTAAGAGTGAAAGTTATTTCAATTTCTAAATGTATCTGGGATAAGATGGAAAACATTTATGAATGAAATAAAAAAGTGAAGACGGAAAAATAACAAATCTGGGGGCTAAAGTATGAATATTTGATAATGGGTGATTATGAATCTATTGGGGACTTCTTTAATAAGGTAAATGAAATTATCAACACTATAATATGTATTGGTGAACAGTTATAGGATTATATAGTTGCAAAAAAATCTATTAATAATTCTTACCAATAAGTTTGATGCTAAATATTTTTCACTGGAAGATAGTTAACCTGAAACAATATCTCAAGATGATTTTTATATAACTCTCATTACATAAGAAATTATAAGGGAGAATATTATGAAGTGAAAAAAAAAATCTGATTGATAAATGTATTTCAAATCTTCCATGAAATAAAAATATAATAAGGTTCTTAAGTAATTTGATGTTTCTAACTCTGACTTCAAAAATGAGGTATCTCAAAATCTTGATGGTATTTTTTCCTTATTTTTAAAAATTGTTAGAATAGTTAAAAGTAAATATAAATGGAAACATCCCTTGAAATGATTTTAATATAGATCCATTGAGAGATTTTGGGTAATTTTCCTCAAATAAAGAAGTGAATAGTAATGATGAAGAAAGAAGATCGATAATTTCATGGATAAAATAGATTGGAAAAGGTAAATCTTTTTCAGAGGGGTAGATAAAAAATTCATAAAATCCAAAAGATAAAGTTTCTTATTTAATTATAGTGAAGAATAAGTAATTGAATTGAATTCAATAAATCTTTTAAAAATTAAAGATAGAATATTTTTATTGAAATGGTTAATAGTTAAGAGTTCAGAAGAAGTAGTTCAGAAGACAAAGAAACCCAGTCATAATTTCATCTTAAAGAATAATTGAAATATTTCCTAATAAATATTGAAATAAAATAGAAAGAAATCAGGAAACTGGACATTTAAAACTCTTTAAAAAATAATGAAAATTTTTTTCTTAATGAGAAATTAAATTTGATGAATGAAATTTTTGATCAAAAAAAATTTGTTATGGACGAAAAGAATCGTAATAAACATTTGGAAGTCATGCTAAAAGAAAAAATAAAAATATTTTGAACATGTCCAATAAAAAATTTATAATTCTAAATAGAGGGATACAATTTTAAAATTCACTATCTTAGAATTTGGAGAAAGTTCTAGAAAGGATAAACTAGAGAAAGATCAAAAAAATTTATCATCAAAGGTTTATAAGAAAGATGGAGTTATTTATGATAAGAATAAATATAGGAAGGTTATTTATGTGTCCAAAGTTAACAATGATAAAAATCAATGGCTTCTAAAAGACCTAAGTCTGGAAATTTATTTATTACTTTCGGTTCTAATGAAACTGGAAAGAAATTTTAGATGGAGAAAAATATATATATTGAAAACAAAAAGGTTTGTGGTCAATAAGGTGATGTTAAGAAGGTTGTTGAGAAATATACTCACAAAACTGGTCAATCTGAAATTTTCAAAGGAAAATAATTATTATATGGATACTACTAGTATTATGATGGATTCATACATACGGAAAATATGTGTTAGTTTAACCAATAAAACTACAACTATTCTATTGGGTATCGAAGGGAAGGTTTTAGATGGATTCAATCCTCTCAAAAGAAGAAGTTTGAGAAGGAAGTTCAGAAGAAACATGAGAAAGTTGGTGGGAAAGTTGAGAATATGTTCCAACCCATGGAGGCTATTTTTGAAAGATGTAAAGAACCTACACATCTTTCAAAGGGTTGTATTGTTTTTTTACCAGTATAATAAAATCATCTTAACAATTCTCAGAAGCCAAATCTAAATAAAGAAAATAAAGAAGAGAAATATCTTATAGTTGAAACAGATTTAAATGATATAAAATATAACGATCATGGATTATTAATAGTGGGGGTTCTACCCATACAATAGGATATTTAAAGTTTTTGAAATTGTGAAATAATTCAAGTAATGAATGGTGAAATTTGGCAGTGATGAATCTCTGAAAATCAAATGTGTTTCATCAGTTATAATTGGTAAAGTAAATATGAAATCCATGAAAAAATTATATGTTGATGCACGAAAACACAACCTACTGAGTGTTTCATAATTTTTTGATGAGGTTAACAATGTTATCTTCATAAAATGTGTTTTGTGGTGAAAATTGAGGAATATTTAAAGATAGTTACAATAGGCCCACATAAGAAATTATACTTGTTCCCAGTTGGTGAAATACAAAATTATTATTATTTAGGTATGGTGGAATAATATAAATTGTGGCATAAAATTATGGGACACATGTGTCATATAAAAATTATAATGTTATCAAAGCAATAAAGTTTTCATGGTATTCCTAATATGTCAATAAGAAGAGATTATTGTTTCACCATTTTTCAAAAAGGAAAAATTATAATCTCAGTGCATAAGAAAGTTGAGATTTTTCCAAAATAACCCCTAGAACATTTTCATTATGATATCTGTGGGCTAATGTGAAAATAATAAAACAACATAGATAAGTAATTCATCACTTTTATTGATGACTTTACTTGCATTACTTTTGTTATGTATATGATACATGAGTCATATGCTATGAAAATGTTTAAAAGCATCAGGAAGAAAACGGAGAAGGAATGTGAGTATTCAGTGAAGAATATGAGAAATAAAAAAGGTGGGGAATATAATAATGAAAAATTTAAAAATTATATAGAGAATCATGGAATTAGGAATGTTTTTAGTTCACCATACACACCTTAACAGAATGGGTTTTCTGAAAGGAAGAATAGCAGTCTGGTGGAAATTGGGCAAACTATGTTACATGAACATTATATCTCTGATTACTATTGTAGGTAAGCCATGAGTACTATTGTGTATATTCAAAATGGATGTTCTTATAGGAAATGTTCAAATATAACTCCACATGAAATGATTTATGTAAAACTACAAGTTTGAAACACTTTAGAGTTTTTGATAATCTATGAGTTATAAAGAAGAAAGGTGGAAACCATGGAAAATTTGATCAGAGAGGTGAAGATGGGATTTTTATTGGTTATTCTCTATAAGTAAGACAATAAACATGTTTCCAAAAATAAATAAGAATATATTTTAATTCTATTGATGTGAAAATTGTCGAAAATGTTTAGGAATAAAAACAAACTCATATTGATAAGGAAGTTGAGTAGGATAATGGATGTTTTTTTAACAATTATAATAAGGATGTTGAATGAGGTAATATAACTCAAGAAGAAGAATTAGACTCCATTATTTCAAGTGATGAGGATGAAAGTCAAATATCAAATCCTAGTCTAAGGATGTAAGTGGAGGTTTAGAACATTATTAGTGATCAACATTAGAAGTTTCAAATAATAATATTATCAAAAGTTGTTACAAAAGAATCCATGTATTAAAAGGATGAGTCAAATGATGGTAATGAAGATTTTGAGCATCTGAAATGGGTTCAGTCTATGAATAAAGAACTTCATCAGATAGAAACAAATGATAGTTGGGAAATCGTACCCAATCTGAATAAGAAAAAATTTACTGGTACAAAAGGGGTTTTTAGGAATAATATTTATGAAGAAGGTGATGTGATAAGGAACAAGGAATGATTAGTGTGCAAAGGTTACTCACAAATTGAAGGTGTTGATTTTGATGAGACTTTTTCTCCAGTGGAATGTTTAGAAACAATCAGAAACTTTCTTCTTATTACTGCATAATGAGGTAGCAAAAAATTTCAAAAGGACGAAAAGTCTGCATTTTTTAATGGGGATCATGAAGAGGAAGTTTACATTGAACAACCATGTGTCTTTGTTGCAGGTAATGATGAATGTTTTGTGTGTAAGATGAATAAATCCTTGTATGGGATAAAAAAATCTCTAAGAGCATGGTATTAAAAATTGGATACTTACTTTCAAATGTATAATTTTAATAATGTAAGAGATGATATAAATCAATACATCAAGGAAAGTCATGAATTGTATCTCATCAAATTTTTTTATGTTGATGACATCATCGTTGATATGAATGATGAATGGTTTTGTGAAAGATTTAATTAATAGATGACACATTTATTTGACATGTCTATGATGGAAGAAATGAAATACTTTCCTTGGATAAATATCTAACAAAATAAGAAACCAATTTTTATTTCTCAAGAAAAGTATGCTAAGGAACTTCTTTAAGAAGTATGGCATGGAAAATTAAAAATCGGTTTCCACACCAATTTTAGTGGGAGACAAGTTTTTTGAAGATGGATAAGGAACATAAGTTTATTAGAAATAGTTTTGGAAGCTGATTGGATGTTTTTTATATTTGATTATTTCAAGACCAAACATTGTTTATATTGTTACCATATGTGAAATATTTTATAGTGATCCTAAATAATCACATTTAATAGCTCAAAAAATAATTCTCTAATATTTCAAAGGAAATAAAAATTTCAGAATAAGATATAATATATCATAATGTATTTACTTTTTTGGGTATTAAAATGCTTATGGGGAAGGAAATGTCCACAATAGAAGATCCACATCTGGGGGAGTTTTCTTTCTAAGGAAAAGTTGTGTTAGTTGGAATAAAAAGAAATAGAACTCAATAACTCTTAGCAAGGATAAATCTAAGTATGTTTCTACCACTCATCTCCTTACCCACACTTCCATAGCCTTTTACTCGGCCAACCCCTGCCCATTTTTTCTCTCCACATCCCTCTCTAAATCTTAGAAGCCTCTCTTTGGGCAGAATTCTTCCCAAGGAAGCCTTTGAGCTCAAACCAAAGGGAGTTACCCGATTTTAAGGTAATGTCTTCACCTGAGTCCTTTTGTTTTATTTTGCTTCTCCAACCCCCTAAACTCTTTTTATTCATTTCTTTTCTAACAAATCCAGTGTCTTCAATATACTAGGATGTTGTTATAAAAATTATTCGAGCTAAACTTACACACACCTACATCTAATGGTTAAAGAACATACTATTTCCGTGGATGGTGAATTTCTGCCTCACGAAACGATGATTGTTCAATATCCTTATAACACCTTCAAAGGTGGCCATTAAGATGTCACTATATTTATATATGATATATAATATTTTTATGTTTTCCTTAAGATTCTGTATTTTTCATTTATGGCATACCATTATGGCTTCCATTATGGGTATACACGATATCTTTATTTTAGGAAGTGCGGACTACCGCCCCCTCAAAGTGATTTGATACGTTAATACCATATGTGGTACGCATAAAGGATATATTTAATGATATTATATATGATAACATACTGGAATTAAAATAATATTATATATCATTATGTTTTAATTCCATTAAATATGAAATAGAAATGGAAGTAGCGTTCATGCTTACGTACGGCTTACCGTCTCCATGAACGGTACATTTCATTTCTTATCTCAAAATGTTATGTAATATTATAAGTACATATATATAATGGATATATATGTAATATATTAAATATAAATTATAGATATAATTCTGGAATTATCACATATATATATATATATCTCATTTTGTTTTAATTCCATTAATATGACAAAAAAAATGAAAGTAGCGTTCATGCGTACGTACGGCCTACCCTCTCAATGTACGGTGCTTTTAATTTTTTATCTCAAAATGCTATGGAATAATATAAAATGAATATATAATGGATATATATGATATTTAAAACATCAATACTATTCTGGATATGATGTACTTATAACTACATGGAAAATTATTTTCCAACAAGTTCAATTTTTAACTCATGAACCAAACATCGACAAAAACGTCTGATATGAACTCATATTATTAACCAATTATTATAACATTAGAATATGTGATATCAACTGAATAATAATATTTATAGTAGGTTCTTAAGCAATTATAAATTTACCAAAGTTAATTATTCAGGAATATAATGAAACGAACAAGACAAGTTGGACTTGAGGTAAGGGATCCTACCCCTCTCTTTCTTTTTAAGTACACTCTTTTATGTCATTCCTTTTAAGCTCATGTTTCTTATGATTGGGATGTTCTTTTATATTACTCATACTGTAATTTTTATGTTCATATGATGAGAGACCCTATTTCCTCTCATCAATCCATTTTGGAAGTTTTGAGTGGCGCCGTTAAGCTGCCGAATTTTCGTAAGAGATCTAACATCTCTCTTTCTTTTTAAGTACTCTCCTTTATGTCACTTCTTTTAAGCTCCTCTTTGTTATGTTTGGGTATGTTATTTTATATTCCTATTTTTTTAAACTTTATGTTAATATGATGAGAGACCCTATTTGATCTCATCAATCCATTTTTTTATGTTTTAAGTGCCACCGTTAGGCTGCCGAGTTTTCATAAGGGATTTTTCATCTCACTTTTATTCCCGTGAGATTAATGATACATTTGCCATAATTTCATTTTAGTGTTGTATGTAGTGCCAATTATTTTACTCATTGTGTAATATAATTTCATTTATGAGTATTTACCTTAATTTTGTACTGTCCTTCTTTCAGGGGGCGTATGTTTCGAAGGATACCCATGTCAGTAAGGGAACCTTTCACCCTCCTCTTTTTAAAAGACTTATTTTGTTATGTCTTTTAATTCACATTATATTATGTTGGGATATGTTCTTCTATATCCTTATTGATTTAAATTTTATGTCCATGTGATGAGATACCCTTTTTATTTCTCATCAACTCATTTTCTGAATTTTGTAGTGACGTCGTTAGGCTGTCAAATTTTTGCAAGGGAACTTCTTAACCCAAATATGATTCTTTGGGATAAACTTGTACTCCTTGAATATGAAGTTCTATGAATATGTGTGAATAACCTCTGATTGTTTTACACTTAATATCCACATATATTTGGTGTATTCGTTTGTCACACATAATTATGTAATTGATTTATCCTTAAACCAAGGATACCGTCTTTGTTAGGGACTTCATCTCAATCTCCATTCATTGAGGCATATTTTGTTTTATACACAACCTTATTTTATATGGTGTATAAAACAATTTGAATTTTACGTTTATCCAAAAAGGAATCTTTTTTTATACGAAGAGTTTTACTAAACAACAAAAGGGAATGTTTTTGTCGTACGTATGCGGCGACAACGACTTCTCCGCCGCCGTGACCATTATATGAGTTTCGGCTTCCTCTTCAAGCCATACCTTCTTTTTAAAAGAAAAATAAATACCATGTTTTAATTTTCTTTTATTTTGGTATTGAAAATGGTTTTCATAATGTTTTTATATCAATGTGTTGTATTGATATCTTGTTATTGAAAGGTGGAAATGTTATGTTTCCTTTATGCATGTTTTATGTGATAAGATTATGTTATGGTTCTTGGGAATTGTTATGAAGACAGGTGGTTCCGTGATAAACTAAGGGTAGGTGATCCCGATATAGCTCTCCAATGCATTGGGTAACGCGAAGGAGTGAAACGTTAAGGTTTCTCCAAAGAGATTTAGGGAATATACTGTGGTGGGTATTCCACACGTAACCAAGAGGGTTACTCCCTATGTAAGAATGTTATAAATGCCTCATGTTACCTTTTATTTCTTTTTATTTCTATGATTTATTCATGATCGGATGAGGTATGTTAAAATGCTTATGTTTTATTGGTAAAGTATGATTTCATTCTTATGTATATATAAACTCATGTTTCCTTTCCATATTTTTTTATAACCCTTACTAAGATTTTAATGCTCATCACAAGTTTTTTTAAATGTTTTTCATAGGTCAAGGGAAAGGTACATGATATGATGATAGTGTCAAGGAAGTGTGAAGAAAAAATCCATGCTTTATTTTTAAATATGTTTCCGTTTATGGGAAAAAAATGAATACTATCTTTTATGTAACCGCTTTGTTTAAATATTGAAGGTAATGCATGTTTTATGATCTAATTCTCTAAAACTCTAAACCTGAAAAGATCCTCAACGTGTAATCTTGTAATAACTCAAGATTAAGTAAGGTTTAAGGCTGGGGCCTTATAGTTGGTATCAAAAGTCGGTTTAGATAACTTTAGAGGTTAGGGTATTCTTTAATCATAAGTGAAATTACCATAATGGTTACGATTTCAGAAAGAGTCATAGTTTTTAGATAAAGTGAATGAGTAAGTATATCTTCCTCATTAGTACATGATGGTTTTTTTGATATACTCACACTGTCATTTCTGTTTTTAGTGAATGGATGGATCTAGATGACACCAAAGTGACAATAGGTTTGAAGGACACTGTGGTGGTTCTTTCATTAAGAGACTGGATGAAATGGGGGATTCAATGAGGAAACTCGTGGTTGTTCTAAACAAACTGTCAAGGAGTCATGATCAACCACTTGACCCTGGGTATGTTCTGTAATGCATCATGTACGAGATGACCAATCGATGTGGAATTTCAGGTAATAATTATAAATGTAACCATTAGGGTTTATATGATCCTTACTTTTGAGGTAATTAGGGGTTATTATATGTTATGATGGAAAATGAAGGGCATGAGATAAACTTAAGGTTAAAATTTGTTATGATTATTTTTGAAGATTTTATCTTGTTTTGGGGAATGTTTTATGAATTATATAGTTTTGGAAAAAGGACAACACGCAGACCGTGTGACAGCCCATCGCATCAGACAAAGCTGTGGGAATCGAACCCACAACCAAAGTGCGACTGGTATTTATCGCCTACCACTGGACTGCGTGAAGTCCCTGTTTAGTTTGACTAATAATTTTTAGTTAGATGATTTTAGGAATCAAGAGTAAGCTTATTTTAGGTTATCCATGGAAATGATTAACCTATCATGGAGGATATGAGATTAGGTTAATCACTTTTCAATATAAAAATTTAAGAGCAAATGATGTTATTTTGAGATAAAAGTTATTTTTTACCTTGGATGACTATGTGATCAAATCCTTAAAATATTTGGCTTTCAATCTTATTTTGGTTTACTTTGAATAATTTTATGGACAATTTTTTATCGAATGGTCTTCGTTGAACTTTGGGTTTTTTTTGGACAAATTTTGGAGATTAAGAATAGATTTTCTTTTTATAAAGGATTATACTTTTGGGGACTCTCGGACCTCATACTAACAATTTTGGTTTTGGATTTTGTCTAAAGACATGGGAAATATATAGTTCTCTTTTGTGGATTAGGTGATTCTCAAGAAGTTGATTATAGTACTCATAATGTGAACAAGACTTCCTAAATACTCGTCTTTTGGAGAAAATATGAGTTTGATTAAAGAATATAGTAAAAGTTGATAGTATACGTGACAAGTAAGGATGTTTCATTATGATTTTGTTAAGCTCAAAAATAAATTCTTCAATGAAGAGTAACTTAAAACAAAAATGTTGTATGTTAACTTTTCCTACTGGGGAATCGAATACTTTTTAACCCATCACAAGTTTGTGATTTTCTTATGGTTAACTTTCTCCTAGACATGTTTACTATCACTCTCTATCAGAACATGAACCTTTGTTTTCTCCTCCATATCCATATTTTCTTACATGGAATCCTAGTATGGGTTAACTCGGGTGACCTTTGTACTTCTATTTCTTTATTTTAAGGTGATTTTTTTATTGACTATTGTTCCGATGTGGGATTTTCAATGAAGTTTCGAAGCCCAATTTTATAATTGCGAGGATGCAATTCCAAAAAGGGGGGAAGGATGTAACACCCCAGGTAAATAAAGAATATGAAATTTTCACATTTATCCATTTTTTTTGAATAAAATATTAATATTATTTTAAAGGGGACGCTATGCGCGATGGCGTACCCAATACGCAACAACGAGTTTCTTGGGAATCTTACGTTGCACTCTAATAATAAAATAATATTATTTTAAATGGTAGTTATGCCTAGCTGTTGTGATGGCAGGAATGAATAGAACTAACTACAAAATTATTATATATGTTTGTCAAATATTTTTACTTTTTACAATAAATGTTAGAGGATTAAAAATGCGAATGAATCCAATTTTAAGTGTAAACATTCTAATATTCTTTAAAAGGTCGATTAACCGCCTTTTTAGGGTGAACCTATTTTAAATCCAATCTTTGACAATTTTATGTGTTATATTTGACAAAATAAAATTCTTATTTGGAATCGGAACATCAAAATTTACTTTGTGTAAATTTTTGGTATTTTTCTGATAAAGTTTATTTTTTAATGAATAGTGAAAATTGTTGTATTTTAATTAAAAACTACTTTTTAATATAATTTATTTATATGATTAAATTATCTTTTGAATTGGTTTTACAGTGAAATTAGAATATATATTTACCATTTAATCCAATAGTGGTAGTTTGAATTAATTTTACTTTGGAATTGGTCTTAAACTAGTGTCAATCTTTTGATATATATTGTTTTATAAAAACACGCTATTTTTCATGAAAACGGGAATTAATTATTAAATTAATTAATTTAACTTATAAGATTTTAATTTTGTAATATAGACATCATTTTTGAATTCGGAATATCAAATATAGCTTAGGTTGAAGTTTTGGTATTATTCTGAAAAATTTCAATTTTTGATGAATAGTGAAACCAATAAATTGTACTTAAAAAACCGATCTTTCGTTTAAATGAAATTTTGCCACTTTTGTATTTTGAATTTCAAAAATCCGACATACATGGTTGTCATTAGGAAGTAAAATGTGGTTCAATGGGATTAAAATAATTTTTTGGTGAATAGTAAATTTTATGTTTTTAATCACGATTAGAGATAATTAGTGTAATTTAAGGTAAAAATAATGTTTTAATAATATGAATTGAACTTGACACATGGAGCCACTTTAGTTTGAAAATGACATTAATACCTTTTTATTTAATGTTGAAATTAAAATGCCACAAACATGAGTTGTTTTACTAAAACAATATTTACATGGAGTTATAAAAGTCAGATTTTTGACTATAAATAGTCATTGGAAAGATAAAAAGATTTCTTACATCATAGTATTTTTTTATAATTTTTAGACATTAAATAAATTAAATTATTTATTACATCATGATGATGCAACGATGACCTCATTATTTAACAATTTAAATAAAATGGAAAGATAATGTAAAATCTAAGACCTACACATGTACAAAACCTATTGTATGGGTGTATTTCTAACCCTTATCACGTTATCCTCAAAACACATCAATGTGGGACCATTAAAATCCGATACTCATTCTAAAATAAAGTAACATTTCCTTACTTTCCAAGAGTGCCCCTCCCCTCTTATAAAAGGCCCCCACCTCTATCTCCATACCCACACTTCCAAAGCCATTGGCTCGGCCAACCCCTGCCCATTTTGTCTCTCTAAATCCCTCTCTAACTCTTAGAAGCCTCACTTTGGGCAGAAGTATTCCCAAGGAAGACTTTGAGCTCAAACCAAAGGTAGTTACCCGATTTTAAGGTAATGTCTTCACCTGAGTCCTTTTGTTTTATTTTGATTCTCCAACCCCCTAAACTCTTTTTATTCATTTCTTTTGTAACAACTCCAGTATCTTCAATATACTAGTATTTTTTTATAGGAAGTATTAGATCTAAACCTACACACACCTACATATAATGGTTAAAGAACATACTATTTCTGTGGATGACGAATTTCTGCCTCACGAAACGATGATTGTTCAATATGCTTCTAACACCTTCAAAGGTGGCCATTAAGATGTCACTATATTTATATATGATATATAATATGTTTATTTTTTCCTTAAGCTTCTGTATTTTTCATTTTTGGCATACCTTTATGTCTTCCATTATGGGTATACGTGATATCTTCATTTTAAGAACTGCGGACTACCGCCCCCTAAAAGTGATTTGATTCGTTAATACCATATGTGGTATGTATAAAGGATATATTTAATGATATTATATATGATTCCATACTGGAATTAAAATACTATTATATATCATTATGTTTTAATTCCATTAAATATGAAATAGAAATGGATGTAGCGTTCATGCGTACGTACGGCTTACCGTCTCCATGAACGGTACATTTCATTTCTTATCTCAAAATGTTATGTACTATTATAAGTACATATATATAATGGATATATATGTAATATATTACATCTAAATTATGGATATCATTATGGAATTATAACATATATATATCTCTTATTTTGTTTTAATTCCATTACTATGACAAAAAAAATGAAAGTAGCGTTCATGCGTATGTACGGCCTACCGTCTCCATGAACGGTGCTTTTAATTTTTTATCTCCAAATGAAATGGAATAGTATAAAATGAATATATACTGGATATATATGATATTTAAAACATCAATACTATTCTGGATATGATGTACCTATAACTACATGGAAAATTATTTTCCAACAAGTTCAATTTTTAACTCATGTACCAAACATCGACAAAAACATCTGATATGAACTCATATTATTAACCAATTATTATACCATTAAAATATGTGATATTAACTGAATAATAATATTTATAGGAGGTCCTTAAGCAATTATAAATTGACCAATGTTTATTATTCAGGAATATAAAGAAACGAACAAGACAAGTTGGACTTGAGGTAAGGGATCCTACCCCTCTCTTTCTTTTTAAGTACACTATTTTATGTCATTCCTTTTTAGATCATATTTCTTATGATTGGGATGTTATTTAATATTACTATTACTGTACTTTTTATGTTCATATGATTAGAGACCCTATTTCCTCTCATCAATCCATTTTGAATGTTTTTAGTGGTGCCGTTAGGCTGCCGAATTTTCGTAAGAGATCTAACCTCTCTCTTTCTTTTTAAGTATTCTCCTTTATGTCACTTCTTTTAATCTTTTCTTTGTTATGTTGGGGGAGGATCTTTTATATTACTATTTCTGTAAACTTTATGTTAATATTATGAGAGACCCTATTTGATCTCATCAATCCATTTTTGTAAGTTTTAAGTGGTGTCGTTAGGCTGCCGAGTTTTCATAAGGGATTTTTCATCTCACTTTTATTCCCGTGAGATTTATGCTACATTTGCCACAATTTCCTTTGAGTGGTGTATGTACTACCCATTATTTTACTTATTGTGTAATATAATTTCATTTATGAGTATTTACATCAATTTTTTATTGTCCTTCTTTCACGGGGCGTATGTTTCGAAAGATACCCATGTCAGTAAGAGAACCTTTCACTCTCCTCTTTTTAAAAGGCTTCTTTTGTTATGTATTTTAATTCACATACTATTATGTTGGGATATGTTCTTCTATATCCTTATTGATTTAAATTTTATGTCCATGTGATGAGACACCCTTTTTATCTCTCATCAACTCATTTTCTGAATTTTGTAGTGATGTCATTAGGCTGTCAAATATTTGCAAGGGAACTTCTTAACCTAAATTTGATTCTTTGGGATAAACTTGTACTCCTTGAATATGACGTTCTATGAATATGTGTGAATAACGTATGATTTTTTTACACTTAATATCCACTTATATTTGGTGTATTCATTTTTCACACATAATTATGTAATTGATTTATCCTTAAACCAAGGATACAGTCTTTGTTAGGGACTTCGTCTCAATCTCTATTCATTTTGGAATATTTTGTTTTATACACAACCTTCTTTTATACAGTGTATAAACCCCTTTGACTTTTACATTTATCCAAAAAGGAATATGTTTTTATACGAAGTGTTTTACTAAATGAAAAAAGGGAATGTTTTTGTCATACGTATGCGGAGACAATGACTTCTCCGATGCCGTGACCATTATTTGAGTTTCGACTTCCTCTCCAAGACATACCTTCTTTTTAAAAGAAAAATAAATAAAATGTTTTACTTTTATTTTATTTTGGTATTGAAAATGGTTTTCATAGTGTTTTTATATCAATGTGTTGTATTGATATCTTGTTATTGAAAGGTGGAAATGTTATGTTTCCTTTATGCATGTTTTATGTGATAAGATTATGTTATGGTTATTGGGAATTGATATGAAGACGGGTGGTTCCGTAATAAACTAAGGGCAGGTGAGCCCGATATAGCTCTCCAATGCATTGGGTAACACGAAGGAGTGAAACGTTAAGGTTTATCAGAAGAGATTTAGGGAATATACTGTGGTGGGTATTCCAAACGTAACCAAGAGGGTTACTCCCTACGTAAGAATGTAATGAATGCCTCAAGTTACATTTTATGTCTTATGATTTATATGATATATTCATGATTTTATGAGGTATGTTAAAGTGCCTATGTTTTATGGGTAAAGTATGATTTCATTCTTATGTATATATAAACTCATGTTTCCTTTCCATATTTTTTTATAACCCTTACTTAGCTTTTTATGCTCATCCCATGTTTTTTTAAAATGTTTTTCACAGGTCAAGGGAAAGGTACATGATATGATGATAGTGTCAAGGATGTGTCAAGAAAGAATCCATGCTTTATTTTTAAATATGTTTCCATTGATGGGAAACAAATGAATACTATCTTTTATGTATCCACTTTGTTTAAATGTGGAAGGTAATGCAAGTTTTATGATCTAATTCTCTAAAACTCTAAACCTGAAAAGATCCTCAATGTGTAATCTTTTAATAACTCAAGATTAAGTAAGGTTTAAGGCTGGGGCCTTATACATTAGGTTTCATTAATATGATAATGGAGATAAGTAAAAATCATAGGATTTTGATGTCTACTTCTAGATTAAAGGCATCAAACAAGAGAGGATGGTCCAATATACCCCCAAAACACAATGGAGTTGTTGTTAGAAAAAATAAATCCCTTGTAGATAAGGTGAATCTTTATGATTATTTGGTCTAAAGTACTAAAACTATTTTGGGGATAATATGTTCGAGTAGAATAATAATGAATTAACAAATCACTATTATACCTTTTGAATTTTTGGGACTACATCGAAGATATGTTTTCTTGAACAATCATTTTAATCTTTTTTATGATTATTTGGTTTTAAATTTGTTCATTTATCCAAATGTTTTGAAACAAAATCAACATGAAGGTATTGTTCCATATATATTCATCAATTATAGTGATAAAGTGTCTGGAAACAATGATTGGTACATAATGAAAATAAGTTGATCAAAAGTAAATAAATCGTCTTCTCTAAGAACCACATGATTGGGGATATTTAAAAATCCTAGAATTTATTGAAGAGAAAGTTTCAATGAATGAATTATTAATCTATAACCTTTATTTTAATAACTTCAAACTAAAGGTGATGTGGTGTAGGATTCCCTATTATTAGTAGATATGGAGGAAATTCATGATGATATTAACATATAATATATGCAATCTTCTCCACCTAAAGATGAAAAAGAATCATTAGATCTAGGTGATGGTGTTCCTTTTTAGATGATCATTCCATAAGATATACATGAGGAAGTATTCTATTGGAAAAATATTTAAAATCAGATTAATTATTACTGAATAATGATGGAGATCCATAAATATATCATTTAATAGAATCTCGTCACTAAAAAATTTAGTGGTTTCATGTAATATAGGATGATATATATCCATTGGTGATGAACCAGATATAAAATTTACTGATACTACATAGAGGTAAGAAGACACTAATAAATAAATGGGTGTTTAGGATTACAATAAAATGGTTTATTAGTAGTTACAATAAAATAAAGGAGTTGAATTTGAGGATATATTTTCACCCATGTTGATAATATCTTCAATCTATGTTATTTTAATAATGATGGATAACTTGAAGTTATATCTTGTTCAGATGGATGTGAAGACTGTTTATCTTCATATTTACCTTAAATATGAGCTATATATGAATAAGTTTAATGGTTTTGAGTTTTATTGTAATATACTAACCTGATTTCCACACACTAATGCCCTGAGTTAGTGGGTCAAATGATCTAAAGAATGACTCCCTATATTCTAGAGGATTCCGACCAGCAGCTACGGTCTAATAATAGTCATGAGTATATTATACCATATTTTATTAGAGTAAATACACCTATGGAAAGTGAATTTTATTTTAATAATGTGTAATCATAACCAGAAATAACTAGTATCATAATATGGAAAAAAATAAAAATAAAATATCAAAACTAAAGGAGAAAATATTTCATGCCAAAGTATGTGTCAAGTGGATAAAATGAAACTCAAAATAAAGACATTGAAGAATCCCAAAATAGGGTCTGGAATCAAATCTGGTTCCCTCATTCATGCTTCATCCGATATCTACCATCTAACATAGGTATTTTTCAATTAAGCTATCTAGAAAACACAAATTCTATTTAGGAATCTACGAGGAAGACCGAGTAGGGTGTGAGTAAAACTCAATTGGCCACCAACACAACATCTAAAAAATAGCATATCAGTAGAATGTGTATTTACTTGTATAAATAAATAATTAAAATGCATAATAAAAAATATATCACATTATCAATTAATCCCTATTTAACTACATTAAACCTCGGGTTCCAATAGACACTTGTACCTCAATCCCTACTTCGGCTCAGGATGGAGCCCCAAGTATGTATGAGGGATATCATATCATAGAATTCCATTGTTACCATTATTTAATTCATACTGGAATTCCCATGTTACCATCATTGTATTACACAACAGAATGACCATGTTCCCCTTATTTAATTCAAAACTAAATGGGAATGTTACAATACATACCACACACATTAGAATGACCATATTCCTACTCTTTATTTCACAACTAAATGACCATGTTTCCATTCATACCATACACATTAGAAATACCATGTTACAATTATTGATTTCATAACTAAAAAACCATGTTACCATTTATACCCCAAACATCATAATTATTATGTTCCCATTCGTTATTTCATAACTAAATGACCATGTCACCATTCATAACATGTAATTAATTAAATAATTAAAGATCCACAAAAAAATCATTACTAATTTAGAATTTAGATTATCAAATAAATCCACTTAATAATTTTCCCAGTTAATTATGTATATATATCCCAATATTTAATTCATCAATATATAATCAATATCCACAAATTGAAAATCCCACAATTAATTACCTCTTTCAAATCTCAATAATTCATAATTAATTACACAATTATTTCTATAAAATCAATAATATCTAAATATCATAATTAACTCTATAATTAATTATCTCAATCGACAACTCAATATCTCATAATTAATTCTAGAGTTAATTAACTAAATCTATAATTCCCAAAACACCAATACCATATATCCTTAATAAATTAATTCACTAAATTATTTTATTAAATTAAGAAACTCAGTTTCTAGAAATTAAATATATATTTTAAAATTTCATACACATAATTTAACTCATGAATATTGGATTTTAATAATAGTCCACCTATTCCAATTCATTGACTTGCGATTTCCCAATGTAAATCCCCAAAATTTGAGTAACACAATGATATTCAATGATATTCGAATCTAAAACCCTAAGACAAGTTCATAAAAATCTAGATCCTTGAAATCTATATCTAGATCTAAAACCCTATATCTAATTAATCAAAAAAAGAATAACATCGTCTTTATTTAATGGTAGAAGAATGAAAAAGGAATGGGATTCCAAATGGGATAGGATCCACTTACTGGTGGAGGTAAAGATCATTGATATGGGATTCGATTTGAGAAAAAACATAGGTATATAAGGCATGGAAACAATATAAAAGCCTCCAAAATCGTGAAGGATCATCGAGGGTCAATTGGTGTTGAATATTAGTTAAAATGGAGGTTATGTTGATTTAAATATTTATTTTGGTTAAATGGTTAGGGACATATAGATTCCCCTAACCATGAACCTCTTTTATGAGGGTTCACGATTTCTCTTTATAGGGTGCACAGTTTGAAAAACCATGCACCAATTTTGAAAATCCCAACGGTTTAGGGTTTCAAGGTTTGCTTGGATGGGGAGCACAGTTTTGGAAAATCATTCACCAACTGTGAACTACCATTTTCCCTTATAATTTTGTTGAATTTTCACCAAAACACACCCCACTGTAAAACCCAAAAAAGTACTCAACATAAGGGAAAATAATACCTAAAATTGATCTCGAGATGTCTCCAGAAAAGGTAGGTGTTTTACAATCTACCCACCGTATAATAGCTCATTTTTGAGTTTTACTTTCAAGAATATCTAATATTCGAAGTCAAAAATAGTAGACAATGGAGACCTAAAATCTGGTTCCCATTCCCATGTTCCCTCATTTACATGTCTATTTTTCCAAATTACAATAACTATAATAATGTTATTTCCATAGAACACATTCTCACTACAATCCAGTACACGTATTGGATGATCTTCAAAGGATGTATTTATCTCATGCTCAACATTGTAACAACCCGAGATTTTATGAGAAAAATAATTTTTTAATTTCATTGATGTGTTGTGTTGTAAGCTACAGCAATATTATCTTGTGCTATACGCAACACTATATTAGCTTAAAGTATTCACAAAACTATTCTTGGATTGCATTACACGCAATCGCGACCTTCCTCGATAACGTGTGTAGTACGCAATATCGGGTTTCACTAAACAACGATATATGGTTATAATATAATTAAAAACTAGCTGTTATGAACATTATTAACTAAATTTTTAATTTTATAACATTATTATTCATCTTACACATTTTCTAAAACATGGTATGTTAACAAAATAAAATTTTCTCGTAAAATAAGTATTTTTAAAAAAATGCAGTTTTTCCGCCTTTTGATGGCGCACAAACCTTAAATCTATTTTTGAAATGTTTATAAGTTCAATTTGAAAAAATAAAATTCTTATTTAAAATTAGAATTTATAAATTTAATTTGGATAAATTTTTCATATTATTATGATAACTTCCATATTTTAATGAATAGTAAAAACACACTATATTTTAATTAAAAGCAACTTTTTTATCGCAATAATTTATATAGTTAAATTATAATATTGAATGGTTTTAAAGTATAAATAAAATATATTTTTACCATTTAATATAGTGTATGTAATTTCCATTAATTTAACATTGAATTCTTAGTTAAAAACATTTCAATCTTTGACAAAGTTTTAACTTTTAAAACCCATTATCTTAACAACGGGATTAATTTTAAATTAATTACTGCAACTTCTATGTTTTGAATTTTTAAAAATGGATTCAATATTTGGATTAAGTGGTTCCAAATTCTGTTAATAGGTTACTTTTATTTTTTTGATATTATGAATAGTAACTACGGTAATTTTTTTACTGCAGTTAAAGATAAATCGGGTAATTAAGGGTAAAAATAAGATTATAAAATTAACCTAACACCTGAAAAAATTCTATCTGATGACTAAAAGTACACCCTTATCACCTAAGGGTCGGAATAACTTCATTTTATGAACTTTTTACCATTAAAATAATATAATTATTATTAAAACCAAAGAAAGTGACAACATGTCACTCTCTTAAATATTATAAGTATAATAATTTTAATTTAGTGATAAACTTCAAGAAACATAAAAAATGAATAGTCTCCAGAAATATGATAAAATTATATAAATAATGTGATTTTATTTATAAATTTTAGGCATTAAATAATTGTCATTAATTATGACACAATAGTGTTGTTGAAATTATTTAATTGAATGAATTATCAAATAAATGATTTTAAAAGTATTAAAATAAATATTATATGAACTATTTAATGCGATCCACTAATTTTATAGATAAATATGACATGTTATAAATCTATTAAATCTTTTATTTTGAAAATATCTTCTGTGTATATTTTATTTAAATTCAAATAAATGAATAGTGTCAAAATTAACACTATTGTTATTTTATAAATATTACATATTATAAAATTGTTTAAAAATCACAAAATTATTTAAAAATTATAAATTAAAATTTATATGGTCTAAAATTTAATATATTATAAAATTATGGACAATTAAAAACATATAAGTAATTATTTATAATGATTTAAAATTTAGAATTTTATTACCACAAATAAAATTAAGTAGATTATATAAGGATAAATCAAGTAGATAATGTTTAAAATAAATTCCCAAATTGTCTAAATTTTATTGGTTGATTAGATTACAACCCTATATCATATAATATTCATATTTGAGTCATATTTGGAGGTTTTTAGGTGGGGTTTAAAATTATTATAAATTAATATTTCCTATAATTCCATATGTGCCCCTCTCCTCCCTTATAAAAAGGGCACCCCTTCCCTCTTCTCTTCACACCCTTTTGAGCCTTGACTCTAGGGCAACCCCTGCCAATTCTTCTTTTCAACCTCTCTATTTATATCATAGAGGTTATAGTCTTCTCAAAAGACCAACTCTAGTGCCCTAAGAAGAATTTTAAAGGAGGTGCGTCGAGGAAGAGGTAATCTCTTCTACCGACTCTTTCAAGTTTCATTCTTCTTATACTTCTTCTTCATTAGTTGTTTCATTATAAATTAATAACATCAATATCAATAATATAATAATATGTTATTATAAATATGAAATAACCCTGTTCCACCTTCTATCTATCATACAGAAAATAAAACCACCGCGCGTGCGTACGTACGGAATACCGTCTCCACATCGTGGTGTAATCAGTTTTCCGACCGCCACCTTACTTGGATGGGTATAATGGTGTAAATAATAACTTTATATGGTTATTATAACATAATATGTATTCTGAGATATTATATCATCAACTCCAATTCTTTTAAATAATTATGGGAACGATATCATCGCGCGTGCGTACGTACAGACTACCGTCTCCACGAACGCGATGAGATTCATTTTCCATGATTTACCATTCAAGTATGATTATAAAGTATATTTAATAAATAATCATGAAATATATTAAATAATAATGATACTATATTTATGTACATATATTTTTCATTTACTTAATTCCATTTAATTCAATAAGGAAACGAAAACAGTGTTCATGCGTACGTACGTCATACAGTCTCCATAAACGGTGTATTTCATTCCATTTATCAATCTATCATATATATTTATGTGCTGAATATATATTATATATAATTAATTTTTTACATTCTGGAATTAAGAAAATCAGGATTTAAGTAATAATATCAAGAACAACAAGTCGAAACATGTATGATAAATGAAGCGATTTTACCCAAAACACTGCTTTAACATGGAATTTACAAAAGAACCGGTAATATAAAGTCATAAGTGAACCATATATGATATCATAACAATGAATATGATTCTGTAATAAGTCAATGACATTATTTAAATCATTATACTGGAGGTTCGGATACATACGAAGCATATTAGACATAAGGTAAGGGATAATTTTGCAATCTCATTTTTATCCGAGATTGCTTATACGTAAGAATTTACTAGGGTTATATTTTTTGTCCATTTCCATAAAATGTTTTCCATAAAGTGTTTAATATTCTTCCATGTATGTTCAAAGTCATGTTTACCCTTCTTTGTCTTTTACTTTTTGTTATGGATGGAATCTTTCTTTTTTTTACCATATGTGGTACTTTTTGACTTTTCTGAAAAAAGTACAGGGAGAATGTTTTTTTAACGTATACGGCATGAATGGATTTTTATAGTTTCATAATGCCTAATTTTCATGAGGATTCCTCTACAAGTGTTCATGATTATTTTCAACAAAATATTTTCTTTTAAAATTTCATGGCATTTTGTGAAAAGAAAATGATTTTGAATAAGAAAGGATATTTTCCTCAAGAATTCATTTCAAGTGTTTTATCAAAACCATTTTCCATATAAGATGAAATTATTTAATATGTTTATATTTCAAGTATAATGTCTCTATGATTTACATGGTTTGAATTTTCTTATGATGAAATGATATCCATTTTTTATATCGATTATGTTATGATGGGATGATATTTATGAAACCCATTTTATTCTTTTGGTAATGATGAATGATTTATGTTCATGTTGTGGTACACGTAAGAATGATTTAATTATGAGATGGGTGGGACATATATCTCCCTACAATGATTTGGGTAAATATTTATATCTCATGAGATAGACATGGCTATAATGGTAAGTGAATCTGGTTCAGTGTTACAAGACTAGAACGAGGAGTGAACTTGATTTAGAAAGGGACTTTGTCCACTAAGATGGTCTTGGAAGAAATGCCTTGGATACAATTGAAATCATATCAAGTGCATAATGTTTTCCCACAATTACATGTTTTATTCCCATGCTATTTTATCATGATTGATGTTCCATTATGATCGATACCTTACATACTTCCATGTTTTATTTCATTGCTCATGATTTTGATGTTTAAACATTATGATCATGTTTTTAAGTTCAAATGTATATGGTTGGTTTTATTTTCTCCATGATTCCCCTTACTGAGAATTTGAGCTCACCCTTTATATGTTTTCTTTTCCTAGGATATAAAGAAAGGTTTTAGGTAATAAAACAAAAAGGGGAAGATCTGTATGGGAGATGTTGAAGATATTTCACCATGATTAGAAGATTATGTTCCGAGTTTCAAAAGACACTAAATTATTACGGTCTTTGAGTGTTTATTTTTTTATGTATTAAGTATTCCAGAAAAGTAAGGTAATTTCCATGTACGTCAAGTTTGGGGTCTCTACAGTTGGTATCAGAGGAATGGTCTAGTCAACCTTTGGAAAATAGGATGTGAAAACATTAGTGAGATCCCTAGAGATATATCTAAGGTATGTTTAGGGATGTCCCTAAGGTTAAGTATAACTATAGGTTATAGTCCTAGGATTATGGTAACGATCATATAATTAAACCTAAGATGTTAGATATTGAAAGTAATTCCCCTTTATTAATTTGATTTCCTAGAATTATTTCTTCATCTCACACTTTTCTTTTTGGGTTTTAGACATTGGCTCGAACCCGATGGAACCGTGTTGATCAATCTAATGGACAATGCAATGATTGTCCTCCTGAACAAACCAATGTTATGGGAGATGGAGTGAAAAATCTTATTTCTATACTTACACAAGCTATGAATAATTCTGGACTTTCGAATTTGCAGTGAAGGGAACAATATTCTACTGAGTCATTCATGAGGCAACGTCCACAATATTTTAGTGGGTCTTCTAATCCACTTGTTGGTGAACAATGGATCAGTACCATTGAAAAGATATTTTCCATACTTCGCTTCTTAGAGCATGAAAAATTCATTTTGGTTGTTTGATGTTTAGAAGGTGAAGCAGACCAGTGGTGGACTCTATTTAAGAATACAAGGCCCCAAGATGAAATTTAATCCATGGAATGGGACGAGTTCAATAACTTGTTTTTTAATAAGTACTTCCCTCGTATTCTTTGAACAAAAATGGAAAAAGTGTTCTTGAGCTTAAGAAAAAGGATGATTAATCTATTGGCACATATGAGGCGAATTTTACACGACTTTCAAGGAATGCATCTGGATTTATTTTCCAACCTGAAAGAAAAGTTGATCGATTATTCAGTGGCTTAAAACCAAGTCTTTGAAGGGAATTAGCTATAAGATACTTCAGTAGCTATGAAGAAATTGTGTGTTTTGCTATCATGGTATAAATGGAAGTTAGTGTTACATATCCATCTCATGGTTTTGACATGAAATAAAATATAGAGATCAAGGAGAAATCACAGAATAATGGTGAAAAGAAGTTGAATGTTTCATTATGCTCAAAGTGTGGAAATAAGCATGGTGGAGATTGTCTTAGAGGGACTATAAAATGTTTTAAGTGTGGAAATGAAGGTCATCGAGCCACTGAGTGTCAAAGTAATGGAAAAAGGGTTGATAATGATGTGAATAAATAAAAGACTGCAGAGAAAGCACCACCAACACTTCAATGAGTCAAGTGCAAGGAAATGGGGCATTATTCTAATCAATGCCCTAATCCAAGGGTTAATGATGATTAACGTGAGCAATATCTTAAGTAAAAGGATAAATGGAAGTCACATGTGATCACTATTAGTGATGTTGAGTATGAAAATGATGTTGTGTAATGATTCAGTGTCTATGTAATGGGATTTCAAAATAGTATCATGGAATCTCATTTATTGTATCGTGGAATTTTGGAATATCTATGTACTGGCTTTCAATAATTATATGGTACCAGAAACCATGAAAAGTGATTGAAATATTTTTGGAAATAAGATGAAATGCGCATAATGAAGGGATAAAGAAAATAATAAATGAGCTCATGACTGATATAAGGACAAAGTTATATCATGGTTTGAGTATATAGAAATTTTGGGATTTTGGTATGTGGAAAGTGTTAAATTTTGACAGCATTCATGTTTTCACTAAGGTTCAATGGGTATTCATTTTTCAAGAGAATACATGATTAAGGTATTCACATGTTTGTAATTTGACCAACAAGATATATTGTATGATATATGGGGGATAAATGATGGTATTCACATGCTCAGCAGATGACATTTCTAGTAATTGTTTTCTTTATACTATGAGCTTAGACAGAAGTATTTTGGATAAGCTTAAAGATTGAAATAGATTATGTTGGACATAAGTTTGTATTGTTTAAGTCTAGAACTTTTTTTCTATATTATTGATGGAATTTTATAATAATGTAGTTTTAGAAAAAGCACAAACTGCAGGACGGGCGACAACCCATCGTGTTGGACAAGGCTGTGGGAATCGAACCCACAACCGAAGTGTGACCGGACTTTATCACCTACCAATGGCATACAAGAAGTCCTTGATCAGTAGTTTTTGACATGATTATAAGTTCAATTTGAAAAAATAAAATTCTTCATTAGAATCAGGATATAAAAATTTACTTTGGATAAATTTTTGATATTTTTCTGATAACTTTAATATTTTGACAAATAGTACAAATACGCTAATTTTTAATTAAAAACAACTTTTTTCATTGAGATAATTTATATGGTTAAATTATAATATTGAATGGTTTTAAAGAATAAATAGAATATATTTTTACCATTTAATATAATTTATGTCATTACTATTAATTTTACATTGAATTCATAGGTAAAAACATTTCAATATTTGGGAATGTTTTAACTTTTAAAACCCGTTTTCTTAACAACGGGATTAAATTTAAATTAATTACTAAAACTTATGTGTTTTGAATTTTTAAAAATGGATTCTATATTTGTATTATTTGGGTCCAAATTATGTCAATAGGATACTTTTATTTTTTTGATATTCTGAATAGTAACTACAGTAATTTTTATTTACTGTAGTTAAAGGTAAATCGGGTAATTAAGGGTAAAAATAATATTATAAAATTACCCTAAAACCTTCCAAAATTATATTGGATGTCTAAAAGTCTACCCTAATCACTTAAGGGTTGGAATAAATTCATTTTATGGACTTTTTACCATTAAAAAAATTAAATTATTATTAAAACCAAAGAAAGTGACAACATGTCACTCTCTTAAATCTTATAAGTATAATAATTTTAATTTAGTGATAAAATTCATAAAACTTCGAACATGAATTTTCTCCAGAAAGATATTAAAAATATCTACATAATGTAAATTTATTTAAAATTTTTAGGTATTAAATAAATATCATTAATTATGACACGATAGTGATGTTGAAATTATTTTATTGATTGAATTATCAAATAAAAGATTTTAAAAGTATTAAAATAAATATTATATAAACTATTTAATGTTCTGAACTAATTTTATAGATAAATATGAAATGTTATAAATCTATTAAATCTTATATTGTGAACATATCTTCTGTTTATATATTATTTAAATTCAAATAAATGAATAGTGTCAAAATTGACAATATTGTTAATTTATTAAAATTACAGATTATAAAATTGTTTAAAAATCACAAAAATAATTAAAAATTAAAAATTAATATTTATCTGGTCGAACATTTAATAAATTATAAAATTATGGACAATTCACAACATATAAGTAATTATTTATAATGATTTAAAATTTAGAATATTATTACCACAAATAAAATTAAATAGATTATATAAGGATAAATCAAGTTGATAATGCTTAAAATAAATTCCAAAATTGTCTAAATTTTATTGGTTGATGAGATTACAACCCTATATCATCTAAGCTTCGGATTTGTGTCATTTTTGGATGTTTTTAAGTAGGTTTGGAATTTATTATAAATTAATATTTCTTATAATTCCATAGGTGCCCCTCTCATACCTTATAAAAAGGGCACCCCTTCCCTCTTCACTTCACACCCTTTTGAGCCTTGAAATTCGTCCAACCCCTGAAAAATCCTATTATAAACATCTCTAGTTATATCATAGAGGTTCTGGTCTTCTAAAAATACCAACTCTAGAGCCCTAAGAATATGTTTAAAGGAGGTGAGTCGAGGAAGAGGTAATCTCTTCTACCAACTCTTTCAAGTTTCTTTCTTCTTCAACTTCTTATTATTTAGTTGTTTCATTATAAAGTAATAAAATAAGTATCCCTAATATAATGATATTTATTATAAATATAAAACAACCCTGTTTCACCTTCTATCCATCCTATGGAATAAGAAATCACCGCGCGTGCGTACGTACGGAATACCGTATCCACACCGTGGTGTAATCAGTTTTCCCACCACCACATTACTTGGATGGGTATAATGGTGTAAAGAATAACTATATATGGTTATTATAACATCATATGGATTCTGAGATATTATATCATCCACTCCAATTCTATTAAATAGTTATCGGAACAATATCATCGCTCGTGCGTACGTACGGACTACAGTCTCCACAAACGCGATGAGATTCATTTTCCATGATTTACCATTAAAGTATGATTATAAAGTATATATAATAAATAATCATGAAATATATTATATAATAATTATACTGGATTTATGTACATATATGTTTCATTTACTTAATTTCATTTAATTCAATAAAGAAATGAAAACAGCGTTCATGCGTACATACGACATGCCGTCTCCATGAACAGTGTATTTCATTCTATTTATCAATCTACCATATATATTTATATGCTGAATATATATTATATATAAATCATGTTTTTCATGCTGGAATTAATCAAATCAGGATATAAGTAATAATATCAAGAAAAACAAGTCAAAACACATACTATAAATGAAACGATTTTATCCAAAACGCTGCTTTAACATGGAATTTACAAAAGAACCGGTAATATAAAGTCTTAAGTGAACCATATATGATATCATAACAATGAATATGATTTTTTAATAAGTCAATGAAATTATTTAAATAATTATACAGTATGTTTGAATACATACGAAGCATATCAGACATAAGGTAAGGGATAATTTTGCAATCTCATTTTTATTCGAGGTTGCTTATACGTAAGTATTTACTGGGGTTATATTTTTCTTCTATTTCAATAAAATATTTTTCATAAAGTGTTTAATATTTTTCCATCTTTGTTCAAAGTCATGTTTACCCTTATTTGACTTTTACTTTTTGTTATGGATGGAGTCTTTCTTTTGTTTACCATACGTGGTACTTTTTGACTTTTCCGACAAAAGTGCGAGGAGATTGTTTTTTTAACGTATACGGCATGAAGGTATTTTTACGGTTTCATAATGCCTAATTTTCTTGAGGATTCCTCTTCAAGTTTTCATGATTATTTTCAACAAAATTCTGTTCTTTTAAAATTGCATGGCATTTTGTGAAAATAAAATTATTTTGAAGAAGAAAGGATATTTTCCTCAAGAATTCATTTCTAGTGTTTAATCAAAACCATTTTCCATCTAAGATGACATTATTTAATATGTTTATATTTCAAGTATAATGTCTCTATGATTTACATGGTTTCACTTTTATTATGATGAAATGATATCCATTTTATTTATTTGGGTTCCATTATGATGGGATGATGTTTATGAAACCCATTTTATTCTCTGGGTAATGACGAATGATTTATGTTCATGTTGTGGAACAAGTAAGAATGATTTCATTATGAGATGAGTGGGACCTATATCTCCCTCCAATGCATTGGGTAAAGATTTATATCTCATGATATAGACATGGATTGAACGTTAAGTTAATCTGGTTCAGTGTTACAGGACTGGAACGTGGAGTGAACTCGATTCAGAAAGGGACTTTGTCCACTAAGATAGTCTTGGCAGTAATGCATTGGCTACTATGGAAATCATATCAAGTGCTTAATGTTTTTCCACGATTACATATTTTATTACCATGATATTTTATCATGATTGATGTTCCATTATGATCATTCCCTACGTACTTCCATGTTTTATTTCATTACTCAAGATTTTGAATTTTAAACAATATGTTCATGTTTTTATGTTCAAATTTATATGGTTGGTTTGATTTTCTCCTTGATTACCCTTAATGAGAATTTGAGCTCACCCTTTATATGTTTTCCTTTCCCCAGTATATAAATAATGGTTTTAGGTAAGAAAACAAAAAGTGGAAGATCTTTATAGGAGATGTTTAAGATCTTTCACCATGATTAGAAAATTATGTTCCGAGTTTCCAAAGACACTAAACTATTACGGTCCTTGAGTGTTGGTTTTTGTTACGTATTAAGTATTATGAAAAAGTTATGTAATGTCCATGTACTTCATGTTTGGGGTCTCTGGAAACATCATCCAAATATATCAAATGAGAAGGTTCGAAGAGATATAGCTAAAGTTTTGACACATGTAAAACATTCTGCATAGAACATTACCTCTATAAAAGATCTGATAATTATGCTATAGATCCCATTCTCTCAACAAACTCAAAAGGTTCAACAAACCTGTGCACAAAAATTCACAATCATCTTATACTATGGTGACCCAAATAGGTGACACCTAATGGAATACATGATCACCCACAATAAACTCTAGGGGTTCTGGTGTCTATTAGTATATGAATTCTTTCTACTCTGAGTCATATGCATCCATTTTCGAATCAACTAAATCGGACATCACCTATATAATACATAGTCCCAACAACTCTGAATCACCTGCCTCCATCCAGCATAGTGGTTCTCTTCATGTCCTTCCATATGGATCCTCATATGGTTCCATTTGAACAGTTTCATAATAACTATTTTTATAGGAAAACTCCACTAGTGAAAGGTTTTTCTACAAATACCTACTAAAATAAAGATCACAAGCTTGCAATATATCCTCAAGAACTAGTATGGTGTGCTCTGATTGCCCATATGTATGTGGGTGGAAATCCAGACATAATAAAACCTTTATACCAATAGATTTCTGTGTTACCTACTAGAATCATGAAGTAAAAAATTGATTTACAGTCCAAGACAATAGACTGTGGAAACCCATGCAGATGGACTATCTCATAAACTTATAGTTCTCCTAACTAATCCACAGAAAAGGTCTCCCATAAAGGTAAGAAATTTGCTACTCTGATCAGTCGATCCAAAATCACCCAAATAGCATCATTATTCTATGGTGTCCTTAAGAGACCCAACATAATGTCCATATTCACATCATCCCACTTCTACACTGAAATTGGAAATTGTTGTAGTATATCAGCAGTTCTTCAATCCTCTACCTTCACATGATTATAGTTGAAGCATCGTTTCATGAACCCTTTTGTTTCTTTTATCATATCTGGCCACCAAAACTATCATCGTAGCTCATCCTACATTTTGGTCACACCTATATGTGCCACCCACTTTAAGGTATGAAACTCACACATTAAATCCTCTTTAATGTTCATAGGCACAATAACATCATTCCGGATAATGAAAATCTAATCCACATCTATGATTCAATTTGAAGGTGACTCCTCACATACAAGGATTTACCTCAAGGTAAAACAAATTGGTTCCTCATACTGTCTATCTATGTCCCCTAATAAAATATTGGGCTCCTCTAAAACTAATATGAGAGTCATCTTCTCCTGACTCTCATGAACCACAATGTGCATCTCATCAATCAAATACATCATCTTCCACTTATAACTAGAATTTTGGACCACCTGATTTAGAGTTTTCCTGCTCAAAGAATTACCAATATTTTTTACCTGCTATGGCCTATATTCTAGGAAAAAATTGAATGACTTAATATAATAAACCTATATTATCTACCAAATATTCAAATCTCATTGGGAGAAGATATACTTTAAACTTTTGTGTTTAATATAAATAGTAACCTTTTTCCAAGAGATTATAATGCCAAAACATTAAATTAGACACCACTACAGCCAACTTGAGATCATATGTAGTGTAGTTCATTTCATGAGGCCTCAACAGTTGACACCCATATACAAAAACTCAATCTTCATGAATCAACACAACTTCATTTCCCATCTCATAATCATCATAGTACAGCGCGTACTCTTCACATGGATTAGGTAGGATCAATATGGGTTCCAATTTCAAATGCTTCTTCAAATCAGAGAAACCATTCTTACAATCTTCCAACCATTAAAACGTTATATCCTTCTTGGTCAGGATAAAAATTGGAGCTTCCAAATGGGAAAATTCATATATTAACATAATTCAATATTGAGATAGACCCATAAATCCACGGATATCTAATAAGTTCATCAGATGCTCCAAAGAAACCACTTCTTTCACCTTCTATATGTCCACTAACACACCTTCCTTTGAGATGATGTGACATAATAAGTGTACCTGGTCAATCCAAAAATTGCACTTAGATGGCTTGGTGAATATCCAATTCTCTCTCAAGGTACATTGTATGATGTCAAGATGGTGGGTGTGATCATCATGAGTCTTTTAGTAGACCAATATGTCATCCATAAACACAACCACAAAAATATCATGGTACGAATGAAATATGTTGTCTATCAAGGCTTTAAAAACTACTGGTGCATTTTTTAATCCAAACAGTATGATGAAAAACACATAAATTCCATACCTCCTTTTGAATGTAATACTTGGTATATCATAAGTCCAAAATCTCGGATTATGATACCAAAATATCAATTCAATCTCTAATAATACACAAGATCTTATCAACTGGTCAAATAGATTCGTTGATATGCGGAAAATAATATGGGTTCTTCATAGTCATCTAGTTCATATTCTAGATGTTAAGACTCAATAATAGAGTTCTGTTATCCTTATTTGTAAAACACACTCGTTAAACCAAAGTCAATGTACTTAGATGGATTAATATTTTATCCCCCAACTCTTCCAACTCAGTCTTGAGCTCTTTTAGCTCTATACATTCAATTATGTATGGTGTAATAGAAATTTTCTTATTCCTCATCTTGATCTCAATAGTAAATTCTACATCTCTATTAGGTGGAAATACTAAGATGTTTTCAGGAAAGGCATCCAAAAACTAGTCCACTATAAGAGTAAATGCATCCTACTCTAAACCTCCATCATCCTGTAATATACTAAAAACCTAGATTGGGAGCTCTCCTGGCTGTTATGTAATTGGCCCTACTAAGCCTGCATGTATCTACCACTCTCCACGATGAACCTAAATTTCATCCTTATGATATGTAAAAGTAACTCTCATGTGATAACAGTCTATTTGGGATCAGTATGCCACTAAAAATCCATACCAATAATTAACTCTAATTGTGACATGTCTATAATGTATAAATACCACATAAATTGATACTCCCCACCCTCAAGAGAACATCCCTATCATAAGAAAATGTCTCTCAAATGAAATCCCATAGGAGTGTCAATAATCAAAACCCCACTCACGAACTCCAACTCTAGGCTCAAACCATCCACAAGTTTTATAGAAATAATGGAATAAGAGGATATCGTTTCAAATAAGGAACTGGTTAATGTAGAAGCTACAATAAAAGTACCTTTCACTTTCAATGGTCCAACCTCACTCTCAACAATTTTAGGTTGTATAATATGTAATTTCCCTTCCCCTATTCTTTGGGATGTATTCTGTCTCCCCTAATATTCACCACTTTGTTGATCTTGGCGCCCATTCCCGGATGATCCAAATTCAGTCCCTATACCACATCGATGAGAAAAACTCTAGAAACATGCCTAACATGGTGCAGATGATCCCATTCCCAGTTTGTAATGTTCCGACATGGGTGACACACACCGATGCCCCAAGTCACTGGGTCACATGACCTCAATTGTGACTCCCCATACACTAGATAATGCAGACTAGAATCGAGGGTCTACTATCAGTCATGGGGAGACTATACAATATTTTATCAGAGTAAATACACAAGTGTAAAATGAAAAATTATAACTGAAAAACATGTAATAATAACCTGAAATAACAATTATTACAAGATTTCCAATACTATAAATACAATATTAAAACTAAATAAGAAAATATGTCTTGAAATTTTATATGATACGTTTCTAAAATGTAACCCAAAATAAAGACACTGAAGACTGCCCAAGCGGGTTCTGAATTTTGTCTCGTTCCCTCAATGACGCTCCATGCCATATAATCCATCTAACATAGGAATTTTAACTTAACATATCTATAAAACAAAATGTCTATTCAGGTACTAAGAAAACAACCTAAGTGGGGTGTGAGTAGAACTCAGTAAGCCACCACTAGTGGTGTCTAAAACAATATCCATTTAATAGAATGTGTATGTAGTTTTATAAAGAAATAATTATAATTCATAAGTAAATAGTTATCACATTATCAATTAATCTGTTATTAACCACATTAACCCTCAAGTTCCCATAGACACCCATACATCAATCCCTACTTTGGTTCATACCAGATCCCAAAGTATGTTTGACAGATATCATATATTAGAATTCCATTCTTACCATTATTTAATTCATACCTGAATGCCCATGTTACCGTCAAGACATTATAAAATATAATGACCAAGTTCCCATTCATTAATTCACAAAAAAATACCTTGTTACCAATAATTTGACACAAATTATAATTACCATGTTTTCATTAATTAGTTCACAAATAATTACCATGTTAACTTCCATACCACACACATTAAAATGAAGATATTCCCAATATTTATTTTTAAACTAAATGACCATGTTACCATTCATACCTCACACATTAAAATGACCATGTTCTCATTCTTTATTTCATAACTAAATGGACATGATTTATTTCATAACCAAAAATCAATTAACCAATTAATTATCCGCATCAAATACATTTCTAATTAAACAATTATTTTTATAAAATATATCATATTATTTAATTCTTAAATTAATTAAGTATACAAATCCCATTAATTAATTCATCAATTAATTAATCAATATCTAGAAACTAAAAATCCCATAATTAATTCCCAAATTAATTATCTCATTCAAAATCATAATACATAATAATTAACTCCATAGTTATTTATATAAAATCATATATATATATATATCTCTCATAATTAATTCCAAAAATAATTAACTCAATCAAATAATAAATATCTCGTAATTAATTCTAAAATTAATTACCTAAATCTATAATTCTGGAAATCCCAAAGGCCACAACTTTTCAATTAGTTAATTAACAAAATTAATTAATTATATCAAGAAGCTCAATTTATAACCTTCAAATAGAAATTTTACAATTACATACATATAATCGAAATCAATACTATGGATTTGAATTATAGACCACCCACCTTGATTCGTTGAAGGGTGATTTTGTAATAAAAATCCCCAAACTTTTAGCAGCACAACGATGTAGAATGAAATCCTAATATAAAACCCTAAAATAGATCAAATTAATCATGATCCTGCAAATATATATCTATATATAAAACCCCATAACTATATCTAATAAAAATTGGAAGAAAATACCATTTATTTATTGGATAAGAATGGAAAATGAATGGGAAAACAACTTGGATATGACCCACTTATCAGGGGAGGTGAAAATCTTCGATCCGGGATTGGAATCGCGAATAAAGGAGGTCTGGAAGGCTTAGAATTGTTTCGAGAGGCTCCAAAATCATGAAATAACATATAGGGTCAAATAGGGGTGGAATAGGAGTTAAAATGGGGGTTTGGGTGATTAAAATTCTATTTTTGGGTCATTTAAAAATTCATGCACTGTTAGCTAGGTAGGGTTGTACAGTTTCCCCGAAAAGTGTTCCAAATTTTTCACCTATGTTATGGGGTGAATGGTTTCTCATTAGAGGGTTCATGGTTTGAAAAGCTATGTGAGAACTGTGTAAATCCCCACTCTCTGGGGTTTCATAGTTTGCTGGGGTGGGACACACAGTTTGGAAAAACCATGCTACAACCCCACACTACCCTTATCCCTTCAATTTTTCTCAAAATTTTCACCCAAACGCACAACATAATAAAACCCAAAAAAAATAGTCAATAAAAGGGAAAATAATACCTATATACGAGAAAAAAATTAGTCAATAAAAAGGAAAAGAATAACTATAAACGAGCCTAAAATATCTCCATAAAAGGAAGGTGTTTTACTTTTATAGATATTAATTCCTCGTATATAAATTTATTTAGAATTTACTAGACTAAAATAGAATCTTAGTGAGTGGTACAAGATGTTTAAATAATTAGTTTTGATTCGTGGATAAAAGAAAAAAATATGGGGACAAATATCTCTACTTGATGAGGATTTAGGACATTAATTTAATTTATCTCCGACTTTATTTTGATTAAATTTTGATCAATGATAATGTTATTATGAAGATAAACCAAATAAAGTAGGATTTTACCAAGTATTTTGATATGAAATAATGGAGATCATCTAAAAAAATTATAGAGATATGTACAATTCATGATTAAAATGGAATTTGGATTCTCTAGTCTGTTGAGAGATATATGGAATGAAAACTGATGTGATTAAAAATGGATAGAGCCAAACCAATTATCATTCATCTTCCAAATACTTTATGTTGATATTTTATAACACACAACATAACTATATTTCTATGTTATAGAACTAATTCAAAATAAAAATATCATATTGAGTTCTCTTATATATGGGTAATGTTCCTTGAGATCTCCATGTATATAGAGGGGTTAGGTTTTGGTAAAAACATTCAAAGATAAATAAATCCCATTTTTCATCCAATTTACCTTTTTTATTGTTCCATTAATCATAGAAGAAAAATTTAGGTAAAAAATGAGGAGAAAGAGATCAAAGAATTGGGGAAAGAAAAATTGATGTAAAATAATGTAATCGTGAAAGTGAAAAAAGGAGAAAGAAAATGGTAAATAAATTGATACAGATGAAGAATAAAATTGATATGAAGGTATTAAATGGATAGATAATGAAACTATAGAAAAAATGATCTATGAAGAATATAAGTAAATGGAATATAAAATTGTTAAATACCCCCCCTATTATTTGACAATTAGGTTTGGTTGACACCATTTCATGAAATAGGATTCTACAAACCATGAAATCTTGAAGTACTTTGACTATTTTCCATCATTTTTCCTTATTGAATACTTGGTTGTAATTCAATATAAAGTAATAAAAATTAGTTCTTTTGAAATGATATCATTGGTCCCCTGAAAAGATCAATACTTCCATGGATGACATCTAAAATGAAATTGACATGCGACAATAATATTTAAGGGTGATCATGGTATCTAGGTGTGTATTTTTTTAAAAAAATATGTTATTATTAGCAGGTATATAGTACTAAAGATGAACGGCACGATCTTTTGATACTAAAAATCACAATGGATTTTTAGAAAAATAATTAAATAAATAAGAAGGGTAGAGCAGAGAAATTATAGATAAATTATATATTTCATTTAAAGTGGGTGATTTTGTATCCCCAAAGATTATGAAAATAAATAAATGATCATTGCAACATAATGTTTTTTGGAATATATGATGTTCCATCATTCATGGATAAAATAATTAATTATTGATTATTGAATAGTTTCATGCAAAAATCTATGAATTATTTTTTAATTATTAAAAAAATTAAAACATTTATCTATATTTATTCTTTTGAAATATTTATATAAATTATTACAATATAATAACAACAGAAAAGTTGTTTTTAGGATTCAGAAAATGATTTATAAAATATTTACCAATCCTCTTTACAAATTTTATATGATTTGTCAATATTTTTAATGATAATATATGAAACAATATAACAATTAAATTAAAAGGTAGCATAGAGGAAAAAAGTGTCAATGACATACATATTGATCAATTCATAATAATAAGTAATTTAAAATTTATATAATTTATTAAAAGTTTCATGGTATATATATTTATTCATAAAAAGTTTACAAAAAAATATTAAATTGAATCAGATAATATATTATTAGTGAAACCATTCTCTCTGATGAAAGGTATAAATTTTATTGACTCAATCTGTTTATTATTAAATATCAGGGGTTATGACATTGAAAAAAAGTGAGAAATAATAAATTTTAAAAAGGATTTAATGTAACTAAAATTATAATATGTTTTGATTCATCAATGAATATTTTAAAAAACCCAAATTTTTATAAAAAATACAAATTAATAAAATTAAGAATTAATAAAATGAAATATATTTGACAAATAAACTATGGTTTCTATAATATAGGGATTATTTGTATCATAATTTTCTAGCTCAATGTAATAATAACTTCCCAATATAAGGATAATTAAATGATTCAAAATTTAATAATCTATGAAAATTAATTAATACTACATAACTATATTAATAAATTAAAAAATGATCATGTTATTAGTTAATTAAAAAAATATAATGAATTAATCCCTATTGAATAATATAATTTATAATTTTAGGTATTAAAATGAAGAAAAGTTATTACAATTAATTTAAAACTAAAAGGCTTTTATAATAGTCATTGAAAGATAAAATTGTACTAAATTATGGTACACACAACATCTATGAGGCCTGATTAGAGTACATATCATTGTGGTTAGTTCATGGTATGGAAAGAAAATATTATTTCTATAACTTTTTAAATTATTATAGAAAATAACTATATTCTCTTTTAAAATATATAAAAAAATTATAAAAGGAATTGAAGTAGTTTTAATATTTGTTTTTTAATATTACATATTAGCTATAATGAACCATAATTGAGGTAAATTAATATTACATCACTTTTTTGGATCACTTAATACATTGTACAAACACACACCTAATGACCACTATAGTTTAGTTCTTTTGGAAGCTTGGAAAAATGAAAAATTCATTTATAACTTGTATACTTCTTCTCCTCCCTAATTATTCATAACTAGAACCCTTTTTGATATATCAGACTTAATACCTTCATTTCATCAAGGGGAATAAAACATAAGAAAAGGTGAGCTTAGATTCTCATTAAGGGTAAATAAGGGACATATATAATCATATCATGAACATAAGGGTATGATAACATTATCATGAAAATAAAATATCATACCCTTGATATAAAAGATCATATACATGAGTCATGGAATAAATACTGGAAATTAATAAGACATTAATCATAATTAAATAATGAATATAATCCATAAAATCACAACATGGGAATAAGACATCTAAATTTTGGAAGACACATAATAATATATTATGATTTCTATAGTAGTCAATGCATCACTGCCAGGGACATCTTAGTAGTATGGGTTCTCTTTCCATACCACTCTGATAGTCATGGTTCACTCCCATAACCATCTTGGTAGTCATGTTTCACTCCCATAACCAACATGGTATTCATAGTTCACTCCCGAAACCATGTTGGTGGTAAAGGTCCATTATGTCTATCTAATCATATATAAAAATTTTCCAAAATTCATTAGAGGGAGATATAGGTCCCACCAATATCATAACGAAATCATACATAAATGTTTCGGAATACCATAATCAATATTATCAAAACCAATTAAATATAATGGGTTTCATAAACATGTAATAGTATCACAATCATGGGAAAATATATAGTTTTCATAATCATTTCATCCAAATCATATCCGAAAAAAATAAGGGTTTCTTAAACATCATGCCATCAAAACATAACCCATTTGGATAAAGAATATGAGTAGTATTCCTGAAATATAGCAAATAATGGCATCCCAAATGGGGAAACTATTTTTATAGATCACTTAGAACATGGAGTTTCATTAAAAATATCTTTCTTGAAATATAAAACCTTTTTAAAAACCGTATTTTTAATATAATCATAATTTTTTTAAAGAAATAATGAAAACATTTTGAAATCATTTTTCCTTGAAAACATATGAAGGAATAATGAAAACATTTTTATCTCATTTATCATTGAAAAAAATATCTTTTAAAAGAGATAATGTAATCCCTAATAATAAATTTAATGCATAAAACATTTATTTGAAATCTGTTTCCTTTAAAATGGGCTTATGATATCTTTTAAAAACATTTCTTACTGAAATTAATCATTAAAATTTTCAATGTTTCCCATACCTCTTTTAAACATTTGAATCATAATCCCCGTAAAAAAATAAAATTACAAAATGCTTAAAATATCAAGAATAGTAGGATATTTCTGAAATAAAATGGAAAATGTTAGTATATAAACCTTGTAAAAGAAAATAGGTGAATAACACAACATGTGTCTCAGAGGAGAAAAATTGAGGAAAAAATTTTGTTCTCATTTGGTAAATTTCAAACCATAAAGCCAATTGAAATAGATATCATCAAATGGATATGTAAAAAAACATAAATGAAAGTATTAAAAACATATAATACATTCATGGTTAGTATGTACACCCCAATAAAATGAGTGTTGAATATGGCATTTATCTCACAGAAATAACAAGTGAGATGAAATTCCCTTACAACTTTATAATTAGTGGATTCATATACCCCATGAAAGAGCGAAAAATATATTGATATGAAAATACCATAATATTCTGGTTAAGGATTATAAAATAAATTCATCTCCCATATATACCCCAAATATAAGAGACATGTAATGTATGAGGCTTGTGTCTCATGGAAGTAAATGTGAGACAAAAATCCAAAACCATAGGTCTCATTCCCCCTGTACTTGACTGAAACTATTATATATTGATTTTAAACCTATTCTTAAATTATAAATAAATCATAATAAAATTTATTAAATTGAATATGATTCATTTATGAATTTATTTTACCCATTTATTATCAATTCAAAGTTAAAAAATCATTTTGGGTAATAACCGCTTTGTTTATTGTAGGCGTTTTGACTTTTTATTATTGATCCTATTACCTAGATCATGATTTAAATACATCAATAATGTAAATCATGATTTATATAACATATATATTTTTTATATAATATACATAAAAGACATATATATGAATATTAATACACCGTTCATGGAGATAATAAGTCGTACGTACCCATGAACGGTGTTTCCATTTTCTTATCGTACTGAATAGAATAATTTAAATAAAATATTTGAATATATGTATATATATATATATATTATTAAATTAAAATTATTATTTCATATATTTCATATTTATCCATTATATTCATTTTTATAATCATTCATGAATGGTTAACATGGAAGATAAATCTCTTTGGGTCAAGGAGATGGTCGGCCGTACGTACGCACGAGCGACGATATCTCTCTCTTAATGGTAAAAGGGTGATGAATTAGATGGTATATTAATTAAAATGAGTAAATATCATGTAATATTTATTATTTATATATATTATATCAATAATTATACCCATAAAATAAATTAGTGATGAAAAACATGTTCAACCACGATGTGGAGACAGTAAGATGTATGTACACATGAGTGGTACATTAGTTTTTCATAGCGTGAATAAAAGGTGGAATATGGTTGTTCCATAGTCATAATAAATTAAAATAATATAGGTGATACTGGATTTATTACATTATAATGGAATTAATACATGAATAGGAAGAAGAATGTGGAACAATTTTGAAATAGTCAGTAAGGAGATTACCTCTTCTTCGGAAAGTTCCCTCTAGACATCACTTTGGGACACTAGGTCGAGTATATTTGGAATACCAAGACCTCGAGAAAATGTATAAATATTTTATGAGGAGAAATGTTCTTATTTTATTCCATCTAGAATGATCAATTTGTTGTGATTAAGTGATGTATGAGGTTCTTTTTTTTATGAGAGGGGAGGGGAATTCATAGAATCCTTTAAAATATTATATAAATATAAATTGATTTTGAATTTAAAATAGCTCCAAAGGGATTTATTTAATAAATAATATGATTATGGGTCAAAATAATCTCAACCAATATTTTTTTAAAATGTTTAGGTCTCATTCATACCCATATTGTTTGGATTTAATCCTTAGATAAACAATTTATCTCTTACCATGACAACATGTGTTTATTCTACTAATGGTTTAATATAGTTACTATAAAATTCCAAAAAACTGAAAATGGTTCATTTATGAAAAAATTTACCTTATTTTAGTCGTTTGGACTAATTTTATATTTTTATGAATTTTATATCATTTTAAAAAATATAGTTTACTTTAAAGTATAATTTATGTCAATTTGGATACTATTAACTATCTGTATTTTTTAAAATACCATAAAAACATGATTAATTAGAAAAACAAACTCCTAATATATCACTAATATATAATATATATCTTTTAAAACAGTTTATGTCTTTAATTATTTAAAATTATATTTATTTTAATATTTATAATATCATTTATTTGATATTTTCATTAATTAAACAATTAATGCATCATCATTACGAAAGACTTTAATTAAAATATTTATTCTATAAAAATAAAAAAATATCATGATGAATATAAATTATTATATTTAAATTCACTATATATAGTCAAATATATCTTCTGTATAACCCTATATTAAAAATTATTTACTTATTAAAAATATGAGTATGAAATTTTTGACCTATCTTTAAATAAAATATACTAAATGTCCTATTATTTCCCAATTTTCTTTGAAAGGTTATAAATTTTTCTTAAGGTTTATTTTGGTTGAAACCGATTCATATGATTAAATTATAAAATGTTTTAGTAAATCTTTTTAATTCTTATAGTATTATTTCCCCCTAAATTACCCAATTTATCCTTAGTCGTACTAAAAAATACTAAAGTTACTATTAAAAAATAATAAGATGGATCCTATTTGACTATAAATATAATACTGATTACAACCATGTAAGTTCATATTTCAAAATTCAATTCCCATAATCAATAAAATTATGTTTTATGCTAATACCACATACATGGAGAGAAGGCGGATAGAAAGAACGTTCAAAAGTTGAATAATTTTTTTATATCTAATTTCAATAAAAAATGATCTCAATGCCCTAAATTGGATAAATTTATGTATAATTGATATAATTTTTCTTTAAATTAAATTTAAAACATAATAATTATTTAAATGATAAATTTATTTTTTAACTACAAGGTAGTATTTTTAACTAATAATCGAAAAATGAAACTTCTCAAAAAATAATTAACATTCACCCAAAGTTATTTTTGAAATTAAAAATTCAAAAATGATGTTTACTTTATCAAATGAAATTTTTAAGAGTTTCTAAAATAAATTTTATTGTTATTCACAGAAGGACATTAAAATTAATTCCTCTAACAAAGTATTTCTAGACATATCAAGACTTTATCAAAAATTGTACATTTCATTATAAATATGATTTATTTATTTGAAAATATTATAAATAAAATTTAAAAATTATTTATTACTATTAAAATATTATGTTTAATGGCTAGGTTATAACTATATCGTTTAAATAATTATAATGATAATGTGTTTTTTTTTCAGAAACTCAGTGTGGCGTGTAACTCAAGACAAGTCGGTGTTGCGTGATGTGAAAGATTAACTTGTCATTATGTAAAATTTATTCCACAATTAATTATTTTATAATATAAAAAAATCTATATTCAGTGTTGTGTGCAGTGAAATTTTTAAAAAATATTAAATTAATTGAAAACAAAATCTCAAAATCTCTACATGTTACATTATATCCCGCTTAAAATAAAATTTTCCACAAAATTATTTTCGGTTATCAAAGGTTTAATACTTTAAAGTTCCTTTCATATAATCTCGCACTGTAAAAAATAATAAAACTCCCTTTTAAAATGGAAAGGTAGATACATAACCGTTTCCCAAAGTAACTCATAACTAGGTTTCCACATAGGAGAACATAGGTGGGAATTAAAAACATTGACCTGGAAGAGAAATATAACTATCATGTTCATATGGAGAGTGATAGAGAACATGGTTAGGAGATAGTCAAAAATCACAAATCCATAACTTAAGATAATTTAAGGGGCCACTTGATTCATCAAAAATGAAGATAATAAGATGACATTTTTTGATTTCAAAATCCATTTTCAAAAAGATGAAAAAATGTTTTGAAAATATATACATACTTGGTTCAGTAAAATATCTCCCTTTTTCCATGATCAATTTCGACTTCATCTATTATTCCATGAAATTAATTTGAAATTTTCATTCTTGAATCATTATCTTTATCACAAAAAATGGTGAGAAAAAGTTTTCTATTGTTCATAAATCCACATATGGTGATATATTAATTTAATATCATAAACTTAGGCTAATTATAAACTTAATCCCATCCATAAATGGCTAACCTATAACTCTTCCAAAAGATGAAAATTCAAATCATTAGAAATAATTTAATGAAATATTCTTAACAATGATCACCCATATATCATATAATTAACTCTTGGTTGTCACCTTCCAAACATGTGAATACCATAATTGTATAATCTCTTGAAATATGGTAACAAACCTAAATTACCATAAATACTTTTCAAAAACATTTATAATTCCTTAATAGAAATATTACTGGATAAATTACTTAAATCCAAGAAGTTATAATCTTCATCCGTGATGAAAAATATAAAATTTTCAATAAATCCTTAATTGGTTCCAAGGTCATTGATACTATCTAAATTACCTTACCTAAATGAATCATCTCTTTAACCAAGCTTAATACAATTTTATAATCATCTTGATCACATTAAGGGTTTCATTTCCTTTATCTAAATATCACTTTTCCAAGTCTTCATCACCATTCAAAATATACTTTTTAATCCCCAATGAAATCTTATACTAAAATAATTATATATAAGAGGATTCATATGAAATAATAATTGAATTACAAAACATATACACTTCAGTCATCCATCTTTATTCTTAAACCATTACATATTGTTCATAATCTTATTCCATAATAACTATTTCCAAAAATATGAAGTATGAATAAAATCATATGATTCCTCACCCTCAATATAATCATGCTTCTTACATTTAATGTAGAAAATACTGGAATAACATCCTATACCTTTAACATGTTGTTCGTAGTCTCTTTATCATCAGCTGTATAACCAATACTCATAGACCTTTCTGATTCTCTTCATGATATTTCCATTTAGAAAACTGATTTTTATAATTCCCATACATTACACATCTGAAATATTCAAGGTTAAACCAGTTCCTTCTAGTTCCCACAATTGATTGAAACTAAAAAGAAAATGATGTGAAACACTTTTCATAGCATAAAACAACATAATCATTAAAATTTACTTATAGGATGTCTAAATCATGACACCTACATTTTATTGATGACACCTTTGGATTATCCTAGTTTATTCATAGTCATCCTCTATTCAAATCATTCATGATGGTTTTTCAATAGTTAGTGAATTTCCAAATCATATCCCCCGGGAGTGTCAAGCCAGGTGTGCAGTAAGGACCATTGTAATATTTCGGGTTACGATCGATTTCGGAATGATGTTCCTTCTCTGAGTTGTTACCCCTAGGTACATATGTGCTAGAGCCATATCCACTTCTAAAGTCTAGATAGGGATGTATTTCTATGTAACCAGTTACTATATCCTTTACCAACATTCTAGGATATTTTCCTATACATATCATTATCCTTGTAATTATCATTAGATACTTCCCTATCCATATCCATAGAAATACCCATAGGGATATCACTAAGGTTTTCTCATCATTGTTTCCAAAAAAGACTAAAACTTTGCTCTGATAACAACTAATACAACCCATGATTGACGTACAATAATATTACATCACTTTTTCATAATATTTAATACATTATATAATCACATTACCAAAGACCATAATAGTATAGAGCCTTTAGAAACATGGAAACATAAACAACTAGTTCATAACACATCTATTTATTCTCCTCCATATTTCTTCATAACTAAAACCCTTTTTGATATATCAGAATTAATACCATTCATTGTATCTTGGGGAAATGAAATATAATAAAGGGTGATATTAGATTCTTAATAAGGGTAAAAAACTGACATATGTAATTAAATCATGGATATAAGGTTATGAGAACATGATTTTGAAAATAAATTCTACTTCCCTACATATCAAATAAAATATACATGAGTCATGGAATAAATAATGGAAATTCATAAGACATTAATAATAAATAAATAATGAAAAAACCATGAATGCACAATATAGGAATATAACATATAATTTTTGGAAGTCACATAAACATATAATATGATTACCATGGTATTAAAGGCATATCTACCAAGGACATCTTAGTATTATGGGTTCACTCCCTATACCATCTTGGTAGTCATGGTTTACTCCCAAAACCATCTTGGTAGTAATGGTTCACTCCCATAACCATTTGGTAATCATTTTTCACTTTCATAACTATCTTGGTAGAAAAGGTCCTTTTTTATCTCATGAGATATAAATCATTACCCCATACATTAGAGGGAGATATAGGTTCCAACCATCTAATAATGAAATCAAACATATATGTTCCATAAGATCATAAACAATAATATCATAACCAATGAAATGGAATGGGTGTCATAAATATGTAATCATATCATAACATATGAAAAACATACAGGTTTCATAATCATTTCATCAATAGAATAACCTTATAAAATAAGTGGGTTTGTTAAACATCATTCTTTCCAAACTTAATCCATTCTAAGAAATAATATGAATGGTATTCTTGAATTGTAGAAAAGTATGTCATCTCATATGAAGGATGGATTTTGAAAGATAACATGTAATATGAATTTTCATTAGGAATCTCTTTTTTATACATAAAACCTTCTGAAAACCCTTTTTGTTGATAATAAACATGAATTCTTGTAAATATATGTTGAGAACATTTTGAAAGCCTTCTTCCTTGAAAATATATGAAGGAACAATGAAACCATTTTAAACCATTTTTCATTGAAAAAAAATATATTTTTTAAAAAAAATGGATCCTTGAAAAACACATTAAAACATAAAACATTTCTTTAAAATAATTTTCCTTCAAATTTTTTTAAGAGATCTTTTAAAAAATAATTGGGAAAATAATATTTAAACATTTCAAACTATCCCATACCAATTTAAAACATTTTTATCATAATCCCCAAGAAATAATAACACTACAAGATGATTAAAATATCATGAAAATAAGTATATTACTAATATAAAACGTTCAATGGTAATATATACACCTCATAAAAGAACATAGTACATAACAAAAAAATTTGCATCAAAGAAAGAAGATTAATTCAAAAATACCATACTCATATTTGTAACCATTGAATCCTAAACACCATGAAATATAGATCATAAAATGAATATTTAAATACTCATAAAGTAAAGTATAAAAATCATGTAATAAATTCATTGGTAGTATGTCTGCCGCACAAATGAAATGAGTGGAGAATATGGCATGTATATCATGGAAATAACTAGTGAGATGAAATTCCCTTGAATATTTATAATCTGTAGAATCATATTCCCCATGAAAGAAATAAAATTATATTTATATAAAAATAACATAATATTATGATTATGTATCATTAAATTCATTCATTTTCAGTATATACACCACGTTTAAGAAACAAGTAGTGTATGAAGCATGTGCCTTGCAGAAGTAAAGGTGAGAAAAAAATTTCTTACTTAGGTGTGATTCCCTCCATATGTGTCCAAAACACTCGTATAGAGGTTTTAAACATATTATTAACATATATTAGAATAATATGAATATTTATGATATCATATATTATTCATTTATGACTTTTTTGTACGTATTTATTAACAATTTGAAGTTATTGTAATGTTTTGAGTAATAACCATTTTGTTTACCATATGTTTTTTGACTTGTTATTCTTGATACAATTACATATAATCATGATATAACATCTTCAACAATGTAAATGACTATTTATATGAAATATATATTTACTATATATATATAAATGATAGATATAAGAATTGGAATACATCATTCATGGAGTGAGTAAGTCATAAGTACACATGAATGTTGTTTCTGTTTTCTCTTCGTACTAAATGGAAGGAGGTAAATGACATATATATCTGTGTATATATATATATATATTATTTAATAAAAATTATTGTGTCAATTATTTCATATTTATTGATTATATTTATTTGTATAATCATTCTTTATTGGTTAACGGAAAAGATGAATCTCATCGTGTCCTGGAGACTATAGGTCGTATGCACGAACGAGTGACGATATCATTTTAATAATGGTAAAACAGTGAGGAATTAGATGTTATATTAATTAAACAGAATAAATACCATTTCATATTTTTTATTTATTTCCATTATATCCATTATTATACCCATCCAAATAATTTAGTGATGAAAAATACATTACACCACATTGTGGAGATAGTAAGTCATATGTATGCACGCGTGGTACATTCATTTTCCACAAGTTGAATAAAAGGTGTAATATAGTTTTTCCATAATCATAATAACATCTATTAGTCTATTTTATATTGGATTTATTACTTTATAATAGAATCCACACATGAATAGTAAGTAGAAGATGAAACAATTTTGAAAGAGTTGGTTAGAAGATTACCTCTTCTTTCCAAATCTACCTCTAGATCATTTCATATGGACACTAGGGTTGGCATTTTTGGAACCCCATGACCTCCATAACATGCATTCGTATGTTTGGAGGAGAAATGGGTAGGTTTTTATTGATATAGAAGTCTAACGTTGGTGTTAGGAAGTGAGGGAGTAGGTTTCTTTTTATATAATAGGGGACATACATTCTTGGAATACGTTAAAATATTAAATTAATATAAATTGATTTTCGAATGAAAATATAAAAAATGTTTTTTATTTTGGATATAAGATGATTATGGATCTAAATATTCTCAAAAATAAGTTTATATACAAGTTTAGGTCTCATTATTACCATTATATTTTGGTTTAACGCATAGTTAAACCCTATAACTCTAACCATGACAACATGGGTTTGTACTATTAATAGGTTAATATAGTTTACATAAAATGTAATAAGAACCCCAAATGGATAATTTATGGAATATTTAACCTTATTTTAGTAATTTTTCATATTTTTAATTTTTTTTTGAATTTTATACCATTTAATAAAATATTATTTGTTTTAATGTTTCATTTATGTCAATTTTGATACTATTTATTATTTTTCTTTTCAATAATATCCTAAAAACATGATAAATTCAAACTGAAACTTCTAATGTATCAATAACATATAAAATATATCTATAAAATTATTTTTTGTAATTAATTATCTGATATTTTATTTATTTTAATATTTTTAATATCATTTATTTGATATTTCTTTTAATAAAACAATTACTGCATCATTATTATGAAAGCCTTTAATTAAATAATATATTCTATAAAAAATAAAAATAATTTATCATGATGAAGATAAATTTATTATATTTTAAATTAACATTTATACTCCATATTATCTTCTGTATAACTCTATATTAAAAATTATTTACCAATTAAAAATACAAGTATGACATTTTTAACATATCTTTAAATAAAATATAATTAATACCATACTCATATACAAGTGAATTTAAATTGTTATAATTTATTTCCTAAGACTTATATTGGTCTAAACCCACTCATCCAATAATATTAGGACAAGTGTTAGCTTAATTTTATAATGCTTATAATATTATTTTTAACCTTAATTACCTAATTTACACTTAACCGTGGTAAAACAAATACTAAAGATACAATTCGAAAAAAATAGTTTATCATATTATACTATTAATATCATACTAATTAAGACTCGATAAGTCCATTTTTAGAAATTTAATTCACTAAAATGGGAAAATTATATTTATTGGAAATCCCGGAAACATGGGGAAAAGGTGGGTAAAAAGAATGCTCAAAAGTTCAATAATTTTTTTACATCTAATTGTAATTTAAAAATTATTCAAATTACCTAAATTTGATTAATTTATGTATAATTTATCTATTGTGACTTTAAAATCAATTTAAAAAAAATAATTGTTTAAATGAAAAAGGTACTTTTTAACAAAATGCGATACTTATCACTATTCAATTAAAAATGAAACATCTATGAAAAATACTAGTAATTAACCATTAGTTAATTTTCACATTAAAAATTAAAAAACGGTGTTCATTTAATAAAATTAAAATTCTATGATTATTTAAATTTAATTTTATTATTATTCACAGAATGACATAAAAACAGTTCCTTTAAAAATAGTATTTTTAAACATATAATGACTTTATAATAAACTACACATTTCATTATAAATATGTTTTATTCATGTGGAACAATTATAAATAAAATTTAAAAAAAGTTCTTCAAATTCATAGTACTATTTTTAATGTCTTGGTTATAACTATCTCATTTAAATAATTATAATAATAAAGTGTTGTTTTGCATAAACTTAGTGTTTTGTGTAATGCAAGCAGTGTTGGTGTTGCGTGAATTACAAGCATAACATGGTGTTTCTTATAATATAATCCAATTTTATTACTTTTATATAATAAAAAATCTATATTCAGTGTTTCGTAAAGTGAAAATTTTCTATAATATTAAATTAATTTGAAATAAAATTCCCAAAATCTCAATGTGTTGCATCATGTCAATAGATTTACATTATATATGAAAATAAAATTTTATATTATAATATTATTGTTATATTATTATTAATACACTATATATCCACTATAAATTTATTATTTGATTTTTTAAAAAACACATATAGTTTATTAATCATATGTATTGATATATTACATTTTTTTTAAAGATTTTTTGCCCAAGTGAAATTTAAAATAAAGAATTAGTTTTTAGTCACATAAGAAATTAGATTTAGATAAAAGTAAATAAACTGTTTCATATATAGTTTTTCAAAAAAATTAATTATATATATTTTTTAATTTATAAATTTATTATTAAATAGTTATTTTTTATATTTTATTGAGTTATCCTTTTCCACAGTAATCCTAATTAAATATAATTTATCTATTTATTAAAATCATATTACGTAATATAATATAATATAAATATATTAAAATTTTCCCTATTGGTATTTCTATTATATTTTAAACAGATGTAATATTAAATTTTAATTTTTTAATTTTTAAAAAAGGATTATGAATAATAAATTTATTATTTTATCATATGGTTTATTAATTTATCAAATATTATTCATAACTTAATGATTTTCATTTATAATGGATAATTATAACTTAATTAGATGAATCCAATAATTTTTAAATTTCTCCAATATGTAATTTTAAATATATACTTTCATATTATAGTGATTTATTGTATAAATTGTGTACTTTAATTTTATACTTAAATGTTTGAATTGAATTTTCTGTTTTTCCACCATATTTTTTTTATTCATTGTAATATTCTTAAGATAAAGGTTTATAATAATAAAAATTTGAAGGTGAGAATTTTTATTAATTTTGGATTGATGAAAACTATCTATGTTATCAAAATATATGAGCTATATATAGTTATGAATTATAGAAAATTTGATAAGATAAATTTATATAAAAATTTATAGTGGTCTAACCGCTTTTCTGTAATGTTCATAAAAACTAAATTAAATGCAAAAAATCATTGTTTAGTAGACATGTATAATAATTTTTCTGAATTGATAAAGGATATAAATGAAAATATCATCACATCAGATAAATAATTTGTAATTATTTTTTTTTTGGATTTTCTCATCCTTAGGAGTCACCACCATGAGAGGTGTGTGTGAGCTCATTATAATGATATGGAACATAGTGAATTCGCTAAAAAATATTAATGTTTTGATATTCATGTATATTATAGTGGATTATATTCTTAATAAAATTTCATATAAATATGGTATATTTAATATATTGTATGAAACATATAAATATTGATGGAAAATTAATAAATTCGATTGGAATGGAGTGTTGTTAAATCAAGAAAAAGAAGTGTGTTGAAAATGTCATAGAAAAATAAAAAACTGAGAAAATTCTCTACTAAATCTCAATATTATTAGAAGGGAAAAGAGAAATCATTACCCCAAACATCCATTAATGAATAGATACTTTATTTATTCTATAAATCTTATGTGTATAAAAATAAAGGATATCTAAAATTTTAGAAATAGATTGGAAAGAAAGGTATTTTAATCTCTTTGGGTTTTTAGAATCAAATATGTTGATACAAATTATAAATACTGCTGGAATCAATACTTATAAGCACATTTTAAAACCATAAGTATAGCCCATAGGACCATGGTATATTCTATACCCACAATTTTATGAACTCAGAGTTCTTAAGACATTGGGATAAGGGTATACCCACGGTTTGAACAAACCATTGGTATATACCACTTATACCAAAAGTTCTCAAACCGTTGGTGTATAAAATGTTAATAAAAAGACTTATAACCATGCTTTGTCAAAGGCCTGGGTATGGGTCCTTTATTAAAAAATCCACCATTAGGAACTGATTCCATCATCTTCTGTCTATACTCTAACGAATTTACCACTGTCCAACAACAAATCTAGTGTTCTTATATACAAATATAAATATATTTATATATATATAATTAAATTAATATATTTTATTATTATTATTATTATTAAATATTGAGTCAAAAAATACCCACAATTTAGTCAAACTGTGGGTATAGGTTCTTTATAAAAAACATCCACCACTGGGAATTGATCCCAACACCTTCCACATATAATATAATAAATTTACCACTATCCTACAACAAATTTTTTGTTCTAATATTAAAAATAATATTATTTTTATATATGAAATTTTATTTATATTAAATTATTAATTATTAATGTTATTATTAAGGATAAATAATTCATAAAACTATTTTTACAACAATGGTTCACCAAAAAAATTGGTATAGCTGCCCATAAAACTTATCAATACCCCTTATTTGGTCAAACTATTAGTATAGGTATTCCTGTATCCTTTTGGAAAAATTTCATGCCTTGTGGCTATAGGGTTGACATATATCCATGTTTTTGAAAAAAAATATAGTTATAGCCTTTTTTGTAATAGTGAAACTTCATGTATTAATTCTGGTTCTACAATCCAGATTTTTAATACCTTTTATGGTACGCAAATATAAAGGAATCTAGTGGCTGGTGAGCTTGTAATCTATTTTGGAAACAAGATATGCTCATTTTTTCAAATCAATTTTGACATGTATTCCGGTGATAAGAATTGGGATTAATTTTTATTTGGATAAGTAATAATCTTATTCATGTTTCTTTATATCCATTATTTCAATATCCAAACTTTTATTTCCAGGTTTTAAATTTAGTTTTTACAAAATGAGTTTTTTTATTAATTTATGAAAATGATATTATTGGATATGATACCTTGGTGGAGGGTTTTTTAATTATTAATTTTAAAATTAAAGATTTTATAGTTGATATGGTGTTTATTCTGGTATTGAAATTGTTGTTATATATAAAAATTCCTTTATATTGTAATACCAATTATTAGGTCATATCCCTAAATAAAGAATTCAAATATGAGTTCATAATGGATTAATTAGTACTCTTGATTTTAATGAAATTAAACATATATGTATTATAGTATGTGTAAGAAAACAAACATTTCAATGAATGTTTCAGATTGAATTTCAACTATATTTGAAATCTTATAGAAAATTATATAGTTTAGAGACATATTTATATAGTTATAAAATCATAATTTATTTCATATATAATAATAAATTATATATGTATCTCTATTTTCTTCATCATAAAAATTAAATTATGTAATAATTTATGCTTTTCAAGTCTATAATATAGAAGCAATATGGTAAATAAATTAATAATTCATGGTTATGTAGAGGTGAAATATATTATAGTAGATACACTATTGGTGGGAAGTTACGTAGACCATTTTATATATTTCTCAATAAAAATATAATTGTATCTCAATACATAGTTCTAGGTATACAAGACCAAAATATTGAATTTTAAAGAAGAAACTAAACCATAATAGATATAAAATAGCATGTTTTCCTATGAGGTATTAATTTTTTAATTATATTTTAACTCATTTTGTTGATGTAATATGAGTGTCTAATGAGATCACCAGATTTTCGGGGTTGTCTAGAGATTTTTTGGAGCCCAGAGTCTCTATTTTTATGAAAGGATGTCGGGCAACACATTTAGTAAAAATTGTGTGACCCAGGCTGCACGATTTGAGTAAACTATCTAGGGATGGATATTGGGTAGTAGGAGGTCACACAGTTTTAGAAAAATGTGAAACCTAAAGTGCATACAAGTGTGGGGAATTAGATTTTTTGATAGAGGCTTCACTCATATTCAATGCATGATTTTTCTAAATGTTCACCATGACTGTGAGAGGTACCCCTTGAGGAATAGAAGTGTTCATTGTTGGAACATAGTTTAGGGAACCATGCAGAAAAATCATGGAACCCAGTTAAAATATGGTAAATTACAATTTTTCTTTTTTTAAAATTTAATTTCTTCTTTCTCCTTCTCCAAGCAGACATCCTTGAGGCATTGGGAGCTTCTTTAAAGTTCAAAACATAGGCTTTCCTATTTATTCTCCAAAAAAATAAATGATTCGATAATTATTTCCCAGTATATTTGCATCATTATGTTTAACATTAATTTTATGTCATTATTTATTTTTTCCATATCGATAGACTTATTTAGGTGAAAGATTATGTGCCCTAATTTTAGTATTTTCATCCATTATTCTTTTTCCTTATAATTTGGAAAGAATCGGAGGTCGATAGTCGATTATTTATCTACCACATGTATTTGGTAGGTGGTCCATACCATTACCTCATGTTTTGGTGTTTTATAGGCTTTTCCACTATTTTTCTACATGTCGTACGTTTTGTAATTTCCCATAAAATTGATTTAATTCTCAATATGATTGAATTGTAACTTGTTCAGTTTCCCTTTGAATAAAATTTTTATGGTTGGAGTTTTTTTGATTCAAACAAATCCATCCATAGGGTATTCCCTTGTATCTTCATTATGGTGTACTACCCCGTTCAGGGCTTGTGAGATAACCAATTTTAGTGGAAACCTTAATGAGAATTAAATGAATTTATTAATTTTGTTAGCACCTTGTTTTTCCTATTCATTTATAAATGATATGAGTTAATTGTTTTGAATTTATAAGAGATGGTTGTTTTCTAATTTTCATGTTATTGAATCCGATTGAATTGGACAATTAGTTTTTATGGAAAATGTCAAACAGGATGGAAGAACTCATTTGTTGAAAATAGTAATGATGAATTGATAGTGGTAGTGGATGTCATGGGTGAGATCCTTGGATATTTATTCCATTAGATTTCATTGGAAATTTCTACACCATGGATGTTCATTATTGTAGTTAATGCCTTGGCCTTATATACCCTAGATCATTACTCAATAGGATGTTGAGGGCCTTTCTACCCCTTGGATCCGACTTTCCTAGAATCATGTTGGGCATGCTCTATTGAAATACTCCTTGGACTCCAACCAAGTCTTACAAAGTATCCACCAAGATTACTCTAGGACTCGACGAGGATACATTGGTCTTCTGTACCTTGTATTTGAACATTCATGGTCTGAAACTTGATTACATGAAATGGATATTGCGGATATTTTAAACTTGATTACATGGTGTGGCCATTGTGTATGTTTTACATTAGATTACACGACAAGGTCGATATGGGTATTTTTCTATATTTATTGATAGCCCTGGTATGAGTGTTGGATTATATTTGTTACATTGGATAGTAATAATTATTCATTTATTCTTTAATTAATCCCTTGTTTATGGGGGTGTGAGTATTTCTTATAGGGATTTAATCTTAGTTATATAGGATCGTGCATTACTTTCATTAATATTATACCTGTGATATTTATTGCACTGTAGTTTTTTCTGATTATTCAATATGGACTTGTTATAGTCATCATTGGTGGTGTCCTATTAACTTTTACCTCACAAAATTTTTGGGCCACCATTGGTTACTCAGATAGTCTACATGGATGAAGGTAGGGACTGGGGAAATAATCCACTTTTTGATTCTTGATTGATCCTTTATTATGTTCATGGGAGAGAAGGACAGAGCTAGGATCACAATTCCCTCTAGAGATACTTCTTTTTGGTATTTTTTATTTTGATATATGTGTAGTAATGGATTATATTGAACCTATTTTCCTACTTTGTAGATACATGGCATCTTCTTTATATCTTATATGACTAATTTTGGAATAATTATTATTACAATCATCTGTATTTTTGTCTTCTATCTGTTGGTAAGTGATTTATATTATTCATATGCTATTTTATTAGATTCTTAATCCATTGTGTTATACTCTAACATTATGGAAGAGTCTCATCATCGACACATCGTAGGCCCCCACAATTAGTCAGAAACCTCTATCGTTTAAGGAGGAACACTTGAGGCTATATGAACAATCGGCTCATTGCACTGTTAAGTGACATATGGGTTAGGCTCTATAATAGATACGGTAGGTAGAATTCTTAGTATCTACATATACCAAATGTATTGTATAATAAATCCTGAAAAATTATAACATAAATTATTAATATTGTTCTAAAAATTAAAAATAAAAATAAAATTTTGAATTTTTTAAGGGTTGATAACCATGTTTTTGATATACTCTCATTTGGTGATTCACTTCCGAAGTGATTTTTTATAACATATGGGAAAATAAGTTGAATCCTAGGACCATCGATGGTTAATTAATTTTATATTATAAAATTCATAATATAGAATATTTTTATTATCTACTATGATATAATATAATTATGAAATAAAGATATATAATTTTTCTTGAAAGTGACATCATTAGGTGGAGAAATTCGATCATATTTTATTGATAAAAATCATCCATATTCGCATCCCACTACCTTAGGAGATAGATTGGTAATTATTCATAATACTCTTGGATTTTTATTAAATAATTATTATTCTAAAATTTATTTATAACCATCCTATAAATTATGTTGTTTAAGAACATGAAACACATGAATAAACATTTTAACCAGATTATTCTTAGGAGAATTATTGTGAAACATTAACACAGACTCTAAGGATTAAAGTATCATAAATCTATAGTTTCTATATAATATTTCAACTAGAATATAACTTTAATATTGCATCTTAGAATGATATTTAAACATTTTAAGAATCTATAATTGAAAAGATTCAAAAATGTGGTATGATATCATGATCTAGAAATTGAATTCCACAAACAATAATGATGTTTTGGATATCATTTATTTTCATCTTAATAAAAAATTATATTTGATATAAATGGTATTTTAAATTAATAAAAATTAATTAATAAATATTTAAATATAAAAGGAATGAGTAGTTTTTAAAGGATCCACTCAAGATTAATAGATCACTTATATTGATACATTTTATCTAGATTGTAAACAGTATTCATTACATATTGTATTAGGCTTTGTAGTGTATTTTTACTTTTAATTAAAATAAATGTATATGGAAATTTATTTCTTTTATGGAAATCAAGAAGATTACATTTATATGAAGAAACTAGAGTATTTACATATATTAATTATTATAATTTCTTTCAAAAGATTAATAGTTCTATATATGGAACAAAATAAGCATCTTAGTAATTTTAATTAATATTTTGTGGTGAAATTTTCTAATTTAAATTTGAGTAAAGTATTATGGATTTATTTCTATAAATTTAGATCAATGATAGAAAAATATATTTCCTTTTATTATATATAGATATAATAATACTTTGTAATAGTGATAATGGGTTTCTATATAAGGTAAAAAATTATATTTAAATGATTTGGAATGAAATATATCAGTGATGCATCCTATGTCATTGGAATTAAGATTAATATATACATGATTAATGTAATTTTTGGATTATCTCAAGAAACCTATATGTATAAAGCTCTATAGATATTTTGGAAGAAATGTTGCACCTCCATTATAACACCATTTTAAGGGTAAAATTTTGTATTTAAAACGATGATCTAAAAATATAAATAAATAGAAAAAATGAAAACCATCTCATACACTTTAATCATTGTTATTTTAATGTATGATAATATCTATACAATGCCTGATTGAAATGAGAACTAAATAATTATTTATAAAATTAATGATGGTCTAGAGGTTAATATATAATTATATATATATATTAGTTTTATATATTCATGTAAATCAACATTATGTTGATCTTTATGATGAATAAGGGAGTTCTATTCTTTAGGAGTGTCAAACTGAAACTATAAAAAACTAACTCCATTGAATCTAAGATTATTTTATGTTTTGATACCGCTTTTTTATGGTATATCGATAAGAAATTTCATTTTATTGAATAATATTGTGGATTTTATTTCACGTTTATTAAATATATAATTTGAAATATTTTATTTATTATTTTTGGATAATACTAAAAAAAGTAGTGGCTAATGTGAACACATTTTCATTGAGTATATATCCACTATGAAATATGAAATAGATGAAAAAGTGTTCATTCATTATATCAACATTGAAATAATAATTATATATTATTTGATTAAATACATACTTATATTTAAATTTAAGGACAAAATAATATGTGTGAGAATAAATTTCTCTTTGTTGTCTATTTTTTAATTTATTATTTTTTAAAATCAATATACTAATATTTTTACATTTTAGTTTTTGGACATATTAAATACTTGAGAAATATTTTGGGGTTATGGAATAAACTATTTTGATCAGGTTTTCTCATATGACAATTTTTTAGATACATAATATATTGTGATAAATGGAAGGTAATAATAATTTATTTATAGAATATAGCATTATGGTTCATTCATTTTTCCTCTTTTTTAATAGGCGTTTGACTTGTTATATTCTGATTAATTTGTATAGACTAAGTGGGAGAATGTAAGAAATGATGGTACACAAACTATCCTTGATGTATGATAAAACAGTGCATCCTTGAGGTTAAAATAATGTTTAATGGAAAAAAATAATTTAAATAATTTTCATTACAATAGATAGAGGTAAATAATTAATTTTTTTTTGTTAAAATAGATTAATAGAATTCCAAATGCATCGATCCGGTTTGAATATTTGATTTTAAGAGATAGTTTTATTATTATTATTTATTGTGAGGTAAGATGAATGATAGACTAGAAATAAAATTTATTTATTATTGAATGAAAATATATACAAATGGAATATAAAATATCAATTTATGACTAAAAAAATTACACATCATCACATTAATTTTTTTTCTATGAATCTAACTACTTCATAGTCGTTAGAATTATTGCTTATCAATTATTCAAAATTCATGAGTGTTTATAATATTTAATATTCAAAATTGTATTATTATTATTCCAATAAATAAATAATAATTGAACAATCCTTTATTTCATGTTCCTTTAGATATAACTTCATAATTTCTAACTTGATATCATGATTTTTAATAACAAATTATCATATTCATTAAACATGTAAAATGTTATTTAAGTATTCATAATCTATTCAAAACCGTAGAAATATAATGTGTAAATATACCATATCAAAATTAATATTGTACATTATAGTTTCATATGTTTATGTAGTATTAGTTACATCATTATATACCCATATCGTCAAAACTACACCTATGTTCAGTAAAACTATTTTTAGAAGATCATAATCAATTATTTATTAGGTAAAAGATCAAATAAACATAAACAATTGAACTCATTTCACTATCATCAAAACATAAAATCAATGGAGGGGGATCATAACAAATTATCCATTGAAAAAATGAAAATAAATGGTTTATTTTTATTGAACAGAAAATTGATTGTCATGGGTATTATAAATTTCAGGATTTTTTGTAAAAATAATTTTATAAATTAGTTATTGTTCCAATTAATTATCAAATAGGGGAAGGTGGAAAAATAAAAAACCAGTGATTGATCCGGTCAATCGTGAAAAAGAAATAGAAAAAGTTTTGGTTGATATAAATTAGTTGCATGGTCAATCTGAATAAACTTCTTTTTCAATCCAATTATATATACACATTTGATCATATTATAAGCATAAATTAAATCTTGAAATAAAGATAAAAAATAAATTCAAAATAATGTTATTGTAAGAAATGTGAATATTTGTTTAAATCAAAAAATATATTTGATTTTTAATTAATAAAGATAATAATAACCCCAAAAAATTATAAAAGCGTAATTTTAATACATTAATAAATTATTTTATTTATTTAATAATTTGAAATATAAAAAATAATGTATGTAAAAAATGTAAGGTAAAAAAATTTAAAATGAAATAATTATTAGTTCAATATTTTTCATTCTATTTTTATTTATTACCATAGCCTTTTTTGTATGCAAAGTCATATTTTGGAGTGGATGACACTGAAAACTATAACGAACATATTATTCTAAATATAGGTTTTGGGACTGTATCATCCCATGGCCAATTAATAGGTTTAATTGATCAATAGGAATGATTTTTTTGGATATTTTAATACTTAGTATTTAGACACATTATTTTAAAATTGAGAAAATGGGGAAATGGGATAGAATTTTGGCAGGAATTTATTATATGAAATGTCTTATACTATGTCTTCAAAAAAAAAAGAACATGTTCTACCACTATATAGATCTTGTTATGTTACCTAAGAAATTTTATTTTAGTATTACATTAGAACTCTAAATTTTTTATTAACTCTTATTGAACTATAGGCGGAATGCTAACAAAATTTTCGTATATATTTTATGTATAAGTGGTGTAAAAATGGCCATGATGGATAATATATTTATTAATTAATAATATAAACTAATTTTATAAAAAATTACCATTAATGACCATAGTTAGTCAATAAGTTATGTGTTTAATTAGTGCATTGATAGAGTGGGAAAAATATAAATCCATAAGTACATTAAAATCTTGTGGAGACTTTGAAATGTTTTTTTGTGTATAGAATAAGAAAAAACAAAAAAAACTGTCAAAATTATAGACTTTTCGAGATATAGGACCTTTACCTATAATGGAGTTCCTAATACAAAAGTTTTTTATTATAAAATAATTAGAATATTTTAAAATTTCATCTTTTTAGTTTTTCGAGGGAATATAGAATCATTTTTGTGATAAATTGTCATCAAGAAACATTATACTAATGGAGAAAGTGGAAATCCCAAGGATCATAATTAGGATAACTGATTGGTATTGTTTTATTTAAAATTTATTTATAAATATTATATCCTCTAATGTATAAAATAACTATGTTATATAAATTAATGGGGTTTTAGTAGCGGATATCAATTATATAGATTACCCAAAAAAATTATTGGATCTACTAATACTTTATTTGGGGTTTTCATTATATTCAAAAATAAAATCTCTCATATCATGTCGAGGTAGTGGTTTGATATTCCGGATCTTTTAATAATGATTTATTTTTCTAACATTTTTTATGTTTTTTAATAAAAATATGTATATTTAAAATATCATTAAATGAATAATTATAGTTAATTGTATTAATGATGGACGTTTTAATAGTTAAGGGTTTGTATATTTAATTTGACTAATAAAAATTCATCAATCAAAATCAACATAAATCAATACAAGTCATTTTAAATTGACGAATTCATTAAAATGGGACAGGGAGTGTTGCATAATTTAGTTTCTTCAATTATGTTTATTTTTAACAATCTTAACTACTCTTATGAAAAGTTGAATGATTAAATAAAGAATTTACTTTTCCATTGAAACTAAAAGTGGAAATTATTTTATATGATCAAGTATAAATGTATTATAAATAATTATTAATTTTTATTGTAAATAAATATGAGGGGTTGATGAAAATACTAAATAAAGAAAATTTATAAGGAAATATTATATATTATAAATCTATGTTTGGCTCGTACATGTGATTTTAATTCTATAATTAATATTTTTGGACTATATAAACCATACTAGAATATTGTGTAATTTTAATAGTCACGGACTTATTTTTTCCTTTCTATCAATTATACATAGTTATACAATTTTAACTTTTTTGTAATTATATACTTATTTTTCATTATATACTTTTTCCTTATTTATAACAATTTTTTGTGATTGGTATTGATTGTTCAAATTATGATCGATGATTTAATTTTTTTATGATTATTTATTTCATTATTTGTCAATTTATTTCTTTAATATTTATTTTGTTTTTTGATGAACTTATTTATAAATTTTTAGTACACATGACATAAGTAATTTTATTGGTAAATAAAATAAATTTGATAGTACCTATGATATAAATACATTTTCTAGCTCATGGTTTATTGAGATAATTACTTAGACTAATTCCACTTCTTAGTTAGTGGTTATTTTATTCCAAAATTGATATTGATTAGAACACTTATAAATTAATTAGTTTGGTTTAATGTAGTTATGAGTTGATTTAGGATTATATTTTGGTTTTTTTCTTATATACATCTATATAAAATTAGATTGTTTAAATTTGTTGCCTAAACAAGTTTAAATTAGCCATGCACACCCTTTGTAATAATAAATTATATGGGAATAAGATATAATATGTTGAATCCTAGAAATTTGAGGGATGACTATCTATAAAATAATTTGGTAGGTGCATGATATTAATCATGAGTATTTGTATATGTTTTTATTTCTATCAACATTGTTATTTTATTAGAGACTATTCAAGAATATTGTGTCATTGTTCTAGTTGTAGTAAATTTGGATCAATACAAACATATATCTGTATTGATTAGAGGTAGTGAAGAAGGGTTTTCTGTCCTAATATTAGTTGAGAGTAACATGAAATATATGGTTAGGATCAATAATGGTCCATTAATGGGTTCATGTCTCATTATTTAGAAATTATTATGAGATATTGTTAAAGATTGTTACAGTTGAATTCATAGAGATTTAGTTGTTCCCAAGTTATTAAGGGAAACTAAGAAACCATGGAATAATCATAATGTTTTCTGGGTAGATTAAATAAGTTCCAATGGGTTTTTTATGTTGTATTTTTTATAAATTCTATATAGAATGTAGTATAAATATCCATAATTGGATATTGAAAGGACTTAAATGTTGCAAAGGAAGTTTAAAAGTCATTATTAATGAGAATATTAATTTTATAATGTGATGTTAAATTAATCATTTATAGGGATCAATAATAGTGGGAAGATATTTATGAAGGAAAATTAATAGTTAGTTGTTAATTTTTAAGGATTCATAACATTGGAATTGAATTTTAACTATAAATATAATAGTAAAATGATGTAATATGAGTGGTTTAAAGATTGAAACCATTAAATATTGATTTGAGTTTTCTATGTAATATCTAAATTTAGTTGTGTAAGAGTTATATTGAGATTATATAAAAATGATTCTAAATAAGTATAACATTAAAATGAGTAAGAAGGATTTTCTATAAGTGATATATGATGAATTTACAGGTTGTATAATAGTGATCAAAATGGTCTCTGTGATTTAATGGATACATTGATAGTTTTTTCAATATTTTAATTTTATTTAAATACGAGAGTTTATAATTTTTCATGTTTATGAAAAAATTCATCAGTTTACATTATTCAAAATTTTTAACATCTACAATGTTATTTAGATGATTATTTAGATGATTATCTTGTAACTATTTGAGTAAAAATATCAATCAAAAGTAAACTATTATCACATATGCTTTTTGAGGATGTGATGAATTTTAATATCAATAATTTTTAGTGATAATCTTGAGGATTCAATTTTTTATATAATAGAATTAAATGAATAATTTTTTAGGAATATTTGGTTGATTAGTATTAACATCATATTGAAGATGGATTTTTGGAAATAATTTCTAATAAGTTATGTTAAATATATTGATTTAAAATATAGAAGAAAAAAATTACATAAATCCATGGCACATGTAATTCCCTATGTCCATTTCATAAGTGGTGATATAGGTATATCAGAAGTAATGGTTTAGATAAAATAAGAAAGCTCATTCAAAAATGTATTATATGATAGGGTGATATTGCAATGAGTGATTTGAGAACAATCATAAGGTATGATGTAACAAAAAAATATTATTATATATTGGAGGGAAATGAAAATTGTTTTTGGTCAAGAAAGTATTCCAAATATCATATAATTAAACTATTTATTTCATGTTATGAAATAGATCAGTAGTTTGATATATTCATTCCATAGATATATGAATTGGTCAAGGATTTTTCTCATGAATTATAATTCATGATTAAATGATAGCTCACACAAGGAGAATCCAAAAGGGATTTATAAAGTGGAATTCTCCATGAGATAATAATAATTAATTCTTGTTTGAGACTTGGATAACACTCCCCCAAATATAAATCACTCATCTTCTTCATCCATTTCATTAGAAGTTGTTATCATTTCATGGTTATAAGAGGAATTGTACATGAACATTGAGTGATTCCGAAACCTATGGATACCTTTAAGGGATGTATATATTTTGACTACTTCTTGATGATCTTCATCAATACCCTATGAATATGGTGTAGTGGAAGTAATAGTGTTTGGTAGACATTTATAGTTTCTTTATTTCTAGATTACATACGATTTTGTTTATATAGTATTGGGATATCATATTTGGGATTATTTAATATATTCTATTACATTTAATAAGTTTTTTGGATTATTTGAACCCCAAAAGTGGTATCAAATACTTATGATCACATTTTATTCAAGAAATCATACAAAGAAATGAAATTTATTGAAATTTTATAGTCTACCGTATTCCAGTCATAAAATACTGGTCATCTTTTGTTATGATCGGTGGAGTCAATGAATACATTATAGGATATAATTTTCAATGACTCAATACAAAACCAATTATTTTTTTAATTTTCATAACTTAAGATATCAAGATATCATATTTAATGATAGTATCATTCCATATTTTTAAAACAATGCATCGTATCTATATTAAAATATTTTTATGATTCATAAAAGATGACATGGGAGATCATAGGAGATGAGATGACTGTTAGTAATATAATATAAATTATAGAACACAATATTCTTAACACCACTGGTCAATCAATCATAATATGATGGTTCCAAATATATTTGATGTTCCAGTCAGTCTCATACCCAGCATGGATTTTGTCAGATTCAATGAATAATTTTCAAGAACCTAAAGAAAAATAATCATATCAAATGAATTTACATGAAGATAAATTCAAAGTAACTACATAGACAAGAAAATAGTATCATACTCAATAAATTTATTAATAATTAAATATTTTTTACATTTTATATTTATTCGATGTATATGTTGATCGATACAACCTCATTCATATTGTACTATCATTTCTATAAGATGATCCAAATTAGAATGTATCTAGTAGTGATCTAAACATTATTAATAATATGTGAATGATGTTGATGGAATATAAATCATCCTTTATATAAATTATATTTTAGATTATGTCATTTTTGGTACTAGGAACATAAATCATGCTTTGTAACCTCTTTGGCATTTACCAAACCTCAGATAATAAATTAATATTATTCATTTGATAAATAAGTATTCTATTTTATGATATTGTAAATAAATATTTATTTATTACTGAACTCACATATATATTCTATCTCAAATATAATTAGTTACCTACTATTTATGATCAATAAATAAAAAATTAATTTTATTCCTCAGACATGAGAAAAATAGTTATTAAAATGATTTAATTATAATATAATTTTACTAAGATAAATTGATTCACTTAATCGGTGACACTCTAGAGATCTTCCTCAGTGGAATTAGGTGGGATTAGCTAAAGTCTATGATCTAAATCTATAAATATGTCATCAAACCAATAGAGGAAGAAATAAATGTTGTAATGAAAACAACCACATATAAATTCTAATTGTGTAATATAATATCTTTATCTCAATATCTCATCAACTAGGTTTAATACTCATTTCCTTAACTTATATTCTCAATATATCTTTCCTTCACTTATTGAAAAAAAACCCTCAACTACAATGGTGTTGGAATTTTATTTCACAGATCTATTTCAATTAAATTGAACAAGTCTTCATATTTCAATATTCAAAGGTAAAAATAGTTTATTAACTTATTCATTAATTCCATATTACTCTTGACACACCTGACTCATCCTACTTCACTGCAAACATAGATCATCACAGTTTTAGATAATAAACAAAAATGTATATGACTCAATATATTCGATAATAATAATATTAAGTATAAGGATCAATATTCAAGGTTATATATAGGAATTCCCCATTAAACATGTAGATAATTTATAATTTCAATTAGTGGTTCAATACTCATAATTTCCCATCTTAGAGACTACCAACTGCAAAATTCATTATATGGAGACTCTTCTACTTAAAAAAATCAATAAACTATTAGTCAGAATCATATATATCCCATAAGATAATGAAAAATTATCTTAGAATATATAAGTTATATAATATTATCATTTCACTTCAATGTTCTCAGCATAGCAGGGAACTTTTATGACCTTTTAGTATGACCAACACTCTAGGAACATTATCACATAAATTTTAAATATAAGAAAATTCAATACATGATACGAAATTATTATTTGGTTTACTGAATATATTTGTAATATAAAGTAAAAAGGTTATTAGTTATAGGGATACAACTCTAAAAAATTTCACATTCACTAAAGGCAACTACTGATGAAAATTAGTTCCATATCTCTCATATGATATCCATGCTTATAATAAGAAAAGGCTTTAGTCAATGAGTTTTCCATATTCTCCTACATGGTAAATTTGTTCACTATGGCCTCACCTCCATGATGAAAATCCAACAGGTGATGACATATTCAATGTATTGGATTCATCAAATAATGTGACATTAACTCCTTGCAAAAATCTATCACTATGATATTATCATATTATTGTGTTGTAGGATCTTTACAACTCTAAACCACATTAAGACCATGGATAATGTTATGTCTTCAAACTAATTGTTTTTCTACAACAAAAAATATAATATACCCATAATCTACTATAGAATCTGTGAAATTGTATAATTCGAGATCTTACAACACATATCCCCATGGTTGAGATAGAATACATATGAAAAATATGATTTAATATCATCCTTCTCTATCTAGAAACCATTATTTACACATCCCCTAAGGATTAATACATCATCTCCTCTATATACTAGGTTTATGTACTTAGTATGCCTCAGATACATTACAATTTTCTTCAATTCCATCCAATGGTGATCTATTAAATATTTAAAATATTTTCCAAAAATTATCAATAGATAGATGACGTCAATTATGGTTAATAACATAGCATAAATCACTAATCCAATCAGTGACGTGTTTGGAATACTAGTCATCCTATGTATCTCCACTTGGGTTTAGGGACACACATTTTCTTAGGAATATATATACCATGTGAAATGGGAAACAATCCCCTCTTTAATTATTCCAAACATATTCTATTCAATAAATTATCAATATATTCACCTAGACTTTTCACAAGTAGCCTCTTGGAACTATTAGGATGGATCTTGATCTGAATAATGTATACTAATTCACATTATTCCATCAAGTAAAATCATATTTTAACCACATATTAATATGTTGTAATATTGGTATCTCATTTACAATTAGTAATATGTCATATATATATATTATTAGGAAAACTACCATACTCCAACTAAACTACTTGAATAAACAAGGATAAAATTTTCTTTTATAAAAGCAAATTCTCTTATAGATTCATCAAAGTTAATTCTCTATTATCTAGATGATTTATTGAACCAATAAATATATCTCTATAAATTGAATACGTTATTAAAATTATTTGGAGTCATAAACCCTTCTGGTTGTGCTATATAGATATTTTATATAAGGTTAGAATTGTGGAATGTTGTGTTTGGCATCCATTTTACAAAAATCAAAAACATGGTAAGATTCTATGAAAAGTAGAATTTTGATAGACTTTAGTGAAAAAACTGACGAATTTTTGTTCATAGTATCTGTCTCAATATTTTTTAAACCCCTTTCTAACCATTAATTAATTATTAGTATTGATTTCCTATCCATGGATATCTTTATATTGAATACCCATTTGAAACCAGCAAACATCACCTTCACTAGATGGTTTACTAAAATATAAATTGTCTTTTGGTAAATAGAATATATATAGGAATTAGTAGATTCATTATATGTAGAATATTCTAAGCCAATTAAAAATTCATTATAAGTAATAGGTTCACTATTATCAACTAGAAATTATTCATTATCCTCAGTAACTATAAAACCATTTATCTTTGGCTATCTAACCTTTGTAATGCTTCAAGGTAGTACTTTTTTCTCTGAAATGTCATATTTTATGAGGCATTGTGTTATTTTCTCCCCTATTTTCTCATATGTATCTTGAGCTTCAAATTCATTGAATTCTATTTTTATCTTCCTAACTCTTTTAGATATGTGATACCTATGAAGAAATATAGTGATCCTCTTAACCAAGATTCTTTAATTTGAGGGGTTATATAGGAAATATCCTATAGTTTCATTATGATATCCTATAAAGATACACTTATTACCTTACGATGAACTTTTTTTTCAAATATAGACTAAAAGATTTCCTTACATCCCTAAACACATATATGTGACAACATAAGTTTACTTATATACCAAATCTTGTATGGAATACTATTTTATAAAAATGGCACTCTGTATAGTGTAATAAATTTTTTCAATAATTTTTATCACAAAAAGGATTATGTAAGAATTGCCTGACTCATCATTGATATCGCTCTATATAACAATGTGATGTTTCTACTTTCACTTACACTATTCCAATGATATGTATTAGGAGTATTGAGTATGGATAACATCCGAAACTCTTGTAAATAATCAATGAAATATTTGTTAAGATATTCGATGTAAAGGCCTCAGTAGAGTTTCTTTATCTTTTGACAATTTGGTTCTTAGCTTCGATATTTTAATCCTTGAATTTATCAATGTAATTCAACTTATAAAACCTTATGTATACATATACATATCTAAAAAATTCATTAGTGAAAGTTATGAAGTATGGTAATCCACCCCTTGATTCAACTATAAAAGTCACACACACATTTGTATGAACCAATTCAGGAAGATATGTGTCCCTTTAACCATTCCCGCTAAATGGATCTTTTTTTATTATACTTTATAAAAATGCTGACATATACCATGTGGTTTTGGTTCAAAATATTATAAATTTACGTCTTCATATAATTTTATCAAGTTATTTTTGTTTACATGAAAAATACAATGATGTTATAGTTTGGGGTGATATGAGTCTTGTGATCCAGATTTATAATCAATTTCCAACACTTGGTTTACTTATTTAATACATAAATACCATTATTAAGATTTTTTATACCATAACATGTGATATATTTGTAAAAATATAATATTTTATCCAAAAAAATTAAAATAAAACCATCCATATCAAGAATGGATATAGAAATTATTTTCATTAGTAATTCTGGTAACATAATAATAGTTCTTTAATATATAACTACCCAAATGGATTTGGAAGCTGAATATTATTTTATTAATCAATTTTTTGAAAATTTGAAAGCCTATGTGTGTGAATGATGGGTGATTGATTTATAATACACCCATTATATAAATATTAATGGTTCCATAGATGAATTATTAGTAAATTAGAAGAGATTTCTTCCATTGATTAGGTAAATAATAAAGGGTATCATGTTGGTAAAAGATTTTGGAATATTCAGTTCCTTAGTGAGAATCCCCATAAATTAAACTATAGATATGGTGTATCCTTCTGGAATTATGTGACTTGTGGTGATTAAAGAATGACCACTTGTATACAGTTGGTTATAGAGCTATAATTTATTATATGATTGAAAAATATTTAAGAGTTGTTATTAATGTAGTTAAAAATAAGTGTTTGGGAGATTTTGAACACCCAATATGTTTGAGGAACCATCTAAGGAATATTAAACATAAATACTAGTGAATAAATTTTTTTATATCATATGGAAGTGGTTTTTGAATACTGATTTTTATGGTTGGAATTAAAAGTTCAGTAAGGTTCTTGAAGATAATCTAACTTGAGCATATTTATTTGTTGTAAGAGATATTCAGATAAAACAAATTAGTTCAAGAAGGTCTGATTAATTTCCAAAATGTGTTATGGTATTTTTCATTGTATTAAATAGTTCATGGTTTTATTTGAATATAATTTTATTTTAATTGAAGAAAATTTTATTTTGGAGATTTAAGTTGAAATTTTTCTAAGCCTGGACACCTTTGAATGATTCAGAATAGGGACAAAGGACCTATGTAAGGATTGTTTAGTTTTGGGTAAAAATAAACGGTGTTTATCATAGCTATGTGAAATAATCATTTGATATATTCATAAGTTTCTTCTATCATTTTTGTAAGCATGATCCTTATTTAAAAAATCAGAAATCATCTCTCTATACATGATTTCGTGTGTCTAAAACCATTATCCAATTCTATATAAGAATCGTTTTTGGGAGAATAATATACATAAGAATGAATTAAATCTATGTAAATATCGTCTTACCCTATCTAAACATTGATGTGGTGCATAATCATCAATACATATAGGAATTTAATGAATTCTATTACATAAAAAGAGACTTATAAAATTTAATATCTCATGGAAAAAATGATTAAGATGATTCTTTGACTATTTTTCATGAATCAAAATATCATAGAACAAATGTCATACAAGAACTAAATCTATTAGAATAACATATTTAATTTATTGTGGAGAAGATCAATGATAGATGGATTTTGAGAAACCATTTGAAGTCTATAAATATATAGTAACTAAAAATATTTAATAATGATGAAAATAAGTTTTTAAAAGTAAGATATTGTATTCATTATTATAAATATTACTAAAATATGTTATTAAATATCGTAATATGATAAAAGAAAAATATGATGGAAAGATTAAACTTCTGAGTATATTATATATAATGAAACTCAATATCTATATTAACAAATATGGAAATGATAAACATGAAGATGCATGAGGTTTTCTAGAGTTTAATAAATATCATATGATTTTTTATTTAATCTAAATAAAGATAAATATTATTGGGATAAGTTAATATTAGATATATATTGATTTAATAGTGATTTTTTTACTAATATTAACTAAATCACTCAAGCAGTGTAAAAGAATAAACTTGAAAATCTATTAGTTATATGATAATTCATAAAAATTAGAATGAATGATGGGTTTAATATTTTATTGAGATGTTTTGAGAATAATATTATAAGTGTGATAAGCCAACTAGAAACACTTGTAAGAGTTGTGTTCAGCTGTGAAAAGAGAAAATGAAAATATTTTTGAACCGAGGTCACTCTTGTAATTAAGCATGAGGAAAAGGATGGAGGGAAAAATAAAATGATATTATGAAAACTAAATAACATAGATAATTCATTATAATGTAAATGAGATCATGCAAGACAACCCATGTACAATCCATTGATAGGAATGTAGAGGATCACCCATATTGATTTGAGAAGTTTTCAATATTAAGAAATGTAGAAAATGTTTGAAGTGGCCTAGGAATAAAAATAAAAATAAGGATAGAGAGAATATGTGTTATGTATTAGACTTGATAATCAAGAGTTAAAGGTACTAAAGAATAAATTATAACTCTTAATGGAGAATAAGAAGTAGTGAATTTTGAGTTGATGTTGGTAATTCTGATCATCTATGTATTAAATAAGTAGAAAGAGGATCCTATAAAACTCAGTTCTACCAAATATTGAGAAACTATGGAATAACCAACCTTCTATTAAAGATATTGATCATTTTTTAGACTTTTAGTAATTGAGGAGATTCTATATTCTAAAATATCATAAAAGATCAATGAGTTGAGAATCTAGAAAACCAATTTTCTCATAGAGCTAAAACTGAATAGAAAATATAGAATGATATACAAGATGGTATTCATAATGAAAAAAATCATAGTCTAAGAATCTGTTATCATGAGGATGGAAATCATTCTCATGTTTAATGGCCTAGAAACTTCTATTCCTTCCCATTGTTTGTTTCTGAATCTCATAGTGCTTGGAGGAGGCCAAAATAAGTTTCAGTCGTGTTTGTGAGTTAGAATATAGAATAAGTGGGAATTCATGACATGAAAGAAAGATCATATAGTGAATATGTGGTTCATTACTTGTGTAATATTTTTGTTCATGGATTTAATATGAGTTCATGGCTTCTGTTTTGTTGGTTCAAGGAGTGCATTTACAATGTCTATGGAATTGAAGACATAAATGGGATCAGTTTTGTTTTTAGTGAATATAATAGTGAATTTTTTTTGAAAGTGGGATACAGAATTTGAATTAATTTTAGGTTGGACGTTGTGATAAGATGAATTTTTTGGTGTTTGTTAAGCTTGGAACATTCACAATTTGAATTACTCATTCATTCCATGAATCTTATCTTGGAAGTCCTCCTATAAAACCTACAACACTGTTTGTTTCTGTTGAACCCTATTCTTACTCCCAAACGCCTAGAATCCAGATTAAATCTCTCAAGGAGTTTTGTATCCCTTTATGATGGATTATTCCTTGACTTCTCATGTTCAACATGTGGTGATATGTGGTGATTTATTCTTCATTTTCAATTCATTCTTCTCCAATCGATCTATTTTACTTCCATTGTTCTTATCATGCTATCGAATTTGATCGTTGTTATTATTATGGCGTTCCTTTGATGTTTTTTATTATGGTCATGGTGTATCATTCTTATAGGGTTATGGTATTCTTGCTGGAGAGGTGATCATAGACCCTTGTTTTAGATATGTTCTTATTGAGAAACATTGAAATCCATGAGGTAGGGGACTCATTTATTCTATTTTAATTTATTTTAAATCATAATGTAATCGTGATTTTCAATTTTGGCGATATTTTTATTGACCATAATAAATAATAAATTAGATTAATTAAAGAAATGGTTAATGTTTTTAGCGATTGTATTATTTTCACCATGATAGCAGTTTGCCTCTTGATTTGATTGATAGTGTATTATCTATATTTTTTCGTGTTTTCATGTTTGTTATGATTGGTATTATAATGTTAATCTATTATAAATGGTTAATAATGTAAATTCAATAATACTTGGTTGGCTAAAGAGTTTAAAGATTCATGATTAATGAATTCATTAACTCTTGAAATTTGATATAAATCAAATGTAGCTTAATTAGTGATTAATTTAATTATTCTAACCTATGTTTATGGAAATCAATAAAAACATGAAATTGGAATGTTTTTTGTTAATATATGATAGAGATAATTTTTAAATAATTTAATTACTTGAAATTATTGATCCCTTAGGTTTCCCATGGTTTTAATCAGAAATAAATGAATCAGTTAAGCCTAGATGGAATGAAAAACGATTATTTTATAAAGATAAACATTGGGGGTTGAGAAAGATTATTTTCACGTAATGTTTTGATGCAATTTTCTTTAAATAAATTCCCTATTGAATTTGTTTTCTTTCAACCTTCTGTGTAACTCTAGACATGATCTTCTCTATGTGATGTAATGTGAGCCTATGATAGTTGTTGGATGACGATATATGAGCGGGGAGGCCTAAGATTGTGGTAGCACTTGATTCCAATGATGTTGAGATTCATGAGGATGTGTATAATGGTTTTGGGGATGGAAATAATCTTGATAAAATGTGGTTAAGTTAGTTTTTCCCATTTTTTCTTAAATCTAAGATACGTTCTTTATAATTTTATACTTAAGGGATGGATAATTGAGTTTCCTATTTCTTTATTCTATTACCTACTGTATGAGGCATCTATTTGTTCTTGTTTATGTGTCACTATTTTATGATAGCTCATGATTTTTCCTATATTATCTTGAATTATGGAATAAAAATCATATTTTTTAAGAAATTTTTTAACCAATGGGTTTATTTCTTTCTAGAATGCTAAAACTCGGTAATATTGAGAAAACATGAACTCAATTGGTTTATACATGAATTGAATAGAAATGTTTTTTAGGATTAATGGAATTAAATACAATAATTTTAATTTTCAAATTAATTAATGTTAACTAAAATGTTCCATGAAAAGATATAAACTAAGGAAAATTATCATATATATTTTTGTTCTTAGAGGATATTTAGTTATTAGTGGTGGTAGTTGGGTGTCTGAAAGACAATAGCTATAGATAATCCAAAGATTAGTTTAATTACTTTAGTGTGGTTGCGAGCTATATTTTATATATTTTATTTTTTATGATTCAATACACTACCCCACCCATTTTGGTAGGGAAAGTAACAACCATTAGACTATGGGGTTGTTTTTCTCAATGTCTAGGTTGGTGAGGAATATATGACTTACTACCAACTTTATACCCTCTCTCTTCTCCTGGTAGTATTATGTATAGGTATATATTTTGGTTATCAGTCCCCATGTTTGTGTGTAGAGAAATATAATGTATTATTTTATTTCACACACTACTATCTCTATATATTGTATTCAATGGATTATTATTGGTATTCTTTGTGTGGGGTGTGATGGATTGAGGTACATTACTCGACATACGAGTTTTGGAGACTGTTGGAAACTAATTTGTTACTATATAGAGATGTATCATTGGATGACGAGATAATGTGATTCATGATATGAATGTTATGATAATTTATCCCATGTTTCATTAGGATAGAGTATATTAGAGATAAATGGATCAGGACGTACGAAATTAGGGAAGAGTGGAAAACTATTGAGGAAGTGTTAGCAGGGTTACCATGATTTCATTACTATATTAAATGATATCTGGAATTGGTTATGTGGTGGTATATATCCATTGTTATAATGGAAAATTAGTATACCTATTTATCTGATGAGATAGTTTCACTTATATTTTCCTAGGCATTAGTATTAATTCTTTATCTTTTGCATGAGAGGATATAGGGAGGATCATGTTGAGTATACCAATTATGATCACCCTATGTTGATAAAAATTATTTTATAATACATTAATAATATTTTGGATATTATGATAGATATTACTAGCTCGGGGTTGTTTGGAATCATTTTTTGTCTCATTTCCAATTCTGATTTTATTTTTTGGAACTTGAATTTTCCTTTTAAGTTGTTCTATTTTATATAGAGATAAATGCATGTATTTGGAATTATTATTTTTATCCTAACATATATTTTTTTAGTGTTCTTTTCTTGTCTCCCATTTCTCATATTCTCTTAGAGTGTACTGACACCCATTTTTATTTATGAAACACCCGTAAGGTTTTTTGTCAACATGTTCCCTAATGGAGGTGGGATTCAGCTTCCATTATCACCATTCTCTAATTACTGGCCCAAGAGTGGTACCTTTGGGGGGTGAATTAAGTAGTGGTATCAATGGCTCATGTTTATGGATAGAATGGAATTCAGACATAGGCATATGTGATAATTCATGGGTTAGTATAGAAATGCTCTCATCAGAGTTTAGTAGGAAATGTAAACATGGGAAACAAAATGAGACACAAGTATTTATTTCACCCTCTGATTAGATTCATGGAAATTTAAATTTACAGAGCCTATAAAGTTATGTGATATTAGTTATGGGGTAGTGAACTCAGAAAAGATCATGTATCATTTTTTTAAAACTATGTATATAATGGGTAGATATTTTGATTAGGTTATACCTTACATAAATAAAACAATTAATTAATCTTTAATATTCCATAATTTTTTAAGAGAATATAACCATTTTTTCTGGTATTCGAATGGGACCAGGTCGATGACCCCATCAGGTTCATACCAAGGACGTTTAGTGATGTATGGAAGAAGACCATAGAAAAGTAGAGTTTATTGATTTTAATACTTAGAGGAGGAAGCTTTGAGGGTGTAAGAACCATAATATACAAAAGTGTGAGGGATCAGTTTCAAATCTAATGAATGAAGACTTATTAGAGTAGGTTTATATATCTTTCATTTATATTTGTGCTCAGAAGGATCACTGGGTATCATAGGTAGAAAAAATGTTGTGTGAAGTAGTGATGAAATTATGGATCATGTTATTCAGGGATTGTGAGGAGTCATAGGTATCATGGGAGAATTTATGAGACTAGTTCTGAGAAAATTATCTTTCTTCCTCTATAAAGGCAACAAATCTCCAGGAGCTACTTACCCTTCAATAGAGCAGCTCCAATGTCTGGAATTTGGTTAATTTTTTTTAAAAATTATCTATTATGCATCTGACCTATTGAAAAATGCATATTCCATGGAAAGAAATTTTGAGGAGGCATTTCCTATAGAGAACAAACATTAAGTCACCCCATTTATGATATTGATGAACCTCAAGGTTCTAGAGAAAAAAAGTGTTATTGAGAGAACATGATCCATAACTAGATCAACACAACTGGGGAATCATTGGGACTCTCCGTGAAGTATATATATGGTGTTGGGTTACCAATTTCTAATAAATAATATATTTATGATAGAAAGGGGTAGCTCCCAACCCTTTTTTTCTCATTTTTCATGTGGTGGTATCTCTCAGGACTTTTAAAATTTTTCATACACATGATTTTCTCATGGATATTGAGGTCATAGGTGGTGATAGTGCTCAACCTTTATAATAAGTAATCATGCACCTGGTATTCAAATTTTGGTTCCTCTATTAAGGAAGTTTCAAACAAGAAATAATCAATAAGACACTCTATCTCTGGATCAACATATAGGGGATGATGTAGGTAGATAACATCCCTAAGATTATCCTTATTCTCAAAGAGTAGAGTTCTTCCATGGAGGAGTTCTTCCTCAAGGTTAGAGAGGTCATGGATTTGGTCATGGAATGATTCATTCCCTATCATATCCAATTATATTCAAGACAAACATCATTTGAGATATACATTAATTATTTTCTACTTGGGTTTATTCCTTGTTTTATTTGAGATCTACACACTTCATCGTATCACTCTCCCTAATTCATGCTTTGAGACATGATTATGGGAGGCTTCTAGTTCCCTTTGGGTTGACTATAAAAATTGGAGGTTGATATTATCTATATGAAGTATGTGTAGACTATGAACTAGTTATAGGGAAGCACCACTCTTTGTGATACTTCTTATGTTTATGTATACAACCATACAATATCTTCCTAAATAGGACTATATGTCTTTGATGCAGGCTATTGTGATTTTCATTAAAAGGTAGATCATGTTCTATGATATAGAAAGATAGTTATTCATGATCAATGGTGAGAAAGATCATATTATGGGTCATAGTTTTTTCTTGTCCTTGTCTTCCTTGATGTATAAGATAATGTCGAGTTCATCATAGGTTTAGATGATGGTGTTTTCAGAAGTTATGGAAGAATAATCTGATGTTTTTTCTGAAGAGGTTGTAAAATTACCTCCTCAATGAGAGATCGAGTATGGTATAGAGCTACATTCGAGTGCTTTCCCAATATCCATGTCTCTATATAGAAAGAATCCAATTGAGTGTCAACAAAAAAAAGTAAAAATAGATTATATATTGTAGTGAGGATTTGTTCATCTGAGTGTTTCACATTTGGGTGCACCAATTTCATTCATGAAGAATTCCAATGGAAGTTATTTTGAAACAATTGGTCATCGAGGATCTTAAATAAGACGAAAATAAAAATTACAACAGTCTGAAAGTAGGTATTTTACATTTATCCTTTTATAATAAAAGCAACAGATAATTAGGAATGGTGAAAGTCAGTAAAAAACCTCCTCATTCACTCCCTTGTTATCCAGTGCATCCACTAATGTATTGGCTTAACGATAGACATGAGTAATAATGTTGCTCATATTGGAGAGATGATCCAGATAATTGGACCATATTACCTTCAATTTCCAAGATAGATGTACCTATCTATTTCTGAAAGAACGCACTAATGTTATAGAGTCACATTCAAAAAAGACGTTATCTTAGTTTATTTGTTTAGAGGTCTTGATATCAGGGATCAGGCCATACATCTCAGCTTCAAGGGATGCTTCCATTCCACGGTGACCATATTTGAAAACAATAACATCACTATGGGAGTCCCTGAATACATGGCCATGTCCTTCTGGTACGGGATTTCCCTTCAACGCCCCATCACAATTAAATTTTATTTAACCCGTGAAAGGGGGATACCAGATGACCTCAAATGTGTGAAGAGAAGGAGGGTAATTCCCTTCCAGCTTCAGCCTTCATAAAATCATGAATTCAGCCACCGAGTTGTTGCATCAATTACAATTCTGTGAATTGGTGTTCTGAAGTGCAGAAACAATTTGAGTAAAGCCAGTATTGAAGTTGAAGCAGCCCAGTTTGTGGATGGCTCTATTCTGGCCTCTAAAAATTTTCTGAACAAACTCCACGTAGGAAAATTTAAACATAATGGAAGTATTCTTTGATATAGGGATATCAATTAAGTCTTGAAGGAATTCCTCTAGTGAACTTTTTCCAGGAATATTGACTCCAAATAATTCTGAAACAGTAATCCACAAAGAGGAGGCAGAATGGATGCAAAGAAAAAGGTGTTCAATGTCTTCTCGGTGTTGGTGAAAAAACATACATCTCGAAAAAATATAGATTCCAACATGCTGGAAATTAGAATAAACATGGATTTTATAAAAATGAATCCTCCAACTATCAAATACCAATCTTCATTCGGGATATCATCAAATGTCGTAGAATATGAGGGTATTCTGAATACTTATTTTTGTTGTCGATATGGTTATTATGAGTTCTTTGTGATGTCATTTTTTTTAATGAAAACTCTAGTAATGTCCCTTGTTTTGGTGAATTAAATTTTTAGATAATTTGATTATTTGTTTATATTAGTGTTTATCAACTACATCCTTCTGTACTAAGTGTTTGAAGAAGATATTAAAGATAATCTACATGTTATTTTGGGAGTTATTCATTATCAAACACTATACATTAATTTATAAAAGTGTGAGCTCTGGGATTATGAAGTTAGTTAATTAGGGAATTTCATGTCTTAGTGAGGAGCTTCTAAAGTTATTTTGATGATTGAGGTGCTCATTTCTTGGGAATCCCCCAATCTGTTTACATATATGAAATGTTTTTTGGTCTTACAAGCTATTATAATATGTTTTTATTTAATTTATCTTTGGTTTTGAATCCTCTTATATCCTTCATCTGAATGTATTGTGTGTTCTTATAAATCAATAAGTGTTCACAGGTTTTCATATACCAAATGTAGAAGTTGTTCAATGCTCCAGTTCATTGTCTTCTAGATGTGAGAGTTTAGTTTAAGGTTTTTTTGACAGTTCACGTCTTGGTTTGGGACGTGTTCAAATGTGGTATAGTATATTTTTTTCTTATGGGTCTCAATAGTTATCTCCCAACAAGATTAACTATTCCATATATGATCTATAATTGGTATCAGGTCATGTTTACCATGAATTTGTGGTGAAATTACCCTAATAGTGAGAATTTAATGGTTTCTACCAATCAAGATCCTAACGTATGTCTTCTCTACGTTTGACCTAAACATGTGGGAATTAAACTAGATATAATTCATTGAGGATAATGACTTTTATATTTCATATGAACTAGAAATGGATGATATTCTAGCTGATTTATTGATCATGAAGTCGCATGGTGGTGTTATAAAAGAACCTATAGAATCCTTGATAGTGATGTGAAATCTTTTAGCAATGAATATTTTTATGGGAGAGTTTGGTGGTATAGGTTACCTTTTTTAGATGATAGTATAGTCATCCTTGGTGCATCATGTAGACTATTCAAAGTTAGTATATTCTGATGTAGAGGTTGGTATAGACTTAGTTGTCCTTAGTGATTCCCCAAATGATTATTATAAGCATGAACAACACTAGGTGTTGATATATGGGAGGCATTTAATCACTTTAGTGATTCATTAAGTGGTTCTTTGTGAGTTCCCTAGCTCACCCATGATGGTATATCATGGAATGAAAATAATGTACTTGTCTATAATTGGGAAGTATTGATGGACTAGGTTGAAGCATGTAGTTTCAGAGTTTGTGTCTTGAATTTTTGTCTTCTGGAATGTAAAAGTTGGGAACTGGGTACCTAGTGGATTGATCAAACCATTGGATATTCCTTAGTGTAATTGGGAGGACATCTTGAAGGGCATTGATAGGGATTTACCTCAGGATTATGAATTATTTCATTCTATAAGGGTGTTACACTACAAAAAACTGGAATTTAGAGACATTTTATAGCCATGTTTCTTAAAAATGTAGCTAATTTACCAATATTTTGTATCCTCATTTTAACATGTGGATACTTTTAAATTTTTCAACGTTTTTTTAAAATTTCATTAAATTAGCCATTCTTTTCAAAAATACACTAATTTTATCAACATAAAAAACATTTATACATTATCCATGTTTAAAAACAGTGCTATATTTTTAAAACAACCACAGTTTCCAAAAATCATTGATAACTAAGAGATGTTTTTAATAAAATTTGTCTAATTTAGCGATGTTTTTTTGAAATCATGACTATTTTAGTGACATTTTTACCACTATTTCAAAACATGGCTAATTATATCACTATAATTCTATTAATTTACATATATATCCCAATACATTATCATATTGTAACATTTATATATTTAAGAAAGAAACACTATGTTAAATAGTGTAAATGATGTGCTACAACGAGCTTAAACGAACAACTAAATATTATTATTTAATTGTTACCATTATATACTAGTTGTTGTAATATAGGGAATGAACAATATCAAATGAATTATAAAAATATGGTTCAAACATGTTTAAATAATGATTCATTGGTTACAAAATTTATTAGAAATGGAAATAAAAAAACAATTGAATATAAATGATGTGTTTTTATGAAAACTTATTTAAAAGAGATTAATTGGGTTTATAAATTCATATCACTCTTTATGGAGTTTTATTTAATAAAAAATATATGTTATGTATTAAATTTAATGTTTAAAATTAATCTAATATGTTTTCTTGATAGGAAATAAGAATAAATCCAGTTTTTCATATAAAAGAAGTATTTTCCCAAAGAATACAGTTTTACAGCCTTTTGTTGGTGAATCATTTTTAAATCTAGTTTTGTCCCTTGTATATTTTATATATGACAAAATAAAAGTATTATATATTATAGGTACATAAAAATATAATTTGGTTCATGTTTTGGTATTTCCATGATAAAATTCATTTTTAATGAATAGTGAAAATACTACATTTTAATTCAAAACATCTTTTTCCTCTAATTTATTTATATAGTTAGATTATTTTTTTAAGTATATTTAATGTGTAATTGGATTATTTTTTTAATAATTTAATACAATTATTTCAATTTGATGTAATTTCACATTGAAATTTTATACAAACACGTGCCAATATTTTGATGGTTTTTACTTTTTAAAAACCTCTTATATATTTTTGGCAACGGGATTTAATTTAAAATTAATTACTGAAAATTATGTGTTTTGAATTTGGAAAAATTTATTCCATATTTGGAATCATAAGGTTCAAACTTTCTAAATAGGTATATTTTATTATTGGACATTATGAATAGTAACTTTAGTAATTGTTTTTATAAACCACATTTAAACAGTAAATTAGGTAAATAAGGGTAAAAAAATTAATATTATAATAATATATAACTACCATGAAACGTTTCCAAATGTTACTGGATGATTCATGGGAAACCAAGAAAATCTTTAGGCTGAACATTTGGAATTTGGGAGCCACTTGGGTGTCATAATGACATGTTATAATAATTGATTTAATGTAAAGAGAAACATAAACATGTATCATCATAATAAAAAATATAATATGGGATTATATAACTGATCACTTTGATTAAATAATTTCATTATAAAGATAAAAATATTTCCTACATCATGGTATTGTATTTATAATTTTTAGACATTAACTAAATAAATTTATTTATGACACAATGATGATGCAGTTATTACCTTATTAATGAAAGATTCAAATAAATGATATTATTAATATTAAAATAAATAAAATTTGAAATTTTTGATGCCATAAAAATTTATAGAATAATATGAAATGTTATATTTGATTTAATGATGTTTTTTCGAAGTAATAATGTTTTTATGACATTAAAAAAATCAATTACTATATTATGTCAAAATTGACATAAATGAGTTATTAAAAAACTAATTTATTAAATTATATAACAGTAATAATAATATAATATTCTTCCAAATGAATTATATAATGTTAAAAATGTCATTAAATATCCACTTGAGGTTTTTTTGTGCTATTATAGTAACTATATTAACCATATATTGTAAAAATACAAGAAGACGTTGTAATAGTTAATTTGTTTAACTAAGGGTTAATGCCAAAAGATAAGGTTAAATTTGTGACCTCAACCTGTCTAAATCATATTGGTAGAAGGTATTTTGACCCATCATCAACTTATACTCAAATTTTATCACTTTATAGCTATTGTAATTCGAAAATAAATTTATAATAAAATAATATTTCAATAATTTCTTAAAGTTCCCCACCTCCCTCTTATAAAAGGCCACAACCAATACCCACTTAATAACAACTCTCAAGATACTTTTCTCATAAATTTATTCTCAAATAATCTCTAAACATCCATTCCTTCCTCCTATAATTCATACCTTTAGAATAAGGAAATTTAAGAGTTCATTTTTACTCAAATCAAAAGGAGTTACCCGATTTATAGGTAACGTCTTCAATCAAGATCCTTTTATTTATTTTCCTTCTCCAACCCCATAACGTCTTTTTATTACATTATTTTATAAAAATTTCAGTATCCTTGGTATAATAGGATTTTTTATACTATTTTTTACCTATACATATAGACAACTCCATTTTATTGATATAGAACATATTGTTTCTATGTACGACGAACTACTACCTCACGAAATGAAGGCAGTTCGATTTTATCCTACCACCAATCATAGTGGCCATTATAATGAAAATTTATTTATATATGATACATATTATATTGATATTTCCTATATTCTTCTTTATGTTTTATTTACAACATATCTTTAGGATTTACATAATGTGTAAATACGATAATTTCATTTCAGGAAGTGTGGATTACCGCCCCCTCAAAGTGATATGACGCGTTCATGCCACCCATGAAATGTCTAAAAGATGGAATTAATGAACTTATGTAAAATATATAACATATATATTATAATTTAATTATAATATACCTATGTATCATTTAATTTTCATTCCTTTAATATGACAATGAAATGAAAGTAGCGTTCATGCATACGTACGGCCTACCGTCTCCATGAATGGGGCATTTAATTTCTTAACTCCAAATATTATGGATTATTATAAATACATAAATACTTGATATATATGATATTTTAATCAGGAATACTATTTTTTAGACAATGTACTTTTGACCACATGGATAATTTTGAATCATAACAATTACATTTTTTACTCATCTACCGAACATCGACAAAACGCCTCATATAATATAAAATAATTAACTAGTTTCTATAACATGGTAATAATTAATATAAATGAATAATTATAATATAACCTATGTTTATTATTTAGGAATATAAATAACAAACAATAAAACACATATTGGTGGAAATCAGTACAACATTAGCAGCCTTTTGCGGCATTTTTTTAGCTGTAGTTTAGCAAACCGCCGCTAATTTTTTTATTAATCATTTAGCAGCAGTTTTTAGTAAACTATAGCTAAAACTATTATTCAATATCGATACTCCCCCCCCGACCCCCGAATCCCTATCCCATCCCCACCTCGCCGACATTTTGGTATGTTGGAGGTACAACATATTATTCTTCATTACATTTTTGTATCATACTTATGGTGTGAATTTTTAGAGTTATCACCTAAAATATATATGGACATGACAAGTATTCTATTATATATTAGTGTGTTGGAATGAATATATCCTAGTTTCAATTCTCATAATTCCTTATGCTAATTATGTACCATTTTATGTATTGTTATTTGGGGAAAAATTGTTACATTCATGATCATTTTGTAATGAGGAATTTTGTATGAGTGCTTATATGTTCATTGATGATTTATAGGCTCTAAATATGGATTATTTCAATTTATTATTTCGTATATTCTTCTTGGATACATGAAACTACTTATCATTTTTGGTTCCCCTAATTCATTGGTGGATTTGTAATGTTAATGGTCCCCATTACTAGTATACATGATTCAAGTATGCCATTGGTATTTTTAAATCATTTTAACTAACAAATAAATTTCAATGTTTTCTAAATATAGGTACAATCAATCCATCATTGAATTTTGGATTATATTAATTAACTCCTTACCAAGAAATATCATACTATCATTTACGTTTATATTCTATGAAATAAATATACCTTCTAATATACACTTTACTACTATTCCAAGAAAAATGAATTTTATTAATCATTCATTTTAGCTGAGCCCTCGTTGATTCCTTAAAGTATAAAAGTATTAAATTATAATGTATTATTAATACCAATTAATTGACATAAATACAATAAAAATATATACCAACTTTTCCATTTCATGTGATAAGGGGAATTCTTGAAACATTGTTCCATTATATTCGTGGAAATATATGGGTACCAGGGAGAAAGTACATTTTATGTCCATATAATTATTTTTTATTAATTTAATTTTTTTACCCATTTAAATTATAATTAAGTTGATTCTTTATATATATTTCTTATTTAGAACAAATTTAATATTTAATAGATAACATTTCCATTGGATGTTAGTTTCAAGTAGAATGATCTTTTAGATGGTATCTATTATAAAAAATGATTAAAATACCACAAGATAATATTTGAAGCATGATTTAATGAGATATAAATTCCTACAATGTTTCATGTTCTGTAATGAATGGATTTTAAGGTAAAGGCATGAGTTTTTGATAAAAACTATTTGATATTGGTTTTTGAAATGAAATGTATGTTTTTAAACTTTAACTTAGGGACTATTTATTTTATTGATTTTATTGGTCGGAGTGGACACTCAAGAGGGTGGTGAATTGAGTTCCAATTAAAATTTCTGTTTTAAAAACTCTGGCTTAAAATCACCCAAATAAAATACTGAATTAAACTGTAGTGAATTTATATCAAGGTAAAGGTTCTGTTAGGTTCTCAAGGGATTGATTAATTCCCAGTTAGTCAAATCAGAAGTGTTGATTAACTTTTGAAACTAACATACTGGTTTACAACTAATATAAACACTTGCGATATTAATTATCAATGTGACTTTAAAAACAGTTTTGGTTTTAAAGTAATTTGCAGCGGGAAAAAAAACGTTGAAAATAAATAAGCACATCAGATTTAACCAATAGGTTCAGTATCAAGCTGAGAATTAGTCCTCTCAAAATATTATATAAAAGTGATCCAGACCCTGGATCAGGGATTACAACAGTATACAACTGTCCAGGTCCAATACCTCTACCACTGTTATCCGTGGGAACAAAAACAATAGTAATCAGCTTTCCAGGTCATGCACGACCTATACCACTATCCCAGTGGGAAATAAAAGGTGAAAGAGTTTGAGTGAGGATTTACAGATCCTCCAGTTAAAGTACAAGAGACAGTGTGTGTGTAAAATACAACAGATAACACACACTACTCAATATGAAAAAAGATAAATCATAGAGATGATTTAGAGTTTAGAAATGGCTCTAGTGATTGCAGTGAAGCTCTGGACTCCTTTGGATTGATCAGAATTGGTTCTGAGTCCTCTTCTAGTTTTTTTCTGCAAAATAGAGTGTCGTCTGCTTCCTTGACTTTCAGGTTCAGAGATAGAGAAAAAGTAATCGATGAAGTTCTTGCATTACGTTCTCGTTCTCAGCTCTTTACTGGTAAGCAGTGGTGAACGAGTTCCTCATGTAAGTTCAGTCGTCTCTTTTCATTCACACTCGGTTGTTCTTCTAGCACACCTCATGGTCTGTATCTTTCTATGTATTCATCTATTCATTACCCTTCGCTTTTTTTAGTAGCACATCCTTCCTTTATTTAAAGCACGAGCTCCGGCAAAAGATGATTTACTTTTTGCAGGTACGAGGTACGGTTCCCAGACATCCAACAACCTTCATTAAATAAATGACAGAGCATTAATATATACCTAATATGACCGTTGGTTAGATTAAATAAAGATAAAGAAATTCAAACAGATGTTTATGACTATCAGTGAGTCAAGTGATCGGTAGGTCATCAGCATCAGCATCGGTGTGTCATGATTGATGACTCATTTGATCAGCATCGGTGAGACATCATCGGTGACTCATTTGATCTGCATCGGTGAGTCATGTTCGGTGACTCGTTTGATCTGGATCGGTTTGTCATCTTCGGTGTGTCATCTTCGGTGACTCATTTGAAACGTTAGACTTTATATCCGTATCGGTAGACCTTGCGTATCGGTAGACTTTGCGTATCAGCAGACATCAACATATCAGTAGACTTCATCATATCGGTAGACTTCAGCATATCGGTAGAATTGTATCGGTAGCTATCGACTTTGATGTAGCGGTAGACTTTATATCAGTATCGGTAGACTTTGTGTATCGGTAGACTTCATCTTATCGGTAGCACTAATCCATAATGGTGGATACTATTCTATATCGGTAGCTATAAACTGTTTAAGCATTCTATTGGCAGAATGAGTTAGGTCAGAGTACATATATCCAAAAGACTTATATTAAGCATATTTGAAAGTAACGACATATAATAAAGCATATTGGAGATGTATCAATTATAAGTTAAGATATAAATAAAATATAGTTGGGATTATCAAAATATAATAAAGCAACTCAATTCCCAGAGGGTTCAACAATATCCCCCTTTTTGATAATCACAACTTATGCCAAGAGAATGGAAATAGTATCAGAGGAAAAAGTGGAAAAGAAATTAGCATCAGAGGAAAAGGTTCTTTTATTTTGTTCAGAACAAAACTTCCATATTCCTCCCCCTTTCAAGAATACTGCAATATTCTCTCTTAATTCTGTTTCTCAAGTCACAGTTTCTCACTCCCCCTTTGTTAAATCTTAGGTCTCACTCCCCGTTTATTAACTCTTAGGTCTCATTTCTTATTTTCTCGCATTGGCTCATTGACTCTCTCTCCCCCTTTGTGATTAACAAAAAGAAGGGAAGTAGAGAAGAGATAAAGATTAGCAGAGAATAAATGACAATGTAATAGAAACATAGTAAAGTAGATAATGAAAAGGAATTTCATTAATATACAAAAGAGACACTGATAAAATAGAAACAACAAAACAAAACAAACAAAAAAATAATTCCTATAAAAAAGATCTAGAAACACTCAATACTCCTCCTGAATAGATGTCTTTCCCTTAGGATCAGCAGAGGATTCAGGTGCAGGGTTAGTAGAGGGATTCAGAATGGCTGATGGAACAACTGGTGGTTCAGCTACAGAAATTTTACCGGATCTGAAATCTATGCTCCTCTGAGTGTTCATCAGTGTCAAGCACCTGATGGCTTGAACTGGAGTCAATTGAGGAGTACTCCCAGAGGCAGAAGCAGGAAGTGCAGGAGGTACAATCACTGGTCTGGCATCCACATGCAGGAAGGGTAGCAACAGGTTTCGAAAATCCATTATAATGCTTCCTCCTCTCTGCATTGCAGACAAAAAATCATCCCTATTTTCATTGAACTTATCTAAAGCAGGAGTAAGCTCCCTGAGCCATGAAGACTTGGGTAACTGGAGTTAACTTCATATTCTCCATTAAAATCTTGAAATGGTTTGTCATTTGGTGCTTGGTATAAACCTTTTCAAAATAAGCATCCACCTTATTTTTGATTGCCTCTTGTGAAGCAGTAGCTGCCCGCAAGTGATCACGAACAAAACTACTAACTTCCCTAGTGGTAGCAAGAATCTGAGTATCTAATGCACCACTGGGACTGGCCTTAGCCAATTCTTCCTGAATAATAGTGCGGATCTGTTCAAGGTTCACACTGGAGCTAGTTGAGGGAAGAGGTTTCATTGAGAAGGAAATTGTCTCCTTGAAAGATTGAGTCAGACTACTAACTAACTTCTAAACAAGTTCATCCTGACTGTTAAGATGTTCTTTGACGGACTTCTTAAAGGCCTCAAAAACTTCCACAAACTATTTGACCACTTCTTTGATATATCGAATGTCAGTGTGCACTTGGGTTTGAGAACTGTTCAAAGCAGTCAATGAAGCAATTGATTGTCTAAGAGCAACTACAGCTCCTGTCCAACTCTTAATCTGAGTGTGGCACACCTTAAGTTCATCCACCATTTCTTCCACAAGACTAGACACACTACATCCAATGGATAACTCAAGGGATTGCTCCACGTTTTTCATCTCTTCAACCATAAGTTTCTTCATATATTACACTGATTCTCTTATTGCTTCTTTTAATTCATCTTTTAAAGACTCAAGGTCCTCCTTGGTTGCCACATTTTCAGCCACATTGGGTAAGGTAACTGATTCCTTTTGGGGTTGGTCTTCCTCATCAGAATCTCCATAAGAAAGTCCAAGAATCATATATCCGGGATCTGATGTCCAACCTTCAATGTCATATAATACTGATACTGAGCCAAGATTCTCCCCCTCACTTGGAACATTCTCCTGAGGTATCTCTTCCAACTGTTCTTCCTGAGGTAATTCTGAAATTTCCTCTACAATTGCAGCAGATTCAATAGCCATTTTTTCTGAGTCATTAATGACTATCTCATCAACAGGTTCTGCTGCTATGTCTTCCTGATCAAGCGCTGTCCTGGCTGTACTGACTATTAGAGGACTCAAACTGAGCTCTTTTTCATCATTTTCCTCATCATCTGCTTCACCATCAGCCTCTTTTTCTCCAGGATCAGATTCGGTTGTCTCATCCTCCTCAGAGGTGTCCTTGACAACATACTGGTATGATTCTTCTCCTTCTTCTGTAGTCTTTGTTTCATTGTCCATCAAGACAGTTTCTCTCTTTGGTAGTTCTTTTGGAGGGATAGCTGCTCCATAAAAAATAACTTGATGCACAGGACTAGGGGGTATGTCTGGGTCTCCTCATTCCTCTACTAATGTCTCTTCCTCCTCAGCTTCATCGTCATTGTTGACCGGTTCTGGCTCATCTGGTTCAAGACTAGGATCTCTCACATCCTTTGGTCTAGACAGATGATCCACATGAGTGAACTTGTCATAAAGTTTTCCATCATCATTCACCCATGATGTCTTCCAAGGATTCCAGCCAACATTCATGTATTTACAGACAGTTCTTGTAATACAGAAGTTGTCCTTAACCACTACCAGCTCATCCTGAGGTCCAGAAACCTCTTTCACTTTTAGCATCACAGAAATTAGCTTTGAGAAAAATAGTGCATTTGATTTAGACTTCGGTCTAGTCATCTCTTCCACTTGAACCATAATCAATCTACATAGATTGATTCTCACACTGTGCTTCAGCAAATATAACAGATATATGTCTTGGAATCTCAAAGTGGCAAAGTCTCCTCTTCTTGGACTAACAACATGCTGAATAAATTTAAACAAAAACTTATCTTCTCCTACCATCTCTGCAGCAATCACCTTTCTAGGGGTCCCATTCCCTGTGATTTCTAGCAAAGAATCTTCATATTGAAACACAACACTGGTCGAAGGTACAGACTTTGAGTAGAACGCATAATCTCTATCATGTAGAACTCTTATGTTTTTAGCCCATTCCACTGAAGTAAAAGATACTTCCTGACCATTTACCACAGAAATCATTCTACTTTCTTCTTCAGACTTTTCAAAACGAATGAATTCGTAGAACTGTTTCACCAGTCCTGGATAATAAGGTCAGTTGTGGTTCGTGAATAATTCTAGTCAACCTTGTTCTTCTAACACTCTAAGAACCAAGGACTTTCTCTCCATAAGCCATTCTTCACACACCTATTTTTCAAGAACAATCTCTCTCCTTGAGAGATGCGGGGTTACTAGATTCCAATGAGCTACACTTCCACTTCCACTGGTACTAGAATTCGATACTTTCTTTCGTTTTTCTTGCGCCTCATCACACCAATATGTGACTTGGGGTCTCTTGACACGAGCCATTACAGATTTGAGGTTTAGGGTTTTGCGGCTTGAGAGGGTTAGGTTGGAGGGATTCAAACAGACGAGTTCGTGGTGAGATTGAGTGAAATCTAGACTCGGTTTAATATCATTTAGGATCCACAAATAAAATAAATCATATAAAAAAACTCGATGTCTCAGCTTTTAAGAAGTTTAAAACAGCATGAGATGTACCGGTAAAGTCTCATAACGGAGAGGTCTTCTAACGTTGAGGATTCTCTAATGGTGAGGATTCTCTAATGGTGAGGATTCTTAACGGTGAGGTTTTTCTAAAGATTTAAGGGTAAGTTATCATTCCTAATTCGTGTCTAATGAAACTTAATCTTTCTGAAGTTAAAGGCTTAGTGAAAATATCAACTAATTGAAGGTCAGTGCCTATAAATTCAAGTGTTATATCACCTCTTTTATAATGATCTCTTAAAAAGTGGTGTCTAACATCAATGTGTTTGGTTCTAGAGTGAGCCACAAGATTATTAGAGATTTTGAAAGCACTAGTGTTGTCACAGTTGATTGAAACATGTTTAAAATTGAATTAATAGTCCAGTAGAGTGTGTTTCATCCACAAAATCTGTGCACAACAACTACCAGCAGCTATATACTCTGCTTCAGCAGTAGACAATGCAACTGAGTTCTATTTCTTACTACACCATGATACTAGGGACTTTCCAAGTAAATGACATGTTCCATATGTCCTCTTCCTATCTAACTTACATCCAGAAATGTCAGCATCTGAATAACTAGTTAGGTCAAATGATTGTCCTTTTGGATAAAACAAGACTAGATTCATAGTACACTTCAGATATTTAAAAATCCTTTTAACATCCAAGTGTGATTCTTTAGGATTATCTTGAAATATAGCACACACACACACTAAACATAATATATGGTCGACTAGAAGTAAGATAAATTAAACTCCCAATCATACCTCTATAATTAGTTTTATCTACTGGTTTACCCGTTTCATCAATATCCAATTTACAGGTGGTACTCATAAGTATATCACATTCCTTAATACTATCCAAACCAAAACGTTTTAATAAATCCTTAGTATATTTACTTTGATTTATTATAATTCCATCTTTAGTTTGAAAAATTTGTAATCCAAGAAAATACTTAAGCTCTCCCATTAAGCTCATTTCAAATTCATTTTGCATAAACTTTGAAAAATCAGCACATAAAGAATTTTTCGAAGATCCAAAAATAATATCATCAACATAGATTTGTACTATTAATACATATTTTGAAATTATTTTTATAAAAAGAGTGGGATCAGCAATTCCTTTTGAAAATCCTTTTGAAATAAGAAAGTTTGAAAGTATTTCATACCATGCTCTTGGAGCTTGTTTTAAACCATATAAAGCTTTAGAAAGTTAAAAAACTTGATTGTGAAAATGAGGATTTGAAAAACCAGGTGGTTGTTCTACAAAAACATCTTCAACAATAAAACCATTTAGAAAATCACTTTTCACATCCATTTAATATAACTTGAAATTCAGATGTGATGCATAGGCAAGTAAGATCCTAATAGACTCTATTCTAGCTACAGGTGAAAAGGTTTCCTCATAGTCAATTCCTTCTTCTTGATTGTAACCTTGTGCAACTAGCCTATCTTTGTTTCTAATGATGTTTCCATATTCATCAAATTTGTTTCTAAACACCCATTTTGTGCCTATGGTAATAGTGTCCTTAGGTCTTTCTACTAATTTACAGACTTTGTTTCATTCAAATTGATTTAGTTCCTCTTGCATAGCCATTACCCAAAATTCATCATTGATAGCATCATTGATATTTTTATGTTTTAACTGTGAAAGAAAAGCTTGATATTCAAACTGATTTCTTAGAGAATCTCTAGTTTGTGTTCCTCTATCTGGATTTCTTACAACAACATCTAAAGTATGGTTCTTTAGAATCCTAGTTGGTCTTCAAAAGGTAGGGCTAGAGATTTCAGGTTCATCAACAGGTTGGGGTTCAACAAGAGCAGGTTCTGGGAAATTTCCAGAACTGCACGTTTTAACTATAGGTCCACTATCTTTATCATTAAGGTTCAAAACAGAGAGATCATCTTCAATATTTTCAAGAGAGGTCTTAGGTTCATGTGGATCAGTTTCATCAAATTTGATGTGAACAGATTCTTTCACACATTTGGTTCTCTTATTAAAAACCCTATAGGCTTTACTAAAAATAGAGTAACCTAGGAAAATTACTTCATCACTCTTGGATGCAAACTTGTCAAGATTATCTTTAGTATTGAGAATAAAGACTTTGCAGCCAAAAACTTTGAAGTAGTTAACCTTAGGATTCCTATGGTTCCACAACTCATAAGGGGTCCTCTTAAGAACAGGTCTAATCAAGACTCTATTAATAACATAACATGTTGTATTTACATCTTAAGCCCAAAAATAAATAGGTTGTTCATACTCATTAAGCATGGTTCTAGAAATTTCTTGCAGGGTTCTATTCCTTCTTTCTACTACACCATTCTGTTGAGGTGTCCTAGGGGCAGAGAAATTGTGACTATAACCATTGTGTGAGCAGTAAGATTCAAACTCAAGATTTTCAAACATACGACCATGATCACTTCTCAGGGTTTTAATCTTAAGTCCACTAAGGTTCTCTATAGACTTGGAATATTTAACAAAGTAAGAACAAGCTTCACTTTTGTGAGCTAGAAAATATATCCAAGTACATCTAGAATAGTCATCTGCAAGAACATAGGCATAATGCTTACCATTTAAACTAGAAACTCTAGAAGGTCCAAATAAATCCATGTGAACCAACTCGAGTGGTTGAGAAGTTGAATCTTCTTTCTTTGATTTAAAAGAAACTTAATGTTGCTTTCCCTTTTGACAGGGATTACAAACATTGTCTGCTGGAAATTCAAGTTTGGGTAGGTCTCTAACTAAGTTCTTCCTAGAAAGTTTTCAAAGTGAATGCACATTGCAGTGTCCTAATATTTTGTGCCAAAGCCAAGACTCTTTATGAAAAGCATTTAAACATGTAATATTTTGCTTAGCTAAAGAATTTAAATCAGCAGCATAAACATTTTCATTTCTCAAAGCAGAAAACACTAAAACATTTTTTGAATTGAAAACATTGCAAGAATAATTTTCAAATTTAACATAAAAACCATAATTACATAACTGAGAAATACTTAACAAATTGTATTTAAGTCCATCAAAAAATAAAACTTTAGAAATCAATACTGAGTCAGTGTTACCAATCTAGCCTAAGCTGATGATTTTTCCTTTTGAGTTATCACCAAAAGTGACAAAACCTCCATCAACTCTGACTAAGCTTTTAAAGCATGAGAAGTCTCCGAACATATGTCTTGAACATCCACTGTCCAAGTACCAGGTCTTTTTACAGGAGCTATTTAAGCAGGTTTCCTACAAAACAGATTTAAACCGGAAATGATTTTGGTACCCATACTTTCTTGGGTCCAGACAGGTTAGCCAATAACACTTTAGGTACCCATATTTGTCTAATGGGTCTCATAAAATTTCTAGAATCAACAGATTTTGAATGATAAACCTTATTATACCCATAACTATGAATATAAATTGTTGAAGAATATGAAGTTCCAGAGCTAGCTACATTCTGTCCAGATTTAGGAATGAATCTAGTTTGGGTAATTTTCCTTTGTCTAGGTTGGTATCCTATACTAGTAGTGTATCTAGGTGCTATATTCTTACCTATAATTTGAGTGAGAGTATCTTTACCATTGGTAAATTTCTCTAAGTCTTTCTTCAGTTGCTCATTAGATAATTTTAGTTCAGTATTCTCTTTGAAAAACTGATCATTCTTTTCTACTTCAATATCAAGATCAGATTTATGTTTAAGAGTTAAAGCATACTGTTTCTTTAAACCTTTGCATTTGTCTTTCATCTCATTAAAGGTTTCTTCTAACATATCACAATATTCAAATTGTTCAGATTTTGACATGTTATCAGAGTCATAATCATCTCTAGAATAATACGAATTTAAAGTAGGAGTATCGGATGTTACCTTAGAAGTGTTTTTCATAAAACACATGTTTGCCTTATTTCTGTGTTCAGTTTCTAAAACTTCAGATTCAGTGGAGCTATCCTCAGAAGCACTCCAAGTAGCCTTCATGGCTTTCTTAAACTTATTTTCCTTGTATTCATACTTCTTCTTGTATTTAACCTTTGGACATTCTGCTTTTATGTGTCCCTTTCTTTTGCACTCATAGCAGACAACTTCATCTGATTTGTCATATTTCTTCCAATCTTTTTTTCAATGTCCCTTGTTATCATACTTACCTTTTTAATTCGATTTTCTGAAAAACTTATTCTTCCTATAAAACTTTTTAAATCTTCTAGAAATTTGAGCCATCTCAGCATCACTATCAGAAGCACTTTCAGTGTCTTCATAGCTTGAACTTTCATTTATAACGTGAAGCTTTTCCTTATCCTTGTTCTTTGAAGTTGTAGTTTTGAAAACAACAGACTTACTTCTAGGTTCATCTTCTTCTTCTTTGTTCACCTTGAGTTCCTCTTCATACATCATCATTTTTCCAATTATTTCTTTGACTGGCAGTTCTCCAATGTCACATGACTCTCTAATTGAGACAGAAGTTCCTCTCCATCTTTCAGGTAGACATCTCCGAATTCTCATGATTTGTTCCTTTGCTGGAACATCCTTTCCCAGAGAAGTCATTGTGTTGACAATTTCGTTGAACCTAAGATACATGTAAGAAATGGGTTCATCAGGCTTCATCTTAAAATTATCATACTTAATAGTATAGGAGTTCAATCTCATTTCCTTAACATTAGTTGTTCCTTCACGAGAAACAACTAAGATTTCCCAAATTTCATATGCAGTTTTACAAGCAGATATTCTATTAAATTCCTCATCTCCTAAAGCACAGTACAAAGAATTCATAGCTTTACAATTATTATTGTAGGCTGTCTTAGTAGCCTCATTCCAAATAGATCTAACAGTTGTAGGAATTTTATATTCTAATTCTATAACAGTCGAAATATCACAACCCATGCTCTCTAAATGAATTTTCATCTTGATTTTCCACTGAGCATAGTTGGTGCCATTGAAAAAGGGTGGTCTATTGGTAGCAACACCTTCATGTCTATTATCAATGATAGCTTACTTAAAGCAAAGATTTTAAAGAGATAAAAATTTAGAAATAACAGAAATTTTAAGAACATTAAAATGCAACTAAAATCATAGTTGAAAAACAGAGTACTCTCAAAAAATATGTTAATCAACCTTTGATACCAAATGTTGGTCAGAGTGGACGCGCAAGAGGGGGGTGAATTGAGTTCCAATTAAAATTTCTGTTTTAAAAAATTTGGCTTAAAATCCCCCAAATAAAATACTGAATTAAACTGTAGTGAATTTATATCAAGGTAAAGCTTCTTTTAGGTTCTAAAGGGATTGATTAATTCCCAGTTAGTCAAATCAGAAGTGTTGATTAACTTTTGAAACTAACTTACTCATTTACAACTAATATAAACACTTGCGAGTTTAATTATCAAAGTGACTTTAAAAACAGTTTTGGTTTTAAAGTAATTTGCAGTGGAATAAAAAAAACATTGAAAATAAATAAGCACAGCAGATTTAACCAAGAGGTTCAGTCTCAAGCTGAGACTTAGTCCTCTAAAAACTTTATATAAAAGTGATCCACACCTTGGATCGGGGATTACAATAGTATAAAACTGTCCAGGTCCAAGACCTCTACCACTGTTATCTGTGGGAACAAAAACAACAGTAATCAGCTGTCTAGGTCACGCACGACCTCTACCACTATCCCAGTGGGAAATAAAAGGTGCAAGAGTTTGAGTGATGATTTACAGATCCTCCAGTTAAAGATCAGGAGACAGTGTGTGTGTAAAATACAGTAGATAACACACACTGCTCAATATGTAAAAAGATAAATCACAGAGAATATTTAGAGTTTATAAATGGATTTAGTGATTGCAGTGTAGCTCTGGACTCCTTTGGATTGATCAGAATTGGTTCTGAGTCCTCTTTTGGTTTTTGTCTGGAAAACAGAGTGTCATCTTCTTCCTTGACTTTTAGGTTCAGAGATAGTGAAAAAGTAGTCGATTAAGTTCTTGCGTTACGTTCTCGTTCTCAGCTCTTTACTGGTAAGCAGTGATGAACGAGTTTCTCATGTAAGTTCAGTCGTCTCTTTGCATTCACACTCGGTTGTTCTTCCAGCACACCTCGTGGTCTGTATCTTTCTACGTATTCGTCTATTCATTCCCCTTCACTTTTTTTAGTAGCACATCCTTCCTTTATTTAAAGAACGAGTTCTGGAAAAAGATGATTTACTTTTTTCAGGTATGAGGTATGGTTCCCTGACATCCAACAACCTTCATTAAATAAATTACAGAGCATTAATATATACCGAATATGACCGTTGGTTAAATTAAATAAAGATAAAAAAATTCAAATAACTGTTTATGACTATCGGTGAGTCAAGTGATCGGTAGGTCATCAGTATCAGCATCAGTGTGTCATGATCAGTGACTCATTTGATCTGGATCGGTGAGAAATTTTCAGTGACTCAGATGATCAGCATCGGTGTGTCATGATCGGTGACTCATTTGATCAGCATTGGTGAGACATCTTCGGTGACTCATTTGATCTACATCGGTGAGTCATGATCGGTGACTCGTTTGATCTGGATCGGTGTGTCATCTTCAGTGTGTCATCTTCAGTGAATCATTTGAAACGGTAGACTTTATAGCAGTATTGGTAGACCTTGCGTATCGGTAGACTTTGCGTATCGCTAGACTTCAGCATATCGGTTGACTTCAACATATCAGTAGACTTCAACATATCGGTAGACTTCAGCATATCGGTAGACTTGTATCGGTAGCTGTCGACTTCGATGTAGCGGTAGAATTTATATCAGTATCGGTAGACTTTGTATATCGGTAGACTTCAGCATATCGGTAGCTCTAATCCATAACGGTGGCTACTATTCTGTATCGGTAGCTATAAACTGTTTAAGCATTCTATTGGCAGAATGAGTTAGGTCAGAGTACATATATCCAAAAGACTTATATGAAGCATATTTGAAAGTAACAACATATAATAAAGCATATTGGAGAGGTATCAATTATAAGTTAAGATATAAATAAAATATATTTGGGATTATCAAAATATGATAAAGCAACTCAATTCTTATTGGGTTCAACAAATTTAATTATTGATTGTATTGAATGATATCTCAAATTATGACTAATTTCCTTAAATCACATAAAATTAAAGGTATTTAGGAGAAATAATATTTAGGCTATTTAAATTGACATCTTACATTGACCTGATGATGAAAATGAAACAAAACTACTTTAGGTAAGGTAGTTAATTATTTGGGGTGTTATCAAATTCCCCCCAATATTATGGATCTAAGGAGTGTGTGTACACCTAAAGGCATATTTCACTAAGATTTTGTGAACCCTTGTGACTTTTATTAACCCTAGATGTTATCACCGTGGTTCTATTATTGAAAATGATGTAAAATGATTTATACATGCCAATTATTTTTTTAAATGATTTAATAATGTTCTTTTTGTTAGAAATGCTTATTCATTCTTATTTTGACGTAGATGATTATGTCTCCCTAATTTTTTGGAAATTTAATTTTAAATGATTTACTCATGCTTGTTTTGATTCCTAGGAAAAGGTCACTGGCCTTTAGGGATGTGGAAAATCCACTATGATATGTTAAAACATGATTATGTGCCGCTTTGGTGGGTTATCTAGGTTGGTTTGTGAAGAATTAGTATCAAAGGAATTAATGCCTCTTCTTTGAAATTGCTATATAGTTTGGGATGTATTGGTAGACATGAGATAGTATTTTTGATACTTAATAGGTATATTATGAGAAATATCTTGGCCAGATATTGTCTTCAAGTGCCTTATTTTACCATGGGCTATTGGGAAAACGCGTCTTTCAAGATTTTTTTATCTAATCCTAGAATTTTACAAATCTCTAACAAATTTATATATTTTTCCACAAGTATATAATAATCTCTTTCCTTATTTATTAATAGTTTTGTGTTTAAATTTTTCTAATATTTTGTATACACATTGTGATATACATGGATAAAAGCTGGATCACATTACTGAGGAACACACCTCTGTATGTTATGTGTTTGGAAGTGGTTTTAGATTTTTCAATTTCCAATCCATCCATTGAAGGGAGAATTTGATTTCCATGTCCTAAATGTAAATTTAAATTATTTTTTAAGAGATATGAATTTTATGAAGATTTAATAGTGAAGCAATTCCCTGTTCAATATTTTTGTTGGATTTGGCATGGATAATCTAACATTACAAAAAGGTTGAGCATTGATGTCAATCCACAGAATGAGCTCCCAACTTCGTAGACAATGGGAAATGAAATAAAAAACCATAAAAATGATTCAGTTGACACTAGAGACACCACCATCGACATCAACACTTATCAGGACAACTGGATGAGGGTACTACAAATAGAAATGTGACAAGTGATGTTTTTGAGACATTAGGAAAACTCGATGAAGATTGTAACATATCAGTGGATCTTTCTCTTGATTATTTGGAGACTAATGTATGATAAAACTTAACTTAGGAAAATAAATTCCATGATTTATTTGATGATCGAAATCATCAGTTTTATAGTGGATTTTTGAAATATTCAAAACGTTCTTTTCTGCTAAAGTTGTACCATATCAAATGTATATGTGGAATTACAAATAAGGCAATATACATGATATTGGAATTGTTGCATTATTCATTTCCTGAAACAAAAATCCCAGAGTCTTTTTATGATATGAAAAAAGTTCTTAGTAGGCTTGGATTGAATTATAAAAAAATAAATGCATGTACCGATGATTGTATGCTTTATTGGCGAGAGGATTCAAGTAAATAGGATTGAAAAAAATGTTCTTCTAGATGGAAGTCAATGGGTGATGTTGGAAGTCTGAATCAACGTACTACCATGAAGAAGAAGAAAAGGAACACACCTGAAAAGTTTTTTCCTTACTTTCCTTTAAATCCTCAATTGTCAAAATTATTCATGTCATCGAAAACCATTGAACACATGAAGTGGAATAATGCGGATAATAACAATGATGACTTAATGTGACATCCATGAAATTCACAATCACGGAAGAAATTTGATTCATTATATCCATATTTCATAGCTGATCCTAGGAATGTTCGATTGGGATTGTCTATTGATGGATTCAACCCATTTTGGACTTTGAGTACCAGTTATAGCATTCGGCCAGTTTTTTTGATCCCTTATAAAATGCCTTTGTGGATGTGTATGAAAAAAACTTATTTTATCATTTCTATGATTATTCCTATAATAAAATTCCTGGAAAAGATATTGAAGTATAATTTCAGCCTTTAATTGAATAATCATAGGAGTTATGGAGGAACGGTTAGAGACATTTGATGCATCTTCTAAAACAATGATCAAAATGCATGCTGCTTTAGTGTGGGCCATTATTGACTTCCTTGGGCTTGGGAATTTATTTAGTTGGAACACCTACACAGGTTTGGCTTGTCTAGTTTGTAACTTTGATTTCGAGCCCAAAAGGCTACCTCCCACTAGAAAATGGTGCTTCTTGTGACATCAATGATTTCTCGATGCCTCTCATAGATTTCGGCTGAACAAATCAAAATTTAACGATTTCATTGATCACATACCACCTCTAAAGATGTTAATTGGTTCAAAAATATTAACACAACTTGGAAAAGTTGAAACATAATTTGGGAAGGTTTATCATTTTAATGATAGCGGGAAACAGGTTTGAAGTTCATCGTCATGTGAAATCGGAACACAATAATGGAGGAAAAAGAGTACATTCTTTAAACTTCCATATTGGGAATTTAATTTTTTTTGTGGAATAATCTTGATGTGATGTTTATTGAGAAGAATTTATGTGAAAATTTAATCTTCACATTGCTTAATGATCATGGAATGTTGAAGGATCATCTCAATTCTCGAAAATACTTACAATTAATGAACAAAAAACATGATCTCTGGACAATTTAGAATGAAAAGAATGCTCTGAAATTTTTTGCAATGAAAACTAGTGATAATGATACATTCATTCTAATTTTAAATCATTTGAAAGTATATAATGGTTATTCAAGTAACATCTTGAGGTTTTTTGACTTAAAGAATTGTATGTTACATGGATTTGAAAAGTCATGATTCACATATTTTGTTATAGTAGTTACTACCATTGGAATTGCGTAAATTATTACCTAATAAAGTTACTCCTATTGTACTCCAATTCTGTACATTTTTCAGACAACTATTGAGAAATCTCTACAACCATTTGACATTGACAGCCTTCAGGAGAGGTTTTTATTGACACTTTGTGCAATGGATTTGATCTTTCCTCTTTCGTTTTTTACTGTCGTGATGTATTTAACTATGCATTTGGTTGAGGAAGTTATATTAGGAGGCCCAGTTCATTATCAATGGATGTACCAAATTGGGAGGTACATTATTTATTTGTTTTTCAGTTAAGTAAACTATTTTTGTCACTTAAATAAATTCATAATTATGTTTTTTTATTTTATTTCAAAGATATCTTGGGAATTTGAAATTATGTGTGAGAAATAAATCTCATCCAAAAGGATCTATTGCTAAACAAAATTTGGTATTAGAGTTCCTTACCTTTTTTTCTTGATACTTGGATGATATTGAGACAATATTTAATCTAGTTGTACATGTTTATGACACATTGACTCAATCTCAAATACATGGGAAATCAAAAATATTTCCTACTATCAGCTGATCAGTTATGAGGACCTCAAATGTTACACTAACTGAAATAGAATTATTACAAGCACATAGATATTTTCTTCTGAATAGTGAAATTGCAGAACCATTTATTGAAGAGTTGAGGATGCAAAATAAGAGATGAATGGGAGGCTGAACATGAAAGGAGGAAGATAAAATGAAATATGTTAATAAAGACCTTTTATAATGGTTTGCATGACGTGTAAGTTTAAAAATATTTCAATAAATACTAATACTAGGTTGACATATATATTTTGTAATTATAATAAAGTATATTTCTTTTTTTAGATCATGAATACTGATAATCGAGCAGAATTGTCAGAATATTTGACGTTTCTTGCTCGAGGTCCTCTAAAACAAGTTAGTACGTTCAACGCTTACAATGTGAATGGATTTAGATATCGTATAGTCTATCGATAAGAGGGTTTGAAAACACATAATAGGGGTATATTTACATTTTCTGATGTGGGATACTATGGAAAGCTAAATGATATTATTTAATTAAACTACCACATGCATTTTTAAGTTGTTCTATTCAATTTAAATTCGGTCTATATTATCAGAGGTGTTAAAAGAGATTCCTTGCAATTTTCTTCTGTGAACTTATCTCACATGATGAATGTTGGTGATCGTGAATTGTATGATCCATATATCTTGTCATCATAAGAAAAAATGGTTTATTATGTGAATGATGTTGTGGATGAAGGGTGGAGTGTAGTTTCTCACGTAGAATAATTATATTTGTATGATATGGGTGATGAAGTGGATGATTTGACATCTGACATTGAATCTCATCAACAACAAGAAATGGAATTATTTTTCCACCATGATATTGAAAATATTAGTCTAGTAAGGATGAATAAAGTGGATGAAGTAATGGAGCAGGAAACCAACATGATTGAAGAAGAAAATGATTGTATGTACAGTTATAAATTCATTTATCAACCACTTATATCATTTGTGTAATCATTCATTATCATTATTATGTATATTTTGTTTGTTAGTATTTTGCATCTGTTATCTTTTTTAATTTTTTTCTGCTAAACTTCTTTCAAATATATGTTCTAAACTTTATATTATTTGAATAAATAATAGGAATGCCAAGGAGGAATTGATATAATATTTCATCGACCACTACAACAGATGATGATCCATCTCTGTCCCTCCCTACGAAATCTGAGCCACCATCCTCCTGCCCCCTGCACTATCTCCCCCTGAACCATCTCTCACACCCTCTGTGAGCATCCCTTCAGCAGCTCAGTCATCGCCTCCCACTTCAGGAGCCTCAGCAGTGGGGGAGTGGTGTTCTACTTCTATTTCTTCTCGGGGATACTGGAGGGTGACTGTTAGAGGTACAAATTTTAATATGAATATATTTATTACACTTTTTTATATTAATTGTTTTTTCATTAAAAATGGAAATAATGAAACTATGGAGAAAAATATAAAAATTTCATATGTATGGAATCTGACCAGAGAAATGATAGTTGTCCCATTTGATTCATATGGGGTCTCTACAGATGATGCAGCAGGATTAAATGGCCAGATTTTAGGCTAGCTAGATGCGGTGCCCGTTTCCATTCCTATTTCATATGATGATTGGATAAATATGCCTTGAAGTTAGAAAATGAAGTTTTTCATTCCCAAATAAATTTAATTTTAATACATTATGTTGTAATTTTCATGTTATTAATATTTTCAAAATTAATTTTTGTGTACAAATGTTTTTCCACTTTACGGTTGCAGATGTAATAGCACGAAAGTGGACATTGAAAATATTTGCAAAAAATGGAAAGACATTAAATAGATATTGTGGTGCGATGTCAATGATACTTCATTGACTGCCCAATAGATGTATGACAAGATACCCGATGGGGTACCCAAAGAGCAATTGAATGTTATTTTAAATACATCGTGATGAGAATCCGATGGTATTTAAATATATATTACTATAATAATATCATTTTAAATTTGTACATGTATATTAATATGAGATGACATTGAATAAATCAATATTAAATTGAATTTTTTTTTGTTTCAGTATCTATCAAGAAATAATGCATCAAGTCGGGCTAAGAAGGTCATCCCTCACACTCCAGGGTCAAAGAGTTTTTCTTGAAGCCAATCTGCTTTGGTAATCTTTTCATTGGATTAAATATTTATAAGACAATATTATTTGTTTAATGTAGTCACAGAGTTTAGGGCATGAATCATCTTGAAAATAAGTGTGGTTGAATGTTCACCAAAAATATGGTGGATGTTTTGTTAATGAGCCTGCCAAAGAAGTTGGGGTATGAACTCATTTTTCATTATAATTGAAGTACCTAAGAACACTCTGAGAGGGGAGGGGGGAATCAGGGTTTCAAATTTTTCTTTTTAAAGTTGTGTATCTTGTTCCCATGTTGGTAGGAACTTGTTAAATCTATCAAAAGAATTAATGGAGGGAGTAGACACAACACATTTAATTGTTTCGCCACAAGGGGATACATCCAAGGATCATACGTTTACAGTGTGTCATTCGTACCAAAATCTACTAATCTTCCCAAGTTTATGGATTAAAGGTTTTAGTCACAGTCACTCTGTTCCACGCACACTTCCTTAAAAAGGTTCAGGGAACACTCACTACATCCCTTAGATCACTTTCGTCAACTCCCCCTAGCTCACTGCCTTAAGAGAAGTCAATCTCAGTTTATCAACTTGAAGGTATCTTCAATAGATTTTCAATGAGGTTGTTGTATCTATTACTCATGAGACACAACATGCATCAAATTTTTGAATTGATGAACTTGAATGCACTAATCAGACACATCGGATAATCAAAAACCTGTCGGATGCATAACACTACACTTGCACGCAATACCCCAACTTGCATGCAAGATTTGGGAATTTTTATGAAAGATGACATTCACGCAACATCTATTTTCCATGAAACCATTATCTTTCTCACAACATGACCAAAGTGTTCACTTAGCCTTTTAAAACTAAAGAAACACCTTGCTCTTAAGATTAACCCCTTCCAAAATTTTGCGCGCAAATATTTCACGTGGCTAAATAACCATATTTTCATTGGAAAATTCCCCATTCTTCATTGGGGGTAGCCTCATCTTTGTATACACTTGATGACCCTACGTGCAAGATCCCAATACATCTTGGTCGGTGCGTGAAATATTCTTCATGAGCATGCAAAACCTCTTTTGACATCGCATTGGGTGCACAAAACCTTTCACACAACATCATCTTCCGTTCAGTCCACGACTTTGCAATTTTTCGACATTCTGATCCCAAAACATGTCTTGCATGAATGTTCCAAAAACACCTTCAATACTACACGAAAAAACTAATCATTCACACACACGTCAAATTTTTTTCGCACCTCCCTTTTCTAAAAAAACATGTTTCTCCATTTTCCGATTTTCAGCCCCAAAAATATGGAATACACATGAGAACAACACTACCTTCAATATTGCTTTTGGATCAAACTCTATCACCCATTTCCATGTAATCTCCCTGATATTCCATGAAAGGGTTGACAATAACAAACCCAAAACAAGATCAACTCAAGGTATATTGTCAACAAACACAAACGAAACTCTTTTTCCAGCAACGAACAACCTGGTTTACAAAAATCTCCCCCTTTGTGTTTGTTGGAAATCTCCAGAAAGAGTCAAAAGACCACTAGCCACTTATTGAAACCCGATACACAAGATTTAACTAAATCACCACTTTAAGTCTACGTGAGCAATTCTTAGTGTAGAAAAAAAGAGAGAGGGAATGAATTGTTGTCTCATGTGTTTAAATGAACGCTCCTAGAAAATCATCTCCCTTTACTATTCTCTCCATCTTCATCCACGATTTTCTCTATCTTCTCTCCTCCAGAGACACCACATTCTATCCATTTATCCCCATTGGTAATAAACCCAAAGACGGATATGTATCCATTATAGAGCTTAGAACATACTCTCTATGGGTCATATCTCCCCCATAAACCTAAAACAATTACACAAAATAGATTAAAATAGTTAAAAAAACTGGGGAGATGGGACAATTGTAACCTCTTTATGCACTAGAAGGTGGCTGAACACCGAGGCTCAACAAATGTTTCTCAAACACAACCGATGAGAGTGGGTTGGTTAGGATTTTAGCCACTTTCTCATCAGTTACCACATAATCCATTCTAATCACTCCTTTCTCACCATTATCTTTGATAAAGTGATATATTATTTCAATATGTTTTGTACAAGAATGCTGAACAAGATTCTTCATAAGATCAATTGCGCTCTTATTGTCATAGTAAATTGTCATCGGTTGTTTCAAACCATTACCAATATCTGTCATTTTTTCATCATCCATAGTAGTTGAGTTTATTCCTTTGTAGTAGATATATAATCAGATTCAGTAGTACTAAGAGAAGTACTTTCTTATTTCTTGCTCAACTAGCCAACACATTTTTGCCCAATATATAATGGTCCACCACTGGTGGATTTTCTATTAACTACATCTTCAGCCCAGTCAGCATCATAAAATGATGATAATTCATTGTCCCTACCTACATCAAAGTATAAGACAAAATTGTGAGTACCTTGAATATACCTCATGATTCTTTTTACTACTACCAAATGTTCTTCAATCAGATTACTCTGAAAGTGGGCCGCTAAGCATATTGAAAGGCAATGTCTGGACGTGTTTCTATGAGGTACAATAAGCTCCCAATGATCCTTCAATACATTGTGGGATCTATAGAGGTCTCATCCTCCTGCATTCCATGTTTGGTTCCAATTATAATAACTTATTAACAGCTGTTACTATGTTAATATATATTTCATCCAATATGACTACTATTTTATTTATAGGCAAAAATTAAAGAACTGTGGGATTCCAGTCTTATGCAGTCCTACTCAATCTCCCAGGATGACCTGATTGCTAAAGTCCTTGGGAAGAATCAGCCTAGTAGAGTGCACGAGAGGGGTTTGGGACCCATACCATCTGAGTTCTTTGGAAGGCCACCAGGGTTTAAAGCTGCATCTACTCTTGATTGTAGTGAGTATATACCTCGAGATACTCAGATATAGATTGTTTCTATATAAAACATAGTTCACGACCAGGGGGGTTAGATATCCGCTTTGCATAAATTGTTGATTGATTTATATAAAAAGATGCTAGGATCTTCCCATAGTTTTATTGCATCGACTGGTGGTGAGCAGGTAAATCACAAAATTTTAAAATCATTTAATTTTCAAACCTTTATTGGTTTTATGTTTAAATATAAATATAGAACAGTATTTAATTTTCAATATAATATTCTTTCAGGTGGTAGAAAAAAGTAGAGATGGAGGTGGAGAGGGTGACGAGTTGTGTTCATCATTGAACCGTGATTAGTTGTTTTGTTGATATGCTGGAAAAATATGGTAACAGTATGTTTGTATATGTATCTTGTGGGGAACATAGATCCCACCAAACATTTTCATGACCTAATATTTTCTTGATTTCTCATGTTTCTTTTATTTCTTTTATTGATTTCTGATGTTTCCTTTTATGTATTGATTTCTCGAGTGTGGTATGCACAATATATGTCGATTATTTATTTTCATCAATCATTTTTTGTGAAAAAAAATTCCTAAATTTATTATATTTTTCACTTAAGTATGATCGATGAAGAACATATCCTATAGTAACAGGAATCAATCCATTCATAGTTCTTGGAAAATGTCCTCTATTAAAACTTGTCTCGTGTATAGGAGGAGAAGGATGAGATGTATGGGAACCATTATGTGAGATAGAAATAAAAAATTGATATGAATAAGGAAGGGTCACAATTTTAGGGTATAACCATTGTGATTATAATTTTCAACAAGGCCTATTATAAGATATCCTAACATCATTACATATATTGAAATATCATGAACCAATGAACAAATAGTTTTTATATAATACCCCTATTCATATTAGGATCTTTCATAGGGTAAGGTTCATTTTTTTTCAAAACATAGGTTTATGGATAAAGAGCCACATGCTAAGGATCTTTATGTAGATTTGGATAATATGTGGAGGAAGATTGGTCTTACTAGGTAGACTGCTCTAATAAGTTTCAAGTCATACAAGATGGACCATGCATCACATATTTTAACATCATGTGAAAATGAATAAAATAATCTATAGTTTATGATTATATGAAAAATACCTTATTATATGAGGTTTAATGCAGTTTAAACTAATGTTTAAAATGAAATGAACTTGTCTTTATGCCAAACCTATGCATTGAAAACCAATTTGATTGAAGAAACCCAATAACTAAGATAATGTGGGGGATTTAATATACATTTTTTGGTTAGGTTTCAGATAGGAGATCTAGGAATCAATTTGTATCCCATGAAAATAGGAATCAATCAACACATAGTTCTTATAAATTTTGGGAAAATATGATGATCTTGAATTAAAATTGAGAAATAATAGGGAAAACAAAATAAATATAATGATTGTAATGGTACATACCCTTTATGAACTTCCATTTTTTGAATTATCAATTCTTGGTGATGTTTAGGGAGAGTTTTGTGGTGATTTTGAGCATTGAGGTGGTTTTTTAGCCTTTTCAAGGACACCATGGCTTGTGCAATGACTTGTCTGGATATGTTGGAGGTAGTATTATATTGGGATTGATTTTGTGTAAAATGGGATATATAAACATGAATTGTGGATGACATGTTGTTATGAATGTTGTCTTAGTAGTTTTCCTATGTACCATGAGAATATTTAATTGCACTTGGGTGGGCATGGAATATCGGTGGACCACCTGTCCAAAATAAGAAACCGAAGTTCACCACATTGTATCCTTGGGTACGGTGATGGTAAAATGATTAGGAAATGGAAACTAGGTCATAGATTTTATACATGGAAGAATATAGAAGAATCACTATGTCGTAGACCACTCCATGGTCTATGATTTGTGGGAGGCCAAAATCGATTTTAAAATGGGAAAAGGCTAAAACAACAATGTGGGTTCTATATTACACTTTTACCAAACCCAACACATGAGTTTTTGATATTAACCATGTTTTTATAGAGTCTAGTGTGATTCACTTATAAATAGGAGTTTTATTACCTCATTGTTATGAATTTTAGACTTTCCATCAATTTGTGTTTGACCCTCACTCATCCTCCCCCTCCCCAGTCACCTCCCTTGGTGTTCCAAACCACTTGGATCATATTGGATCATTTATATTGAAGTTATTTGATTCATGGTAGCCCCATATTTCCCCATTACTCATTTATTGTCTTTCTATTATATTCAAGAGTTCATTATGGTATTAATTCTCCTCTTTTTTGGGTGGTTTTTGATGTAGTCTTATTTTTCATTGGATTTAATAGTGATTCAAATGAGATCAGTGGTGGTTTATCCTTGGTTCTTGTTCATTTCTCCTTGAAGATTCAGTCATGTTTGGGTATCCTTCATCTCCCGTTATTTATAAGTACATTTGGAAATATCATGCTTTTGTATTTATTTGGTTAAATTGTATATATTGTCTTAGTAAAGATAATGAACAAGCTTAATTGAATTTTACGGAGAAGTGAGAAATCACAAGATTTTTACTTATTCTTGTTATTTATTCTTATATGGCCACACTTACTTGATTTTCCAATTATGAAGTATTTTGAGATAGTGTGTTATTTTGGTTTTTATAAAACTTTCATTGTATGTTTGTATAACCTCACCACATATGAATATGATAGAGAATATATATTGACCTATTAAATTTGTATCCTAAGAAATATTGTATTTATCTGTGAATACCCTTCATAATTTTTTTTAATTATGATAAAAAATATTATTGAAACTAAATTATGTGTGGTGGTTATGATGTATAGTGGTTATGATGGTTGGTGGTGGTGATGTGTGGTGGTTGTGATGTGTGGTGGTTGTGATGTGTGGTGGTTGTGATGTGCGGTGGTTGTGATGTGTTTTTGTTATGATGTTTTATAGGTTCAATCAATTGGAATGGTTTTTTTTAGGGCATTGGTAATGGGTCTGCAGTATCACCTGCATTTTTGTAAATTTGGCTTTAGTGGCGGTTTTAACCACCAAAAAATAAATATAATATATTTAAATGTGGTTAAATACATGACTAAGGAAAATAATTTAGTGGAGGTTTTAACCGACGTTACACAGTTTTCATATTAATTTATTATTTCACGGTGGTTAACTTGGTTTTAGCGGCAGTTTTTTCCAGCGAAACTCACATTATTTTAGAGACGGTTATAACATTTGCTAAAAAATATCAGTTTCACTGGGGAAAACCTCCACAAAATTAACCCACTACATTGGTTACAATAAAAAACTACTAAATAGAGAAAACTGCCAAGTATTGTATGCTGACACACACATTAGCGGTGGTTTTTTGAAACCGCTATAGAATCATATGGAAGTGGTTTAAACCGCGACCATTTCTAAAAAAATGATGTGAAATGGTCATTTTCCTATAGTTAAGGGACTTCTTCTCAATATACTTTCACTGAAGAATATTTTTATTTGTACATTATATTATTTTATACTATATATAATCAATCCCTTTGATGTTTTATTTCATTAAAATCCTTTCAAATGAAATATTTTTCCACTAACCATTTTACTAAATGACGAAAGTAATTTTTCTTTTTAACATATGTTGCGACAATGACCTTTCCACTGGAGAGAGAATTGTTTGATATTGGGATTCCTCTACAATTCATAATGTTTTTAAATGAAAAATAAATACCATATACCCTTTTTATGTATTTTGGTTTTGAAATGGTTTTGATAAATGATTTATTATGTCAATATCATGAAATGATCTATTGTGATTGCAATGTGGAAATGTTATTTTTTTCATTTATTCTTGTTTTATGTGTTATGATTATGTCATGGTTATTGGGAATTGTTTATATATATATTTGGTTCCATGATAAACTAATGGAGGGTGAGCCCGTGATATCTCTCCAATGCATGGGGTAATGTGATGGAGGTAATGGTTAAGGTTTCTGCAAAGGGATGTAGGGAATATATTATGATGGTCATTCCAAACGTAATAATAAAACTTACTCCCTATGTAGGTTTGAAATCTACAATGTATGTATGTTATTGATGCCACAAGATAACTTTTTTTACGATTTATATGATGTTTTGTAGGAATCATATGATTACATGATCTAAGCTCAATAGTTTATGTTTTATGGGTGAAAATTACGGTTTTGTGGAAATGATTTCATGGGTTTTAAATATTCATAGACCAATATTTTATTCCATATTTCATATTCATTACTGATATTTTTATGCTCATCCCATGTTTCAAAAAAAATTATATAGGTTATAAGGATGGGTAAGAGAAATTAATAATTCAAGAAGATTTTTATCATGAAAAATAAATCATGTTTTGATTAAAGGGTTTCCTTTGGTGGAAAAAGTGGATACTAAGTGTAACTATCCACATGTAATGTTTGGGTATATTATGTAATTGTTATGTCCTAATTCTCTAAAACAATAAACATGAAAAATATCCTCAATGTAAAATAATGTCAAATTATTATCTTAACTCAAGATTATGTAATGTTTATTGTAGGGGCCTTATGTTTGGTATCAGAGGATGGTTAAGTATACCAAGAATATTAGTTTATTTTCATAAGAGTTATTCATATCATTATGGGTTTATAATTATAATAATAATTAGATGTTAAATGCCTTGGAAAATCCTTTTTTCTCTTATATTGTGAAATTTGAAGGTAATTAATGGTATTTTTAGAGAAATTTATTTTTGAGTTAGTTATGGGTCAGTACATTTGGGGATGAAAAATGAAAGGTATAGAAAAACCACTGAGACAAAAAAACATGTTGTGGTTATTTTTGAGGATTTTATATCATTTTATTAATGTTATATGAATTATAAAGTTTTTATAGAGGACAACATGTATAGTGAGTGACAACAGGTCACGTCGGACAAGGTTGCGAGAATCGAACCAACAACTAGATTGTATTGGGCCTTTATTTCCTACAACTGGTGTACGTGATGTCCCTAGTTAGTAATACATTTTATTTTAGATTAAATGGGTTTTTGGAATAAGAAGAAGTTGCTTTTGGGAAATTAATATAATTATGGTAAATAGAACACTGTGGGATTTTAACGGAGTAATGGTCAAATTATATTTTGGAATAATCTATGATTTTAATTGTTGAATTATTGGAATTGGGTTATTTATGGAAATTATTGACCTATCATAGAGAATATGTGATTAGTTTAATTAATGTTTAGTATGAGACCTTTAGAGTGACCGATTTTATTTGTAGATACATGTAATATTTTATCTTGCAAGACTTTGTTATCAAATTATTCTGAGTTTTGGGTTTCAATATTAGTTGGATTATTTTGAGAAATTTTAAGGACATTGGTTTGTTTAATGGTCTATGTAGAACATGGGTATTACTATTTAATTTTGGAGATTAAAAGTAGTCATTCTCCTTATAATGGAATATTATTTTTGGGGGGTTATTGGATCTTAAAATAACCATTTTGGTTTTCGTTCATGTATAAAGATAGAGGAAATATATTTATCATCTATTATGGATTATTTGATTCAATAGAATTTGATACTAGTGCTTTAGGTGTTACCAAGTCATCTTAAATACTCGTCAATTTGGTAAAAAGAGTAGTATTTTATGGAATTCAATTAGTGGATGAAAATATACTTAACAAGTAAGTATTTTTTTCCTTATTTTCTTAGTCAACATTGTAAATAAATACCTCAACATTATGAAAAGGATATTAAAACAAAAAAAAATTTTGTTTACTTTTCCAACTTTGAAATAAATGATCATTTAATCTATCACAAGTTTGTCGTTTTTTGATTGTTCAATTTCTCTTGATTGTGTTTTCTATCACTCTCCATCAGAATAATATTGTTAGTTTTTCTTATATATCCATGTTTTCCTATATTGAACCCTTGTATGTGATATCTCTGGTGACCTTTGTACTTTAATTTCAATCTTTTAAAGTGGAAGTGTTATTAACACTTTATCCAATGTGGGTTTGGAATAAAGGTATTTTTAAAATCCATACCCTAGTTACCAACCCCAAATTAAAACTTTCAGGATAAGATTTATTAAATCGGAGAGGATGTAACATATTGGATTTTAAGAAAGAAACACTATGTTTAATAGCAATCACGATACAATACAGATAGCTTAAATGAACAACTGAATATTATTATTTAAATGTTACCATTATTACCTAGCCATTAGAATGGATAGAATTAATAGTATCACTCTATATAGATATATATTTAATGAAAAATATATAATATATATTCAATCTAATGTTTAAAATTCATCGTATATGCTTTTTACATATGATATAAGAACAAAATCAATTTTTCAGATTAAAGAAGTATTTTTCAAAAAAAAATATTTTTTCTACCGCCTTTTGATGTAAACCCCTTTTAAATCAAGATTTGGTCATTATTATATGTTCAATTTGAAAATATAAAATTTTTCTTTGTAATAGAGACATAAAAATTTACTTTGGTGGATGTTTTGGTATTTTCGTGATAAAATTCATTTTAATGAATAGTGATAAATAGTGCATTTTAATTCAAAACTTTTTTTTCATCAAATTTATTTATATAGTTAGATTATATTTTTAATTTGTTTTAATTTGAAATTAGATTATGATTTTATAATTTAATCCAATAATTTCCATTGTAAGTAATTTTACATTGAAATTAGATATAAACACGTGTCAATCTTTTGATGGTTTTTACTTTTTAAAAACATGTTTTCTCATTTTGACAACAAGATTTAATTTTGAATTAATTACTAAAAATTATATTTTTTGAATATGTAAAAATGGATTTTATTTTTTTAATCATAATGTCCATAATTTTTAAATATGTACCTTTTATTTTTGGACATTATGAATAGTAACTTCAGTATTTAATTTTATTTATCACGAATAATGGTTAAATTAGGTAAATAAGGGAAAAAATATTATTACAATAAAATAAAAATACGCTATAAAATATGATAATATTATTTAATGTATCATGGGTGACCAAATAAATCCATAGTATGAACTTTAGGAATTTGGGAGCCACTTGGGTGTGATAATGACATGCTATAATAATTATTTTAAAGTAAAGAGAAATATAACATAAACCTGTATCTTCTAAATAAAAAAACATTAATATGGGGTTATATAACAATTATATTATAAAAAATAGTAATTAGAAATATAAAAATATTTCCTAAATCATGGTATTTTATATTTAAATTTTAGAGTTTAAATAATAATATTTATATATGACACAGTGATAATGCAGTGATTACCTTATTAATGAAAGATTCAAATAAATGATATAATAAATATTAAAATATATGTAATTTAAATTTTTTTGATGCCATGAAAAAAATTAAATGATGATTATGAAACGTTTTTTGGAGATAATTTATTTTTTTATATGGAATCAAGTTATTATGACTTTAACAAAAATAATTTACTAAATAGTTTCTGAATTGACATAAATGAGTTTTTAAAACAAAATTCTATTTTATTAAATGATATAATAATCATAAAAATATAAGATTTAAAAAAATGACTTATATAAGGTTAAAAATGTCATTAAATATAGACTTGAGGTTCTCTTGGAATTTTATAGTAACTATATTAACCATATAGTGAAAAAATACAAGAAGACATGGTAAGAGTAAATTTATTTAACTAATTCTTAAATCCAAAAAATAATGTTACATTTGTGACCTAAACTTGTTTAAACCCTATATTTTTAGATTATTTCGACTCATACTCATTTTATACTCTAAATATATCAATTTAAACCTATTATAAATCGAAAATAAATTTATAATAAAATAATATATCAAGAATTTCCTAAAGTGTCCCTCCTCCCTCTTATAAAAGGCCCACATCTATACCCACTTAATCAGACCTATAAATACCCGTTACTCATCCAAATTATACTCACATAAGATCCCGACATCCCTCAATTCCTCATAGAATCCCTAACTTTGGTATAAGTCAATTCAAGAATTCCTTTTGGCTCTAATCAGAAGGATTTACCCGATTTATAGGTAACATCTTCTCTCAAACTCCTTTCATTCATTTTCCCTCTCCAACACCCTAAAATTTTTATTACATTATTTTATAATAACACCAATATCCAAAATATACTATTATTTTTTTATTCTATGGTTTCTAAAAAAACGTACACACACCTCCATCTAATGGATATAGAATATATTGTTTTTGTGTACAGTGAACTATTGCCTCCTGAGATGATGATTGTTAAATTTTCTCCAACCACCTAACATGGTGGCCGTTATTATGGAACAATATATATATGATATATATTATATTTATATTTTCTCCATTCTTCATTAAGTTTTATTTACATCATACCTTTATGCTTTCCATAATGTTTAAATACGATAATTTGAGGAAGTGTGGACTACCGTCCCCTAAATGTGATATGAATCATTCATGCCATAAATGGAATTTCTAAAGGATAAAGTTAATGAACTAATGTAACATATGTAAAATTGATATTATAATATAATTATAATATTCCTATGTATCATTCAGTTTTCATTCCTTTAATATGACAAAGAAATGAAAGTGTCATTCATGTGTACGTATGACCTACCATCTCCCTGAATGGTGCATTTAATTTCTTATCTCAAAATATTATGGAATATTATAAATACATATCCACTGGATATATATGATATTTAAATCATTAATACTATTCGGTATATAATGTAATTTTTACTACATGGACAATTTGTAATCACAACAAGTTCATTTTTGACTCACGTTCCAAACATCAACAAAACATACGATACGAACTCAAAAAATTAACTAATTGCTATAACATGGTAACAGGTAATATAAAATGAATAATAAACTTGTAAAAAATACCGGAATAATTAAAAAATTAACCTATGTTTATTATTCAAAAATATAAATAATGAATGAGACAAGTTGGATTTGAGATAAGGGACTTCGTCTCAATCTCCTTTCATTGAGGCATATTTTAATTTATACAAGAAATTATTTTATATGTTATATAATAGTTCCCTTGGAATTTTAATTTCATTAAATGTTTTAAAAATTAATATTTTTCCATGAAGAGTTTTACTAAATGAAAAAAGGAATGTTTCTTTTTAATATATGCAGAGACAACGACCTTTCTGCCACCAGGAGCATTATTTGATATTTGGATTCCTCTAAAAGTTGTAATGTGTTTAAAAATAAATAAATACCATATACCATTATTATATATTTTTTTATTGAAAATAGTTTTGATAAAGGATTTATTATGTAAATATCATGAAATGATCTATTGTTATTACAATGCGGAAATGTCATTTTTCCTTTATGCTTGTTTTATGTTATATGATTATGTTATTGTTATTGGGAATTATTTATTTATACGAGTGGTTATGTGATAATATAAGGGCAGGTTATCCTGTGATAGCTCTTGAATTATTTGGTTATCATGAAAGAGTCAATCATTAAGGTTTCTCCTAAGGGATTTTGGGAACAAACTGTGATGTGTATTCCAAATGTAACCAGGAAGGTTACTCCCAATATAGCTATGAAAGCTACAATGTAAGTATGATATGGATTCCATAAGTTACATATATGTTTTATAATTTCTATGAAGGTTTGTAGGAATCTTATGATTACATGATTTAATCTAAATATTATATGTTTTATGGGTGAAAAGTATGAGTTTGTGAAAATGTTCTCATGGGTTTTAAATATTCATGGACTAATAGTTTTTTTCCTTATTTTATATTACATACTATGATTTTTACAGTCATCAAAAGTTATTAAAATGTTTTCCATAGGGTATAATGATGGGTATGATAAAAGAAGAAGTCAAGAATATTTTTATCAAGAAAAATAAATCATGTTTTGTTTAAAGGGTTTCCTTTGGTTGAAAAAGTTGATATTGAGTGTAATTGTCCACATGGAATGTTTGGGTATATTATGTAATAATTGTGGACAATTCTATAAAACTCTAAACATGAAAAGACCCTCAATGTGAAATAGGTTCAAATTATTAACTTAACTCAAGATTTTCTAATGTTTAATGTTGGGGAATTATACATATATTTAAATATCAATATATATATGGACTTCATGGTGCAACACGGTATATGTGTGTATATATGTATATATAAACATACACACACATATATATAACAATATATTTTTATATAAAAAACATATATATTTTATATTTTGAAATGTTTTTATGAAAATGGTGAAATTTTATTGACATTTTTAACAGTGTTTTAAAACAAGGCTAATAATATATATATATATATATATATATAATTATATTAAACAGAGCATAAAAAGAATAGAATCTTACTTACAGGGGGAATGGGATGCTTCGGGGTTTCAATAGATTGTGGGAAATAAGTTGTATTGGGCTGAGGAACTTCTAAAATAAGAGCAGATGGCTCGGGACCGCTCCCGTGTGTAGTGGCTGAAAGAAGGAGATAAAAACACAACTTATCTCTATGCATTCATTTGATAAAGAAGACACCTTACCTCTCTGAACATCTTACTCAAGGATGGATCCTATACAGATAACTGTGAAATAGTCAGGAGTATGGTGTACTCTTTCTTCAAGGACCTTCTTGCTGGACCTAACCCGAGGATGTCCAGCAGGTATCTCAATCGTAATGCAAGGATGTGGGAGATGATTCCCATTGTGGTGTCTAATAAGGATAATATGGTCATTGAGGTGATTCCTAGTGAGTATGAAATCCATGAAGCCATGAATAATCTCAATTCGTAGAGCACACCAGGTCGTGACGGCTTTCCTAGTTCATTTTACAGGGGGTGTGGGATGTTGTTAAGCACGAAATCACTGTTTCTAATCAGTACTACTTCAGAGGTGGGTGCCTCCCTCAGGTGGAAAGTGCAATTACCCTGGTTCTCATTCTAAAGATGAAGGAACCTTCCTCTCCTACACACTATATCCCAATGAGCCTATGGTACATCCCCTATAAAATTATTATGTTCGTGTTAAACCATAGTTTGTCTAATATTCTCCCGAGTTTGATATTAGTTGAGAAGAAAGGATTTGGGAGAGGTCCCTCCATCCAGGAAGCAATAGCTATAGATCAGGTGATGTTAAGGGACATAAATATGAAAACCCATGGATCTAACATGGCAATTAAACTAGACATGAACAAGGCATATTACCGGTTGAAATGGAGTTTCATCAAAAAAGTACTTTCGAGTATTGGGTTTTTGTCCATGGTAGTGGAACTCATTTTTAAGAGATTTAGTAATTCCTGGATGGATGTTTCATTTAGAGGGAATATTTGTGGATTATTCGAGGCAGTGAGAGGTCTCTGGCAGGGAGACCCACTCTCTCCAAGCATATTTACCCTGGCACAGGACACTCTTAGCATGCTTATCAATAGAGGTATATAACAAGGGGTTATTTTACATTTCATGAGAAAGTTGAATATACCAATGGTGTCTCATCTAATGTTCACTGATGACATGATTATCTTCATCAACACTGTCCAGGGCGTGGTTTGTGGGATCAAGGATATTTTGGAATGAATATTTCTACTGTAGCAAGAAAGTCATCAGCAACTCCAAAAGAAATATCTACATCACCAATAAAATCTCTCAAAGGTGTGTGTCCTCTCTGTGCAATCATCTGGAAATGCATCATGGTTCTTTTATGATGGAGTACCTGGGATCTCCTATTTCTTCGGGTTGTATTTGAATCAAACACTATGATCATGTTGTTAGAAGAATCACTATATGCGCCCTTAACTAAAAAAATCAGTTTATGTCTATTGGGGGTCGAATAGCTATGTTGAATAGTGTGTTGTCTACCATTCTTATCCATGCATTGGATTCTTCCAACGTCCCTTATGGTGTGATTAACAACATTTATAATATCCCGTGTATCTTTGTTTCAGATTCTAAATATGGAGGTAATAGATACTGAGATGTGTGGGGAAATATGGAGAGGTCCATCCCAGATGGTGGGATTAACGTAATTTTCCTTCATAGAACGATTCATTTAATGCATAGAAATCTCACCTGGGAAATTCTGGAGGTGTGATATTTATGGGGCAAGTCCATGTCATTGCTCTCTGACCGATGTGTGAAGGTTTCTCGTGATCATGAATCTCCTATGTGGGAGAAAATATACCCCTTTTAAAAGACTCTTCAACTGATCTCCAAATGGATTGTTGGCACAGGGGATCTCGTCTTCTGGTCCAGAAACTGGGAGGGCTCTGTTTTAGATTTCACTGGTTGACTTGCCCTGATGATATTTGTTAAAGAAGCTTGTCGGCATCCTAGGTCTACCAAGGCTATTATGGATGAGGACCAACATTCCCTTATTGATACCATTGAGTTTAATGATGAACCAAAAAATGTGTTTTCACTCATACTACTTAAGGGGTCCTCTCCTATAGAGATTTTTGCAGGCAGTTTTCCAAAAAGGGACTTCATGAGGGGTGGATTGGTGTAGTGTAGTGCCATAAGATCCCAGCAAATTGTAACTTTATAACATGGCATATCAGGAACTCTGCTTTGGTAATAGATGAGAACAATAGAAATCTGGGAATAATCCTGACCTCTAGGTATCCTTGCTACAACAACATGTAGGAATAGAGTACATAAAAATTATTTTTCAAGGGGTATTGGGCTCATGTGGTGTGGTCCTGTATTGGAGGTTCCATGGCGCTCTATTCTCATGAGAAAAATGATACTACTTTTATGGAGAGTTGGTTCCAAGTTATGGATTCTTCTGGGAAGGATATAATGGTTCGTTCGGTGATCTTCAGTACATGATGTTCGAGTTTATTAAAATCTAGGAACCAAGTAAGGTTCAAAGGCCATATTCTTATGGTATGGTCCATCATCGTGTGGACTCGTTTCCTTCCACTTGACCTGGATTTTCTTATTAGGGACTGGAAGGAGGCCCCCTCTTCCATACCTCTTTAGGTCAGTGTCCCATCAGATCATTATTATATGTATGTTCAGTATGGTAATTGGCTGTGTTGGAAACCCCCTGGCTCCGGTTTCAAGTTAAACATGGATGGGTCCTGCACAATGGGGGTGATGAAAGGAGGGGGCGTGGTTCGTGGCCCTAGGGGGGAGGTGGTCATGGTGTTCACATGTTTCTTTGGACATGGTAATTCACACTTGGGAGAGGCCAATGACATGTTCACGAGGATATCCCTATGCATGCAGAAGAAGCTAGAGTTAACCCAAGTGGAGACTGATTCCAAGATTCTACACGACTCAATGCTTGGTAAAGGATACCCCCTTGGTCTATTTCTTACATAGTTAGGAAATGTAGAGCCATTCTTGGAACCAACATCCAACTGTCTAAGACATGGTGCGAGGGTAATATGGTTGCAAATCACATGGCTTCCTGGGCGGTCCATACCTCCATCAACACTTGTCTTCTCCCTATCAATAGTTTCAAACAGGAATGTGTTAATTTACATAGATGGGATGCCCTCAGCTTGCACTATTTTAGACCTCCCTAATTCATGGTGTCTCTTGGTTTTATTTCTTGTTCTTTCTTTGAATAAAAATTTTATTTTCATGGATAAATACAAACACAATCATACACAAATTTATATAAACATATATATATATATAAACACACACACACACACACACACACACATATATATATAAACACACACACAAACATACATTCATATTTATAAATAGACACACACATTTATATATAATATAAACACATATATATATATAAACACACACAAAAATGTATACATAAGTATATATATTTATATATAAACAAACACCGACATTTATATTTATATATATATAATATAAACATATACATATAAAGACACATATAGATATATATATATATATACATATTAATTATTTATTAATATGGATTATAGCCTGTCCCATACCATAAAACATATGTGGGTGAGGTATCACTCAATCATAATGGGTTCATAGGTATCATAATACCCTCGACTAATAAAAAATAACATATATATATAAAGAAATGTAATATATATATGTGTACATATATGTGTAATGATTTATATATATATATTTAATATTGAAATATACTAATATATGTATAAATATTAGATATTATACCTTTATAAATGAAAATTTTGTATATTAGTTTGTCTGGTTTTAATCCAATTATGCAGATAATCCTTGTTTCGATTCATATAGCGGGAGACATCCTACACAGGTTTGAGAGAGGGTCATGCGCATGAGGAGTAGGAAATGGGGAGGGGGGATAAATATTGGTTGGGGGAATTAAAAAATATATTAAAATTAATTTAAATAAAAAATGTTTAGGGAGATGAGGAAATTTAAAAAAATACATATATTCAAATTTGTTTAAAAAAAATAGCCTCATTTTTTATAAAAATAGAAATTTTATGACTCATTTAAAGATGTTTCTAAAAAATAACTGGAAATTATGTGTTGTTTAGCAACATTTATTATAAACTTTGGCAACTGAAATTCATTTAATTAGTTTTATTTATAAAAATATCGATGTAAAAAATCCAAATTATTTTTTAAAAAATTTAGAGAGGGGAGGGGAATTAAAAAAAATATTCAAATGATTGGTTCAAAACAATATCCACATTTTTAATAAATATGGATATTTTATAAATCAATTATCTACATTTTTAAAAAATGTCAGGAAATGAGGTTTCATTTATCAATGATTCTTAGAAACAATAGTAAATTACATGTTTCTAATTAATGATGATTATAATGGTTTCCAATTAAAAAAATTCAAATGAATTTTAGAAAAATAATTATGAGGGAAATGGGAGAATTAAAAAATGATTGAAATTATTTTTTTCGAAAAAAATGCATCTTATATAAACATTTACACCTTATAACTCATTTAATTATGTTTATAAAGAAACATCAAGAAATAAGGTTTCATATCACTATGTTTATTTGAAAAATTGATAAATTTATAGCGATATTTTAAAATATCTCCAATTCACATTTTTTTAGTGATAGTGTATTGTTTGATTAAATCAGCTTATTTTTAGAAATTCAAGAGTTGAGATCAGTGTAATATTTTTCGATGTATCACCTGGAGGAGGTGGTTAGACTCTATAGGTCCCCAAGGATGATCATATCTTACCGTGATTGTAACACCCCGAGATTTTATGAAAAATATTCTTTTCATTAATGTCTTGTGTTGTACGCTACACCAAAAGGATCTTTCACAACACGAATCCTTGACTTTCCTTTCATTACACACAATCGCGACCTTCCACGATAGCGTGTGTGGTACGCAATACCGAGTTTCACTAAACAACGATATGCTATTAAAATATTATTAAAACTAGCCGTTATGAATAGTAATAACCACTTTTTGAAATTTTGTAAATTTTATTTTTCAAAATGGACTTCATTTTTGGATTCGGAATATTTAAATTATCTTTGGGTGAAATTTTGGTACTTTTCGGATAACATTCATATTCTGATGAATAGTAAAAATTACTAAATTTTAATTAAATTTTTTTAATAGAAATAATTAGTAGTGATAAATTGTTAATTTGAGTGGTTTTAAAGTATATTTAGAATATATTTTTAAAATTTAATACAATTTTGGTCATTGGATGTAATTTCTCATTTAAACCAGTTATAAACAAGTGTCAATCATTTGATAGTTATCATCTCTTAAAAACACGCTATTTGTTTTGATGGCGGGAATTAATTTTTAAATTAGTTAATGTAACTGATATGTTTTGAATTTGATAAAATAGATATCATTTTTGAATTCATAATATCAAATGTATCTTAGGCCTAATTTTTGGTATTTTTCTGGAAACGCTCATTTTTTTGATGAATAGTGAAACCACTAAGTGGTAGTTAAAAAACTGAATTTTTCATAAAACTTAATCTTACCGCTTCTGTGAGTGGAATTTCGAAAATACGAGAGACACGTTTAATATCAAGTACTAAAATGTGGTTCAATGAGATGAAAATAATTTTTGGTGAATAGTAACGTTTTACTTTTTTTTACCATGGTTAAAAGTAAATATGGTAATTAAGGGTAAAAATGATATTATTATTACCCTAACACATGTCCTAATTCTATTGGATAAGTGTAAATCGACCAAAAACAACCTTAGGAATAAAATATGACCATTTAAGCCCACTTGGATTAGATTAGGACATTTATTATTAATTTATTTAAAGAAGGGTAAAAATAGTTAAAATCAAAGTGTAATAAATAAAAAAAATTTAATATAGCGTTATACATAAGATAAATTCGACTATAAATATTCATTAGAAAGCTAAAACGATTTCATACATAATGGTATTTTATTTGTAATTTTTAGACATTAAATTATTTAATTTATTCATGACACAACGATGAGGGAGTAATTATCTTATTAATGAAATATTGACATAATTGATGTTATAAATACCCAAATAAATGTAATTTGAGGCTTTTTATGAATTAAACTAATTTTATAGATTAATATGACATGTTAGTATTGATTTAAGAAACTTGGTTCGAACTAATCATTCGGTTATGATTTTCAAAAAAATCAATTACTAAATAGAGTCAAAATTGACATAAAATAGTTTTTAAAACAAATATTATATTAATAATTGTTATTTTATTAATAAAAATATAAGGTTCTGTAAAATGACTTAGATGAGGTTATATATATTAATAATAAACAACTTGGGGTTATTTTGGCTTGATATAGTACGTTTATTAACCTTATAGTGTAAGAACACAAGAAGACACGGTAAAAGTAAAATTATTTAACTTAATGTTAAAACTAAATGATAAGGTTAAAATAGGAACCTAAACATGGATAAATTATATTGGATGGGAGGATTTCGACCCATCCCCACCTTAGCTTCAAAATAAATAAATTTGGAGCTATTTAAAACCGAATTTGTCTTTATAATAAAAAATATTTTTAGTTTTCCAAAGGTGCCCCTCTCCTCCCTTATAAAAGGTCACCTCCTCCCCCTCTTCCTCACACCAATTTGAGCCTTCATGCTCGGCCAAACCCCGCCAATTTCTCCTATCCACTTCCCTAGAAACATCATAGAGGTTCTTTTATTTTTCAAAGACCTATTTTAGTTCCCTAAAAGGAGGTCTCAAAGAGGCGCTTCAAAGAAGAGGTAATGTCTGTTACCGATTCTCTCAACTTTATTTCTTCTTCCACTTCTTCTTCATAGGTTGTTTCATTATGAAGTAATAACATCAGTATCAATCATATTCTGATATGTTATTATATGTATTAAACAACCCTATTTCACAATCAATCCATCCTATGGAAAATGAAATCACCGCGCGTGCGTACGTACGGAATACCGTCTCCACGCCGTGGTGTAATCTATTTTCCACCACCACCTTACTTGGATGGGTATAATGATGTAAATAATAACTATATATGATTATTTTAAAGTGATATTGATTCTGAGATAGTATACATAGACTCCAATACAGTACCACGATCATGAGAATGATATCATCGCTCGTGCGTACGTACGGACTACCGTCTCCATGACGCGATGAGATTCATTCTCCACGTTAACCATTAATGAATGATTATAAAGTATATATAATAATTAATCATGAAATATATGTCATAATAATACTAGATTTATGTGTGTATATATGAATGTCATCTACTTAATTCCATTCAACTCAATAAGGAAACGAAAACAGCGTTCATGCGTACGTACGGCCTACCGTCTCCATGAACGGTGTATTTCATTCCATTTACTGATCTATTATATATATGTATATTCTGAATATATATTATATCTAAATCATGTTTTACATTCTTGATTTAAGTAATCATGATCTAAGTAATCATATGAATAATTACAAGTTAAAACACGAACGACAAATGAGACGATTTTACCCAAAACTCTCTTTAACAAGGAATTTTCAAACAAACAGGTAATATAAAGTCATAAGTGAACCATATATGATATCATAACAATGAGTATGATTCCTGAATAAGTCAATGACATTATTTAAATCATTATACCGGAGGTTCGGACACTTACGAAGCAAATCGGACCTAAGGTAAGGGAAAATATCACAATCTCATTTTTATCTGAGATTGTTTATACTTTGGTATTTACTAGGGTGTATTTTATCATCCAAATCCATGTTTCCTCAATATTTAATAATATTTACATCCACCTAAATTTTTTTAAATCCAACTTTACCCTTCGGTGAGTATTTAGTAAAGGATATGAAAGGAATCTTTTGTCGTTTTTCGTACGAGGTACTTTTTTGACTTTTCCGACAAAAGTACGAGAAGAATGTTTTTTTAACTTATACGACATGAATGTATTTTTAAAACATTATTTCCAAGAATATTCCTTTACAAGTTTCAAGTTTATTTTTAATCAGCTTCTTTTATTTTATAATTTTATTACATATTAAGAAATTAAAAGTGTTTTTGAAGTAGAAAGGATATTTTCCTCAATAATGGAGTTCAAGTGTTTTATCAAAATTATTTTCCATCTAAGATAATAAAGGGTTTTGTTTCTATCCCTATTTTTACATTGATTTTACTATGTTGTGATGGAATTATTTTTATTAATTCCTTTATCTTATATGAATTGTTTTATGATGTCATGTTGTTTAAGAATCCCATTTGTGTTACATGGGTTATGCTACGATGTATGGTTTATGATTTTGTGGCACACATAAGAATGGAATCATTATGAGATGGGTGGGACCTATATCTCCCTCCAATTCATTGGGTAAAGATTTTATATCTCATGAGATAGACATGGCTGGAACGGTAGGTTATACCGGTTTAGTGAAATAGGACTGAAACGAGGTGTGAACTCGGTTCAGAAATGGACTTTGTCCACTAAGATAGTCTTGGAAATGAGTCTTGACTAATAAGAAATTATTCTCTATGATTATGTGTGTACACCACAAAGTTTCATGTTTTATGTTATGATTATTGGGATTACATTTCACTACTATGATTTATCCCATGTTATGATATTATGATCTCTTTTGTAGGTTAAGATTTCCAAAATGTTATGTTCTTATGAATATGATGTGATTGATATATCTTTTGTTTACCCTTACTGAGCATTTGAGCTCACCCTTTTATGTTTTCTTTTTCCCAGGGTATAAAGAAAGGATTTAGGTTTTAAAAAAAGAAGATCTTTAAGGGAGATGTTGAAGATCTTTCACCACGATTAGAAGATTATATTCCGAGTTTCCAAAGACACTAAACTATTACGGTCCTTGTGTGTGTGTTTTTGTTGTGTACTAAGTATTCCGCAAAAGTAATTTAATGTCTATGTACGTTAAGCTTCGGGTCTCTACAGTTGGTATCAGAGGAAAGGTTTAGTCAACCTTTGGAAACTAGGATGCGAAAACATTAGTGAGATCCCTAGAGATATTTTTAAGGTATGTCTAGTGATGTACCTAAGGATAAGTATACGTATAAGTTATAGTACAAGAATTACGCTAACGATCATATAACTAAACCTAAGATGTTAGATATTGAAGGTACTCCCCCTTTATTATGTTGTTTTCCCTAGCATGATTTTTGCCTCTCACTATTCTTTTTGGGTTTTAGACAATGGCTGGAACCCGAAGGAACCATGTTGAACAATGCAATGGACAATGCAATGATTGTCCTACTAAACAAACAAATGTTATGGGAGATGGAGTGAAAAATCTTATTGCTATACTTACATAAGCTATGAATCATTCTGGACATCCAAATGAGCAGAGAAGGGAACAATATTCTATTGAGTCCTTCATGAGGCAACGTCCACCTTCTTTCAGTGGGTCTTCTGATCCACTTATTGCTGAACAATGGATCAGTACCACTGAAAATATATTTTCAGTTCTTCAATGTTCTGAACATGATAAATTCATCTTAGCAGTATATCGTTTGGAAGGTGAATCTGATCAATGGTGGAATCTTATCAAGAATACGAGGCAAATAGATGAAATTGAGTCCATGGAATGGGACGAGTTCAAGAACTTATTTTTCAATAAGTACTTCCCTCGTATTCTTCGAACAAAGATGGAGAAGGATTTTCTTGAACTAAAGAAAATGGATGATGAATCTGTTGGTATATACGAAGAGAATTTTACAAGGCTTGCAAGGTATGCATCTGGATTTATCATCCAACCTGAAAGTAAAGTTGATCGATTCTTCAGTGGCTTAAAAACAAGTCTTCGAAGGGAATTAGCTATAAGAGACTTCAATAGATATGATGAAATTGTGCGTTGTGCTATCAAGGTAGAAATGGAAGTTGGTGTTACTTATCCATCTCATATTTTTGACAAGAAAAGAAATATGGAGTTCAAGGAGAAATCTCAGAATAATAGTGAAAAGAAGATGAATGTTTCCTTATGCTCAAAGTGTGGAAGGAAGCATGGTGGAGATTGTCTTAATGGGACAAGTAAATGTTTCAAATGTGGAAAGGAAGGTCATCAAGCATTTGAATGCCGCAATGATGGGAAGAAGATGTCTAATGATGCAAACAAAGGAAGGGATACACAGAATGAACCTACTACACTTCAATGTTTCAAGTACAAGGAGATGGGACATTATGCCAATAAATTCCCTAATCCAAGGGTTAGTGATGATCGACATGAGCAACCACTTAAGGCAAAGGACAAAGGGAAGTCACATGAGATCACCATTAGCAATGTTGAATATGACAACGATGTGGTGGAATGATTAAGTGTTTATGTAATGGGATTCCAAAAGAATGTTGAGTATTGGAATATTTATGTATTGGTCTATTGTGGTCCTCAATAATTTTATGGTACCGGTAACCATGGAACGTGATTGAGATATTTTTGGAAAAAAGCTGATATGCGCATAATGAAGGGAAAATGATAAAATGACATATTTGACAGTATTCATGTGCTCATGATTGATATAAGGACTAAGTGATATCATGGTTTGAGTATATAGAATTTTAAAGATTTTGGTATATGGAAAGTGTTAACTTTTAAATGCATTCATGTTTTCACTAAGGTTCAATGGGTATTCAAGAGAACACATGATTAAGGCCTTTGAATGTTTGGAATGTGACCAACAAGACATATCTTATGATATATGGGGATCAACGATGGTATTAAATCTCTGGTAATCGTTTTCACTATATTATGAGAGTGGACTGCAGTATTATGGATAAGCCTAATGACTGGAATGGACTATGTTGGACATAAGTTAGTATTGTTTAAGGATAAATTTTTTTTCGATATTATTGATGGGATGTTATAGTAATATAGTTTTAGAAAAAGGACAACCTGCAGGACGGGCGACAACCCATCACATCAGACAAGGTTGTGGGAATCGAACCCACAACCGAAGTGCGACTAGCCTTTATCGCCTACCACTGGCCTACAGGAAGTCCCTGTTTAGTAGAAACTAGTTTTATTATATTAATTAGTATCATATATGAAATATAAGTCCATCTTAGGAACCATATATGATTAATCTCACTATAGATGGACTTATGTATTTTTTGACAACTTTTCTACCCTTTTGTTTTAGACAGATGGAATGACCCATCATTCTATCACATGATCTGCTATCACATCACGAATGACAAATTCAACTTCATTTATTTAAGAGATGAAGTGGAAATTTTCCAAAGAATGACCAACTGTGAGACTATACCGAAATCACGAAAGTATTTCTTCTAATTCCAATTTCATCAACTTTAGGGAAGCGATCATGAAAACCAAAAATGTTGTCCCAAGTGCTCTTATATCTGATGAATCAGATGGTACCTTAGATCATCACAAATTTATGTCTTTGTGATTTCTGGCTTTTCTATAGCCATGTTCTCTACCACTCTCCATCGGAACATGATGGTTAGATTTCTCTTCCATATCCATATTTTCACCTATGTGGAAACCCAGCGATTAGTTTATTTGGGTAACCGTTACGTTTCATAGTTTTGTTTTTAAATATTGGTTTTGGTATTCCTTTTTACGATGTGGGTTTCTATCAAAGAATCTTTTGAATAGTAAACCATTTATAACCCCGATGAATTTCGAGGGCGAAATTCATTTTAAGGGGGGTAGAATGTAACACCCTGAGATTTTATGAAAACTATTCTTTTCATTAATGTCTTCTGTTGTACGCTACACCAAAAGGAGCTTGCACAACACGCATCCTTGACTTGCCTTGCATTACACACAATCACGACCTTCCTCGATAGCGTGTGTGGTACACAATACCGAGTTTCACTAAACAACGATATGCTATTAAAATATTATTAAAACTAGCCGTTATGAATAGTAATAACCACTTTTTAAAATTTTTTAAATTTTATTTTTCAAAATGGACTTCATTTTTGGATTCGGAATATTGAAATTATCTTAGGGTGAAATTTTGGTACTTTTCGGATAACTTTCATATTCTGATGAATAGTGAAAATTACTAAATTTTAATTAAAAACAACTTTTTTAATAGAAATAATTAATAGTGATAAATTGTTAATTTGAGTGGTTTTAAAGTATATTTAGAATATATTTTGACAATTTAATACAATGTTGGTCATTGGATGTAATTTCACATTTAAACCAGTTATAAACAAGTGTCAATCTTTTGATAGTAATTATCTCTTAAAAACACGCTATTTGTTTTGACAATGGGAATTAATTTTTAAATTTGTTAATGTAACTGATATTTTTTGATTTTGATAAAATAGACATCATTTTTGAATTCATAATATCAAATGTAGCTTAGGCCTAATTTTTGGTATTTTTCTGGAAACTTTCATTTTTTGATGAATAGTGAAACCACTAAGTGGTAGTTAAAAAACTGAATTTTTCATAAAACTTAATTTTACCGCTTCTGTGAGTGGAATTTCGAAAATACGAGAGACACGGTTAATATCAAGCACTAAAATGTGGTTCAATGAGATGAAAATAATTTTTGGTGAATAGTAACTTTTTACTTTTTTACCACGGTTAAAAGTAAATAGGGAAATTAAGGGTAAAAATGATATTTTTATTACCCCAAAACATGTCCTAATTCTATTGGATATGTGTAATTCGACCAGAAACAACCTTAGGAATAAAATATGACCATTTAATCCCACTTGGATTAGATTAGGACATTTATTATTAATTTATTTAAAGAAGGGTTAAAATAGTTAAAATCAAAGTTTAATAAGTAAATCATTTTTAATACAGGGTTATACATAAGATAAATTCGACTATAAATATTCATTATAAATCTAAAAATATTTCCTACATAATGGTATTTTATTTTTAATTTATAGACATTAAATAATTTAATTTATTTATGACACAACGATGATGCAGTAATTATCTTATCAATGAAATATTGACATAATTGATGTTATAAATACCCAAATAAATGTAATTTGAGACTTTTTATGAATTAAACTAATATTCTAGGTTAATATGACATGTTACTATTGATTTAAGAAACTTGGTTCGAACTAATCATTCGGTTATGATTTTCACAAAAAACAATTACTAAATAGTGTCAAAATTGACATAAAATAGTCTTTAAAACAAATATTATATTATTAATTTTTATTTTATTCATAAAAATCTAATGTTCTGAAAAATGACTTATATAAGGTAATATATATTAATAATAAACAACTTGGGGTTCGTTTGGCTTGATATAGTAAGTTTATTAACCTTATAGTGTAAGAACACAAGAAGACACGGTAAAAGTAAAATTATTTAACTTAATGTTAAAACTAAATGATAAGGTTAAAATAGGAACCTAAACTTGTCTAAATTCTATTGGATGAGAGTTTTTAGACCCCTCCCAACATTAGCTTCGAAATAAATCAATTTTGTGCTATTTAAAACCGAATGCGGCTTTATAATAAAATAATATTTTTAGTTTTCCAAAGGTGCCCCTCTCCTCCCTTATAAAAGGGCACCTCCTCCCCCTCTTCCTCACACCAATTTGAGCCTTCATGCTCATCCAAACCCTGAAAAGTTCTCCTCTCCACTTCCCTAGAAACATCCTAGAGGTTCTGGTCTTCTTCAAAGACCTATTTTAGTGCCCTAAAAGGAGGTCTCAAAGAGGTGCTTCAAAAAAGAGGTAATGTCCATTACCGATTCTTTCAACTTTATTTCTTCTTCCACTTATTATTCATAGGTTTTCTAATTATGAAGTAATAACATCAGTATCAATAATATACTGATATGTTATTATAAGTATTAAACAACCCTATTTCACCATCTATCCATCCTATGGAAAATGAAATCACCGCGCGTGCGTACGTACGGAATACCGTCTCCACGCCGTGGTGTAATCTATTTCCCACCACCACCTTACTTGGATGGGTATAATGGTGTAAATAATAACTATATATGATTATTTTAAAGTGATATTGATTCTGAGATAGTATACATACACTCCAATACAGTCCCACGATCATGAGAACGATATCATCGCTCGTGCGTACGTAAAGACTACCGTCTCCACGACGTGATGAGATTCATTCTCCACGTTAACCATTCATGAATGATTATAAAGTATATATAATAAGTAATCATGAAATATATGACATAATAATACTGGATTTATGTGTATATATATATATGTCTTCTACTTAATTCCATTCAACTCAATAAGGAAACAAAAACAGCGTTCATGCATACGTACCGCCTACCGTCTCCATGAACGGTGTATTTCATTCCATTTATTGATCTATTATATATATGTATATTATGAATATATATTATAAATAAATCATGTTATACATTCTGGATTTATGTAATCATGATCTAAGTAATCATATGAATAATTACAAGTTAAAACACGAACGACAAATGAGACGATTTTACCCAAAACTCTCTTTAACATGGAATTTACAAAATAACAGGTAATATAAAGTCATAAGTGAACCATATATGATATCATAACAATGAGTATGATTCTGGAATAAGTCAATGACATTATTTAAATCATTATACAAGAGGTTCGGACACTTACGAAGCAAATCGGACCTATGGTAATAGAAAATATCACAATCTCATTTTTATCCGAGATTGTTTATACTTTGGTATTTACTAGGGTGTATTTTATCATCCAAATCCATGTTTACTCAATATGTAATAATATTTCCATCCACCTTAAATTGTTTAAATCCAATTTTACCCTTCGGTGAGTATTTAGTAAAGGATATGAAAGAAATCTTTTGTCGTTTTTCGTACGAGGTACTTTTTTGACTTTTCCGACAAAAGTACGAGAAGAATGTTTTTTTTAACTTATACAGCATGAATGGATTTTTAAAACATTATTTCCAAGAAGCTTCCTTTACAAGTTTTCAAGTATTTTTAATAAACTTATATTAGTTTATAATTGTATGACATGCTAATAAAGGAAAAGTGTTTTTGAAGTAGAAAGGATATTTTCTTCAAGAATGGAGTTCAAGTGTTTTATCAAAATTATTTTCCATCTAAGATAATAAAGGGTTCTGTTTATATCCCTATTTTTATATTGATCTGACTATGTTGTGATGGAATTATTTTTATGAATTCGTTTATCTTATATGAATTGTTTTATGATGTCATGTTGTTTAAGAATCCCATTTTTGTCACATGCGTTATGCTACGATGTATGGTTTATGATTTTGTGGCACAAATAAGAATGGTATCATTATGAGATGGGAGGGACCTATATCTCCCTCCAATTCATTAAACACTCATGAGTTCTTCCCTTTTATTTTCTTCACCTCATCATGTATAAACCATCGTATAATGATCTAATTAATAACTTCCCACATAATCTCAACATTCATCTTTGGTGGGGAAAACAACTCCCATTCTTCCAACGCTAGACCCACATGCATACCCAGAATAGTAGGAACTCTAACTGCTTTGGGATTTACCAACACTCTGATGAAATGATAACATTCCTCAAGCCAGTTCATTTCCTCTAATGAACCTCTATTTCCATGTAATATGGGAAGCAATCGAGTTTTACTGGAAACAAGGCAAGACCACCTAGAAACATCGAGGACCTCTCTGGGTGAAATATTCTGAATAAAAAAATAATATTTATTTAAATATATATTTTTAACATTATTAGTGGATATATAATCTTAAATAATTTAATTTTAATAATTATTAAAAATGATCAATTAAAAAATAGTACACATTAAAAATATTGAAAAAATGGATAATGAATTCCCTTATATTATTAATAATATTTATAGAGAGTTGTTGCGGTGGTTTATCTTTATATGAAACACAAATCCTTGAAAAAAATAATATATTAAATATATAATTTTTGATATTATTTATACAAATAAATAAATTATTTTCAATATATTATAAAATAAAAAATTTTAGTAAAAAGGAAAGGCCATTGATGTGGAATTATTTTAAAATTACAATAGTAAATATATATGTTCTTATGGTTGGAAGGATTAATGATTTATGATGAAAAATGACGAAAAAAACATACATTTAGAGACATTTGAATATGGTTAGTTTGAATAAACATTCAAGGATACTACTAATGAAATTTTCATATATATATATATACATTCCCCACATTCATATCATTGTCTTCTAGAAAAATCCTCCATCCAAGCCATGTTTTTGAGCATTCAAGGCTCATAAATAAATTTACTTCACAATTTATAAAATGATCTGGAGCCCAAATGTTGACCAGGTTACATCATTACTTGAAAATTCTCATGGAAAACTAGTATGACACTTGCTACAAACATGGAGAGAAAATTAGAGGTGCATAATCACAAGAATCTAAGTGGGAGAGGTAGGGAAATCAATAAATAAGGGAAGGAATTAAACATTAAAGAACATGAATGTTGAAGGGAATCATATAAACTGACATAGGTAGCTTGGCCTCATACTAGCAACGCAGAATGAATTGTTAAATTTAAATGATTTAAAACACTCTATGGTTTCATTTTCATAAAATGTGGATAACATGAACTTGAGTGGAGGATTGGGGTTTAACAATCCTATTTTCATGGTTTTTTTGGATGGGGGCTTACTACAATTTTCATCCCTACCATATAAAACACGGTAATCTATTTTTGTTGCAGACACATCTAAGATTATGACAAAACACATTGAATATCCATGATATATGAAGATGAGGAATTATATATAGCTGATATAGTTTTAGCTATAGAAATTTCCTCATCTTCATATATCAAGTCTATCCAATGTTTGTTGTCACCATCTTGGATGTTTCGAAAAAAAATAGCCTACCCTCTTTCAGAAGGTAGGGAAGAAAATTGTAATAAATCCAAATCCAAAAAAAGAAGGAACATAGGGCTATCAAACCCTAATCCTTTACTCAAGATCATTCTACCCATATTTGATGGAAATGAAACCATAGAGTGTGTTACATCAATTAAATCTGAAAACCCATTCAATGTTGTTCTTGTGAGGCCAAGAATTCTATGTTAGATGGTATGATTCCCTTAAAATTTCTCATTCTTTCATGTTTACTTCATTCCCTTATTTGTATATTTTCCAACCTCTCCCACTCTCACTCTTCTATTTATGTGATATCTACTTATCTCACCATGTTTTCATCAACTACCATACCAATTATCGATGAGATTTATCAAGAAAATATGTAACCCAATAAACATTTGGGATTTGGATCATTCTAGAAATTGAGAAGATAATGACTTTATTTGTTGTGAATGTTCAAAATCAGTGATTGGTTGGATAAATATTATATAATACAACGATATACAAGTGGGGTACGTGCGTATATTTTAGCATGTCATTAGTAGTCTCCCTAAATGTGTCTTTATACTAAACATCTTCAGATGTCTCTACACTTATGTTTTTTGTTATTAATTTTTCATCATAAATAATTAATCCTTCTAACCATAAGCACATATATATTTACTATTTCCCTTTTAAAATAATTCCACATCAATAGCCTTTCTATTTTTGATGAAAATTTTTCTTTGATAATCCCTTAAATATAATTTAATTAAAACTCATAATTATTACTAATTAGGAAAAGAGATAAATGGAAGTGAAAAAACCACAACCTTGGTAGTTATAAGAAGATTCTTATAAGTGCTAAAAAAGTAAAAGTAAAAAAAACATAAATCAATCATGGATAATATTTTGTAAAATAGAAGATAATGAAAAATCATATATTCATAAATTTAAAATAGGCATCATTGGATAAAAAAACTAGGGTCACTAATTATAGGTGAACCTAGTAATTCAATATCACCATAGTAGTGAGGCTGGTGGGGTATACATAGGGGGAACCAAGAAGATGGCAGGGGGAACCTGGAAGATGGTAGGGGAGACACTCATTTTCATGCATAAAATTATGGATGATTTAAACATTACATAACCCACTCATAGATAACTCATAATAAATTAATTATTACCCTATTTATTTGGGGCTATATAATCTTAAGACCACTCCATTCATCATAATACATAATTTATACACATATATATGTTTGTGTGTGTGATTCACATGAATATAAAAAACATCATAAATCCATCAAAAATAACCAAATGATAACCTGTAGAGAGAAAAATAGAATCAAATTAAATAATGTATGAAATTTGGTAAATACATATCAATCATAATGATGAATCATATAGTATTTGGAAACATATTTAAAAAAGGGTTTATATTTGGTTCAATAATTTCCCTAGTCATTACAATATAAACATTTCATTAAAATAATTATATTTCATAATATATAATGGTCATATTAACTAATATAAACATAAATTAAAAATGAATATTGATAAGAACATAGAGGAAATAACAAAGAGATTTTGATAAGAAAATTTGAAACTTTTTTTGAATTGTTTAAAAAAATATTAATTTTTTGACATTAAATAGTTAATTTTAAAAATAGATTAAAGGATTTTAAATGAATATTTTAACAATAAAACTTCACACCAATGAAATATTAAAAATATATAGATTTTATATAGAATAATATTGGGGGATATGGGAGAAATGATTTAAATGATTCAACTACAAACCCATTTAAAATATATTTAATATTTTATATTTACAAATAAAATGGTTCATCATAACCATTTTTTTATTTAAAAACACAAAAATTTTCATATTGATGGGGCTAATAATCATACCCAGTTGTAAATCCAACCAAACGATTACCACCCATGCCGCTGGGAATAGTATAGCTTAGCTCACAGTTCAAAATATAAATAAAACTCTATGTAGAAAATCCATAACAACATACTAATTTATTTCAATTAAATATAAACATCATAAATAATTTATCCATTTCATCAACTTGTAATATCAATTCCAAATTCACAAACACAAAAAAAATACATAAATTCCAATAGGGGAATTCCTAACACATGATAAGAATACCATCCAACTGGTCAACGCACCACATGATCATGAATCCAACATTACCTTATATAGAGAAAAACCATGATCAAACCCAAAAATTATATCAAATAAAAAATATATATAATAAAAGGTTGAATTGCCTCAACATAGGGAGTGGTAGTTCAGCCATGTAGGTCATCATGGTGGAAACAGAGAAGGGGGTCGACGATGGGGAGGAGATGGGTAAATGTAGTGAGGGGATATGGTTGGTGTTGGGGAAGGTTCCTACGTGATAGGTTCTGATGGGGTTGGGGGCTGATGATGAGGGGCTGCTGTTTGGCGGGCTAGGATTTGATGGGGTCAGGGTTCGACAGTGAGGGGCTATGGCTCGAAGGGGTGGGCGGGTTCGACTGGTTCAGAGGCCGACGGTGAGGGGATATGGTTTGACGGGTCAATGGGGCTCGATTGGGTTAGTGGATAGAAGTGAGGGATTTAGAGAGGTTGGGGGAAGAGTGGGTGGGGGTGTCGGGATCAGGGGTGGAGTGTTATTCGTAAAAACGTATTAGCAGTGTATTTTAAAAAACTACCGCTATATTTTGAATAAAAATAATGGTGATTTCTTAAACAGTATATAATTTCTAAATTTGGTGTAATTACAGTTCATATATGCGCACTTAATATCCTAATTGTATTGATTCTTAACTAATATCATATAGATACACTCAGTATGGTTGTTGACCATTATCTAGTTTTTGAGTTTTTTTCATGTTCTTTGATAATTTTTTATGATTTTGATCTTATTAAGATGTATCATTCCCTAGGACAGTGTTTAAGATATAGTTTTTTTTGCATCATTTTCACATCATTTCAATGATTAATTTAACTGAGATCCATTTTTACTGACATTATTGTAGGTTATCTTGCAGGTTTTGTATTTGGATGGCCCATATTATTTCTTTCTCTATGGGTGTGGTTTCAAATTCTAATGGTTGTAAATTTTTTTATTGGTATCTAATGTAAGGGATGGATTCCTTCTAGTTTGTCCCCTTGTGTGATTCTAATTATTGTGGTGTTCAGAGGAGGGAAATAGTAGGTTCAATGGTGTTTGGGAGTTATAATATAGAAGAAAGTGGAATTAAAAATGTAAAAGGAATATCATTCCATGAATATGAGTTTCATCACTTATGATGTTGTTTGGTTCATCTCCCAAATAGGAGTTTAAAGATTGTCTGAGGGCAGTTTTTGGGGTTTTATTAATGATGTGTATGGAATTCATGACATAAATGAAATAGGTTTTATGAATGAAGAATATGGCCATGAAAAATCACATCATGAACATGGGATCCACGTTCTGAATTAATTTGAGGTTGGATGTATTGAGGTGATGTTTTTTTAATGGATGTTTAATGAAGTTCATTCATAATTCGAATTTCCCATTCACATTATGAATCACTACATGGAAGTGAATCTATAAAATCTGAAGTTCCCTCAGTTTAATTTGATCCATACATCTGCTCCCAAACTCCAGTCATCCAAATATTATCTCCCATGGAATTCTAAATCCCTTTCAAAATGGATTGATACCCAACCTCTCATGTTCGATCTGTGGTAATCCAAGTTGATTTCCTCCTCCTTTTATTATCATTATTCTCATATCAATCTAGTTTTATCCCATTATTGTTATCATTATATGGTGTTTAACATCAATTATTCTCATTGATTTCCTTTTTTGTTTTTTTTCTATTTGTGGTGAAACATTCTCAGAGGTTCGTATTGTTCTTATGGATGATGTGATCAGAGGTTCACTTTCTTGATCTATTATCATTGAAGAATATTAAAATTCTTGAGGTAGGGGATTCATTGCTTCCCTTTTACATTATGTGTAATCATAAATTAATCATTATTTATCCCTTTGGTAGATAATTTAATTTAACATAATAAATAATGAATTATATTAATGAACGAAATGGTTTTTTCATCATAGTGATTGTATGTTTTCACCATGATAAATATTTTATTCTTGATTTGATAGATAGTGTGTTATCTATGTCTATTATTGTTAGTATTTTTTTTACTATTGGTTTTATCATCTCAATCCGATGATACTATTTTATCATTTTAAGTATAAGAACATTTGGTTGGATAAAAAATAAAATAATAATGTTTAATGAATCTATTGATTATTAGAAATTTATAGAAATAAAATGATTCATAATTCATGTTTAATTAAATTATTCTTCTATATGTTTAATGAAATGGATAAAGAACATTACATGAGACTCGTGTTGTTAATATATAATAGATGGAATGTTTAAAAAATTTAATATAATAAAATAGCTCATTCCATAGGTTTCCCATAGTTGTAACGTGAAATAAAAGAATCGGTTAAACCAATAAAGAATGAAAAATTATTGCATGATATAGATAAATGTTTGGGGTCGATAAATCCCATTTTAATATAATGGATAGATTCCTTGTTTTTCTAAACTACATTCCATGGTTAAATTGTTTTTTGTTTCTTTCCTTCTGTGTTTCTCTAGACATTACGCTTGCTATGTTATGTGATGGGAGTTTGGGATCACTGCTGGTTGAAAAGATATGGGTGGGGGAGACCTGGAGTTATTGAATTAGTTTATACCTATGATAATGAGATTAATGGTTATATATATGATGGTTTAGGGGATAGAATCTATAAATATAGAATACTTTTAATCTTGGATTCTCCATTTTTATCTTGAAATATATCTTGCTTTCTGGTAAATATTTTGCTTTAGGTTTGGATGGCTGAGTTTCTGGTTTCATCACTCATTTCCCTAATTCTTGGGGTAGCTATTTGTTCTTGGTTATACATCAATATTTTATATTATTTTAGGATGTTTATAGAGTACCTAGAATTATTTAATAATAATTATTATTTTTAATAAACGTTTTTACCCTTGGGGTTAGTGATTTCAGGATCGCTAAAAGTTTATAATCATGAGAAAATGTGGCTTCGGTTGGTTTATACCTAGAGGGAATGTAATTTACATTGAGGGTTAATGTAATTAAATGGAATAATTTTAATTAATTAATTAATTAATGTAATTTTAATTAATATAAGAAAATAAATAAAGTAGAAAATCCATCTTAAATGATTATGTTCTTACTAGATATCTAGTTATTAATGGTGGTAGATGGGGGTCTAAGAGATGATAGTTGTAGATGAGACTAATACTATTTGAATTCCTTTTTGTGGTTGGGAGATATATTTTATATCTTGTATGTATTATGATTTCATATTCTACCCAATACATTTTGGTATGGAAACTAACACCAAGTATAATTTTTCAGAGAGTTTTCCTCAACATCTACGTTATCGAGTAATGGACGGTTCACTATCCCCTATGGTCCCACACTATTCTCTTAGTAGAATTATGTGCTATAGTTCATGGTGGTTATATTTTCCCAAATATTTTTGTAGAGGGTTTTAATGGATTTTGGTTATTTCACACACATGTATCTCTAGATATACTATGATAAGGAATATTACAGGTATGCTATGTGTGGGATATAATGTATTGAGGTACATTAGTCGTCATATGGGTTGTGGTGGCTCTCTAAAACTACTCTATTAATATCTATAGATGTGGAATGGAATGATGAAATAATTTGATTAATGAGATTTATGTTATGATACATTAAGCCAAGTGGATTTGGGATGGATTCTCTGGAGAGAGACGACAGAAGACGTATGACATTAGGTAAGAGAAGCAAACAAGTGAGGAAGTAGTAGTAGGGTACACATGTTTTTATTACTAAATTAAATGATCTCTTGTATGTGTTACAAGGTGAGAGATATAGATGGATATACTAAAAACATAGTATACCTATTTAGGTGATATGTTAGTTTCACTTTTTATTCACTATGATTTAGTATTACTTGTTTATCTATTGTGAGAGAGGCTCCTGGTAGGATCCTATTTAGTATACCCATTATAATCACCCAATTTTTTGTATAAATAGTTTTTTGGTCAGTTGTGGAATGATAGAGATCATGATGGATATTACTTGATCATAGTTTTTGAGTTGTTTTTTAGTCTTTTTGGTAACTTCCATGTTTACATTTTGTTACATTCATTTTCCATTTTTTATTTACAAGTTTGTATGACATTACATGCATGTATGTTGGATTACTTTTTCTTTTATCCTGGGAAGGAGTTTTATTGTTTTTATATTATTATATTAAATTCCTCATGTTATCATTGATGGTAATTCATCCCATTTTTATATATGATATACCCCAGGTGCTTGTTACAAACTCATGGACCATTATAGGAATACTTCAGGCATCATTATCTCCCTTATCTAATTCTCAACCTAGTAGGGGTACCTTTGGGTTGAGGGGGTCTTCTAATGGTTGATGTTGAAGAATCCTGAGAATCTATGTTAATATACATCAATAAATATCATGAAATACAACCCTTGTGGAATTTATACGACCCGTGTTATGAAAATATAAAAAAAATGTAATGTTATGATTTCATTGTGAAGATGCATTTTTAGGAGTCAGGTTAGTAGGAAAGTTTAGGAAAATTGAGACACAATATAGGTATGAGAAGTAAATAAACCACTATAATTATTAATTTATTATATTGAAGAATCATTGATTGGGGGAAACATCCAATAACAAAAAAGAGAAGGACTTTGAGTGGAATGCTATAAAAATATTGCACGACATCTCTAGTAATTTAATTTGATTACTTGTGGTTATTAATTATTGGTAAAATAGAAAAAAAATTTATTCATATCCTAATAGATTACATAGGTAAAAACTTTAAAGGGAAGATATTTAAAGAGAATTGAAAAATGATTAAAAATATGAAGCACCTGATTCATCATCAGGTGTTTTCACCCAATCCAACAGAAATTTAAGAAACCATGATCATTCATATTGTAAACATGATATAATTTTCTCTTATAGGCACTATAATGACACTTTCTCTATTTTTATATAGTAGATCCAAATCACCATGGTAAACTCTTCTGAACCTACATTATTCCTATAATTAGATACAAATGTGAGTGTCCAAAGCTTTATCTAGTACACAATTTATATAAATTGATAGGTTTCACTCAAGAATGAAGTCACATGAATATTCCCATTATTTCATTTCTATAGGTTAGTCTATCTATTGTCCCTTATTACCACAAGGGAAAAAGGAACATCATATTCCCTTTCATTCCACTTGAAATTAATCCTCTTGGTCAAGCATTGCGATGATTCCATATAATTGGATCTAGTCATACGGTCCGTTTCTTATTTCTTCCTTTTCTCAACATAATCAAAACAATTATTATTCCACATGTCCTTATCTACCATAATAATTAGTATAACTGTATGTGGGAGTGAATTATCAATGTTCTAAATATTAAAAATTACCAAAAATGTGGATCATAACCAAACTATACGGAAAGTATGATATTTTAATGCAACTCATTAGGTAACATAAACCCAAGAATATCTAATCATGAAATGAAGTTATTAATCTTGAATATATGAGGCCCAGATTCCCCAGCAACCCTATGTTTTCTTATAAATTATTCCATATATATATAAAAACTCTTCTATATGGATATCTCTTAATATAGATCAAGGACATGGATAAGGATAGTATATTCATCCAATTTTTAATGTGACTTCATGAGTTCACTAGACATAAATAATGACATCAAAAACTAAAAATCAAACATATCAACAATTTGTTTCAAATAGTCAAATATCTCTAATAGTGACCCACAATATTCATACATAGAGATTACATCTTCATAAATGAATATTCATTATAAATCATAATGATCAACACCAAATTCTACTAGGTTTATTGTCATTGTAAATATGGATATATAATCAACTTTTTTATTGGTGACATGTATCATCTCCCACTAAGTTATTCATAATTCTCCCCTTCTTATAGATATATTATATAATACCTTTCTTTATAACTAGGGGAAAGATAATATTAGATAGGGTTATTTTGGTTACTTAGTAAGGGTAAAAAAGGGATATATCAATATAACTAGGGAAAAGGATATGATAAGATGAGAGTAACATTTTAAAACTATAGCTTTCATATCATAGTTCATAAACTTGAGTCATTGAATAAATTTGGGTAGTTTATAAGACATGAATCATAAAGTAACAAAACATAATCATTGAGAGTATAATATTTTCATAAGACATATATTTGTGGAATACACTTCAGAATATAAAATCTTATGTCATGTTTATCCAACAATACATTCATAATATGTTGGGCTTGTGATATCCACCAGTGTCCCTGCTTGGACTTGTCATAACCTCCCATATACCCTCTTCTGGGATTTGAATAACCTCCAGTGTACCCTATATTGGGATTGGGATGACCTACCATGAACCCTTTGATCTCATATATGATTAATTTTACCCGAATCATTGGAGGGATATATAATTGTTAGACCACCATTAAAATAATTATAATCATACATATGTATGCCAAATGATCATAAAACAATCATTCTATTATCACCCATGAAAAGAAAACACATTTAAGAAATACATCTTCATCATAATCATAAAACATATAGATAATAATAAGGATGGTATCATTTGATCATATCCCTCATAAAAATTAAAAAAAACAATTGATTTTATCTTATATATGAAGTTATTTTAAGAGATCAATTGGAGCATTTCTTGGGGAAAATATCCTTTCAACATTGAATTTGATTATTTAAAATCTAAAAAATACATAAATATAAATTAAAAAATTTATTCTAAAATAATGTTCTAAAATTTTAAATGAAAATTTAAATAATTTAATGTTTTTTATTGTTGAAATATCATTCATTCCATCTATTTTAAAACAAATTTCTTCTTCAAATTTATTATAAAGAGTAAAATTAACCTCATTCAAAAAAAAGAAAAAATGATTCCTTATAGAAAAATTCAAATTTAAAACAAGGTTAAAAATGAATTTAAATACAAACTAGATAATATTAATAACCTTGATTGAAACATTTTTATAATCCATGGGCATGGAAGGGAAATTATTTTCGACCAAATTGAGAAACAAATTCATTTTTTATAAAAATATTCTTTTGGTGTCTTGAGTTCATAAACTAAGGAAATGAAAGGGTAAAATGTATTCCATAGAAATAACAAAATGAGAATAAAATTAATGAGTTTCATGAGAGATAGATCCTAATATTTCATCCTCATAAACTTCATCATAAATAATCTCGATAAACAATGAGATTGTAACTTAAAACCTTTACCACTTTGGTACATTTAGATCATAAGCCAAATTAACGAAATAACCATTGATGGATATGTATATCCAATATTTTAAATAATAAAAATCATAAAAATATATTCATTTTCCATATATACCACCACAAAATAGAATAAAGTTGTGTATATGGCATGTTTCAAACGAAAATAAACGTTAGACGAAAATCTCTTATCTCATTTCTCAACTTTCATCTTCATCATTTGAACCACCATAAAATTAAATATATTTTTATTAGAAATATATTATATAATCATAATAATATTTATCATACCATATATTATACAAATTTAACTTTTTATTAACCCTTCATTAACAATTCTTTGATAAAATCACTATTTTGTATAATAACTACTTATTTTTCATATATCTTTTAGATAGGTTATTTCATTCCTTGTAATTTGATTATGGTTAAATAACATTAAAAATATTAATCATGATATAATTATAATATAAATTTATTATTTACAAATTTATATTCATCCACAACAGTTATATATATATAATGAATTACATCAGTCATGGAGACAATAGGGCGTACATACGCATGATATTTTTTTTCAATTTTATAGATATACGGAATGAAAGAATGGTAAATAATATGTCAAAATTTAATAATAATTTTTATTTAATAGATATTTTATATATTAACAAAATATTTATTTATTATCATCCATGTGAAAATAAAATGGAAATTGAATCACATAGCTTCATAGAGGCGGTATTCTACACGTATGCACGAGCGATGTTATCATTTTTCAATGGTTTGGAATATAAGAATATATATGTGATATTATAATTATAGGAGTATAAATATTTCATAAATATAATATATAACCATTAAATTAAATATTACCTCAATCCATTAGAGGCATGGATAGGAAATGAATTACATCGGTTCGTTAGGCAGTAGTTTTCCGTAAACGTGATCGAAGACTTCGTTTCCAATTTAATAGAAGAATATTTGGATATAGGTAATTAAATTACCATAATAAAAAAATATGTGTGAAATAAAGATTTTATTATATCATCATTTTTGAATAATATTTGAAGGAGGTAGATAATGAAATAAAATAAAAACACATAGTTAAAGACTGTACCTCTTCATCAAAGATTTTCTTTATGTTTACACATAAAGACACATTAGGAGGGTTTAATAATTAAAATAAGACATATATAATGCGGTGAGAAAATTTATTAAGTTATTTTGGTAGGTATTGTACAAAATAAAATTCTTTTAAAGTGTTAATAGAAGTGGATAGGTTGGGAACTTTTATAAGAGGTGGGAGAGGGCACACCTGGAATATTTGGAAAAAAAAGTTATACCCAAAATTTACACATGAACAACGACTCCAAAATGGATTATTCATGAAATTTATATGATATATAGTTACATATTTCTATAAAATAAGATTTTTACAATTTGTTAGGTCATTTTAAACCATATATGTTTATTTTAGCCCCTCAATAAACCTATTTTAACCTTAATGGTGGTAATTAATTTGCATTGTTTTTAATATTCATTATTTAAAAAATGAAGTTATCCTTATTTTATAATTTTATTTATTATGATTAAAAATATTTAATAAATTTAATCTAATTTAATTCACATAATGGGAAGCATTTAATTTAAAATTAATCTCTCACATGCGATAAAAAAAAGTTGTTTTCTAAAGAAAAAGTCTTCATAAGTATAAAACGTTTTTATATCAAAATACTACATGAATTTGATTTAAATGATACTAATTGACTTAATAATAAAATAATTTTACTAATTTTAATTTTAAAACTTTATTATATAATATATTACATATAAATTATTTAAATAAAATTGTTTTTATTAATAAAAATGTGTTTTTTCAATAATCATCAAAAAATTAATATTTTCATAAAATTATAAATATTTCACTCATTGATTATTTTTACATGTATATTTAAAAAATTATGCTCATTTTTTCTAATATATTTTCTAAAAGGGGAAAATTTATTTTAATTATTTTTTCACAAAATGAAATAAAAACATATGTTGAGAAAAAAATATTTTCCAAGGATCTAAAGAATTTACTAAAAATATATTACTTTTGAATCAATATGTTTTATTTATATAAAACAATTATAATTAATTTTTAAAATTAGGTTATTATTATTAATACCACAACATTTAGTGGCTATTTTATAACATTCATGTTTAAATAATAATACTAATATTATATAATAGTTTGGTACAGCTCAGCGTTATATGTAACACAAGCTATTGAAATTGAATCTATGTAAAAAATATATATTTCATAAAAATTTTGGGTGTTAAATAAATTCTTCAATTTCATACATAGAATGAAGATCATTAACTAGGGACTATATCATATAAATATACCATTCCATATGTGGTACAATTCATAAGAGTCAATACCACTCCAGGAAGTTATTGTCGATAAGGAGGTTGTATTTCTCCAATATAGAAAACCGGTATATCAAGGTTTATGACGTTGAAATATTTATAAAATATTATTAAAAGTATATCTTAATACATTAACTTTATTTCCAAAATATATGAGGTGCAATAAATTTTATTATCTTAATATCTTATTAGTCTCCCACTATTTTATCAAGTCCCTAAAGCCTTCACTATTTGACTTGGAGTGTCTTGTTAAATGGAAATCCTAGTGGAAAGGATTCATATTTCCCTTATCATAACACTATTTATCCCTGAAAATCATAGGACGGTTTTTAAGTAGAACTATTTCCAACTATTAGGTTGTAGATCCTTCATCCATTGAGTGGAATCTCCCATCCAAAAATCTAAACATTGATTTCCTGAACACGTACATCAAAATTTGTATTGAATGGACTATATTTTCTAAATACAAAACAATATTTGTTAAGTAAACCAATAATATTTGTTTAAGATCTCTAATATTAAAATTCCCTCATACTATGTCAAGAACAAAACATTATCTATGGGTCTATATCAACTAAAATAATTCAAGGCATTATGAATTAATATTACCTTGAGGGTTTTTATATATGATTTTTTTTCATTTACATGTATTTTTAATATTATGTATATTTTATATAATTAAATAACCAAGTCATTGATAAAATAATTTTTACTTAATCAATTTATTTTAATTTATCTTTCATGATTTTTATCTTACTCAATTTATGTTATCATGTTAAATCATCATATAAACATGTATCCACAAAAACATTTAATAACCATGGAACATGAAAAAATAAATTTAATAAAGTAACTTGATAATGATGGTAAGAACGTAGAACTCAAACTCAAAGATCTGGTTTTGAAAATATAATATTTACATTTATTTCCTTTATACTGATAATCATGCCCCAATTTTAAACATTCAAAAAATATAAAATAAAACTGAATTATTGGTTCACTAACCTTTTGATAGACCTTTGAGGTTTTGGGTTTTATAGAATTATGAAATACTCTTACATATAAAATTTAATACATAAAAAAATGGTTCATAAAAATCTATCTCATCCCCAATAGATTATTTTTATCTAGTAACCTTCATATGAATAACATACTTAAAAACGTTTTCATAACTTGGGGAAAGGAAACATAAAAAAGTGTGAGCTTATATTCTTAGTAGGGTAAGAAATGGATATATTGATGTTCCCAAAAAATAACATGAGCATAAGGGTATGATATCATGATCAAAACATTTAAAAACCATATACTTTATATCATATACCATAATCATGAATGTGACATAAATCATGGCATTTCATAAGACATGCATCATAATTAAATAAAATAACATGATCTATGAGATCATAACATTTTCATAAGTCATAATATTGTCACATATGTTTAATCAATGAAAATAATTTCCCTATTAGTCAAGGATCATTGTCAATACTATCATAGTTGATTTAGTTCACATTCAAAACCATCTTCATAGTCATGGTTTAATCCCAAGATAGTCATAGTGTACATAGTCCCACTTGAAACTAGGTTTAGACTTAATTATGTCCTATTTATCTCATTATATATCCTTATTTACCCAATTCATTGGTGGTACATGAAATTTTTTTCCATCTAGAAATAATATATATCATAGATATTTTTTCCAAAAAATCATATAAAATTATTCATATCATATCCCATTAAAAGAAAATAGGTTTCATAAAATGTTCATTATATCATGACCTGGGTGAATGAAATGGGTCTCATAAACATTTCATTAATTCATCATAGGATAACCTATTTACAATGTATGGGTTTCATAACTATATTGTCATCATAATCTTAAACCATCTATAGAAATAATAAGTAAGGTATCAATGGATTATATACCCATAAAATCATAATTAACATCAAAGGATGACATCTTATATGTAGAATGCCTTTCAAGATCACTTCGAACATTTCTGGAGGAATGTAACCTTTTCACATTGAAATCAATTATTTAAAATAAAAAAAACCCAAATATTAAGGGAATTTTTTTCTTTCAAAATAACCTTTGTTACTTTTAAAGAGGTAATTAAATCATTAAGTGGACATTATGGAAGGAAATTTAGTTCATGTCGTACATATTAGAACAAATTTTCCTTCTACAATATTGGGAAAAATCTAAAGTAACTTGTTTTGAAAAGTGACAATAGGACTAATTGAAAAAAATTAAAAATTGAGAAATGGATAAAAATATCTTTAATAAATCATTGTATAATGTTAAAAATATTATTTAAAATACAATAATAAAATTTTAGACATGGAATTAAAATATTCACGACGAAGTAGAAAAACAATGTTTCTTTTCTTTAAAGAAATTATTTCGGTATATTTAGTACATAAAGAGGGGAAACTTAAATGAAAAAATTTAATTATATAAATATCCATATTATAATAAAATATATTTTATTTAAGATATATATCTCAAATAACTCTCCCGACAGATAATTAAACATTTCAATCCCGAATAATGATGACATTATGAAATAAACCCTTACTAATATGGTAACTTTTGAGTCAAATCACCAATTAAATAAGAAAAATAAAAGTAAACATTAAACACCATGAATATTAATATATTAACGATATAACATATTAAATTTTAAGTATATAAACCACAAAAAATAACTATTTTATGAATATGACATGTGTCTCACAGAAGTAAACGTTAGATAAAAATCCATTACCTAGAGTTTCAATTGATTCTAAAACACTATAACTTCTTATATAATGAATTTAAATTTATTGTAATTATATAAAATAACAAATTACATAATTTTAATATCATATATGATACCTTTATAGCATTTTAACACCCATTTATCAATAATTCCTTATTAAATTTAATGTTTTTGGATGTTAACTTTTTCATTAATCTAAAGTTTTTCAGTTCAGTAGTTCTGATCCTTATAAATTGATATTTTTAAATATCCTATATAATTATAATAATGATATAAATATAATACATATTCATTATATATATTTATATTCATCCATAAATGTTATATATATAAAAAGAATAACATTGTTTATAGAGACGGTAGGCCATGCGTATACAAGAACGTTGTTTTCACTTTTCAACTGATGGAACAAAAGAAAGGTAAATAATATTTCCCATTTAAAGAATATTTTTTATATCATATATGTAGTATATGTTCAGTAATTATATCCTTATTACCATCCAATTAAAAAAAATGAAAAACTAATCAAATCGCTTAGTGGAGGTGGTAGTCCATACATGCGCACGAGAGACATTATCATTTTATAATGGATTTGATGGTAAGAATGTAGATATGATATTATGATCCAAGAATTATAATTATTAAATAAATTTCATATAAAAATAATCAAACCAACATCCTAACCATCCATGAAATATTTCAGTGGAAAATGATGTGTATTTCTATGAGGAGAGGATAATTTGTACGTACGCACAAGAGATACTTTAACTTCTTGATTGATGTGAAGAGGGTGTGTATTGGTGATTCCATAATAATAATAGAATTTATGTATATTTAGTACACTGAATTTTGTATTTTATGATAAATATCATATATTTATATGAGGAAATGTGAAGTAAAAAAATTAAAGTGGTCGGTAAAAGCGATCACCTCTTCATTGAAAGTACTATTTTCGATCTCCTCTTAATGATCCTATTGTTGGTTTTGGGGGATAAAATCACCGGTATAATTTTTATAATGAATTTGAGATGGAATTTTGTAATGTTATGGTTATGTTATATGGATAAATGTTTTATAAGGTAGAGGAAGGAGGTGTGTTCTTTTGTAATGGTGGGAGAGGAAACACTTGGAATTTTTTAGTAGATTAAAATATAATAAATTAATTCATATGAAAAATTATTTAAAATAGACATGAATTTTAAGTAAAAGTTTCTATGGTTGAAATAACATCATCCAATGAATTTCAGACTATTTTTGGTTTCATTATAAACCCTTTCTTTTTATTAACCCTATTGTTACTTATTGTTTACCTTCACTATAGTAACATCCATTTTAATCATAAAGGGTTAAGAATGTTATCCTAAATGGAAATGTGGCTCATAAATGTAATATTTATGATTTTTTCAACCATAATCCATCCATGTGGCTGACAATAATATTTTTTTGAATTTTAAATCATTAAATATTATTTATTGTATAATTTAATTAATATCAATTTCAAACTATTCATTTAGTTTGACCTTAAAGACGCCAATAAAAAGATGAAATTATAGTATAATACTTATATAAATCACTATTATTTTAAATTTATCTAAAAATTTAATGGTAACTATAACTCAATCAAATTATTCTACTTTTATTAGATTGAAAATAATTTAAATTAATATTTCATTAAATGAATAAATATTGTTTTAGCATTGCGTAATAATTTAAGGAAATTATTTAATCTTAAATTATTATGAATAAATTACCATCACTAATATAATTTCATTATAAATATAATTACTATTAATATTCATTAAAAAATTTCTTTTTTCCCTATGTGAACAAATATGAAATTTTTAAAAATAAGAGAGTAACCCATGTTAACATTATTATTTTTAACTATTATATAGATCATTTTTATGGAAAACTATCTATTAAACAATTAAATTTCAGGAATAAGATGATTGATACGAAATTACCTTCATACAATAAGAATTTTGATGAATAATTGTGATCTTGACACTTTTTATAATTTAGATTTACCCGATTCACACTTTACCGAGGTGATAAATTTTACCATGATTACTATTTGTAGTGCATTAAAATAAAAAGGGAAATATTTGAAAAATATGAACCTCCTGACTGAAAATATTGAATACATTTTATTAAATTAAATACCTATAATTTGTTTATTTTAATTTAAAATGATACCCAAAAAACACGATGAAAATAGATTCTTCAGGAAAATTCAGTTTTCAAGAAATAAAAAATCTTATATTAACTATATGACTAGAAATAATCATTATATGAATTTGAAATAATATAAATAAATATTTATTATGTAAATATAATTTAAATATTTTCTTATTAGAGGTTATTTTTAATTAATTAAAATGGTTAACCTTTTTTCACTTAAAAACAATTTCTAGAAAACTATGTTTTAAGCATAAAAATATAGTTGTACAAAAATCATCATAAATATTGTTTAAAATCAGCATAATTTTATTATTAAAAAAAATAAAATTTCACATTTATAAAAAATATGAAATATAATTGTACTTTTAAATTCATTTATTAAATGTAAATAAATGACAGCATTCAAAAAATAATTAATTTTCACTATTCACTAAAAAATTCAATTGTCGTAGAAAAATCACAAAATTTCAACCTAAGTGAATTTGATATGATGATTTAAGGAATTAAGTTCATTTTATCAAATAAATTTTAAAAATTTTCTACAATATAATTGAAATATTTTCTCTAAAAAATCAATAAAATTATTTTTGATGAAAACTTTTTTTTTGACTAATAAAATATCTTTATTAAAAATTGGGTTATTATTTCCTTTGAATTTATCAATAAAATCATATTCAATAGGATATTTATATATCTATATATCTATATATTTATACATTTATATATCATAAATCAGTTAATCGTATTCATACCCATTAAATTAATATGTAGGTTACAATGGTCATATTTAAATAATAATATATAATGGTTTGTTTAGGTATAATGTTTCATGTCTTATATAAAATTGAACATGGTTTTAATTTTTTTAAATATAAGGTTGTTACATTTTCCCACATTTAGTAATCTATTTCATTAAAATTTAAACATGAAATTCATAATCAGATGTTTTATATTTAAAAATACCTTTATTGAAATCCCTTATTGTAAAAAGGGTTACTAGTAGTTCCTCTTGATTAGAGTGAAAGGTAAAAATGGAGTTCATTTAGAATAACACAATTATAATTCCAAATAGTAGAACATTGGTATAAAGTTATAATATGAAAATGGAATAAAATTATTAATCTCGTGTAACAATATATAGTGACAACGATCATTGATCACACGAAAGTGAATGATCATGAGAAAGTTAATAGACAAAAAACCACAAACCAATGAGGTTTGAAAAATACCAACTATTCATTATAAATAAAGGATATTCGATAGAATTTTCATTTCAAGAACCTTTTTTGGAGAATTGAGGAAGTCCCTTAACATCTAGAAAAATTACATAAGAAAATACACTTTTTATGTATAATTTCATCCTTTAATCAATTTATACTACAATATCATTTCTTTCTCCAAAAAAATACTGTTCATAAGGAATTTTTTATTCATAAATAGTTATAATAAACTACTAATGGATCAGATAATTCCACAAAAGGATCACAATTTATTCCTCATATCATAAGAAATTAACCAAAACCAAAATGGTTTACATAAGGTATGACAATTAAAAATTTTAATAGACCTTCATATAATTAAATACCACATTAACCATCAAATATTTGAAAATAAAAAATAATGTTCCACTTTGATCATTTGATATATAACTAACCTTAATAATATTCCAAACTGATATTGAAACCCAATGATTAGAATGATTTGATCGCATATTAATTCAATATAAATTTAATATTCACCTCCAAATAATATCAATAACTCTTAATGTCTCATACTGAAAATTTATATTTCCAATTAATATAATATCTATTATATGATAAAGATTTCCATAAATGACATGTATCAATATAAATCTGTATTAAAATAATATATACATCTAAAATATTATTTAACCATGATTCCTCAAATAAAAATCCCATAATATCATATAATGTTTACAAAATTTATTGTGATATAATTCCAAAATATCATTAATCACCTAAATATAAAATCCCCTTTAAATATCATTGTTATTAATATGATATGACATATGTTACCAAACTGTAACAACCCACTATTACCTCAATATCAAAGATAATATAAACCCTAATGTTTCTACATGTCTTTAAATTTAGCCCCACAAATAGTAAAGAATGTATTACTAAAATAAACTTTAATTAAAAAAAATTTAATATTAAAGGTTTCATATTCTTAAAACATATATTAAGACTCAATAGATGTATCCTAAAAAATAACACCTTTTTGTTATGCCACATTTCAATGTTATCAATTCCTTCTAATATATGTTCAAAAATTTTAATAAAAACCTACTATAAAATTCTCCTAAGTTGTTTCATGAATCTCATAATATTTATAATATATCATAATATCATTGGTAAAATAACACTACACTATAATTATAAAAACTGAATACATAAAAACCTTCTTTTATTCAACTTGTTTCTAGAACCTTTAACCACAATTCATTATCTTATTCCTTAATTATTCATTCCTATAATCAATGATGTGAATTATGTCATTATGACAGATAAATTATTAAAAAGAAATAAAACAATATTGTTTTATATATAGAAAATAATAAAATAATTTATACTTTAAACCCAAACATTAGGTTCTTCTTTTATGTTAATGATATTCACCTTTATCTTCTAGCATTAATTACATTTTTCTCCTAAAAATAAAAAGTAAATTACTCTGGGGTATTTCCCTTTACGAATGATATGGATGCGTTGATATTTTAAAATCTAATAAAATAGATTTCATGATCCATAGAAATTTTTGGGAAAGGAAACGTTTTTGGAAGTATTAAATAGATTATTACATGTGATTGGGATTTTCAAAAGGCTTTAAAAATCATTTGACCTATATTTTTCTATGATAATTATGATTAAATCATCAAGAAGTGATAATAAGGTTGTGTGATATCCTTTTACTTTTATATTCCTAAATTAAATTAAATATATATAAAACCACATCATTAAAAATTAAAATGAATTATTTCATATTAATATGAAAATTTTCCTTATAAATTCAATACTCATAGAAATACTATAACACTTTAACTTTTATATCCTAAAATATAATATAAATAAATTCAATATTGAAGAATTACTTAACATCAATGTTATCTCATACATTCCCACTTACATCCCAAAAAATGTTATAAAATTATTCTGAAAAATCCTTCATGTTAAAGTTAAGGGTCACATATACATTATCCTAATAAAAGTTTTCCAGAAATATAATTAATTCCCTTAATATATCATCACATTAAACATATAAATGGGTTTCAATGAATTTAAAGTTATGATAAACCTTAAACATATAAACCCATTATTATTTATACAACTATTAAGTATACCTAATATAAAAATATATTAATCTCTAAAGTTATCTACTCCTTTTCCCTAATACCAATTATAACAACCTTGAACTCATACTCCCAAATTCAGTGATAAAAATATATTTACATTTCTGTATTTTATACTAATAAATACAACCCAATTTTAATCCTCAGAAATATATAACATAAAAAATAATTACCTTTTCACTTACATATTTACGGTCCTTTTAGGTTTATAGTTTTAGTGAATTAGGTCAAACTATTACATAGCATCTGGAATACATAAAAAATTGCTTCATAAAATTATACATCATCCCCAAAAATATTATCACATATAGTAACCCTCTTAGGGATAACATACTTAAATCCTTTTTTAATAACCTAGGGATTGGAAACAGAAAAAATGGTGATATTAGATTATTTTTAGAGTAAATAAAGGAGATATCAATTATTACCTAAACATAACATGAGTCTAAGGGTATCAGATCATGAAAATTAAATTGGAAAACCATGTCTTACATATCATAGATCATAATCATGAATCATGATCCAGAATCATGAAATAACACTTGGTGTTCATAAGACATGAACCATAAATAAATAAAAGAACTTTAGTCCTGGGAGAAAAACCTTGGTATAAAACAAAATATTGTGGCATAAAATCACCTCAAAATCTCTTCTTTTCATTTTCAGAATAAACCAACTTTTACGGTTGAGTTGGAACCTCTCAAATTACACAATACCAAAAAAAATTACACCATACTAAAATAAAAAAGGCACCAAACAACATATTTCACAACACAGACATTAAAATTCAAAAAAAAAATCATAACCAGTGCATGTCACAATCATCATATCTTGTGAGTCCCTCGAGAAGCACACCTTATGAAATAGTCACCATCACCATCATCCATAACCCATAATACAAGAATCCCTATAAATAATAGACTAAATCACTATATTGAGTCATGAACAGACTGAAAATGAGACAACTATAAATCACCATCACCATTGAGAGAAAAAAAACTTGTAAAAGAACACCCCTTTTATCAAGGATAACCAACATCAGACATCTAATAAGAAAATAGGAATCGATTGAGACATCATGAGTAAAAAACATATTCACCAAACCAAGACCAATATGAACACCATCTTTCAGGTCACTCCACATGAAATACCACCACATCTAAAATAGAACCATCCCAAAGTTTCACTAAAAATCAACGCACTAGACCAAACAGGCATGGAAGGAATGAATGGGAGGCAAGAGAAGAGTTTGAAGAGGGAGGACCTAAACAGGTAGTTGAGACCTTTCACTGAACCATGAACCACTTTATTCTGAACATTCAATATAAAAATAGAGACCATCAGGTCGTAAAATTAGCAATAAGAGAGAAGTATTTAAGAACCGCCAATAAGTTCAAAAAACCAAAAGAAAACATTGAAGAGTATGAAAAACCAAACCACCACCAAACCATTTGATTCAACCAGCAATTGAATCAAAGGATGACACCAGCCGTAACTAACCCCCGACACTAAATGAATTCCCCAACACGATCCCAAAGACACCACAAATGACTTCATACTTACCTAGGGAATATTTACATCACAACATCATGGGTAGAAAGAGAATAGGATGTTGAATGATCTGGTGAGGAAAAGGTGCCGACCAACGAAACCAAAAACACCCAGACCCCTAGAGCTTCATTGTTAAAAATATTGTAGGTTTTTATCACAAAAAATAAAGTGGTAAGAGTGGTCATATCAGTGTTCATGGGTCATGAAATAT